>CM062289.1:263535299-264735299 GCA_031216915.1 Pictodentalium vernedei | reverse complement strand
GGTACACTAGCTTCCTCCACCTGTAAAACTGTCCGACATGAGGTGACCCTGGCTGATGAAAGTGTTGTTAAAACCCCAATAAATAAAAATACACACCTTCATGAAATGTATTAATATCTCCACCATGATTCAGATATCTCTCCAATCCTATTCTGTCATTATATCTCACAGTTTTGAATATCTCCACTTCATCTGATGGAAGCTCAATTTCAAAGTGTGGGAATGGTATTGGACTACTTGGTTCCTGGTCATCATCACTAGTGGCAGCCAACTGCATATCATCCATTTCAGTCATCCTTCACCTAAAATCAACGTAAAACTGAAGGTGGAAGATTAATCGTAGTGTTGAATAGTTGAACCAATTCATCAATTAACCTGTATCAGAATGGTTACATATTTTTATCTCTTTGCAATTTTTGTTACTGGTTAACCCTTTACCCAACATACAGAATGTTAAAAAATTTATAGTAATTTATATATTTTTTATACTTACCAATGACCCAGACTTAGCTGGTGCTAACTCTAACAAAACCAGGGCCAAACACAAATTTTGCCCCCCAATCCCCAAAATTTGCATCCAAAACAAAAAGAAATCATGTCCTAAAGGACCTCCATACTACGCCTCTACTGCGCATGCGCAGTGACGCAGACGTCCCGAAATTGGCGCCAATTATCATTCTTACTGGCAGTGCCTGGTCAGCGTTATGTACTCAGCGGGGAGGCAAGAGTTCCCAACTCCAGGGAGGGCCATCCCCATCTGGGTCATTGTTACGTATAAAAAATATATAAATTACTATAAATTTTTTAACATTTTTATACTGTACCAATGACCCAGACTTAGCTGAATAGTAAACAGGCTGGAGGGCCTAGGACATAGAGGAAAATCCAATAAGCTCAACTATATAGTAAAGAGGTAACCCCTTAAGGAGAAAAGGAGTATTAGGCTTTACATGTATCTTTCTTATTTAATATTAAATTAGAAAGATACACTACCCTTAATAATTGAGCACAATAACATTCATGTTCTCTATAAACATCCAGTATATCCCTTATACTAATTATTTTTAAAGTAAGCCAATAAATAAAGTAGTCCAGAGAATTGAGACTCTTCATAGTCATTTAAAAGTGTCCGAGTATTGTATATTAAAGCCCGTTTGACACTTGACATATACAAATGCTTCACACCGAGCTACACTTTAAAAATAAGACATGAATGAAATTTAACATTAATATTACACTTTAAAACCATCCCGGAAGCGACTCAGAAATACTGACTTGGAGGAGGCATTCCCTTGCTTTTCACTATAAAGCAGGTGACCTAAGGGAACACCCGCCCCCCCCCCCCCCCTTCCCCTTGCCCTGGGTCAAATAGCCCAGAGCGAAGAGGGCAGCCGGACGGAGTCACTGCCGGAACAGAAAGCCTGCATAACTATAGTTGCAACTGTTTAGTGGACGACATTCTGAGCAACAGATAACGGACCTAAACAATGCAGGTCTCCAGAAATGGACTCAATATTTCTGAGATAAAAATTCGTAAATGTGGATGGCTGAGACCAATAAGCAGCCTTCATTAAATCTGTAATAGTAACACTATTAGCATAAGCCCAGGAAGTAGAAAGATCTCTTCCTTCATGAGCAGAAATCTTAAGCACAGACTGCTGAGAAGAAGATAAATTTTCATAAGCAGTACGGATAGTTAATTGAATCCATCTAGCAATAGAATGGACCGAAATGTCCTTTCTATTAGGCATCAAAGACAGAAAGAAACGTTTCCGTCCCTTTCTGATAAACTGAGATCTCTGTTTATAGATACGTAACGCTCTAACAGGACAGAGTAAAGGCCTACGCCCATCTGAAGATGGAAGAGCCTTAATAACAATAGGTTCCGGATATTTATTAGGAGCCTGATTCTTAGCTAAAAAACCCACATTAGTAGTGAAGGTGATAGTGTTCCCGACACTACGATAGTGAGAATCATCCACCGACAGTGCATGAAGCTCACTGACTCTTCTAGCAGAAGAGAAAGCTAAGAGAAAAGCTGTCTTATAAGATAAGAATTTGAAATCTACTGTCCCAAAAGGTTCAAATGGCTTTTCTTTCAATTTAAGAAGAACCCAAGCTAAATTCCACTTAGGAATTAGTCTAAGAGTTCTGGGTCTATTTATCGAAAAGTTTCTAACCAACTTAGATAAAGAGACATTAGATCCAATTTGTAAACTATCATGACGTGCATAGGTATCAGATAACATAGATCTATAACCCTTTATAGTAACAGGCTGCAGTTTGATTTCGTCAAACAAGTATACTAGAAAGTTAGCAATGTCTGGTATAGAGGGATCGAATATATCTACAAAATGATCCCTACACCAACGACGAAAAACCTTCCACTTAGCCGCATAGTTTAGCGAAGAGGAGGTCCTCCTACAGTTAGAAATCGCGTCCACTGCTCGTCCTGTAAAGTGTTTGCCATGCAAGAAGGACCGCACAACGGAAAAACGTGAAGGTTGAGACCTTGCGGGTTGTGATGGAGTTGGCGCGATTTCCCCTGTGAAAGAAGATCCTCCCGTGGAGGAAGCTTTCGCGGTAGGTCCCACAACAGACACCTGAGTAGATTTATCCACGGTCTCTGTGGCGACAGAGATGCTACCAACAGAATCTTGCATTGAGATTGTTTTATCTTTAGCAATACTTGTTGAATTAACGGCGCTGGAGGATACGCATATCCTATCATTCCGTCCCAAGGGATCGACAGAGCGTCTACTGCAAATGCTCTTGGATCCGGACACGGAGACACATACGTCTGCAACTGATTGTTGAGATGTGTCGCAAATAAGTCTATCATTGGCCGTTCCCATTGGTAGCAAATCTGATTGAATACTTGTTTGTTGAGAGTCCACTCCGACGGCAACAAGCAACCCTTTCGTGAAAGGGAGTCTGCTAGCACATTCAGACGACCCGGTATGTGACGGACCGAAAGAAGAATGTGATGTTCTAACGCAAACAGAAGGATTCTTTCCGTTAGATTGAACAACGGAACTGAATGAGAGCCTCCCTGATTCCGTATATACGCCACTACTGTCGTATTGTCGGATAGGATTTGGACATGAGCATTGTGAATAATGTCCATCCAGTGACGTAACGCAAGCCAAATTGACATCATTTCCTTGATGTTTATGTGCTTGCACAGGAATTGCGGATCCCAAAGACCCTGGCATCTCGAATCCGTTGGGATTAATGATGCACCCCAACCTGTTTGACTGGCATCCGTCATAATGGTAAAACTCGGATCCGGCAACTGCAGCGGAACTCCCTGAGTTAACCACTGAATGTTTGCCCAAGTCTGAATCTCTTGCTTCACTTGATCTGACAAGAGAACGTCTACATCGAGCGAATGAATTTTCACTCTCCAATTCTGAGTCAAGAAAATTTGAAGAGGACGTGTGCGTAACCGCCCCATCGGAATGAGATCCGCGGTGGCTCCGCACAGACCTATCAGTCTCATAAATTCTCTCGCTGTGACTTTGTCTGCGTGCAGACAATAGCGAGCGTAACAACTGACTAATTTCGCTCTGGTTAACGGCAGACGAACGAGATTGTTGTGCGTCTCGAAGCTCATTCCCAGATGAGTGAATGACTTGGACGGCACCAGATCCGACTTCTCCTCGTTTACTATAAAACCGAGACGTCGGAGCAATAGAAGAAGATTCTGAACATCGTTCTGAAGCGTTAACTCGTTGCCGATCCTCTGAAGAATGTCGTCCAGGTAGGCCAACGTTACCGCAGACGAATGAGCTCGGAAATAGATCATTACCGAGTTCATTACCCGAGTGAAAGCCCAGGGTGCTAGATTCAATCCGAAGCACATCGCCCGGAATTGATACACCACTCCTAGGACTGCGAAGCGTAGGTACTTTCGGAATGACGGATGTACCATGACGTGAAAGTACGCATCTTTGAGATCTATGCTTGTTGCATAATCGTTCACCCGAATACTCGCTCTGACCGACCGAATCGTCTCCATATAAAACTTCGGAGCGACGATCAGCTTGTTTATCCAGCTCAAATCTATGACTGGACGGAACGAGCCGTCTGGTTTCGGAACCAGAAACAGATGGCTGTAGAATCCCGGAGATTCCTGGTTTTCTACGACCTCTACCGCGTTCTTCATTAAAAGAGACTGCACCTCTGATAACAGAGCGTCTCTTTTCTGTGGATTTGACGGAAGATGAGTCCACTTGGACTTCGAGTTAATGGAGGCTTTCGTTTGAAGGATATCTTTAGACCTTCCGAAGTCACTCCTCTCACCCAAGGGTCGTCCATAATCGACGCCCATTCTTGTGAAAAGCTCGACAACCTTCCGCCAACCGGTACGCGATAGAGGTTTAAGCCATCACCTCCTGGACCTGCGAGGCCTGCGGTAGGAGAAACCACGTCCTCCACGACCCGCACCTCGCCCCATCGACCTCGTGGCGTCCGACCGATTGTCCCGGCCTGAAGGACGTCCCGAACGAGAGTCGCTACCCTGACGGTCTCTCGAATAAGACCAAGAGGACGCACCGGAACCTCTATAGGAACCTCTCTTGGGCGCATTAGACCCAGAAGTGCCTGTCTTATTCTTGTCTGCTGTATCCGACTTCTTAGAAGCAGATTTGAACAACAGAGAATCCGAAGCTTTCTTTGTAATTTTATCATAAATAGCAGAAAGCTTGCCGTCAAAGAGAAGTTCTCCTGAGACCGAAGCGACTCTAAGAGAGTTCTTCACCTTAGTATCCACTAGTGTGGATGTAGCTAGGGCTGGGTCACGTCTAACCAACTCCAGATTTGCCACTGAAAGGGCGGAGTTACACGTGGAATAAGCTACTGCCCTTGAAAGAAGTCTTAAAGAGGATTGTATATCCTGAAACTCTTTCCCTTGAAGGCGCAGTGATAACGCCTTAGTAAGGTGATCTGCGTAAGATAAGGCATCTAAATTGGCTCTGTTAGACGCAATAGCTGTTTCCAACACCGCGGTTGGAATAGAAGCCGACGACGGTAATGATAGCTCTAAGTGTTCCGCCTCGTCGTTCATACGCAGAGGAAGTCTCGGGATACCCTGTCCTGCCGTATCGAATTTATTCCTTGCATTAATGAAAGGCAGGTTGAGAGTATTAGCGGACAAGAAACCTGCTTTCCCCGTCTTGGAAGCAAGTTTAAATATAGCGTCGTTCAATAATTCAAATGTTCTTGCAACATTATTGGACTGCGACGGAAACTCGGGAGCGATGTCCCTGAACCGCTCAAAAAACTCAGAGTCCAATGACGCTACAATCCTCTTGTCCGGAACCGCAGCAGTCTGGCCCAACGGAACAACTTGAGGGAGAAAGTGCCGGATGAAGTCCACGGCAGCTTTATGTTGTTCCGAAAGGGATAGCTCCAAGTCATCCGTATCCCTTTCACCATCCGGTCGGACCTCATGATGTTCCCGGTCGTCCGCCCCCAATGCTTCGGCGGAGCGTACCGACCCAGCGCCGTCGGATAATTCTCGATCCGACACCGTTTCTGTCGGCTGCTGGGATGCTGCGATAAGCTGTGCTATCTGCACAAGAATGTCCGGCGTCGAGACCTGCGGAGACGCAGTCTTTCGCTGCTTCGCCGAGGGCAGCTCCGCATCAGATGGCTCCCGCATACTTTTTCTATGCGAACGTCCGGAGTCCATCGGTCTCGAATCCCTGGCTGCCGGATGGTGTGACCTGGTCGCCGAAGAATCCTTGATCGGCGAAGCTGGTAATATATCGGCGGTCACGCAGCCAAGGTGCGGTCGTGTGCGCTGACGAGAAGAGGAAGCCTTAACAGTCTCTGCAGACTGCTTATACAACGGAGCGTCCCGAGCGACGGACGTATGCTCCGCTAAAGACACATTTTGTACCACAACATCTGGTCCCAGATGTTGTTGTATGAGAGAGGGGCCTCTCTCGCTCGCGGCCCGGCTGGACCTGGACGAGCTAGGAACCGGACTCAAAGGCTTCCTCCGTTCTCGCTTACTATCCGCCGTCACTGGGTGTGCATCTATTATGTTTATAGTGCTCGCATCACCCAAAATTTCCTCCTGGACCGCATCGGACGAACCCGGCTGCCGAACCATTCGGTGAATGGACGCTACACCGGGCGAGCTAGCGGACGACATTTGTCTAATCTCCATGAGCACTTTTGCCACTAGCTCTGAATGCATTTGTGACGACGGACGCACACTTGTAGAAGATAACATGGAAACATCACCCTGTTCTTGTTCCTCTGAAATAGAAACTGAGAGAGTAGAGTGACCTTGCGGAGAAAGAGCCGGCATAGCCCTTTCTCCAGAAACAACATATCGTGACACACGTTTCCAATGTTTCTCATCCCAATATTCACATATAGGACACGGATTAATGCGAGAACACTGACTACAATTAATACAATGATCATGAAAGTCAGAGGAAGATTTCTTCCTATTACAATTTGAACAATGTCCCTTCATTGTGAAAGGACAACAACAAGTCCTAGTTACTCGCAAAAACCCCTGACACAAAGATACATAATAACATGATCCATTAATAAATGAAAAAACAATTGCAAATCAAAATAATTTTGAAAAAATATTTTTTCAGCGAAGCCCAAGTTGCTGAAAAGTAACGTTGAGCCCCGATGGATCCGATGGCAAAGTGTGGTCAAAAATTTTTAATTTATATAAAATAATTAATGAGACACTTACGGATAATATAAATGTATCTTATAGTGAGACAAACTACAGCAAAGGCAAACAGCCCCCCTCAAAAAAGGCTGTTGCCAATGTAAACAAACAGTGTAAAACACCAGAAAACATGACTCCAGGCACTGAAAAAACTGGCCCGGAATCAGTCATCAAAATTACACTCTATCTGATGCAAAACAGAGACTCCCAGGGGAGAATCTGCAGAACATCAGATGGAAGATGCAGAACACAACGTTATACACCCATGGGTGAAAACGTAACTATGGGGAAAATAACAGAAAACATTCTGTAACCAAGCAACTCTCCCAGGAAATTTTAGAAATGAACTTTCTCAAAAATATGCCAAAAGCATGGGAGAATTGCAAGGGGGGACTTTAGAAGGCTAGGGGAGAGGAAACACTGAATAAGCAGTGCAACATTTAGCAAGAATGACAACAAGAGGCCCATGCCTCGAAAATAGGCAACTTAACATAATTTCATCAAAAAAATTTTAAGTACAGCCCTGATTATTTTTTGTCACTTCTTTTTCCTCTCCTCCTTCTATCCTCCTTAGAATCACATTTTCTCCAAAAATTACGTGTCTGGCATCCTTTAAACTGAGATTTACAAGCACAAAGATCAGTGAGATGTTGACTGATGAAGGGCCAAACAGAGAATGATAATTGGTGCCAATTTCGGGACGTCTGCGTCACTGCGCATGCGCAGTAGAGGCGTAGTATGGAGGTCCTTTAGGACATGATTTCTTTTTGTTTTGGATGCAAATTTTGGGGATTGGGGGGCAAAATTTGTGTTTGGCCCTGGTTTTGTTAGAGTTAGCACCAGCTAAGTCTGGGTCATTGGTACAGTATAAAAATATCAATTTTTTTTATTTTAATTACTTGTTTTTCAAATTTTTAATAACAATTTCAACAAAACCATACCATGTTACCTCATAATATAGATAATATAAGCTCAACAAAATCTTTGGTCTGGGTGAATTTCTCTGGGGAAAATTTTGTTAAAATTTGCTGGAATGAAAATACACCACATCATGACATGGAAGGAGTGATGGAAATCCGATGGAAGCATTTTTGCCTACCTACTGCTTACTCAATTTTAATCTCAAGTAAACGTTTATCTGTTTGCCCAGTTTCAGTTGTTTTCAACATTGCTGGTATCTCAGACATTCCAGCAGTTCCCTTCACAAAAGGTAAAAGAGATGTGGCATTAATCCTGCCTTTGATCTTGAACGATCAAAAAAATAAATTTACTATGTATGATCAGTCCAGGTAAGTCAGACTTTTAATCATTCCTGTTGGGCCATCAATAAATGTCAGTGCCCTCCAAAATCATGTTATTAATCATTATACATGTATTATCTATTATTATTTCAGTTTTGCAAACAGCAGTATCTGTTTTCACAAGAATTCTTTGAATTTTTACAAACCACTCTACCCCTGTATGGGTAATTGAGCAAGAAGTTCTGCTTGGAATCCATTTTGGGGAGGGCCTTCAGTTCACCCTCCTGCTATCCACACACACTCCATCACTTGCTCTGCATGTTCATCTCATCTTAGCCATGTTTCAGTTACATGTAACCCCATAACATCTAAGTCCTCCCCATTCTTCACTGTCCCTATTTCACTTACTTTCCTGTGGAGGTTCTGGATGTTGCTGTTCCCTAGTTTAAATGATTTACGTGTAGACTTCCTTGAATTCCACCCATTACTGGTGTTATACATTCACTTCTGTGGCCTGAGATCCCCCACCATCACCCTATCTCCTGTTTTTCTCTCTAGCCCCTGACCCCTGATTACTGTCATGTGTTTCACCACCCACCTGTCTCCAAAAAAGGTTTAATTACCTATTTGACAAATTCTCCCAATACTTTCATCCCTAACCTGCTGAGGTGCAAACCATTCCACCCACACAGACTTCCTGTCTCCAGAATGCCCAATGATCAATAAAAGGTATCCCTGGATCCCCACAGTAGTCCTCCAGCCACAATCCTAGATTTCCACTCATCTCCTACCTCAAAGACAGGTACAATCCACATATAATACCACAACTCTTGCATTTTTACTACACAGTTTATGCACTAAATTTCAGTATGTGTCCATCAACATAACAGATCGCCTGTCCCTTATGTTATTAGTTCCAACATGCACAACCACCACCGGATCTGACGCTAATCCTGCCACGATATGATCCCTCCCTGTCCCATAAATTCTCCACCTTGACCCCTAGAAAACACAGAAAGGTACAGTTTATTGGGACCACAGACCACACTGTCTAACCCTCACATAGTGCTATGTACTTCTTCAAGTTCTTGTTAACCATTTCCCTATTACTCAGACCTACACTTCTGGGTCCCTCTACTGCTTCTCCAGCCTCCTCAAGTGATTACCTTTTCTTACCAGCTCCATCCACTCCAGACCCATACATGTAATTCCTGTTATCACCTCTGCTTCTAAACAATCGGGATCTAATGTGCTGAACATGCTGTCCACCTTTCCAGACCCTACTCTATTTCGATCTTCTTGAGTCTCTCCTCTGTCCTCCCACCAGGATCCATCCCCTGGCCAAGAAGCCTCTTTCCATTTGGCAAACTTTCCTACATCTCCCACCTTCTTCAACTGAATTGTTTTCACCAGAAGTTCCACCACAATTCCATGCTTACATTTCCTTTATGGCCACATTCCAACCACTCTTGCAAAAATCAACTTTCACTGGCATGACCTCAGTTAAACCTGCCACCTCCTCCAATTTTCCCCTACCCCCTTATTTCCAGTTTATGTTACAATAACCTCCAATACGCAAATTATTTCCTTGCAGTTATCACAGATTCCCTCGAGGGTTCTACACACCTATTTTGGGAAAAGGGTCTGGTCCCTGATAATTGGGAAATTTAGTGACATAATAACCCAAATTGAGAAAATTTTCACATATTCACAAAGAAAACTATCCTTTTAGTAACTGATTTGCCCTGATGGAACTCCAGTGAAGTGCAGCAGTGCTTGTTGGGAAAATTTTCAGCTTTGTATTGGTAAAAAACTTGCATTTTTGGCATTGGGAATGGGGCCTAATTTCAGCTCCAGTGGACATCTGTGCTTATCCCTCCCTGCCCACTCTGCCTATCGACCTCAATCTGCATAGTACATCATCCCACACAACTATCAACTCCCAACCCATAACCAACCTGAACCTCCTGACTGATTCCTCCACCCATCTGCACCTGAATCCCATATTATCTGTCCTTACCTCTGTCCAGCCATACTTACACTTACCATCCATTTTGTTATAAAATACAAAAACCTTAAAACATATACAACAAAAGAAAGCATCAAGAAAAGTTTTCCTCCAATTCCTCACAAACTTAAAATGTTTTGTACTCAAAAGTTTGCTAGGATGACGCTTGAACACCTACAATACAAACCTTAAACTGAATCTCCCTGAAATATAACTAAATATATGAAAAATACTTTCAAACCATCCTGTGAATAATTTTCTGTTTGCTTTGTGAGCACTACTCTACTTTATTGTAGCCGCTTGAGCCAGTCAGTTATCAACAAAGCAAACCTAACTGACAATCATCTTTTTGGTTGTTCTGTTAATATTATACACAAACATGCACATGTATGGAATGTAAAATCATTTTACCAGTTTAACTGGTAAAGTGAATTTCCAGAACTCTTTGGGTTCAGCAGAGCCCCATAGGCATAGTAGCTTATTGCACCAAAACATTTTAATTAGCCGTCGTCTATATATGCCCAAAACAAAAAATAATTCTGAATTGTTGTGTTCTTTGCTAATTATAGGGAATAATATTCACATATACTGACAAAAATTATTTTATGATAAAGCATAATACCAGTCTGAAGTGAGTGGGATTGTACCAACAAATTTGTGAACAGAAAACAAAATATTCACAGCACTTGGCAGAAAGAAAGAAAATGACACTATGGTCTCTATCCAGTGAATGTCCATCAGCTCAGGATAAATCTGTGATATGTTAAGTTACGAAAAGAAATTTTAAAACTGTTTAATAGTCATCACAAGGTCCTCACCATATATGGTCAATTCAACCATAATAATGCTTCTCACGTGTGTTTGTTGATATTATTTTTTCGACATGATGCAATGGCTATTTTTAGAACAAATCGTCAAATCTGCCCAAGAACTTTTGTTGCTAAGCATTTGCCAAAAATAAAGAGGCAAGAGTATTTAAAGATATCGTAAAATGGAACAACTTATTCATGACATTCTGAAAAGATTTTTATTCTCTCCGGCTGATAGCAGCGGAGTCTGCAAACCGATTTTTGAGGAGTTGTTTTCAAGACATTTTCTGAAAGCAGCATGAATTTCTCGCGCAGAATTTAACTTTACGAAGCATTATAGACATAGATATGGAGACGTATTTGAAATAAAATCCGATTGTAATTTATTTCCAATGTTTGAAGGACTTTCACAAGTTGTCCACTGGAGACGAAACCCAATTAAAATCCAACGTGGAATTCTGTTTCTAATGCGCACTTCGTGCATACACTTTTTTCTTATATGTTGACATAGTTCGAAATTTGTGGTTTAATCTCGTTGATCCAAATGCTGACATGGGCATATATAATAATAATAACACTTTGGTCGGCCGCTGATTTGTCGCGGTTCTCGGGTGAGAAGGTCCTGGCTACCCCTGTACTCCCAACTGCAGCCCTATTCCAACGCTTCTTCTCTCCTCTCAACACTCGGAGACGAACTGCTTGATGACATCCCTTGCCCCATTCTTCCCAATCACTCTGATTAGCATATTAACCCTCTCCATTGAGTCTCTCACTAACCACATGTCCTTCATTCTCCCATCCCATTTCCCCATTATACTCCCAGTGAATCTTATTCTTTTAGACTGGTATTTTGGCCGTTCTAGAAGAAAGTGTTTCAGGGACTTCACCACGCCCAAATTACACATCTGGCACTCCTTTTCATTGTTTTTTTTTCCAATCCCCCCCCCCCCCCCCCCATCAGCTCCAGGGACCGCGACCTCATCTTGAACAACAGTGACCCCCAAAAGGTGCCACCAAGGTACTCTTCAAAACCAGGCTTCTCTTTGCCTCGCAGGCCACCCAAAGACCTATTCGATTTGACCCCCTCTCGCCAACTAAGGTTACCATCCTCCCTGACCCTTTCTCTGACGATTTTATTACCCTGGTTTGCTCCTACGTCTTGGTCCGAGATATCCAATGAGTAATTCTCTATTAGCTCCCTCACTTGAACCATCCACCCTGTCTTGATATTTGAGTTGAAAATACTCTGGAACATTACTTTACACCATCGGCTGTCGGGGAGATTTACCAAATAATTAAGATAACCGAGTTTCAATAAGTCTATCCTGTCCTTGATCCTCATCCACCCAAGCTCACCCCTGATTGCTTCTGGTGCTGCGGCATTACTCGACCCCGTTATCCATCGGTCTGCATCGTTCTGCAGGGTTTCCAAGCTCTTTACAGCCGTCTGGTTTAGGGGTACCACTTCCGTACCATATGTTATACTTGGCAGACCCACCATTTCCCAAATAGTTTTCCCCACGAAAACCCTATTGAAACCGTTTCTCCCTATAAGTTTCATTTGGTTAAGGATTCGCACCCCCCCCCCCCCCCCCACTACCCAAGAAGTTTGCTGCTACCTTCCGGAATACAGAACTCCCCCACTCTCCACCTTCGAGTGGGGTCCACTTTGCAGCCCACAGGTATAACTTTGCTCTTGCTTTCATTTATTTAGTTCGAGTCTCCATTTGCTCCCATATTTTCCAACAATTCCCAGAATTTTCGCAAGCCCCTCTTCGCTTTCTGATACTAGCACCATATCGTCTGCAAAAATAGCCCTGGGATCTTCAAGTCCCCGACTGCTACCCCCTCCTCCCTACTCAGGAGTTCATCTCCTAAACCTTTGATGTACAATGCAAAAAGAATTAGCGAAAGGATACACCCCTGTTTTAGGCCTATCTCCATAGGCACACGTTTTGTTGTTATGTTAATAATAATAATAACTCTTTGGCCAGCCGCTGATTTGTCGCGGTCCTCATACGAGAAGGCCATCATTCCCCCTGCACCCCACCCCTCTTCCCCTCCTCTCCTCCCAGCATTCAGATATAAACTGATTAATAGTGTCCCTCACTTCCTCTTTTTCAATTTCTTCAATAAGCATTCCTACCCTCTCCCTCGTGCCCCCCTTCAGCCATCTATCCTTTGTTCCTTCACCCCACTTCTGCATTATTCTTCCAGTAAATTTTATTCTATGAGGTATATACTGTGGGCATTCCAAGAGAAAATGTTCCAGGGTCTCCACTACTCCAGAGTGGCACATTTGGCATCCCTTTTCCCCATCTCTCCCAATTTTTCCCCGAAGCTCCAGTGATCTTGATCTCAGTTTGAACAGCAGTGACCCTCCAAAGGTGCCATCTAGGTACTTCTCAAAAGCTGGCTTTTCTTTATATTGTAACCCCTGCAGTGATCTTTTCACGCTAACCCCTGCTCGCCAGTTTCGATTGCAATCTTCCATGACTCTCTCTTTGACAAACCTTTTGCCTTCTTTTATTCCTACTTCTATGTTTGTGACCTCTATAGAGTAATTGTCCATTAGTTCCCTCACATGTTTTGACCACCCCGTTTCTATATTAGAATTCCAAATGGTATCGAGCATCAATTTGCACCACCGGTTGTCAGGCAGGTTTCTCAAGTAGTTGAAGTAACACAGTTTTCCCAAATCTACCCTGTCCTTGATTTTCATCCACCCAAGCTCCCCCCTTACTGCTTCCAAAGCTGCAGCATTACTCGACCCTGTTATCCATCTGCCGGCATCATTTTGAGTATTTTCCAACTTCTTAATAACGGTTTGGTTTAATGGAATCACGTCCGTGCCATACGTTATACTTGGTAAACCCACCCTCTCCCACAGTGTTTTCCCCACAAAGACCTTGTTGAAACTATTTTTCCCTAAAAGTTTTAGTTGGTTCAGAATTCTTTTCCCCTTCAGAATCAGTTTGGCTGGGTAATTTCTGTACACCCCTCTTCCCGTTATATTTATGCTTACCCCTAGATACTCATACTCTCCCGTTTCTCCTACAGTGATTTGTTTGCTTTCCCCTTCGGGGATTGAGAACTCCCCCACTCTCCATCTCTTCGTCATATCTACCTTGCGTCCAACGGGTATTATCTTGCTTTTATTTTCATTTAGTTCGAGCCGCCAAGTGTTCCCATATCTACCAACAATTTCCAGCAGTTTCTCTAGCCCCTGTTCAGTTCTAGACATTAACACCATGTCGTCCGCAAAGAATAAGCCTGGTATCTTTATGTCTCCAACATTTACCCCCTCCGCACTCTGAATTAGTTCGTCCCCTAAATCTTTAACATACAATGCAAACAAAATCGGTGAAAAGATACACCCCTGCTTGAGGCCTATATCCATAGGGACTCGTTTTGTAGTGATACTCCCTAGACTGAGTTGGCTTTGCACATCTGTATACAGTGCTTTCATGATTCCCACAAAGTCACCCCCCAGTCCGATGCCCTCGAGCTTTCGCCACATACCTTCCCTCCACACTCGGTCGTACGCTTTTTTCACATCTAGAAATGCCAGAAACATCTTTTTCTTTTCAGCCTTTGTTGATTCTATCAGTTGGGTGAGTGTAAATAGGTGATCAGTGACTCTTCGTCCTTTCCTGAAACCATTTTGAATTTCTCCTAAAAAACCTTTCTCTTCAATAACTTCCTCTAGTCTACCGTATATGACCTTACAGAATACTTTTCCGATGTTACTACTAACTGATATCCCCCTATAGTTATCTAGAACTTCCTTATCCCCCTTTTTGTGTATGAACGACACCTTACTTTCCCTCCACTCTCTGGGGACCTCTTGCTTTCGCAGAGCCAGGTTGAAAAGGTTTGTCAGGACTTCAATAAGTGCCTCCCCTCCATTTTTGAGGAATTCGTTCGGAATTTCATCAGTCCCTCCCGCTTTACCATTTTTTAATTTCGAGACCACGTTCCGCACTTCTTCTGCCGTTATTTCGCTACATACACAATTGGATAGGTTCTCCTCCACCAGTGTATTTCTTTTTGGTGGGGACCCACTGCCCCATCGCCTATCGTTTATCTTTTCCCAGTGCTTGACTAACTCTGAAGCGATACGGCCTTTATCTTCTGTACTTTCCCCATCCACTTTGATACGCTGCACACTACTTTTCCTCCGTTTATTTACCCAGTTCCAAAATACGTTTGAGCTCGAACCCCCCGTTTTCTTTATTGTTCTGGCAAGACTGCAATTGCGCTCCTTCCTATTATTATTCTTTATCTCATTCACCTTTTTCCGTGCCAGTTCATATTCTCCTTTCATTAGTCTCGTGTCATTGTTATCCACCCCTTTAAGCTTCCTACTTCTTCTGTAAGCAGCGCATTTTACCTTCCTTTCTTTTATAGCCTTTTTCAGTCCCTCGTTAACCCTGTATCCAAGCTCTCTCGTTGGGACCCTCACCCTTCCTATACACTCCTTCCCTGCCTCTGTTAGGCTATTTACTATGCCATCTGAAATACTCTGGACATTTGCATCACTAGGTATACATTCAAGATTTGGTTTTAGTTTTTCCCGAAACTGCTTCCAGTCGGCGCCTTGTTTTAGTCCCCAAACTTCCTTGAAGGTATTTCTGTCTCTATTCGTCTTTTTGCCCATAATCTTAACTGTTATCAGGTTGTGATCACTACCCAAGTCATTTTTTCCCTCGTCATCTATTTCTACATCTATAACCTCCCTCCATACGCTAATGTCAGTGAGTATATAATCAATTATTGTTTTCTTATCGTTCCCCTCCCAGGTCCATTTACCCTTACATTTCGCATCCCTGTTCAGGATCTTTAAACCAAGCTCTTTTGATAGGTCCAACATCTTCCTCCCATTCGTGTTAATTTTCCTATCACCTCCCTGTATGCCCTCCTCCTTATCCCCGATGTGCCCATTGAAGTCCCCCATTAGGACAATACTGAACCCTCTGCTCCCAAGCTCTGTGATATTCGATCTAAGAGTTGTATATATTGAATCATTCCACTCGGGCTTACTTCCCTCCACTGCTAAGTATACAACACCAACGGCAACACTCCTGCTTCCTAACTTGATTTTTGCCCAGACTATTTCGTTGGATACTGGAATCTGAGTCCTTGCTTCTGTGAGATCTGTAATCAATGAGGGCTGTAATTCCTCTTTAGCGTAGATGACAACACCCCCACCCCGTTTCTGACCCTCAGTTCGCCCAGCTCCTCTCCACACGCAACCCTTCATCTGATCAACCCGCTCATCCCGTCGTATCCACGTCTCACTTAGACCCATTATATCGAAGTCTCCTTCGTCCATCAATGTTGATATTTCGCTTACTTTCTTGTGCATACCCTGGATGTTGCAGTACCCAAACTTAATGAATCTTTGTTTTTTTGTCATCACTGGCACATTATTATAACCCTGGTATGTCCCTGTATTGTGCATGTTTGTTGTTCTTCCTATGTTCCCAGCATTTGTGCCACTCTGGGTTACCGGCTGTGGTCCCCTACCCCCCTTTTCTCCAAAAAAGGCCCAGCCACCTGTAAGATTTTTTGGCCCAACAGGTCTGTACCCATCCTACTTAAATGCAATCCGTCTCGCCCATACAACTCTCCTTGTCCCCAGAATGAATCCCAGTGGTCAATGAAATGTACTCCCAAGTTTTTGCAGTGCTCTTCCAGCTCCTCGTTTAGTGCCATAATCCGCGAGTTCCTCTCATTCCCACCACCCATAACGGGGAGCACCCCTGAAACGATGATCCGAGCATTCCTGCTAAGTAGCTTACTAATTAGGTCCTTGTATGTGTCCACCAAACGAACTGATTTCCTCTCCCTGATGTTATTGGACCCCACATGTAATACCACTACCGGATCAGGCCCCGACCCAGCTACAATACCGTCCACTCTATCCCTCAGGTCCTCCACTTTAGCCCCCGGAAAGCACAGAACTGTTCTATTTTTACTGTCCGGACCACAGACAACCTTGTCGATCCCCCGAACTATGCTACTTCCCGCAACCACCAACTTACTTTTGGACCTCGCCCTATTTATCTCCTCTAGTCTCCTATTGTTTACAGCGTCCTCTTCCTCTCCAACAGCCCCACTCGGAATCAATATCGGTATCGGTATCTTTGACCTAGGATTACTCCTATCCTTGTCCCTCCGTCTCTTTCCAGGCCCTGAGCTACCTGGACTACTCCCCTGGTCTTCCCCCGGATCCCTTCTCCTTTTTCCTGGCCTAGACCCCAAGCTACTATCTGTTGCAACTACCTCCATCTCCTCCTCTGTCTCTTCCGAATCGAGCACATCAAATCTGTTTCTGGTGCTGCACTCCCCATTGCCTTTGGACTTTACACCCCTATCTACCTGCTTCTCTGGCCCCCCCCCCCCTTCCTACCACTTTTGGTAGTCCACGCCAAACGCTTTACAGCATTGCTCCGGCCTGGGCCCCCCTCATCTGTCCTACGTACTTTTCTAGCAGCCCCCACCTCATCACCTACCTCATTCACATCAAAGGTTCTACCCCCATGTTTCCTCTTGGAACCACCGACAACCTTCCATCCTTCTCGGAAAGCCACTTTCACAGGCGTAACTCCAGACAGCCCCGCCCTACCAAGTTTTCCCTTCAGCTCAGCAATCTCCCCCTCAAACTTAACAATTGTCTCAAGTAGGCGGAGGATTTCCTGACAGTTTGCACATACCTCTCCATATCCCATCGAGCGACAGTACCCATACATCATAGAACACTGTTTACAAACTTCAAGCCCAATATCGCCATCGGCGGCCCCACCAACCCGGCTCTGACCGACACCCCCAGTGACCTCTGTCTGCACACCAATACTTACTCCGTTGGCACCGTTGACCTGGACCGCGATATTACACGTATTTACCTCAGGCTAAGTTCACTCTTTACATCTTTATATAATGCTTTCAGAATTCCAACAAACTCACCTCCCAAGCCCAGAGCCTCAAGCTTTCGCCACATACCCTCCCTCCATACTCTATCGTATGCCTTTTTAACATCCAAAAAGGCCATAAACATTTTTTTCTTTTTTGCTTTCGCGGATTCTATCATTTTGGGATATCGTGAAAAGATAGTCAGTGACTCTCCTTCCCTTCCTGAAGCCATTCTGAATCTCTCCCAAAAACCCTTCTCCTCAGTCACCACCTCTAATCTCCCATATTGAACTTTACAGAAAACTTTTCCAATGTTGATACTGACAGAGATCCCTCGTTAAATATCCAAAACGTCTTTTTCTCCCTTTTTGTGAATAAATGTCACTTTGCTTTCTCTCCACTCTTTTGGGACCTCTTGTTTTTCTATGGCTAAATTGAATAGGGCAGTTAGGCTTTCCCAGAGTTCCTCTCCTCCTTTTTTGATAAACTCTTTAGGAATTTCGTCCATCCCTCTCGCTTTTCCATTCCTCAATTTTGAGATCACCTTTCGCACCTCCCCTGTTTTAATTTCGTTGCACACGAAGTTCGATAGATTTTCCTCGACCTGGGTCGGACACTCCGGCTGGTTCCCCATGCCCCATCGCTTATATATATTATTACACCGACGTAGACAAGACTGTAGTCTACCCCTACAATACTAGATTTAAGATTTTTCTCCGCAAATTATTCTTATCACTTTGCATTTTACAAAATTCGATTTGCTACATTTTAACTGGAAACAAGAGTTATGTATACGTACAGTCGTCGGAACTGTATTTTTCCGAATACACCCTTACCGTCTTCCGGCCAACGCATCCTCTGCAATTTGACCCAAACCGGCCGCTACGTTTCGACCCAAACCTGCCGCTAATAGACCCAAGCCGTCCTCCAATGGATATATCCAGAAAATGGATGTTTTCTATAACTTCATCACTGTTATAGTTATTGACTAAACTTTGGATCGATTTTAGGGATAAAGTAATTTCGTACCCAAAACGATTTCGTACCCGGAATTTGAAGTAATGTCGTACCTATTTTAGTATGTGATTTCGTACCCGAAAACGATTTCGTACCCCCCCCCCCCCCCCAAAAAAAAAAAAAAAAAATACCATTGATGCTATTTATCTTTACGGCCAAACTTTCACATTTGGAATAAAATAATGTTGAAAAACGATATTTACCAGATTAAATGTAGATATGGATCCCAGTAGAAGAAATTTCACGGTAAGAGTGATAAATGGATGAATACTAATTGGTGTGCTGTGTCAGCATGTGTGTTATACTGTTGTGAAGACATGGAAATTAATTGACCCTAAGAACTCCTGACAGCTTGTTCATAAGTACTACGTATACATTCTTTCAACATTAGCACCACAAACCATATTGAAGGAGCCTCCCTAGCCTTTAGCAACAAGCGTCCAGATCACAACAGCGCTTCAGAAACTTTGCGCGTAATTCCAATGGATGAGAAAGTCAACTTGGAAGATCGCTAATGGGTCGATGTTTGGCATCTCTGTGAGAACCAATAATGACTTGGAAGCTTGGTCCAGAACATTGAATCAGCGAGCGGAAAAGAAGAATTCAGCATTATATACACTGGTACCATTCCATGAACACGAAGCTGAATTAATTTCTCTTCAAGTCAGACTACTAACTGATGGACAGCCAGACAGACGGACTACAAAAACAACGAGAAATGAGCGGCCATACTAAATACCGATGTAGGGTTTTACTAAGTGGAAAGCACGTGTCCTCCTATCCCTTCCCTTTTTGCTTAATAGTTATGGCAAATAAAAATATGTTTCAAGTAAGTACCGATGGATACCGAGGTGAAGGAAAATAGGGGTGGGGATGGGGTGACAAGGGTATGGGGTGGCGTATTATGAGTATATAAATAAATTTAAGCAGTATGTGCATGGTTTTAATGCCATATTTGAGAATTATGGGCGCTAAAGTAATAGCGTTCGCTGAAAAATCTTCCCCTCGGTATTTAGTAGTTAGCTTGGTAATTAGTATTTACAGCGGGTGCACCTCGGTAAGCAGCCTCGGTAAGCGATGGTGTGAATTGTTAATCACATTATGACTTTTTAATTTGTTCTGTTTGTGGCTGTCGGCAATTGCAATCAACGCCTTCTTAGCAAACTCAACACACATATTATGTACCAGGCTTTTGAAGGAGAATGCGCTCCACAATCTTCATAAGACACAAAACAAAGAAACCACAAATAACATGATCAACATTATCTTCAATTCAGATACAGGGCTTCTCACGATTGAGGATCCTGTTGCAAACGAATAAATTTCAACTAACCTATCGGCGATTTACAGAGACAACAAATATTTGTCATTAACACCTTTATCTAAACTACAAAGTATTCCAATCAAGACAAACACATTCTGACGGTTCTATCCTGTTTCTCCCACTTTTAATTATCCCAAGCTGAGCAGTTTCTAAAGAAAACATAGAAGACAAAAGATTCACCAGGCATGACCAGTTATAGGCAGTTTTATAATTTTAATTCATTCGTCCTGTTTCTCCCACTAGTTAATTAACTTCTTAATTGGATAGTACTAGAGAAAACCTAATCAAATATCATCTTCATAATTTTATTTTTAAATATTATTACAACCTGAATTATCATTTTCTTTCCAAGAATATCCGAAAACATCACATTTTATTCACTTCAAATGTAACAATTGAGACGTTTTGTCTGCATAATCATACACCAATAACCGACCATGTCTAAGACGCTCTTTTAATGAACACAGTCTAGTATCAATTCTAACATAAGGTCTTTTCTTGGGGACTCTAACGCCTCCTGCAGCATATTGAATAATGGGAAGTTCAGTGTTGGCTTGAATTTCTTTGAGCATTTTGACAGCTGTAAAGATATTAGGATATGAATGGTGTACCATTTTCTTCAATTTGCTATGCCATCCCTCTAAATTGTTTGTGGTCCGAGAGCCTTCAGTGTTATAGTGATTCCACATTTGCCTGTCACCTTCAACCCAAAACTCAGTTACATAGTCCTTGAAGGCCTCAGCACTGGGTGTGCCCTTGCTCTCATCATATTCCTCAAGCGCATTGAGCCACACATCTTCTACGACTGTTTCGGGCACAAGTGGAAGGACTGCAGCCCTTCGTGTAAGTGTGTGCACATTTTCATTGTCTTTATAAGCACTTTGAAGGTCACACTTTTGTACTTTTCGCCAAATCACTGTGTGTAATGAAAAAAACATCCTTTTACTGTAACTCCGGGTATGGTTCTGTAAGCAGCATTATGTACAGCAGTTTCAAAATCACAAAACACTATCTCTGGTCTCCAAATTACGGACAAATAACAACTCCGAGAGTATGAATAATATTATAAAATTGAAAAATGAATGGGGAATTTTGAAATTTCTAGATTTGACCGACAGACTTGAAGACATTGTTATGGACCAATATCGTGACATCAAAAATAATATTTTCGGAAGTGATATTTTTTCGCTTGCCAGCGATGCCGTAAGACAAGAGACTGGCGGACGTTTGACTATACCTAAAACGGTGTCAATTGCAACAAAAAAAAATAGTCAGGAAAAAAAGGTGTCAACAAGAAACTAAGGCAAAATTAAAGCCGTTGTCGCCGAGCCGAAATGGCTAAAAATGGTTAAAAATATATACATATTCTAGATACAAGCTGTAGCTTTGGTTGCACCAGGCACAGCTGAACGATACTTATCATAGGACGCAACAAAAGCCTAATAACGGCATAAAGCCAACAATGACAAGGCGATAAACAAAACAAAAATAAATAAAATAAAAAAAAAATTAAAAAAAAAACTTTAAAGCTGTTAGAACTGAAAAGTTCTGCCGGTCCAAAGCCTGGATAAAAGTTGATGGGAGTTTTTTTTATCAAATATTACATCTGTGTTGTAGTCCTCAAAAGTCATTAAGCGCATAATCCAGACACCGAGGTGGCCTATTAATTAGCAAGCTACCTATACTAAATACCCAGAGCAGTTTTCGACGACGGCTCGGTCTATATTTCTTACATTAACTTGAATAAATCAACGGTTATATCAAATATATTGCTTCAAATGTCCAAATCAAATGTCTGAACATATATTTAAACCTTTTAAACAACTATTACTAACTTATTTTCCTTCACCTCGGTAACCCCCCAGTCGGTGTTTAGTAGGCAAATTTTTCAGCCTGTGGGACGCTAACAACAACCTGTAAATTTCAACCAGTCAGTTTCTTCGAGAGGCATCATATTTAAATGGACCCACGATAGAATGAGCAACAGATGGTATACAGTATATAGCCGTAGGCAAACTAATCGTAACACTTTTCGCTTGTATTTCAGGTTACCAGAAACTAATTTGTTTTATTTACTTTTATTTCAGAGTAGCAGAAATTGCCAGAATCTATTTCTTTCATTTTAGGTAAAATGACTAAAATTACATTTTCTCTCTTTCAGATGAACAGAAGCTAACTAATAATTTATATTTCTTTTGCAGGAGACGACAAACTAATATGTATTTTTGTTTCTACTTTAGGTGGTTCACGGAGAAGTCCCGTTTAGAAGAGCGAATCGGTAAATGTAAACCATTCCTGAAGTCTAAACGATCATAATATTAAAAATCTTATTTTTCCCCACAAAATACCACTGACAAATAGACTGAGTAATATTGCCACGACATTCTATTTAACTTTTTTTATTTTTTGGGTACGAAATTGCTTTTTTTTTATTGGGTACGAAATGGTTTTGGGTACGAAATTTCACTCGGATATGAAATGATTTAGGGTACAAAATTACATACACCCGATTTTTATCCGTCTGTTTTAAAAAATAGGGACGTATTATGTGATTGGTCTGTCTGTTCGTCCGTCCGGATGATAACTTGAGTTCGAAAAAGCCTACCGCGCCTTTTATGCAACGCCGGGCATTATTTTGTTATTAGCCGTTAAAAATTGCAGACAGTAATTTTTAATAACAGAGAGGTCTAAAATAATATTTGTACACAGCACCACGTCCTCCAGATGACTAGAAAATTTCCTCCATTACAATTCAATAGCCAAGAAAAAATAAGATATAAAAAGCACTCACATATAATGTAATTACTACAAATTTAGAACGTCATTTTTCAATCCCCGATCATCTTTTCTGGAGGTCGGTTAGAGTCAAATCGCAGGAGGATGGTTCGACCACTGAGGAGGACGGTTTGGGTTAAATTAGCGACCAGTTTGGGTCAGATTGCTGGGGGATGGTTTGGTAAGAGGATGGTTTGGGTGTAATTCTATTTTTCGGATGCAGGCGAAACGACACCGTGCGAAAACGGCACCAATTCTCGTTGGCGAAATCGGCACCAACTGGTGAAAACAGCACCAAGTGTGACTGGCGAAAACGGCACCAAACTGGCGAAAATGGCACCAAGTGTGATTTTGCCTCTTTTTCTTCAAATTATTTTATCTTTTCACTCATATACAGAATAGTAATATGAACACAATGTACAACAACATTTACACATGTATACAGAGGCGGCGGAAGCCTGATGAAAATACGTATGTGTGTCCGGGGAGGGGGGGGGGGGGGGGGTATTGCGTAAGATGTGTCGCTGGAGACATAAATATTCAATACCTGACCTGAAGGGTAGAGTACTACTCAATCCGAATTGGATAGATTTACCACCCGGGCATAAAATACTCATGTCGGATTAGAAAGCACAAGAAGCATTAGAAAAGCTTCATCTCATGTAAGGAGAGAGGAGTGGCGTACAATACCATAAAAGAAATTGGATGTAAAGTATGGACGCGTGCCACCGACAACGATCCAAACCATTCATTTCTGACCAAAAACTTATCATTTCTCACCCACTCCGCTGTCGAGAGGGAGTTTCCTCAGTTTTGAAACATTTTTAAATGCTGGTGTCTAAAAGAGGCAATCTCGTTGGTTTCATCTGAAAGTAATTTTTAGCGCGAACGAACGATTATCATTTAGGGAGGCCACTTGGTTAATATACTATGTGGATGCATGCTTTGAAACGGCAATCATTGATATGCTAACTGATTTATTTAAGAGTACCACTGGGCATTGCATAACACGCCCGTGGAGTGCTGTTCAAATTGTGCAATTCTTATATTTTTGCAGTGTTTTTAGAGTAAGAAAAAAACCTTTGCTTAAACTCCATGACATCAGTAAACAGCAACTAATCTATCTGTGTATTCAATTATCTGCGACTACGCCTCTATGGATCTGCACTGGACGAAAGTTTTACCATTACGGTTGCATTGTTTCTTTGTCAATACATCGTATCTCTCAGCTCAAGTTGTAATTGGCCACTTTATAGTCATCGAATGGTAAGTTGTGCAAACGCCAAGCAGTATCCATCTAACAAGCTCAAAGCCCCAAATGTAAATTTCCCGCAAAAAAATTCATTTTCAACCTCCGTGGTAATTCTACTCATTTTCTACTTATCTGTATTATTATTATTGTCAGGTGACATTGAAATAAATCCGGGTCCTAACTCTGTTAATTCCGAGCACGACGAGAACACCTTCAGGTTTCTCCATGTCAACATTCAGAGCTTGAAACCCAAAATAGATATTGTCCAATGTGAATCTTTATCCTGCGCAATCCTTGCTCTCACCGAGACCTGGCTACAAAACAATGACACTACAACAGGCATCATAATTCATGGGTTTCATGAACCATTGCGTTATGACCGCTCTACGAGAGGTGGTGGGGTGGCCTTGTATATTAGAGAGGGCATTTCATTCTGACACAGACCAGACCTTGAGACACCGAATACTGAGTGTTTGTGAGCCGACGTATTCACAAAACGTAATTGGTCGTTATTGCTCGGGGTATTCTATCGTCCATCCATCAGCCCTCCAAACACTTGGGATGCCATATCATCCTCTATTGAAAGAGCAAGGGACACGCGAGTCGAAGATATACTAGTTTCCGGCGATTTTAACGATAACCAGCTGGGCCACGCAAGAAGTACCTTTTCTGAAATAATCAGTTAGTTTAATCTTAGACAGCTTGTGGATGAGCCAAAATGATTCACTGAGTCATCTTCCTCTTTGATAGATCTCTTTGCGGTCAGCAACACAGTCAACGTGAAAACTTGTGAGGTCTTAGAACCGATTATTCCTGACATGATCCGCTACCACTGCCCAATTGCAGTGGAAGTTGAGCTTTTTTGTTCCACGATCCCACACTTTTAAGAGACGGGATATGGCTGTATTCACAAGGCAATTATGATCGATTAAAAGCTGCGCTCGCTCGTGAAGATTGGAATGCTCTTTTTGATATCTCATGTTTAGATACAATAGTTTAAAAATTCACTGACATTTTACTCGATATTGCATCCGAACCTATACCAAACAAATATATTACTTCGAGGTCAAATCAGCCGAAATGGATGCAAAACCAAATACGACTACTAATAAGACAAAGAAGAAGGCTATATCGCACAGTCAAACGGACTGGCCATCCGAATGCATGGGCAAAGTATAAAACTAAAAGGAATGACGTTGTATCAGCTGTAAGGAAGGCCAAAACTTTACACTTATCCAAAGTTCGGTCCATTTTAAAAAGTAACGAAACCCCAAGTTCACAGTGGTGGAAAACGTTACAAACATTTTTCAGTGGCCGTCGCGAAGCAGAGATTCCTGTTATTAATTCCATGAATGAAATATGCACCTCGAATGTCGAAAAAGCCGAAGTGCTCAATGAATACTTTTGTTCAATCTCAACAGTTGACGACTCAAACGTTTCCTTGCCAGTCGCCATAGTCCATCCTACACGAACAATTGATGGTATAACCCTTCACTGCAGCGAGGTGTACGAAGCACTGCAGTCAGTGAAGGTGTCCAAAGCATCGGGTTCTGATCTTGTCAGCCCACGCCTTCTTAAAGAATGTAAAGTGTCTCCATGGGAACCACTATCGATTTTATTCAATATATTGCTAAACAATTCGTATTTTCGTTCATTGTGGAAAAGGGTTAGTGTTTCACCAGTTTTGAAAACACAACCCGCGAACGTAGTCAGTAACCAAAGTCCCATATCTCTGATTAGTTGCCTTGGTAAAGTCTTTGAAAAATGTATCTTCAAACGACTATGGCAATTCCTGGAAGACTCGAGCGTTCTTAGCCAATTCCAGTCAGGTTTTACACTAGGTGATTCCACGGTCCTCCAGCTAACTTTTATATATGATGAATTCTGTAAAGCGCTCGATGAAGGAAAAGAAGTTAGGGTTGTTTTTTGCGATGTCAGTAAGGCTTTTGACAAAGTATGGCATGTTGGTCTCGCTCATAAGTTGGAGAGTATTGGTGTCTTGGGTGAATTGTTGCTGTTCTTAAAATCGTACCTCTCAGATAGATCTCAACGCGTAGTTGTTGGATCAAAGGCTTCCCCATGGCGCCCTATGAATGCTGGAGTCCCTCAAGGTTCTATACTAGGACCCTTACTATTTCTTATCTATATTAACGACATAACCGAAAATTTACTCAGTAGCATACGGCTTTTTGCAGATGATACTTCGTTATACCTAATTGTAGAGAATCCAAACCAAACCTCGAATTTAATTAACCATGATCTAGCTGTAATTCAGCACTGGGCAAAAACATGTCTTGTCGAATTTAATCCCCCAAAAACTGAGAGTATGGTTATATCGGGCAAAACGAACCCAACTGCCCATCCACCCTTATTTTTAAGTGGCGCTCAAATAAGTGAAGTCAATTCTCATAAGCACCTAGGAGTTGTGCTAAATACAACATGTACTTGGTCCAATCACTTTTAATATATCTGTTCCAATGCCTGGTCTCGACTAGACTTGTTGAGGAAACACAAATCCGAGCTTGATAGACATGTTTTAGAAAAGATATACTTTGCCTTTGTCAGGCCTCTACTGGAATATGGTGATACTGTTTGGGATAATTGCTCGTCAGGACAAGTCGCCGACTTGGAAAAAATCTAGATCGGCACAGCAAGAATAGTTACAGGGGCAACAATTAGTGCTAGTAAATCTTTATTATACTCCGAAACATGTTGGGACACCCTACAAGAAAGACGCCGAAAACATAAGCTAGTGCAGTTCTTTAAAATGCATCACCACTTAACGCCTCCTCATATTGCCAATAAAGTTCCACCTCTCATATACTCAATAAACCCATCACTCAATATTCGAACGCGCCAAAATCACAGAGTTCCATTTTGTCGCACACAGTTATACCAATCCTCTTTCATTCCTAATGTAACTGATCAGTGGAATTTCCTGCCTGTATCTGTTTGCGAGAATTCGCCACTGAGTATTTTTAAGACCTTCTTGAATGGTGGCAAACTCCGACCACCATCATTTTACAGTGGCGCGAAATCTCGCACGGCTCAAATTTACCACTGTAGATTGCGGTTACACTGCAGCAACCTTAATGCCCATTTATATGATAATCATCTCGCACCTAGTCCTTTTTGTCAGTGTGGTGAACTTGAGACTCCAGAACACTTCCTTTTTCTTTGTCCAAAGTTTCCTAACGAACGCAGTGGAACCATTAATTTACTCCCTTTCACTATAGATATTACCACACTTCTTTTTGGCTCAGACTTTTTCAGTAACGAGAACAGGCTAATTTTTTATATAGTGCAAGACTTCATCTTACAGAGTGGCCGGTTCCTTTGACGAGTGATGACATTTTTTGAAGATGCTTAATCTTCATTAAGAATTCCTCCATCGGTGTCTGCACGATTAAGGCAATGTACCACAATTTTACTATCTAGTTATTGATAGAGTTGCTTAATTTCAAGACCTTATTTTCTATTCAACTTTATCTAAAGACAATGCACCATGTGTTCGGGATGGCTTCTTCTTCTCCTCCTTCTTCTTTATTTTGCTTCTTCTTCTTGCATGTTTTTTTCTATCTGACTTCTTCTTTTTATTCATCTAATTTTTTTATCGGGCAGACCACTTCTGATTTCACGTATGTGTAGTTTAGACAATCGTGTATATCGCTGGCTAAGGGACTGAGCCTGTTGGTCAACTTATTCTAGCCCAAGAACATTAGGTTTCACTAGGGAAAAAAATCGGAGAAAGCTGATTTTTTCAGGGAATGTCGAGTACATGTCACTGAACGATTAGACAAAAGTCCCCTAAAATCCCAGTTGAGCTTTTTTTTCTACAGCCTTTTTTCGAAAACGCGTTTGAAAAAAATTAAAAAAAATCGCACGAACTTTGTAACCTCGAATTGATCCAACTGTATTTTTTGTTTACGCGTATTTCGAGCTACATAATGTCTAATATACATTTACCTAGAGGAAAATGTGCATTCTGTGACAATTTCTGCGAAAAATTATTGAAAATTTACAAAAAAGTATCGGATTTACGCAAAAAATGACGATTTTCCTAACGGATTTGCCCAAAGGGTTGTAGTACAGAACGGGATGTTAGTTGGACAGACGATAAAAAATCCACCACCATTTGAAGACTTTTATCATTGCTTACAAAATAGACATTATGGAAGACCCCCTCTGCTTCTGGCCGAGTTCCCCTTTTGGCATAAAATTCGTCAGCATGAGAACTCAATTATTTTCGGGCTTGGGACCGAACAGACACGCCTGTGTCTGGCAGCATTAGATCAATAAATAATATTTACAGAATGTACAAAAATCAATAAATAATATTTACAGAATGTACAAATCAATCAACATGGATTAAGTTACATTGACTATTATCAACGCTATATACAGAAATGACATGACCTATATACATATTATTCATCGAACTCAGAAATTTCCGACAGGACAGTGTTTTTGTGGTTGTTACAAGAATCCGAACTGCAATTACACAAACCTGAGCAAGAGAGTCCTGCCTTCTTACACCCACACCTTTTTGTACAAGCACTCTTGCAACCACAACTGATCAGATTCAGTAGGTTATCCAGGGCACATGGCTTTGTGGCTGCAGTCGGTGCAAGAAGTCCATTGTCTAGCGACAACCCCCAATCCGTCGGAGGAAGCGAAGTGCCCAGCCATTGTTGGACCTGGAGATAACATCTGTAGACATGTTGTTGTGCAGCATCGCTGCTTGGTGGGAGTGAGGCTAGGTCGATGGGTTTATTCAGTTTAGATTTTGCTACATAACGCTTGTAAGTGACATATCTATATTGGTCGAGAGAGGAAACAGTTTTACTCCCGTATAAGATCAGGAGAAGTTGTTCCCCGGCAGCGGCTACTGCACTTGGTGTACTGTCATCCGCCAAAATTGTGTTGACATACTGTTGTGAGTCGCTAGTAACATCGGAGACAATTGTACTGAATACTTTCTTCTTACCAACTCGAAAGAGTGCAGAAGTAGTGTCACAACCACTTATAGAATGTGCTACAAGGAGGTTGCTTCTATGGTCACCCATTTTGGTTGCTATTTCACTAACTGAAACTAGTAAGTTTGGGGTAATGGAATACATCATGTGAATATTACATCCCGGTTGAACTCGAGAGGTAAGAATGACTAACAAGTCTGTGTCTGTTCCCACAACGACAACATTGTTGTCATCTTGAGCGATGTCAAGTGCAGTTTCGGCTATCAGTACATCAGCATCAGCCTCGGCCTGCTTGGACTGAATATTGATAGCAGATAGCTCCTGCATTAGAAGATCGATCAGTTGGGTTTTGTTCTTGGCATTTGCAAGGAAATCGGATTGGGGTGTGGTGGCTGGTAACTCGGGTGAGATATTGATATCAATGGAATACCTGTCTTTAGATCTACGGGCTTGTTCCATGCCCTTTGTCGACATTGTACAAGCATAACCATCAAAAACAACCACGACGTTCGCCCCAAAATGTCTCACTAGATAATTGGAATATGATGTACATATGTCCTTATATGACGACTGTTTAGGCCATACAACTGCCCTCAATAAAAATCCACCATCTACAACAAACAGAGAATGTTCTGGGATTTTAGTTTGCTCGGAAGCGTATGTTTTGAGGATCTTACCGAGCGTGCTTTTCTGTGTCTTCCTCATTCCAGCAGAATCAAACAATGCTGGTGGTTTCGGGGCGAGTTCATATTTGAGATACTCTTCCATCTCTGCTTGTGACTGAATAACACATGTGATGCGGTTGAACAGAATTGTGGGGTCAATCACTACCTTACTTCCACGGACTTTGATGCTATTTGCCATCGATGCGAAAGACTTCACAGTGTCAACACGTCGTAGTTTGATGCTGTTGAACGTTTTGCTTACAACATTCGATACGCAACATTCACCAATTTTGCGAACTTGGTCACAGTTCACAGTTTCGTCGGCCACAAGCCCGGTCGCTATAGAGACTAATTGTAGTGGATCTCTATTCTGAAAGGGGGAATGCACTCTGAGCCAGTTCAATAATTTGGTGATATCATTGGCATCAGTCAATTGTGAACTTTGACGGAGATCCCGATGTTGTTCGCCATGACCAGTGTGAACATGAACAACATTTTCGAGAGCATTACATATCGGAAGGCAAAGAGGCAGTCCACGTACCCATTTCGCAACAGTGCTATCGGTTATTCCCCTGCCATGTGTGAGACCACCAGGGAGCTTGAACATTCTCATTAAACACTGCTCTATGGTCTGATCAGAAAATATCCCGTCCCAGAATTTATCTGAGCGCCTTATGGTAAAGTAACCTTTCTCAGTGAACAACTTCAAATCATCCTGTTGCATTATTTCTGTTAGCTCATTCATCTGCTGCAAATAGAGATGAGAACTTTTTGCGTATGCAAAATGACCACCTGCGTGAAATACTGGAATCATATTGCGAACACAATATGTGTGGAGTTCCCAGTCGCCTGTGCGCTCTGCTCTCAAGAACAACTGGAGAAGACCTATTTGCTCGTAGTATTGTACCCAAAGCTTTCCTGTGCGTCCTACGGACGCATTCTGGAGCAGTTCGTGTAATTTTGACAGTAGATGGTTGACACTTTCTTGATTGACAGCGTCAGCTGTTGTACAGTCACCCCTGGCAAGTCCACAGAATATTTCATTGACTTCTGTGCAGTCTATGTTATCTAGTGTTCGGCTTTCTTCAAACACAAGTTTTGTAATGGCAATTTGTGTTAGCAAATGGCACGAACTGCTCTTGAATATGCATGACCACTGATCAAATGATGGATTGACCCACCAGCATAAACAGTCCCCCAAAGTTCATCCAAGCCGCTACCAGCCATGATCGAACCAATTACCCCTAAATATGACATAACCACAATATCTGTACAATACAAATTTGTTTATGAGTACACATCAAGGGCGTGCACACATTACATGCCAATGCATCTTGAGTGTAGGCGAACACCACATTATGTGATTTAATCGAACATGGAAATTGAAACAATGATGCTATAATACGGTATTTGAATGAGAAAAGTCGATGCCTGTTGAATTTGAGTTTAGGGGGTATGGTTAATATTTCACACGTTTCACCAGTTCATTATGGAATAAATGACTATTGTTATATATCATTATAAAGCCTCTGCTTTTCTGCAATTTTTGATATATAATTTAACTCCCAAAGTAGTCGTAGATTTGATTTAATGGACGTTGTGTACCGTTGTGTGTATGAAAACAATAAAAAAATTTTCGTAATTTTTACATTTTCGTGAATATTTCACCATTGAGTGTGAGGATTGGTACAAAGTTGGCATTTTCTGTTGGGGATATGTATTCTCAATATAATTCAGCACGATATTTATGATTCTCACCCTACTAAGGCGAATAAGAATGAGAAATATGGAGCTGGGTCGAATTTTTTTTTAAATTTTTTTTTTCATAAAAAAAACGCTATAACTAAAAAAGCTCAACTCGGATTCGCGGGGACTTTTCACACTTTATCCGCAATGTGTGTCCCGGAAACATATAAAAAAATCAGCTTTCTCCGATTTTTTCCCCACTTTCTCATTTTTATCTCTAATGTGCCTGGACTTCAAAGCATGAAATTAATATAAATTGCCTTTTTCAATTTTTTTTCTGATGAGCTGTCGATACTCCCCAGCTGCACTCGTTGATGTAAAGAAAAGTGAGCCATTATATAGTTGCAGGTGACTGCGTGTACGCATCTAGCATGCTAACCTAGTGGCGCGCTTGTCCAATGTCAGAGATTCAACCAGATTCATTGGCCCGCTAGTGCCCATCCCCTTAGGCTGCGATATACATATTTCATTTATTACTACTGATCATTGCTGTCATCTTTACGAAAAGTGCTATAAAACGTAGGAGACGACCCACATAAGCCCAAGGCTTCCTGTCGAATCCTAGTTTATCTTACGATCTAATTATCACTGTTGCTGTTAACTGTTGCTGTTATCTCGTATACTGCTAGCAAAACTTCTTTTTTTATTGATCTGTTGTACTGTTATGTAATGTATACATATATACATCATCTTGAAAAAATATTGTTTAAACTAAACAGTAATGGCTACACATTTCTCTATGTATTTTGTGTTCATAAGGCCAGTACCAACAAGAGGTACTCATTTGGGGAAATAAAATTAAAATTTCTGAATCAGAAGGAACAATCACATGAAGGAAAGTTCAAGGTAGGTGCACATTGTTTAGCATGAAACAAGCAGCATTTTATAAACATTGAAAAGCAACAAATCGAAATAAATGAAGTCTTGAATTGTCAGATAGCTTTACAATCACTGTTATGCTTATTTGCATAATGTTCTATCAATGATTCACTATTTTCTCTAAGGGTATATCTTGGTTCGGGGTCAATTTTTCTTTTAGATTTGAAAGTGATCGCCGAGAATGGACTGGAAATTTCTCCTCGAACTACTTTGCATTCCGGGACTCTCTCTCTCCAGGAAAAGAAATGTCACTCACACACCGAACCTGATCTGTATTTTCTATTGATAAGAACATATACCAATGAAAGTGTCAATGACACTGTAGCTTAACTCGTGTGTTGTGTTTGATGAAAAGGATAATGTTCGATGTTTATGAAAGGATTATGAAATAAGACAACAATTGTGATAATTGGGAATATGTTCATTTCTGTTCCCTGTATGCTATGTTTTTGATAAAAATAATATGAGATGTACACTGTACTAAAGAGCTGAGGGGTGGGTTAATATGACCTCACAGTTAAGGTATGTGGCCCTCACAGTTAACGTATATCAACGAAAGTTACCAAGTTACAGTAAAATTATTCAAAAACAAGTCATCCTATCAAGTTAAATTGAAATCCCTTCATAAATATGGCCTGTAGACTGTGCTAAAAATTTTCGGGCTTCGGGCCCCTGTAACCGTCAGTTTCCCAATTGCGTCCAAAGGGGACGTTCTCATCTAGACATTATATGAAGTCATCCTACCAAGTTACAATGAAATCCCTTCATAAGTATGACCTGTAGGCTGTGCTAAAGGTTTTTGGGCTTTGGGCTCGGGCAGCCATCATGGTTGAATGATCGCAACCAAAAGGGGACATTCTCATCTGGGCATCATCTGGAGTGATCCTACGAAGTTACAATGAAATCCCTGCATAAATATGACATGTAGACTGTGCTCAAGGTTTTCGGGCTTCAGGCCCCTGAAGCCATCACGGTTGACTAATCACAACCAAAATGGGATGTCATCATCTAGGCATTATATGGAGTCGAACTAACAGGTTACAATGAAATCCTTCCATAAATATGACCTATAGGCTAAAGGTTTTGGGGTTTTGGGCTCGGGCAGCCATCAAGGCTGAATGAACGCGATAAAGAGGACGTTCTCATCTAGACATTATTTGGAGTCATCCTACCAAGGTACAATGAAATCCCTTCATAAATATCACATGTAGACTGTGCTAAAGGTTTTCGGGCTTCAGGCTCCTGTAGCCGTCGCAGTTGACTAATGGTGTCCAAAAGGGGCTGTTCTCATCTAGACATCATATGAAGTCAACCTACCAAGTTACAATAAAATCCCTTCATAAATATGACCTGTAGACTGTGCTAAAGGTTTTCGGGCTTCGGTCCCCTGTAGCCGTCACAGTTGCCTAATGGTGTCCAAGGGGCTGTTCTCATCTAGACATTATATGAAGTCAACCTACAAAGTTACAATGAAATCCCTTCATAAATATGACCTGAAGACTGTGCTAAAGTTTTTCGGGCTTTGGGCTCGGGCAGCTATCATGGTTGAATGATCGCAACCAAAAGGGGACATTCTCATCTGGGCATCATCTGGAGTGATCCTACGAAGTTACAATGAAATCCCTTCATACATATGACCTGTAGACTGTGCTCAAGATTTTCGGGCTTCGGGCACCTGTAGCCACCACAGTTGACCAATCACGACCAAAAGGGGATGTCATCATCTGGGCATTATATGGAGTCAACCTAACAAGTTACAATGAAATCCTTCCATAAATACGACCTTTAGACTATGCTAAAGGTTTTTGGGATCCGACAGCCATAAAGGCTGAATGATCGCGACCAAAAGGGGACGTTCTCGTCTGGACATTATTTGGAGTCATCCTACAAAGCTCCAATGAAATCCCTTCATAATTATGACCTGTAGACTGTTCTAAAGGTTTTCAGGCTTCGGGCCCCTGTAGCTCTCACAGTTGCCCAATCGTGTCCAAAAGGGGACGTTCTCATCTGGACATTATATGAAGTCAAACCTACCAAGTTGCAATGAAATCCCTTCATAAATATGACCTGTAGACTGTGCTAAAGGTATTCGGGCTTCAGGCTCAAGCAGCCATCATGGTTGAATGATCGCAACCAAAAGGGGACATTCTCACCTGGGCATCATCTGGAGTGATCCTACGAAGTTACAATGAAATCCCTTCATAAATATGACCTGTAGACTGTGCTCAAGAATTTCAGGCTTCGGGCACCTGTAGCCGTCACAGTTGACCAATCACGACCAAAAGGGGATGTCATCATCTAGGCATTATATGGAGTCAACCTAACAGGTTACAATGAAACCCTTCCATAAATTTGACCTTTTGCCTATGCTAAAGGTTTTTGGGCTCGGGCAGCCAGCAAGGCTGAATGATCGGGATCAAAATGGGGCGTTCTCATCTAGACATTATTTGTAGTCATCCTACCAAGTTACAATGAAATCCCTTCATAAATATGACCTGTAGACAGTGCTAAATGTTTTCGGGCTTCAGGCCCCTGTAGCCGTCACAGTTGCCCAATCATGTCCAAAAGGGGACTTTCTCATCTAGACATTATATGAAGTCAACGCACCAAGTTACAATGAAATTCCTCAATAAATATGACCTGTAGACTGTGCTAAAGGTTTTCGGGTTTTGGGCTCGGGCAGTCGTCACGGTTGACAGATCATGCCCAAATGGGGAAATTCTCATCTAGACATCATAAGGAGTCATCCTACTAAGTTACAATGAAATCCCTCCATACTAAATATGACCTGCAGACTGTGCTAAAAGTTTTTGGGTTTCGGGCTTGGGCAGCCATAACGGTTGACTGATCATGACCAAAAGGAGACGTTCTCATCTAGACATGACCCCAAACCTGCATATGAAATTTCGTGACGATCAGACAAGAACTGCGGGGTGTAGCCCGTGCTAAAGGAAAATGTGAACAGACTCACAAACTCACAGACTAACAGACTTCCGCACGCTTGATGGCAATAGCTTATGTTGACTTTGTCAAGTTAAGCTAAAAATAGGCCGATGAAATCGTCAGATGTGTGCCCATATGCACAACTAGTAGAAAGCTGTATGACGGAGGGCCACCCTGGATGCTGACATTATGTACACCATACATGGTATGGGTACATATAGAAATGGATTGGAGGAGTGCCTAATTTAATGGATAAAGGGTTAATATCTCCAGATCAAATTATTAGATTTACATAAAAAAACTATACAGCATATCACATCACTAACCTGAATACATATATCAAGTAACCTGATAATCAGATTAATATTTATTGAGTTATCACGAATAGCACCCAAACCGTCCCCAAGCCGAACCATCCCCACCTAAGCAACCCAAACCGTCCCCACCTATTTTACCCAAACCATCCTCAATCCCCTAAACCCAAACTGTCCCCACGTCATTTTTTTTTTATTATTATTATCTTTATACAGTTTTATTTTTATGCAAAACCACTTACCCAAAAGAGAATTATCAAATCCAACAAATTATAATAATGAATAAAATTATATCCGATTGTGAATTACATTAAATCCAACAGAATGAATGAGATAAAGCCCAATTATCATGCACTAGGAACTTTATCACTCACATATCCGATTCAGACGTACTGGAAATTGAAATGAATGAAAAATACAAACTTGGTTGATTTCTGTAACGATGACAGGTCTCACATGCTATCAGCATGTTTTAACAAGATTACTCCTTTCGGCTTCAAAGAATGTTTACACAAACACTCTGTGGCTGTCTCTGTGTCGCTACTTCAAAGAGTGTTTACTCTAAACATCCACGCTTCAACTTCAAAGAACCAATAATCACAACAATCACAAAACATTTTAAGGTCACTTCTTCCAAATAATTTTGTATTGAAATAAATCACAAAGTTCAGTCTTGTTAGTCATTCCTTCGGCACGCTAAAACCTTTCATTCATTCGTTAGTCTTTAATTACGAGTAGACCTAACTAAATACAGTAACTTTGCCATGTATTCAACTGGGGACGGTTTGGGTAAAATTGTGGGGACGGTTTGGTAAAATAATGGGGACGGTTTGGGTAAAATAGTGGGGACGGTTTGGTCATGGGGACAGTTCGGGTTACGTCGGCCAACTGGAGTAACTGACCCAGGGGACGGTTTGGGTAAAATAGTTGGGGACGGTTTGGGTAAAATAGTGTGGGGACGGTTCGGCTTGGGGACGGTTTGGGCGCATCCCGTTATCGCATGCCGAAGAAATGGATTGGAGGAGTTCTCAATTTGAAGGATAACGGGTTAATATCACAGGATCAAATTATCAGATTTACACCAACAACTATACAGTTTGGCACATCAGTAACCTGAACACATATATGAAGTAACATGTCAATCGGATTGATATTTTTTGAGTTATCTCATGCCAAAGGGATTGGAGGAATTTTCAATTTGAAGGATAAAGGGTTAATATCTCAAGATCAAATTATCAGATTTACACCAAAAACTATACTGCTCAGCACATCAGTAACCTGAACACAAATATAAAGTAACTTGACAATCCAAGCAATATTTTTCAAGTTATCGAATGCCAAAGGGATTGGAGGAATTTTCAATTTGAAGGATAAAGGGTTAATATCTCGGGATAAAAATAACAGATTTACATATATTACAAGATTTCTATGACTGTGCCCCTTCACCCTCCCCAAGTATGAAATGCTTCATAATGCCCCTGACTCTGTTTGTCTATAATTTGCTGTAGTAGATTATTAGGTGAGTAGACTGAGAAAATAAATGAATAGCAACCAAAAGTCATAATGAAAGATATTTAAGAGATTATGGGAGCTCAGTGAACTTGAAAGTAGGATGCATGCATGGGCATATAGATGTACAAGACAATTAGAGGCTCTGTCCGTCAGGAAGTATATGGAGAATAAACAGCTGCACCATGAGCGCATGATACACCCATTATTAAATACAAGAGGGAAGCGCACAATATGAGCATACATGTGTACTAAGCATTTTCAAGTTATTGTTCGACATGTGGAAAATTGCTAAAATTTTGACGAATAAAGTCCCATTACTCTGGAATGACATATCGCACAGCGACACCAATAGAAAGGGAGAGTCCTTCCAACAACATATACTTGCCACCAAAAAATCATGAAACTTGCTCAAAGTCCGACATGTGGAAAACTAACTATATTTTGATGAATCAAGTCCCATAACTCTGGAATGACAAATCGGACAGCGACACAAATCGAAAAGGAGATTCCTTCCATCAACATATACTTGCAACCAAACAATCATGAAAATTGCTCTGAGCATTTTCAAGTTATTGTTCGACATGTGGAAAATTGTTTATATTTCGACGAATAAAGTCCCATACCTCTGGAATGACATATCGGGGACAGCGACACAAATACAAAGGGAGATTCCTTCCATCAACATATTTTTGCCACCCAAAACTCATGACAATTGCTCCAAGCATTTTCAAGTTATTGTCCGACATGTGGAAAATTGCTTATATTTTGACGAATAAAGTCCCATAACTCTGGAATGACAAATTGGACAGTGACACAAATCGAAAGGGAGCTTCCTTCCATCAACAAAAACTTTCCACCAAAAAATAAAAAAAATTGCTAGGTGCATTTTCGAGTTATTGTACGACGTGTGGACGGACAGTGGTATACCATAATATGACCGTTTTTTCAAAATGGGCATATAAAAAGGGAACACAGGCCCATTTATGCCCTCACTCCCACCCCGCAATTCTGATTTATACTTCATACTTCATGGCGTGGTATTTTACCTATACCCCATTGGGGTTTTGCCCACCCTCACTAGCCTCAAGGCCCTAGATATCGAGAAAATCAATTTCGGCCACCACTGTATGATGTGAAGCCCTTTATTTCGTGATGATGAGGCAAATAATTTTATCGATCTGAGATCCTTTGTTCTTTCTCTTTCCCTTTTTCCTCTTTTAAGTTAAAACTTCAAAATGATGCCTAAAAAGTTAAAAATATGTTTCTCTGGCCCTTCTGCATGGTCCTTTTGGCTGCTGCATGCTCTATTTTTATAACCAATGAAACTTAAAAAAATGAAAGTGTAAATGACACTGTAGCTTAACTTGTGTGTTGTGTTTGATGAAAAGGATAATGTTCAATGTTTATGAAAGGATTATGAAATAAGACAAGAATTGTGATAATTGGGAATATGTTCATTTCTGTTCCCTGTATGCTATGTTTATGATAAAAATAATATGAGGTGTACACTGTACTAAAGAGCTGAGGGGTGGGTTAATATGATCTCACAGTTAATGTATGTGGCCCTCACAGTTAACGTAGATCAACAACAGTTACCAAGTTACAGTGAAATTATTCCAAAATGAGTCATCCTATCAAGTTACATTAAAATCCCTTCATAAATGTGGCCTGTAGACTGTGCTAAAGGTTTTCAGGCTTCGGGTCCCTGTAGCCATCAGTTTCCCAATTGCGTCCAAAGGGGACGTTCTCATCTAGACATCATATGAAGTCAACCTACCAAGTTACAATGAAATCCCTTAATAAATATGACCTGTAGACTGTGCAAAAGGTTTTTTGGCTTTGGGCTCTGGCAGCCATCATGGTTGCATTATCGCAACCAAAAGGGGACATTCTCATCTGGGCATCATCTGGAGTGATCCTACAAAGTTACAATGAAATCCCTTCATAAATATGACCTGTAGACTGTGCTCAAGGTTTTTGGGCTTCCTGCCCCTGAAGCCGTCACAGTTGACCAATCACGACCAAAAGGGGATGTCATCATCTAGGCATTATGTGGTCAAACTTATGGGTTACAATGAAGTCCTTCCATAAATAGGACCAATAGACTATGCTAAAGGTTTGGGGGTTTTGGGTTCGGGCAGCCATCAAGGCTGAATGATCGCGACCAAAAGGGGACGTTCTCATCTAGACATTGTTTAGAGTCATCCTACCACGGTACAATGAATCCCTTCGTAAATATCACCTGTAGACTGTACTAAAGATTTTCGGGCTTTGGGCCCCTGTAGCCAACACAGTTGCCTAATGGTGTCCAAAAGGGGCTGTTCTCATCTAGACATTACATGAAGTCAACCCACCAAGTTACAATAAAATCCCTTCATAAATATGAACTGAAGACTGTGCTGAAGGTTTTCGGGCTTTAGGCTTGGGCAGCCATCATGGTTGAATGATCACAACCAAAAGGGGACATTCTCATCTGGACATCATCTGGAGTGATCCTATGAAGTTACAATGAAATTATTCATAAAAATGACCTGTAGACTGTGCTCAAGATTTTCGGGCTTCAGGCACCTGTAGCCATCACAGTTGACCAACCATGACCAAAAGTGGATGTCATCATCTAGGCATTATATGGAGTCAACCTAACAAGTTACAATGAAATCCTTCCATAAATACGACCTGCAGACATGCTAAAGGTTTTTGGGTCCGGGCAGCCATCAAGGCTGAATGATCGTGACCAAAAGGGGACGTTCTCATCTGGACACTATTTGGAGTCATCCAACCAAGCTACAATGAAATCCCTTCATAATTATGACCTGTAGACTGTTCTAAAGGTTTTTTGGGCTTTGGGCCCCTGAAGCCGTCACAGTTGCCCAATTGTGTCCAAAAGGGGACGTTCTCATCTAGACATTATATGAAGTCAACCTACCAAGTTACAATGAAATCCCTTAATAAATATGACCTGTAGACAGTGCTCAAGGTTTTCGGGCTTCGGGCTCGAGCAGCCATCATGGTTGAATGATCGCATCACAGCTGACCAATCACGACCAAAAGGGGATGTCATCATCTAGGCATTATATGGAGTCAACCTAATAGGTTACAATGAAATCCTTCCATAAATATGACCTTTTACCTATGCTAAAGGTTTTTGGGCTCGGGCACCCATCAAGGCTGAATGATCGGGATCAAAATGGGACGTTCTCATCTAGACATTATTTGGAGTCCTCCTACCAAGTTACAATGAAATCCCCTCATAAATATGACCTGTAGACTGTGCTAAAGGTTTTCGGGCACCTTTATCCGTCACAGTTGCCCAATCATGTCCAAAAGGGGACGTTCTCATCTAGACATTATATGAAGTTAACCTACCAAGTTACAATGAAATCCCTTCATAAATATGACCTGTAGACTGTGCTAAAGGTTTTTGGGCTTCGGGCTCGGGCAGCCATCATGGCTGAATGATCGCAACCATAGGGGACAATCTCATCTGGGCATCATCTGGAGTGATCCTAAGAAGTTACAATGAAATCCCTTCATAAATATGACCTGTAGACTGTGCTCAAGGTTTTCGGGCTTCGGGCACTTGTAGCCATCACAACTGACCAATCACGACCAAAATGGGATGTCATCATCTAGGCATTAAGAGTCAACCTAACAGGTTATAATGAAATCCTTCCATAAATATGACCTTTTGCCCATACTAAAGGTTTTTGGGCTCGGGCACCCATCAAGGCTGCATGACTGTGATCAAAATGGGACGTTCTCATCTAGACATTATTTGAAGTCATCCTACCAAGTTGCAATGAAATCCCTTCATAAATATGACCTCTAGACTGTGCTAAAGGTTTTCGGGCTTCGGGCACCTTTAGCCGTCCAAGTTGCCCAATCATGTCCAAAAGGAGACGTTCTCATCTAGACATTATATGAAGTCAAACCTACCAAGTTACAATGAAATCCCTTCATAAATATGACATGTAGACTGTGCTTAAGGTTTTCGGGCTTCGGGCTCGGGCAGCCATCATGGTTGAATGATCGCAACCAAAGGGGACAATCTCATCTGGGCATCATCTGGAGTGATCCTACGAAGTTACAATGAAATCCCTTCATAAATATGACCTGTAGGCTGCTCAAGGTTTTTGGGCTTCGGGCACTTGTAGCCATCACAGCTGATCAATCACGACCAAAAGGGATGTCATCATCTAGGCATTATATGGAGTCAACCTAATAGGTTACAATGAAATCCTTCCATAAATATGACCTTTTACCTATGCTAAAGGTTTTTGGGCTCGGGCACCCATCAAGGCTGAGTGATCGCGATCAAAATGGGACGTTCTCATCTAGACATTATTTGGAGTCATCCTACCAAGTTGCAATGAAATCCCTTCATAAATATGACCTGTAGACTGTGCTAAAGGTTTTCGGGCTTCGGGCACCTTTAGCCATCACAGTTGCCCAATCATGTCCAAAAGGGGCCTTTCTCATCTAGACATTATATGAAGTTAACCTACCAAGTTACAATGAAATCCCTTCATAAATATGACCTGTAGACTGTGCTAAAGGATTTCGGGCTTCGGGCTCGGGCAGCCATCATGGCTGAATGATCGCAACCATAGGGGACAATCTCATGTGGGCATCATCAGGAGTGATCCTAAGAAGTTACAATGAAATCCCTTTATAAATATGACCTGTAGACTGAGCTCAAGGTTTTCAGGCTTCGGGCACTTGTAGCCATCACAACTGACCAATCACGACCAGAAGGGGATGTCATCATCTAGGCATTATATGGAGTCAACCTAACAGGTTACAATGAAATTCTTCCATAAATATGGCATTTTGCCTATGCTAAAGGTTTTTGGGCTCGGGCACCCATTAAGGCTGCATGATCGCGATCAAAATGGGACGTTCTCATCTAGACATTATTTGGAGTCATCCTACCAAGTTACAATGAAATCCCTTCATAAATATGACCTCTAGACTGTGCTAAAGGTTTTCGGGCTTCGGGCCCCTGTAGCCGTCACAGTTGCCCAATCACGTCCAAAAGGGGACTTACTCATCTAGACATTGTATGAAGTCAACCCACCAAGTTACAATGAAATTCCTCAATAAATATGACCTGTAGACTGTGCTAAAAGTTTTTCGGGTTTTGGGCTCGGGCAGTCGTCACGTTTGGCAGATCATGCCCAAATGGGGAAATTCCCATCTAGACATCATAAGGAGTCATCCTACCAAGTTACAATGAAATCCCTCCACATTAAACATGATCTGCAGACTGTGCTAAAAGTTTTTGAGTTTCGGGCTTGGGCAGCCTTCACAGTTGATAGATCATGCCCAAAAGGGGACGTTCTCATCTAGGCGTTATACAGAGGCATCCTACCAAGTTACAATGAAATCCCTTTATAAATACGACCTGTAGACTGTGCTAATGGTTTTCGGGTTTTGGGCTCGGGCAGCCAAACCGGTTGCCTGATCACGACCAAAACGGGACGTTCTCATCTAGACATGACCCCAAACCTGCATATGAAATTTCGTGACGATCAGACAAGAACTGCAGGGTGTAGCCCGTGCTAAAGGAAAATGTGAACAGACGTCACAGACTAACAGACTTCCACATGCGTGATGGCAATAGCTTATCTTGACTATGTCAAGTTAAGCTAATAAAAATTAAATGGTTTATGTCATATATTTTACCCAAGTTAATAAAACTGATAAATTTGTCCATTGAGTGCAACAAGGCTGTGCAATGCTTTAGCACTGCAAAACCTTGTTGCACTTAAGGGACAAAATACACCACCACCCATGCTATTTTGTTGATTATGAGGCCCAAAACATAAAACAAACCAAGAACATTTGATGGCAAAGAAATAATTACAAAAAATAAAAAATAAAATAAAAAAAAATGTCCGTCGACATGCAATTTTACAAAAAATGGCCTGAGAAACAAAGATCTACTTTGTGGGGGCCTAATACCTTTTATTTTAAGGTTTGAAACTTTAGAAAGATGATATTTAACATTTCACCATTTTCCTTTGCTGAAGGCAATGACAACAAGGCAAGTGAATACAAATAAGGTTTTAATATTATTTAAAAACTGCTTTCAACATCACACAGATTAAGGGATCAACTGTATGAGAACATATAACAGAAACATATGGTATAAAAATCTGATAACAAAAACAACATAACATGTGCACTGCCTGTGTTATCAATCAAAAGCCGATACTTCATCACACACCACGTAAAGTGGAGGATTAAAGCAAATCATGTCACTCTATTACAAACAGTACATTGGGGAGTAGATTAGTGGTCAACAATTCTCAATACCAAGAATTTGTTTGGTATGTGTGTGCGCAGGGTTGAAGCTAAGAGATTCAACAGCATTGTGTGCTAAAAGTCTGAGAAGCAATGACACAGCCAGGCGGAGTGAAATGATTGTGTGTGTGGAGGGAGGAGGACAAAATATTGTCCTCTGCCAATAGTAGCAGAAAGATATTTTCTTCACTTCACTCCACCTCGTACTCACACTCAAAAATCAGTTGAGTAAAAAATTGACCCAAATCAACTGGGTTGGGTGAATATGAACCCAATTGGGTTCATATTCACTCAGCCCAGTTGATTTGGGATGATTTTTAAGCCAACAGATTTTAGAGAGCAGTTAAGAGGGTGTATCCCTAATATGTGAAGATCCAGAAGTCACCTGGGGAACAGTTTTAACTATTCATACCAATGGAGCACCTTGAGTACTTTTCCAAGGCTAAAGTGCCCAGAGAGAGAAGGCACAACTATAAGAAAATCAACCGACAATATACATGGCGAGACTATATAAACTAGCGTCCGGTATTTCAGGTCTGAATGATATATAAGGTTGACATTTTTCAGAAAAGTGAGGAATAAGTCCCACTAAATCCCCTCACCCCCATGCCACCTTCGCTGTTCGATAGGGGGATATCAATTATACAATGCATGTAAAATGCAAAGTGAGTATACACCAAGTAGTCTAGTCTAAGAAGAGCAGATTACATCTGAAACACTCATGAGTTGAGTTTCCATCAAGACATGTCTCGCCTTTTAAAATGGGGTAAATGGAGTGGGAAAGTTCATTACTGTTAAGGTCACATATTTATGCACAATGGCTAATCGTGACTGTGACAGTATTACGGGTGGAGGAAGCCAGAGTACCCGGAGACACCCACCGAGCATCGATGAGCAACTGTCAGCTCTTCAATATTCTAACTCTGTTCAAGCAGGGTTACAGCGGTTGAAGACATGCATCATTGACGTGTAGTCCGCACTAGTACATGGCATTATTGTGCCCCCATGTAGGCAACCGGGATAAAGTGGCATGCCCAAGAACACAACTTGGGTTGTCCTGGACGAGGATCAAACTCGGGACCTCCAGCATAGTCCAACTGTCTACCACTGAGATGCCACGCTCCCTCATTACTGTTAAATTTATAGACAAGGCACATAACTTGTGATGCAACCACACTTGAAATGAGTTGCAACAGTGAACAAATGAGGAGGGGAGGAGTACCATATCAGATGATTGACAACATTCTTCTAGTAACATGCCCTTATCTTGACTAAACACATTTATTGGGCTTAAGGTTACTTTCAGCAACTGCAGCTATCTAGTGACCAAAGCACAATTATGAGTCAAGTTAGCTTGTCATTTATAGTTATATTATGCACTTCAGACACCCTTCACATCCATCAAGTTATCAGTTACTGGGTCATATTATACCAGTAAAATAAAACCTGTAATCAGGGGATGAGGGTCCACTGGAATTCTCAATAGCACAGTGGACGCCACATAAATTGTGTATCTTTCATCTGAATAACCATTTTAACTGCATATAATTCCAAACACCAGACAATTTACCATACTTTCAATGCAAAACTGGCCTGTTAATTGCATATAAACTTCTGTTAACTCAACAAAACCATATCATGTGACCCCCTCATTGGAATGAACTCGATGAGCTCATTCCAATGAGGGGTCACATGATATGGTTTTGTTGAAAATTTTTGAAAAACTTTACGTTGTGAAACTAATAAATTTTTATATCCTGTGTGCTGAGTAAAGGGTTAATGGAAAACATTTTATTTATTTTCACTGCCAAAGTGTCTGTTCAAGTAACAGGATTTCCCTGTTCTGTGGATTAGAATGACTTATTTACAAAAAATAACTAAGCAGCAATAAGATAGGCAGTGTACACATCATATGCATAAAGCTTGTATAACCAGAAGTAATGTAGAAAATAAATACAGAATAAATATATTTTTTGCAACTCTAACCTTCTGCCCTCTGATGTAAAAATACCAAAACTTCAAGCAGCAAATGTTTCCCTCCATGCAAGTAGGAATTTAACCAATTCAATCTTGTTTGACAGGGTTCAATAAGCTCTATCAAACAGACCTGAATTAGTTAAATTCCCAGTTGCATTGCTAGGAAAAAATTGCAGGTTGAAACTTTGATATTTTGACATCAGTGTGCAAAGGGTTAATGAGACTAAATACACCTTTAACCCTTTACCCAACGTAACGGCCAAAACCGGCCAGCGCTATTCTCAAAAATCGCCAATTAATTTTCAAAATATTTTCATTTTTTGTCTCAAAAACATAGGTTATGACCCCTCGTTGGAACGAGCTCGTCGAGCTTGTTCCAACGAGGGGTCATAACCTATGTTTTTGAGACAAAAAATGAAAAAAATTAGTTATTCAAGAATTTTTTTTGCAAGTGTCGTCTGTTTTTCATGTTAGGTAAAGGGTTAAAATTTGTGTTGAAATAAGTAATGGTTTAGCTGTAACACATTTGCTGTAATATGTTTCTTCACCAACATGACCATACCCTGATAGAGTTTTTGCAAGCTGTACCAAACAGTTAACCCTTTACCTAACATGAAAAGCAGACAATACTTGAAACAAAATTATTGAATAATTAATTTTCTTTCATTTTTGCGTCAAACCATAGCTTATAACCCCCTCATTGAAATGACCTCAACTACCTCATTCCAATGAGGGGTCATAAGCTATGTTTTTGATGCAAAAAATGAAAAAATAATGAAAACTGATGGCAATTTTTGCGAATAGTGCAGGCCAGTTTTTGCCATTACATTGTGTAAAGGGTTAATGTCGATCAAGATTGGCAAAATAACAAACCCACACCAAGAGACTCCTGGGGTCTATCGGTGACCAAAATGCGTGCGTGGTTCAGTATAGTTCAGTATAGTTTCGCTAGGTAGGTGGTGCCAGGGGAAATTCTATCAGTGTGGGTTCGGACCTATGCCATTGTAATCTTTTATAATTATGCTGCCTTCTTACTGTTTTAGAGGACTTATACCTTAGTATCTATTATAAGGCATTATGATACCAGTGAAGAGCTTATTTACCCAAGTTTCCCGCAGAAAGCCTGAGAAATAGATTAGTGATTGCAGGGCATCAAATTCATTGAAGAATCCAAATTAAGTCTTGTAAATGAATCTTGTAATTGAACTGTACCTTCCATCAGCAAGACAACCAAAATGGCCGTATGTGGAACATGTGTTCCGCATGTACATGTCAGACAAGAAACTCACCAAAATTGGAACTATGACCTTGAAGGGTTCAACTATTATAAATATATAAATATGCTGTAGTTTGTTTTGTTTTTGTTTTTGTTTTTTTTTTTTGGGGGGGGGGGGGGAGGGGGGTGGAGGGTTCTATGGAATATGTACTAGTTACACTCACAAGGGTATCAGAGTTCTCTCAAATTCTAAATTATTTAAGAACTGAAAATTAATTCTCACAATATGCTTTTGCGAGAATCCAAACAGATTCTTGCAATCAGAACAAATTTTAAGGCCTATAACCATGGTTAACTCTTTACCCAATGCACGGGATATAAAAATTTATCATTTTAATTATTGTTGTTTAAATATTTTCCGAAAATTTCAACAAAACCATATCATGTGACCTCCTCAATGGAACTGGCTTGATGAGCTTGTTCCAATGAGGGGTCACATGATATGGTCCTGTTGAAACTTTTGGAAAATACTTTTTTCAACTACTAAATTTGAAAATTATGAGGGTGGATGCGGACGATTCATAGGTAAAGGGTTAACCCTTTACCCAACGTAACGGCCAAAACCGGCGAGCGCTATTCTCAAAAATCGCCAATTAATTTTCAAAATATCTTCATTTTTTGTCTCAAAAACATAGGTTATGACCCCTCATTGGAACGAGCTCGTCGAGCTCATTCCAACGAGGGGTCATAACCTATGTTTTTGAGATAAAAAATGAAAAAAATTAATTATTCAAGAATTTTTTTTGCAAGTGTCGTCTGCTTTTCATGTTAGGTAAAGGGTTAACAAGTTCTACTTAACAGCTCTATAAGGATCAAGTTACAGAGCCTGAGGTGTGAGTCCTTTAATGTGTATAGGACAGGTATAAACAATTATTGACTAAACCTGACTTCATAATAGTTTTGCAAACAGGATATAATCATAGTCGCTAAAAGTTACCATAAAAACCAATAAATATATAAATAAAAAATTTATCACAGTAAACCAGCACTGCTCGAATCCTTGGGTTTCCTCAACGAATGCAGTGTGAGAGATAAATAAAGTTACCAACAATAATAATTCTTTTTAGCTTTCAATTTGGACACAATGTAACATCTTTAACAGGAATCCACCTTCACACATACTGTATTAATAAGTAGTTGGGTTCAAACCTGAAAATATTTTTTCTGGCAGTCTTTCTATTTTGAGGTAAGCTGTTGCTCTTGCTTGCCATCACACCTATTTTTACTTTTTGCAAGTAGACAACAGTGTGTTTCGGTTCCACTAGCAAGTGATTAACCCTTCCCTAATGAATCTGCTGCATCCATCACGTAATATACAAACCATGCAGTAGGAAATTTTTTTTTAAAATCAACAAAACCATATCATGTGATCCCCCCCCCCACCCCTCACTGTAATGAGCTCAATGGGTCTGATTTAATGAGGGGTCACATGATATGGTTCTGTTGAAACTTTTTGAAGAATTAGGGTAAAAAAATTAAATTGACAAATTTTGATATGTGTTTTCTGTCAGGGGTTAAAATCTGTTTGTGGGGAAATATGCCATATAATACAATGTGTTCACAAAGTGTGAACAAGACACCATGAATTATAAGCTGTAGTATTTCAGGACTTCAAACTAATCAAACTACATTTTCCAAGAATTGGTACAAAAACAATTTAATCTGACAAACTTCAAATGCCAGTAATGCTACTCGCTGTCTTTTCACTCATGCATTCCATGGAAAATCATCGACTGACTTACGATTGCTTGACTGAAGTTGCACTTCATGTAATAAACCTAACTCAAATAAATTTGATTATTGCTGAGAAAAACTTACTCGAAACTCAAGTAATATTATTTGAATCCCTACTTCCTGTGCACAAATGGAGTGAATGGTATGCAGATACAGGCCTGAAAATAAGCAGTCTGACATTTGCAAAATGAGGTCCCCAGAGGGTGAATTTGATGATGCTAACCCATGCAGTGGGCCAATTTATCCTCTGAGTACCTCTTTCTGTTTAGTTTTGAGACCCTGATTCAGATTGAGGTTCACAGAGGGTAAATTTAGTGATGCTACCCTGCACAGCAGGGTAGCATCACTAAATTCACCCTCTGGGGACCTCATTTTGCAGATGACAGTCTGTTTATTTTCTTGTGCAGATATTCGTTGAGGTTTTTCTTGACATTTTCCCAATGCCGGGACTTAATAATAGCTTGCTTCACTTCAAATGGTAGTGAGCAGTATACAGTGTGTCTCTCATTTTCAAAATCGCAAGACTGTTTTCTGAAGCCTGTCAATGTGACATGTACCAACAGTTTTGTACCTGCCATCCCAAACTTGGTATTTGTCACTGGGTTTAGGGCCCAATAGAGCAATGTACCATTACTATAACAAAGATTATGGATTACTGTGCAGATGTTTGAAGCAGTATTACTCTATTGGGCTGTACACCTCATAAAAGGTGTATGTAGGTTTTTTAATTCATTCATTGAAGATGAGAAATATTTGCAAGATCTATCTGCAAGCATGAATGGCAAAGAATGGTGAATGTTAAGACACGTTGCCAGGATGCTATAATATGGGTGCCCTAACCAGTTTTTTTGGAGGGGGTGGGGCAAAGTTGATATTTGAAAGTTCATTGGGTGGGGGTTTGGGGGGGGGGCCTCCCCCAGTCTTAACTAGAACCCTCAGATCTTTACCCTTCCACCCACTTATTTGAAGGGAAGAGGGTGGAGGGGGAATGACCTGAATGCTCTTGTTAGGATTTGCTCTCCCTCCCTGAGAAAATTTGGCCAAATTTAATGCTTTAAGAGCAAATCTGATAAGGCATTTGTAGTGTGTAGCTCCTATACTGGGGACTATTTTGGGGCTCCATGTTGTGTGAAAGTTGCATTGGGCCAATGTTTTGATGGCAGCAGCAGCAAAAATTATAGCCCCAACCCCCCTCCCCCCCCCCCCCCCCCAACCTAGTTACACCACTGACCATTTATTTCATTCAGCTTATCATTTCCTCTTCCCAAATACAAAGGGCAAATTCTGTAGCATGTTAGGTTTATAATATCAGAAAGATGTGTTTTAATCATATACAGAGATTCGACTATAATCTTTACATATTATCATTTATTTGAAGTCTCTCTTACAGAGAGCTTTCCAATAAATGATAACAAGTCTAGAATTACATGTATATATAACTTCAATTTGGTATTTCTAATGCTTACAAAAATTGGACATGTTTTAAAATAACAGACCCTTATTCAAGAAAATGCTCACAGGCTCCTTTGGGGAGAACAAAATCTTTTGTCATTTTTGTCGTTGATGAAATGATTATGTGATACATGCTTCACCTCCTGTACACAGATGTTGAAATATTAAAATTTCAACAAGTAAATTTTCTCCAAAATGCAACTAGAAATTTAACCAAATCAGTCTTGTTTGACAGAGTTCAATGAGCTTTCTGCACTTTACAATAGAGCAATGATAGTGGCTTCTAGCCCCCAATCAGTTAACAGCCTTCCACCTTATCAGTTATCAGGCTTTTAATCATTTCTGTTGGGCCATTTAATAAACCACAGTATCCTTCTCTATCATGTTTTTGTTTTGTTGTTGGGGGGGGGGGGGGGGGATACTTTGGGATGATAAAAAAAAGCTTGGGAACAAAAACAGAAAGAATGCTCACAACATTAGCTAAAACGTATGTAATGAAAGTGTCAATGACACTGTAGCTCAACAAGACAAATTTGAACTTGGTAAGTTATAAGTAACCTGAACGCAAATATAAAGTAACTTGACAATCCAAGCAATATTTTTCAAGTTATCGAATGCCAAAGGGATTGGAGGAATTTTCAATTTGAAGGATAAAGGGTTAATATCTCAGGATCAAATTATCAGATTTACACCAAAAACTATACAGTTCAGCACATCAGTAACCTGAACACAAATATAAAGTAACTTGACAATCCAAGCAAATTTTTCAAGTCATCGAATGTCAAAGGGATTGGAGGAATTTTCAATTTGAAGGATAAATGGTTAATATCTCAGGATCAAAATAACAGATTTACACCAAAAACTATGCAGCTCGGCACATCAGTAACCTGAACACAAATATAAAGTAATTGACAATCCAAGCAATATTTTTCAAGTTATCGAATGCCAAAGAGATTGGAGGAATTTTCAATTTGAAGGATAAAGGGTTAATATCTCAGGATCAAATTATCAGATTTACACCAAAAACTATACAGCTCGGAACATCCATAACCTGAAGATATATATAAAGTAACATGACAATTGGATTGATATTTTTTGAGTTATCTCATGCCAATGGGATTGGAAGAATTCTCAATTTGAAGGATAAAGAGTTAATATCTCCGGATCAAATTATCAGATTTACACCAAAAACAGCTTGGCACATCAGTAATCTAAACACAAATATAAAGTAACTTGAAAATCCAAGCAATAATTTTCAAGTTATTGAATGCTAAAGAAATGGATACGGATGCCGGACGGATGGGCAGATGGACAGACAAAGGATGGACGAACGATGGATGGCCACTCCGGATGCCGGCATTATGTGTACCATACATAGTATGGGTACACATAAAAATTGTTTGTATTTATGTTTGATTCACGATCTCATACAAACAGTAACAAGCTTAATAAGTTGCCACAATGATTGGCAAGAATCATGATTGGTCTAATCTCATTGATTGGTCTGATCTTCCCCTTGATAGCTGCTCAAGACACACATACTGCATGTTGTGTGGCAACTCTATGAAATACGACATCAGTAGAAACAAGTTAACAGCACAGCATCTTTGATCATTGATCAAAGATGCCGGGCTGTTTACTTGTTTCCACTGATGTCGTATTTTTATTTTAATACACACGGTGACATGCTCTTGAGGTCAACGAACCAAGCAACCTGACTGTACTGTACAATTAACTCTATTCTATGCATTCTTGAACATACTACTTTTGGTTTTGACTATGTGACATCAGCACTCACAATCAGACGATTGTGTGCTCAACTAATCGGCAAGTGGATGGTAGTCGCAAATCCTTATCGGTTAATCATTTTTTTTGCAACCATCAAAGTACATTCTTCAAAAGCAATTGGAGATTTTGAGGAGTCTTGAAACTAAAAACCTTTATAAAATTTTGTTTTGAGCATTATTCATTTACAGCAATTTCACACCCCTGTAATTTGGTGGCAGACGAGACAGACAGTTTTACAGGTGGAGGAAGCCAGAGTACCTGGAGAAAAATGCTGAGCAGCCGAGAGCAGCTGTCCGATTCCCCAATGTACTAACTCTGCACATGCAGGGCTACCATTGGTTGAAGACAAGTGCACCATCGACATGCAGTATGTCTTAGAACAGAGTACCACTATGCTCCCATGTGGGCAATCAGGATTATGTGCTTTACCCAAGGACACAACACAGTTACCACTGGTGGGGAGCAAACCAAGGACCTTCCTGTTTGAAGTCCAATGCCATAACCACCTCAATCTCTAGTTATTGAAGGAAAACCAGTTTCAGGTTTAATGTCACAGTGACTGTTACCACTGGCACAAAATACATGAGATTCTTCCTCTTGACATACCCATGCAACATTTGAAATTTGGGTGTGAGCAGTCAAGGCAAACTTGAAGCAGAATGCAGAAACAAACTATGCCTGCAGACAGACTGACATTCTTACAAATAATACATTTCATGACTATAAAAATTGGGTCCAATAAAAATTTCGACAACACTAACAAACTAACCCTAACCCTATGACAGCTACTGAAAATAAACCTTACCCCTCAACTAACCAAAGTCTTACCACCCTCCCCCTCCACTTGCTTATTTTTGGCAAATGGACAGCACCATAGCTCTATACCCCCAAACTGTCCACCCCAATCCCACACATCATTTTGTGCTGAAAAATGTTGACCTTATATATGTTCATGCTTGAAAACCTTAAAACTGGTTTATGTACTCTCACCCAGATATTTCTTGGGTCATTTTGCCCTAATTATTCTTTCACTTTCTGGATACATAAGCCATCAGTAAGTACTCAGGATGTTCCAACTGGCACGAAAAGTTAAATTTTTTTCCTTGCGGAAGACTCGGAATGTTCACCTAAGGGGAAGACACTAGAGATGAGCAATATACCACAAAACCCTGCTCCAAAACCCATATCATGGGGGATACCGAAAAATTGAACCAAACCAATCACTAATACCAAAAACCATCTGCCGGTATATTTTCAAATTTTCCTGCATTGGCTATTTATAAGACCTTGTTGAAGCTTGATAGCAGCTGAAGTGTTCATTTGCATGAAAGAAGTGACTGATTTTCTTTTTGGTTTTGTTAACCATTAATGGCCTGGACAATTGTCTCCCAATTCCCACTAGACTAGACATCCCATACATGCTCAGTTGTTTAGCAGTGATTTCTAGTTTTCCTTAGTAGGCCACCAAGACTTGACTAGAAATCACCACTGTGCTGATTTATCTATTGTCAGCAGGATCTCCTAATGATGGCAAATTAAGAGAACAGCCTCTGAGATCACAAAAGCCTGAAGTCTTTAAAGGTTAAGGTGTTTGGAATCAGCAAACCTCAGTCAAGTCAGATACTGAATACCATACCAATCCTGTGGCATACTTTGCTAAAAATACCTAAACTGAAATCGAACTCAAAATTCCAATACTGCCATCTCTAGAATACAGATTCTTAACCAATCTTGAGGCGAAATAAAGGTGCGGGAATATTTTTTGGCTGTCATTGGCATTAGGAAAATATCATCACCCCAACTTCATTTAGTCTAGCTATGCTCATGCTTTTGGAGAGCAAAATGGTTTTCAGTTAACCCTTTACCCAACGTAACGGCAAAAACCGGCCAGCGCTATTCTCAAAAATCGCCAATTAATTTTTAAAATATTTTCATTTTTTGTCTCAAAAACATAGGTTATGACCCCTCGTTGGAACGAGCTCGTCGAGCTCGTTCCAACGAGGGGTCATAACCTATGTTTTTGAGACAAAAAATGAAAAAAAATAGTTATTCAAGAATTTTTTTTGCAAGTGTCATCTGCTTTTCATGTTAGGTAAAGGGTTAACCTGGTTTTACTGCATAGAGGGAAAACATGATCTTTTTCAGGGCTGGCATTCTCTGGTGAGCGATTTTATCACCTGCCTACTGCTGACCTTAAAAAAAATGAGGTGAGTGAAATATCGCTCTCCTATCCCATGAGATATCACTTGCCTAACTCCAAGAACAGTTGACAACATTAACACGCTATCATATCAGAGTTTAGCCATCTGAGCATGATGGTGTCACTCCATCAGTGGATTGAAAACAAAATTTGGATGGCAAGTCTGAATTAGATCTGTGACAGAAGGTGTTAAATTGTGTTGTGCCTAACATCGGGTGCATCTTCATTTATGGAGAACTGTCCTGGTTGACGTTCCCAAAATACCAAAATAGTGTAGTGTGAAATGTACAAATGACGAAAAATAAAACCCAGGGTACTAGGCCTTAGTCTCTGTGAGGACTGTATGGCTTCACCAATACCTGGCCTCTAGGCCAGGTACTGGTCAAGCTGTAGGGATCTCACAGAGACAAGACTGGACCACCGTTACAAAATATTGTCTCGCTGAGTAGGGCACAAAAAGCCCTCCTAGAACTTTTAAGGCGGGTGATTTTTTGATCTCCAAAACTTTTTAAAATGCCAGGTCTGCTTCTTTGCTTATAGAAAGTGTTGATATTGTATGTTGCCAGAAAAAGTAAAAAGGGACAAACAAGGAAAATATACATTAGGATGTTGAGGATAGAATCAGTACATAAAACACTATAAATGATATTTGTTGCATTTTTAACTAAACACTCAACAAAAAGTAACACTAACAAATTCACACAGTTAATACAATCTTTATAAAATCTCAAACAGTAAAAATTTGCTGCCAAATATTTTGATTTTGAACCTGTGGTGACACAAGATTTTTGTCTATGGAAGAACAAGTGAAGAACAGGTTCTTAATCAGGTGGTGTGGAGTAGGGGGGCGGGGCAGATTCATAATTTATTTTATCCCTTTTTCCAATGCAGAACATTACAGTTGTTTAAAAAAAAAATGCCGATAGGATCACCGATCCAATGTCAAGTTGTAAAAGTACAAAAGTGGATTTAAGCATTATCAACTTATCGTCCGGAAACCAATTGTTTACAATTTACTATGTGAAAGGTCACTGTGACCTTGAACTTTGACATGGTGATTCCAAAATAAATAGGGCTCTTTCTTGCACCAATGCCAACCTACCTATGAAGTTTCATGAACGTAGGTGGAACCATTGTCAAATTATCATCTGAAAACCAATTGTTTACGATTTATTATGTTCAAGGTCACTGTGACCTTGGCCTTTGACCTAGCAAGTCCAAAATATATAGGGTTCTTCCTCGCACTGATGCCAACCTACCTATGAAGTTTCATGAACATGGATCAAACCATTATCAAGTTATCATCCGGAAACCAATTGTTTTGATTTACTATGTTCAGGGTCACTGTGACCTTGACCTTTGACCTAGTGAGTCCAAAATAAATAGGGTTCTTCCTCTCACAAAGGCCAACCTACATATGAAGTTTCATGAATGTGGGTTGAACCGTTGTCAAGTTATCATCTGGAAACCAATTGTTTACAATTTACTATGTTCAAGGTCACTGTGACCTTGACCTTTGACCAAGCAAGTCCAAAATTAATAGGGTTCTTCCTCTAACAGGGTTTGAATTAGAAATCTATGTTTATGACACAAAACAATAATAAAAAATAAACTGTTATTGCTGTGAAAAAAAAGTTGGCTGGTTATGGCATTTATGGTATGTAAAGGCTTAAAAGATAATGCAAATGATACCACCACCACCTCCCACTCCTAGCACCACCACTGCGTTGAACAAATGGAACATACATCACAATATTACACCACAGTTGTTTCATTTCTCTCTTAATCTTTTGGGAAGACTCCAGTCCATATTTTACTGTACTGGCTGTAGTCAAGTGACAAAGGGTCAAACCTTATAATATATGTGAGAACGTCGTTAGTATTTGTGACGGCAAAATTTAAGCCTACTGTTGTCAAAAGGTTAGTGAAACCCTGCAAATAAAAATATTTCTGACAATGAAAGGAGAACTGCTCCCATTCAGTCCCTCCCTGTAATTCTCACCTGTCATGTATTTAATAAGATACACATGTACCAGTGATATTCAAAATTATGAAATATTTTGTAACATTCTTTCTTAATTTTCTTTGAGAAAAACATTGATGCTCAGTAGGTTTTTTTAAAATGAGACTAACAGTGATAAGCGTAAAGCAATATGTTTGTGGTAGAAGGGTTTTGTTATAATATTAAAAATATTTCATGAGGTTGTGATCCATATGGCAGTTTATTGACCAGTCAGTCAACCCTTAACCCAATGCATAGGATATCAAAATTTATTATTTTAATTGTTATTCTTTTCAAATGTTTCAAAAAATTTCAAGAAACCATGTTATGTGACCTCTCGTTGGAACAGGCTCAGTAAGCTCATTACAATGAGGGGTCGCATGATATGGTTTTGTTGGAATTTTTTGAAAATGTTTCTTTTTGTCTACTACCTATCTAAAATATTACACAGGCAGGTGCAGCTGATTCGTTTGGTAAAGCTTTAATGTGCATATTGACCTCAGTTTTGCTTTGGTCAATATACACATTACAGGTTGACTAGCCGGTCCATAAACTGCCATGTGGCACTCAACATCATGCTCATGCAATATTTATTAAATGAGCCAGCTGAAAAACACAAAAGTACCATTTACAGAGGTTGCCTGAAATATGTTAATGATTATCATTAAGCATACTATTTTTTCCCAAAATATCTGCTTTAATTTTCATTGTTTTTATTTATATAGTTCATTATAATGAGAAGTTGTATAAATGAAAGCGTCAATGACACTGTAGCTTAACTAGTCTGTGTGTTATGTTTGATGAAAAGGATAATGTTTAATGTTTATGAAAGGATTATGAAATAAGACAAGAATTGTGATAATTGGGAATATGTTAATTTCTGTTCCCTGTATGCTATGTTTTCAATAAAAATAATATGAGGTGTAGACTGTACTAAAGAACTGAGGGGTGGGTTAATGTGGCCCTCACAGTTAATGTATGTGGCCCTCACAGTTAATGTATATCAACGAAAGTTACCAATTTACAGTGAAATTATTCCAAAACAAGTCATCCTATCAAGTTACAATGAAATCCCTTCATAAATACGGCCTGTAGATTGTGCTAAAGGTTTTTGGGCTTTTGGCCTGTGTAGCCCTCACGGGTGACCGATCACAACCAAAAGGGGTCGTCCTCATCCAGACATTATACTGAGTCATCCTACCAACTTACAATGAAATCCCTTCATAAATATGACCTGTAGTCTGTGCTAAATTTTTCGGGGTTTAGGGATCGGGCAGTCATCATGGTTGAATGATCGCGACCAAAAGGTGACGTTCTTATCTAGGCATTATCTAGAGTCAACCTACAAAGTTACAATGAAATTCCTTCATAAATATGACCTGTAGATTGTGCTAAAGGTTTTTGGGCTTTGGGCCCCTGTAGCCATCACAGTTGACCAATCACGACCAAAAGGGGACGTTATCATCTAGACATTATATGGAATTAACCTACCAAGTTACAATGAAATTCCTCCATAAATATGACCTGTAAACTGAGCTAAAGGTTTTCGGGTTTTGGGCTCTGGCAGCTGCCATGGCTGAATAATTGCGACCAAAAGGGGACGTACTCATCAGACATTATCTGGAGTCATCCCACCAAGTTATAATGAAATCCCTTCATAAATATGCCCTATAGACTGTGCTAAAGGTTTTTGGGCTTCAGGCCCCTGTAGCCATCACAGTTGACCAATCATGCCCAAAAGGAGATGTTCTCATCTGGACATTATATGGAGTCAACCTACCAAGTTACAATGAAATCCCTCCATAAATATGACCTGTAGACTGTGCTTAGGGTTTTGGGATCGGGCAGTCGTTACAGTTGACAGATCACGACCAAATGGGGAAGTTCTCATCTAGACATCATCCGGAGTCATCCTACCAAATTACAATGAAATCCCTCCATATTAAATATGACCTGTAGACTGTGCTAAAAGTTTTTGGGTATTGGGCTTGAGCAGCCGTCACAGTTGACAGATCATGACCAAAAGGGGATGTTCTCATCTAGATATTATACAGAGGCATCCTACCAAGTTACAATGAAATTCCTTCATAAATACGACCTGTAGACTATGCTAATGGTTTTGGGGTTTGGGGCTCGGGCAGCCACCACGGTTGACTGATCCTGACCAAAAGGGGACGTTCTCATCTAGACATGACCTTAAACCTGCATATGAAATTTTGTGATGATCAGATAAGAACTACGGGGTGTAGCCGGTGCTAAAGGAAAATGTGAACAGATTCACAGGCTCCCAGATTAACAGACTTCCACACGCGTGATGGCAATAGCTTATCTTGACTTTGTCAAGTTAAGCTAAAAAGGATTTCTATTGCTTGTAATTACATAGTTCATTACAATGAGATGCAGCAAAAAAGAAGTGAGAAAGTATCTGGAACCAAGAAGCAGCTGAATAGTCTTCAACTTATGGTAGCCCATGCATAATAGAGATAAGCATATGCCATAATAGAGTTGGAAGAAAACTCAAGCTTTATTTAATTTAAAATCATTAAAATAGAGGCTGTTGGAGTGGTACATTAGTTTTTTTTACTAGTTTTAATTGCAACTGTATTTCTCCTTTTTATCACATTTGAAATGTAAAATACTTTAAAAAACTGGATCGAAAGTCAAAGAGAAATTGCTCGGTGTCTGAAAGTCACAGTCAAATTTTAAGTAACTGTTGTATTACTGATATGGTAATTGGGGTACCATAGTGACCCCTGGCAATGATTTTAACTACAAGAGACATCAGTTGATTGGCCTTCGTGGATATATCATCCTATGAAAGCATAAAGGTGTTGAATGCAATGCTGAAGCATTGCATATGACCTTTATGCTCTCAAGGGATATGTTGTATAAAAGGTAGAAAATCACAGAATGTAAGTATTTCAGAGGCTCCACTGTGAAATGTACAGTTTCTGTAAGAAATCATGAAATGTGAACATTCCACAGTTTGAGTGTGTCAGAAGTTTACCTGCTGTGCAACACGGTGGCTTAAAAAAGCAGTTGGGCTAAAACATACTCCAGCCTGCAGCTTTTTAAAAGTTTGTATTCCATGTATATACATTTTTTTTATTGGGGTTTAACAACAGCCAGAATCACCCTTTGTTGGGACAGTTTTACAGGTGGAGGAAGCTGGAGAACCCAAAGAGAACCACCAAGCAACTGTCAAAACTCTCCAACATATTAAATCTGTACTAGAAGGGTTAGCTTTGGTTGAAGACAAGTGCACCATTGATGTGCAGTATGCCTTAGTACACAGCACCACATGCATATGCACATAATCTTCTTTGTACCACCTGTGTTGAAGTACTCTATGGTTTATATCTGATGAATAAAATAAAAAATTAGGGGGTGGGGAGTGGGGGGGGGGGGAGGAGACCCAAAAAGAAAAACATTTTATTTCAAAATATTCTTATTTGTCATCAAGATTCCTGAGAAACAAGCCAAGACCAATACCGGGTCTGGACCTGCGTCGCTGCATGCAATTGATTACAGAGATGAACAGACTTCAAAGTATCGGCAAACAGGAAGTGGCTGCACGGCAGATCTGAAAATTAGATACACGATACAATTCATCATTATGAAGCAGCAGACCAAATATAAAATCATTCCCTTTCATAGAAGCCAAGAAAACTTTGACGGAAGAAGTGTTTCGGACAGACTGACGGACAGACTGACAGATGGACTGACAGACTGATGGACGGACTGATGGACGGAGTCAAGTGGTTACTAGACCTGCTCTGCCGCTGGCGACGCAGGTAATAAAAATGACCATAATCAATGAAAGTTGACAGAAATATGGTCTCTTGCCACACATGAATTGTTCAAACAGGTTCCAACAACTTTTTCTGAGAATCAAATTCCATGACATTTTCTAAACTTTCTACCCAATTTCCATTGACCTTTCCGTCACCAGTATGATAACCATGCTCTCTTTTTCAGGATTTTTAAGTGTGATTTTTCAGGGATATGGCATACTGTATCATTGTCACGAATTGTCATGACATTTCCAGAATAAAGCAAAAAAGCCCCCATTTTTTCAAAATTTCCAGGCCTGGAATATTTTCATTTCCTATGACTTTTTCCAGGATTCCACGACCCATACAAACCCTGTTGAAAACAAAAGACATCTCAGGTAAACAGCTGCTGATCACACAACTGAATCTTAAGCAAAAGCAGATGCAATATCAGCTAAAATATATCAACCCTAAATCCTCAGCTTAATTTTACGATAATATGTTAACCCTTAAATTCTCAGCTTAATTTTACGATAACAACAAGGTGCAATACCACCGTTATCCCCCGCCAAGAAGTCGTTTACTAAAAAGGGACAAAGTTGAAAAAAGCAGAAAAAGGCCCATTACTCTAGAAAAACATGAGGCCCCACGGGGCCTGAAGCGCTCATCTTGAAAAGAACACAATATAAACAGAGTCCAAGAATGAATCTACATTAAGCAATCCATATCCATAGGCTACACTCTCAATCTTTGAGTCCCTCAGGAGTGACAAAAATAATCTGGGCATCATGCCTTTTCTTCAGTTGATCATAATGTAAAATGTTGAGCTCCCCAATGAAGCCCCTTAATACAACCTATGTGGATTAATCTTAGTTACACACCTCTAGAGGGTACTGAATACAAAATTTTTAATTCTTCAGCAAAATGGCCAATTCCGGCTCCCATAGGGAGCCCAAATATTAACCCAGGCTCTCGATTTGAACACAGTTGAATCTGATTTCCCTAGAGATGCTGTGTACCAAATATGAACGCATTCTGACATTTGGATCTGAAGAAGAGAAATTTTAAAGAAATTTCCTCATATTGAACTAAGTTAAAATTTGGGCTACCACAGCGAGCCCAAATATTAACCTATGGATCCGATTTGAACAAACTTGAATCTGACCCCCCTAGAGATGCTGTATACCAAATATGAAAGCATTCTGACTAGTAGATCTGAAGAAGAAGATTTTTGAAGAAATTCCCTCATATTGTACTAACTGTACTAAGTTAAATTTCAGGTTCCCATGTGGAGTCCAAATATCAACCCAGGCACTCGAATTGAACACACTGGAATCTGACCCCCCTAGAGATGTTTTATACCAAATATGAAAGCATTCAGACTGATGGATCTGAAGAAGAAGATTTTTAAAGAAATTTCCTCATATCGCAATAAGGAAAAATTTGGGCTACCATAGCGAGCCCAAATATATACTTACGAATCTGATTTGAACAAACTTGAATCTGACCCCCCTAGAGATGTTGCATACCAAAAATGAAAGCATTCTGACTGGTGGATCTGAAGAAGAAGATTTTTAAAATTATCACCCATATTGAACAAAGTTAAAATTTGGGCTTCCGTAGGAAGCCCAAATATTAACCTAGGGACTTGATTTGAACAATCTTGAATCTGACCCTCATCACAATGATGTATATAAAACATTAAAAGATTCTGACTGGTGGTTCTGAAGAAGATTTTTAAAGAATATTCCCCATATTACCCTATGTAAAAAATTTGGGCTCCTGTATTGAGCCCAAATATGAACCAATGGGCTTTATTTTCACAAACTTGTAATTTTAGCTCCCAGGGTTCCCATGGGGATGTGGGAATTTTTTAATACCACATACCAAATTTGGTTTAAACCGGACCATCGGTTCAAAAAGTTAAAAAATTTATAGTAATTTATATATTTTTTATACTTACCAATGACCCAGACTTAGCTGGTGCTAACTCTAAAATATCTCGGGCCAAATGCAAATTTTACCCCCCAATCCCCAAAATTTGCATCTAAAACCGAAAATTACATGTCCTATATGATCCTCCATACTTTTACTCCACTGCGCATGCGCAGTGTCAAGGAGGTCTCGAAATTGGCGCAATTATCATTCTTACAACCAGTGCCTGGGAAGCATCATGTACTCAGCGGGGAGGTATGAGTTCCCAACTCATGGGAGGGCCATCCCCGTCTGGGTCATTGGTAAGTATAAAAAATATATAAATTACTATAAATTTTTTAACATTTTTATACTTTACCAATGACCCAGACTTAGCTGAATAGTAAAAAGTTTGGAGGGCCTAGGACATAAAGGAAAATCCGATAGACTCAATTACATATAACAGAACTATCCACTGAAGGAGAAAATGAGAGATAGGCTTTACATGTATCTTTCTTATTTGTATCAAAAAGAAAGACACAACACCATTCTGTAATTGAGCGCAATAACATCAATGATCTCTATTAACATTCAGTATAACCCTTTATACAGCCAATAAATAAGGAAGTCCCACAAAATGAGACTCTATATACTCATATAAAAGTGTCTGAGGATTGTATATTAACGCCTGATTAATACGTGATATATACAAATGTCTCACACCGAGCAACACTTAAAAAATATTACATAGATGAGTAAACATTAGCTTTACTTTAAAACCATCCCGGTACCGACTCGGAATTACTGACTCCAAGGGAGGTATTCCCTTGCTTTACACTATAAAGCAGGTGACCTAAAGGAACATCCACCCCCCCCCCCCCCTCCCCTTGCCCTGGATCAAATACTCCAGAGTGAAGAGGGCAGCAGGACAGAGTCACTGCCAGAACCGAAAGCCTACATATATATAGTTGCCACTGTTTAGTGGACAACATTCTGAGCGAAAAATAACGGACCTGAACAATGCAGATCTGCAGAAAAGGACTCAATATTTCTCAGATACAAAAAAAAAAAAAAGTCTATCATATTCCGATCTCCTTGGTAGCAAATCTGATTGAATACTCGTTTGTTGAAAGTCCATTCTGGCGTCAACAAGCGGCCCCTCCGTGAAGGGAGTCCGCTAATACGTTCAGACGACCTGGAATATGACGGACCGATAGGAGAACTTGATCTTCTAGTACAAACAGAAAGATTCCTTCCGTTAACATGAATAACAGAATGGAATGATTGTCTCCCTAGTTCCAAAAATATGCTAATACCGTCGTATTGTCAGACAGAATTAACACATGAGCATTCTGAATAATGTTCATCCAATAAAGTAGCACAAGCCAAAATGACATCATTCTTGATGTTAATGTGCTTAATTAGGAACTACGGATCTCAAAGACCCTGGCCCTTCAAATCCGTTGGGCTCAATGATACGACCCAACCTGTTTGACTGGCATCCGTCAAAACTGTAAAACTCGGATCCGGCAACTGCAGTGGAACTCCCTGAATTAATCACTGAAAACCTGCCCAAGTCTGAATCTCTTATTCACTTGATTGACAAGAAGATGTCTGTATCGAGCAAAAAAATCTTCACCCTCCAATTCTGGATCAGAAGAATTGGAGAGGACAAGAGCGTAACCGCCCCATCGGAATAAAATTGCGGCAGCTCCGCACAAACGTATCAGTCTCATGAGATCTCTCGCTGAGACCTTGTCTGAGCGAAGACAATAGTGAGCATAACAACTGATTAATTTCGTTCTGGGTAACAGCAGACGAACGAGAATGTTGTGCATTTCGAAGCTCATCCCCCGGTGGGTGAATGACTTGGATGATACCAGATCCGACTTCTCCTCGTTCACTTATGAAACCGAGACGTCTGAGCAATAGAAGCAGATTCTGCACATCATTCTGAAGTGCTAACTCATTGCCGTACCTCTAAAGAATGTCGTCCAGGTAGGCCAACGTTATCGCAGACAAATGAGCTCGGAAATGAGTCATTACCGAGTTCGTTATTCGAGTGAAAGCCCAGGGGGCTAGATTCAGACCGAAGCACATTGCTCGGAACTGATACACGACTCCTATCATGAAGAAGCGAAGATACTTTCTGAACGCCTGATGTACCATGACGTGAAAGTACGCATCTTGAGATCTATGCATGTAGCATAGTCGTACACCCGAATACTCGCTCTGACCGATCGGATGGACTCCATATATAAACTTGGAGCCACGATCAGCTTGTTTATCCAGCTTAGAATTATGAGTGGACGGAACGAGCCGTCTGCTTTTGGAACCAGAAAAGGATGGTTGTAGAAACCTGGAAATTCCTGGATTTCTACGATCTCTATCGCGATCATTCCAGAAGAGACTGGACTTCTGATGGAAGCGAGCCTCTTTCCTGCAGACTTGACGGAAGCTGAGTCCATCTTGGACTTCGAGTTAACGGAGGTTTTCGTTTGAAGGACAATTTAGTCCTTCCGAAATCACCCCTCGAATCCAAGGGACGTCCGTAATCTACTCCCAATTAATTGAGACACTCGACAGTCTTCCACTCACTAGTACACGATAGAGGTTAATACCATTACCTCCTGGTCCTGCGAGGCTTGCGGAAGAAGAAGCCATGTCCTTAACGGCCCGCACCTCGCCCCTGTCGACCTAGGGGTGCCTGACTGGATGTCTCGGCCAGAATTACGGCCCCTACCTGAGTCGCTACCCTGACGGTCTCTAGAGTAAGACCTAGAGTAGTAAGACCTAGAGGACGCATAGGAACCTCTATAGGAACTTCCCTTGGACGTATTCGTCCCAGAAGTTCCTGTCCTACTTTTCTCTGCTGAATCCGACTATATGGAAGCGGATTTGAATAGCAGAGAGTCTGAAGCTTTCTTAGAAATCTGATCATAGACTGCGGAAAGCTCGCCGTCGAAGAAAACTCTCCGGAGACTGGAGCGACTCTGAGAGAGTTTTTCACCTTACTATCCACACGCGTGGATGGAGCCAGGGCCGCATCACGTCTAACCAACTCCATATTGCCACTAAAAGGGCGGAGTTTTACGTGAGAACTCTTAAGGAGGTTGTATATCCTAGAATTCCTTTTCCTTTGAGACGTAATGATAACGCTCTGGTAAGGTGATCTGCGTACGATGATGCGTCTAAGCTGACTCTGCTATACCATATTGTCGTTTCCAACATCGTGGTTGGAATTGACATTGACGACGGTATAAACAATACTAGGTCCTGACCTGGTCGTCTAGACGCAGAGAACTCTCAGAATGCTCTGTCCTGCCATTTCAAAATATTCCTTAAATTGATGAAAGGCAGATGTAGAGCATTTGCCGATAAGAAACCTGACCTGCCCATTTAGGTAGCAAGTTATATAAATATAGCGTCATTCAACAGATCAAATGTCCGTGAGACATATCTGGACTATGTCGGAAACTGAGGGATGATGTCCCTAAACCAATAAGAATTCTGAGTCGAGTGGCGCTATCAGTCTCTTATCCGGCAACGCAGCAATTTTTGGTCCAGAGGAACAATGTCAGAAGATAATGCCGGATGCACTCGAAGGCAATTATGTTGTTCCGAAAGGGAAAATACAACTCAACCGTATCCCTTTCGCCATCCTGTCGGACCACTTGTAATTCTTGGTCGTCCGTGCCTGAAGCTGCAGCGGAACGTACCAACCAAGCTTCCTCGGATAATTCTTAATCCGACAGAGTTACTGTCGGGTGCTGGGATGCTGCGATAATTTGTGCTATCTGCGATAGCACGTCCGTACCGAAGGCCTATGGAGCTGCGGTCTTACAGAATTTAGCCACTAGAAGCTCCTTGGATGTTGATTCCTGCATATTTCTTATATGCGAATGACCGGAGTATGAAGGCCTTGTATCCTTGGCTACCGGATGGCGTGACCTGGTCGCCTTAGAATCCCTGGTCAGCGATGTTGGTTGAATATGACTGGTCACGTAGCCAAGGTGCGGTCGCATGTGCTGCCGTGAGGATGAGGAAGCCGAAAGAGCAGTCTCTCTGGACTGTCTATATAATGGAGCGTCCCGAGCGGTGGACGTATGCCCCGACTGAGGAACGTTTTGTACCACAACATCTGTGCCCAGATGTTGTAGTACGAGAGAGGGACCTCTCTTGCTCGCAGCCCAGATGGACCTGGACGAGCTAGGAACCAGACTAATAGGCTTCCTCCGTACCATCCTCGTATCCGTCGTCACTGGGTGTGCACATTGTATTTTATGGTGCTCGCATCACCCAAATTTCCTTCCTGGACCACAACGGACAAACCCGGGTGCTGAGCCATTCGGTGAATGGTCGCGACACCAGACGAGCTAACGGGTGTCAAAGCCATCAATCCTACTAGGGAAATCCAGGCAATTGACACATCTACATGAGCACTTTTGCCGCTAACTCTTCATTTGACTATGACGACTGAAGCACACTTAACGAAGACATCACGGTAACAACACCTTGTTTATGTTACTCTATGAGACCTGTGGAGCCGCGGTCCTACGTGAATTATCCGCTGGAAGCTCCCATTATGTTCATTCCTGCATTTATATAATAATGGAACGTCCCAACTGGAAAGGTCTCAAATCCCTGGCTAGCAGATGGAGTGACCTGGTCGACATGTATTCCTTGGTCGGCGAAGCAGGAGCACCAGGGACGTTCAATCCTGCATTTATATAATTTGCGAACGTCCCCTGGAAATCTGTGGTCACATAGCCAAGGTGCAGTCATGTGTGTTGACGAGGATGAGGAAGCCAATATAACAGCCGCGTTGGACTGTCATGCGACGGAGCGTCCCGAGCAGGAGGAGTGGACGTAAGCTCCGACTAAGTGAACAAACATACAACATCGCGGTGCAGATGTTGATGCAAGAGAGGGGGCCTCTCTCGCTTGCGGTCCGGGTGGACCTGGACGAGCTAGCTACCGGACTGACAGGCTTCCTCCGTACTATCCTCGGATCCGTCGTTGCTGGGTGTGCACATCTGATGTTTTATAGTGCTCGCATCACCCAATCTGCTTCCCTGGACCGCGACGGACGAACCTGGGTGCTGAGCCATTCTTTCCTGTGAATGGTCGCGACACCAGGCGGACTTGCGGGCAATCAATGCCTTCGATCAAACTAGTGAACTCCCAGCAATTGTCGTAATACCTTGAGCACTTCCCGCTAGCCCTAATATTGCAACGATGGAGACACACTTGTTGAAGACATCACGGAAACATCACTCTGAATTCTGAAAAAGAAACTGATAATATAGAGTGACCCTACAGAGAGAGGACCGTAATGGACCCCTCACCGCTAACAAAATACCGTGACACACGTCTCCAACGTTGTCATTTCAATCAACACACACAGAGCAAGAATTAGTGCGACTACATTGACTATAAGAAACACAATGAACCTGTGAATTAGAGGAAGATATCCTCGCATTACAATTGAACAATATTTTTTCAACATGAAAAAAAAATACAGTCATATTACTCGCACTAACCCTTGAAATAAATATACATAATATATTACAATCCATTATAACATTTCAAAAGAAAATAATTTCCCAAAAAAAAATTTTGAAATGGGAACAATGAGCCCAAATGGATCCCAAAAAAGCCTAAGTGTGGACAAAAATTTTAAAATCATTTCAAAAAATTAATGTAACACGTACAGACAATATTAATGTATCTTGCTATAAACTGAATTAAGCAGAGGACAAGTAATCACTATAAGAAGTAACCGTTGTCAACATAAACAAAAAGTGTAAACAAACCGGAAACATGACTCCAGGCACTGATAAACATGGCCCGAAATCAGTTACCAATTTAAACACTATCTGATGCAAAACAGAGGCTTCCAGAGAAGAAACTGCAGAACATCAGATGGTAGATGCAGACCAAAACGCCTAACCACCCAAGGGTGAGGACGTAAACATGGGGAAAACAACAGAAAATAATTCGTTTCCAAGCCAAAACTCCCAAGAAATTTTAGTAATAAACATTACAAAAAATAAGCCAAAAGCATGGGAGAATAGCTAGGGGGGAATAAAGGAAAGGGAGAGAGGAAACACTGATTAAACAATGGAACATTCATAGCAAGAATGACCACAACAAGGTCATGCCTCGAAAATAGGTAACATGAATAATTTCGTAAAAAAAATTATAAGTTACAGCCCTGAACATTTGTTTCCACTGTTTTTTCCTCTCCTCCTTCTATTTCCTCCTTATATTCACCATTTCTCTCATAATCATACATCTGGCATCCTTAAAACTGAGATTTACAAGCACAAATAACAGTGAAGTGTATCTGTATTGAGGGCCAAACAAAGAATGATAATTGCGCCAATTTCGAGACCTCCTTGACACTGCGCATGCATAGTGGAGTAAAGTATGGAGGACCATATAGGACATGTAATTTTCGGTTTTAGAAGCAAATTTTGGGGATTGGGGGGTAAAATTTGCGTTTGGCCCTAGATATTTTAGAGTTAGCACCAGCTAAGTCTGGGTCATTGGTACAGTATAAAAATATAGAAATTTTGGGCGGGACCAAAAATCTTACCCCTCCCATTACAAAGCCAAATATTGCTTCACGAACTTTGTTTGAACAAACTTGATTCTACACCTCAAAAGGAAGCTCCATAGCAAATATCAAGTCATTGTACACACTGGTTCATGAGAAGAAGATTTTAAAAATATTTTGGAGCTTTTTCCCTCACTCCCTCCTTATGGGGCTGGGCATGTTGAGTTGAACAAAAATGCAATGCCCTTTAGGACCATCACTCACACAAACTTTCACTTGAATTGGCCCAGTGGCTTTGGAGAAGACCAAAACATGGTGTTGACGGACAACAGACGCCGGACGGAGAGCGATGAGATTAGCTCAGCTTGACTTTGTCAAGATGAGCTAAAAATGGATAAAACCTGTTACTTGTGAATATCCTTTCCCTCATGGTGGTCTATCATCCTACCAAAGATCATTTAAATCCAACATCCACTGACTGAGATATGAAGGTCCAAAGTTGTTACAGATAGATGGATGGACGGAATCCATTTCTTCATTTTGGCGGGGGATAACTGCCGTATACACATGTACACAGCTGCAGACGATTTTACAGCATTTCTACATTATTGTTGGCTGCCTGTAAAGGCAGCCAACAGTGATGTAAAAACATTGTCAAGATAAACGCATGCTACTAGTAGTGTTGTAAAGGAAGAGTATATTTGGGGCAGTATTGGGACTTCGGAGTTGCACAACTGAAGGCTAAACCAATAATATTATTGTCATCCAGGAAATTAACAAATCAAAAATTAAAACAAGAGGCCCCACGGGGCCTGAAGTGCTCACCTTGAACAGAACACAATATAAACAGAGTCCAAGAATTACTCTACATTAAGCAATCCATCTCCATAGGATGCACTGTCAATCCTTGAGCCCCTCAAGAGTGACAAAAATAATCCAAGCATCATGCCTTTTCTTCAGTTGATCATAAAGTAAAAAGTAGAGCTTCCCTATGAGGCCTCTTGATACAACCTATGTGGATTAATCTTAGTTACACACCTCAAGAGGGTACTGAGTAAAAAATTTCTAATTCTTCAGCTTCATGGCCAATTCCAGCTGCCATAAGAGGCCCAAATATTAACCCAGGCTCTCGATTTGAAGAAAGATGAATCTGACCTCCCTAGAGATGTATATCAAAATGAAAGCATTCTGATTGTTTTAAAGAAATTTTTCATATTGCGTTAAGTTAAAATTTGGGCTACCATAGGGAGCCCAAATATTAACCCAGGGACCCAATTTGAACAAACTTGAATCTGACTCCCCTAGAGACGTTGTAAACCCAATATGAATGGATTCTGACAAGTGAATCTGAAGATTTTTGAAGAAATTCCCTCATATTGTACTAAGTTAAATTTCAGGTTCCCATATGGAGCCCAAATATTAACCCAGACACTCAAATTGAACAAACTTAAATCTGACGCTCCTAGAGATGTTGTATACCAAATATGAAAGCATTCCGTCTGGTTGATCTGAAGAAGATTTTCAAATACATTTCCTCATATGGCACCAAGTTTAAAATTTGGGCTACCATAGCGAGCCCCAAATATATATCTAAAGACTCTATGTGAACAAATTGGAATCTGACCACCCTAGAGATGTTGTATATCAAATATGAAAGCATTCTGACTGGTGAATCTGAAGAAAATTTTGGAAGAAATTCCCTCATATTGTACTAAGTTAAATTTCAGGTTCCCATATGGAGCCCAAATATTAACCCAGGCACTCGAATTGAACAAACTGTAATCTGACGCTCCTAAAGATGTTGTATACCATATATGAAAGCATTCCGTCTGGTTGATCTGAAGAAGATTTTCAAATAAATTTCCTCATATGGCACTAAGTTAAAATTTGGGCTACCATAGCGAGCCCCAAATATATATCTAGGGACCCTATGTGAACAAATTGGAATCTGACCACCCTAGAGATGTTGTATACCAAACATGAAAGCATTCAGACTGGTGGATCTGAAGAAGATTTTTAAAAATTATCCCCAATATTGAACTAAGTTAAAATTTGGGCTTTCATAGGAAGCCCAAATATTAACCTTGGGACTTGGTTTGAACAATCTTGAATCTGGCCCTTATAACAATGATGTATACTAAACATTAAAAGATTCTGATTGGTGGTTCTGAAGAAGAAGATTTTTAAAGAATATTCCCCATATTGCCCTAAGTTAAATTTATTTATTTATTTATTTATTTATTTATTTATTTATTGGTGTTTAAGGTCACATACTTCTGCACAATGGCTAAGCATGATCACAACATGGAGATAAAGTCAAGGTCAGTCAATCGTTTATACCCCATGTTGCCTATTTTAGAGGACTCACACCCCAAGCATTAGTGACTGGGTCCTATTTTATCAGTGAAGCAGAGCTTGTTTACCACAGTAAGCAAGCACTGCCTCACTTCCCGGGGTTCCCTCGGGGAGCCCTAAGTTAAAAATTTGGGCTCCTGCATTGAGCCCAAATATGAACCAATGGGCTTCATTTTAATAAACATGTATCTGACCCTCCCCCCCTTCCCCATGGATGCAGTATACCAAATATCAACATATCCTGACAATTGGTTCTGGAGAAAAGAATTTTTAAAATTTTTGCTAATATGCTGACAGCATTTTTTTCAATGCCCTCTACAGAACACCCTAACATAACTGATGGCAATTTTTTTCACCATTCAATTCTACTGGTCTTAAGGATGCTTCAAACCAAATAACAGCTCTCTGTTCGGATTGGTTTGGGAAATATGGGCATTTGAAAATATTTCTATTTTCAGCTCCTGGGGTTCCAATGGGAATGCAGGATTTTTTTTTTTTTTGCACATACCGAATTTGGTTCAAATCGGACCATCGGTTCAGAAAATAGAAATTTTTGGGCGGGACCAAAAATCTTACCCCTCTCATTACAAAGCCAAATATTGCTTCATGAACTTCTTTTGAACAAACTTGATTCTACACATCAAAAGGAAGCTCCATAACAACTATCAAGTCATTGTACCCACTGGTTCATGAGAAGATGATTTTAAAAATATTTTGGAGCATTTTCCCCCAACCCTCCCTATGGGGCTGGGCATGTTGAGTTGAACAAAATGCAATGTCCCTTCGGGACCATCACTCACACAAACTTTCACTTAAATTGGCCCAGTGATTTTGAGGGAGAAGACCAAAACATGGTGTTGACGGACGATGGACAGAGAGCGATGAGATTAGCTCAGCTCGACTTTGTTAAGGTGACCTAAAAATTTATTTCTTGAAAACCTCCCTATAAGAGCTTTTCAAGAAATCAAGTTTGTTGAGATATTAGGAATCGAAGAAAAATATGATAAACTTTTCTTAGAATTATCCTACAGTTTATTTCACTACTTGCTGCACTGTAATTGCAAGAAGAATTTAGCTTCATTATAAACTCAGTTTCACTTAATGAAGCTTAATAAAAAGTTTAATTTTATGAAGCAAAATAAAATTCTCAGAAAAACCTGTTGACCCAAAAGTCTACTTTACTATCCCATAAATATGATATGTGTATGTTTTAATTTCAGAAATAAATGGTATTTATTTTTTATTTATTTATTTATTTAATACCCATGTTGCCCATTTTATAGGACTATAACTCCAGGCAATAGTTACCAGGTTCTATTTTACAATTTTACCAATAAAACAGAGCTTGTTTACCACAGTAAACAAGCACTACCTCACTTCCTGGGTTCCCATGGGGAAAGGATAGCCATCAATAGTTTCAATATGCTGTCCCAAAGAGTGAAACTATAAATTTGATTGGTCCATCCTCCCAAAATTAATATTGGAGTCTACCAATTGATGTCATTAACCTGACATAGAAGATCTGAGGGTTCAATGTGTTTCAGAATGAGATGGTCAAATACAATACTGACCACAGACATTGAGTGAATCTATTTTGTATTTGAGGGAGGTTGAGTATTAATTTAATCCAATGGCCCCATTGGGCTCCAGGTGTAAATTATTATTTATCAACCTAAACTATTTGTTGTCCATTATGTTGCTGCTTAACCCTTCACCTAACAAATCAGCAGCATTCGGCTGGGATAATTTAATGAGCCTGTAGCTTACCTTGACTTTCCACTGCATTTATGAGATTAATGTCATAATTATCTCAGTAAGGTTGCATTTAGGTAAATTGTTTCATAATTATTGACTTTTGGTCATCTATCAGGAAAAAAAATATTAAAAAGAAAAAAAATATGAGCCAAGACTACCATTTTAGGCAGCCAACCATTTGGTAAATATGACACTGTCATCCACTCATCCTGCTGTTGGGTGTGTTGAAGAAATTGAAGATGGTTGACCAGGCTGTGATTGAGTGTGGCGGACCGTGACCAACATAGCATGTTCACATCTACTCATCATACCATGGAAAACGGTCAGGTTTCAAGAAAACTGATGCACAAATGTGACTACAGGGTGTTCTGAAGAAATCCAGGATATCTCACTATTCGTTCAGCCAACTGAGATTGAAACAGGATGTTCTGATCTGAGAATGAATCTGATAATGCGTATGAAATTTAGTGATGATTGGGAAAGAACTGCAGGTTGAAACCTGAACTGAACGAACTGTGAATAGTGTTCTGAAGAAATCCAATATGGCTGCCATGGCAGCTATTATGGACAGCCAAGCACTGCCAAAGTAAGATGTTCTCATCAACTCATCATCCAAAGTACCCCTGCAAAATTTAAAGAAAACTGAGCATAAATGCAGCCTGTAGGTCATGCAGAAGAAATCAAAGATGGCTGCCATGGTCTCCACTGCAGCATTCTCATCTAGGTATAAATCTGAACATGCACACAGATTTTGTTGATGATCAGAAAAGAACTGCAGGCTTTAGCACATGCTGAATGAATTGTGGACAGTGTTCTGAAAAAATCCAAGATGGTTGCTATGGTGGCCATTATGGGAAACCAACCGTTACCAAAATAGGATGTTCTGATCTACTCATCAACCTGCCAAATTTGAAAAAAAATGATGCATAAAGGAGACCTGTAGCCTGTGCTGAAGAACTCCAAATGGCTGCTGTGGTGGCCATTGAGAGTGTCTGACTAAGACTGTAATGGGACGTTTTCATTCAGGCAAGAATCTGAACATGCATATGGAGTTTGGCAATGATCGGAAAAGAACTATGGGCTGTAAGCCATGCTAAACAAATTGTGATCAGACTACCAGACTCACATACATCCACATGTGCCATGACAATAGCTTGCCTTGACTTCGTCAAGAGGTCACATGATATGGTTTTGTTGAAATTATTTGAAAATTTTTTTTTTTTAAATATTAATTGAGCCTAAGAAAGTTAAAAATCTGTTTCTCATGCCCTCCCACATGGTCATTTTGTCTGTCGCATGCTCTCTTTTTATAACCAATGCACACTTAAAAAAATAATAAAAGTTAAAAAATTTATAGTAATTTATATATTTTTTATACTTACCAATGACCCAGACATAGCTGGTGCTAACTCTTAAAATATAGGGCCAAACACAAATTTTGCCCCCCAATCCCCAAAATTTGCATCTAAAACTAAAGAAAACATGTCCAGAAAGGCCCTCCACACCTCGCCCCCACTGCGCATGCGCAGTGTCAAGGACGTTCCGAAATTGGCGCCATTTATCATTCTAATAACCAGTGCCTGGTAAGCGCTATGTACTCAGCGGGGAGGCAAGAGTTCCCAACTCCTGGGAGGGCCATCCCCGTCTGGGTCATTGGTAAGTATAAAAAATATATAAATTACTATAAATTTTTTAACATTTTTATACTGTACCAATGACCCAGACATAGCTGAATAGTAAAAAGGCTGGAGGGCCAAGGACATAGAGCAAAATGGAATACGCTCAATAAAATAAAATAGAGTCATCCCCTGTAGGGAAAAGAAGTAATAGGCCTTACATGTATCTTTCTTATTTATGATAAATTAGAAAGATACAACACCTTCCAAAAATTGAGCTTCATACATCCATGTACTCTATTAATATCCAATAATCCTTATACTAATAATTTTTAAAGTAAGCCAATAATAAAGTAAGTCTAGAGAATAGAGACTCTTATACTCCTAAAAGTGTGTGAGAATTGCATAATCATGTCCGTTGACATATGCAATATTCAAAAGCTATACTTTAAAAACTAAGACTTGAATGAATTTTATAAACTTAAACTTCTCACTAAACAACCATCCCAATAACAGCTCAGAATTACTAACTCCGGAGGAGGTATCCCCTTGTTTTCATAGTAAAAACAGGTGACCCAAGGGAACACCCTCCCCCCCCCCTTTTCTTGCCCTGGGTCAAATAGCCCAGAGCGAAGAGGGCAGCCGAACGGAGACACTGCCGAAACAGACAGCCTACCTAGCTATAGTAGCAACTGTTAAGTGAATGACATTCTGAGCAGTAGATAATAGACCTAACAATAGAGGCCTCCAGAAATGGACTCGATATTTCTGAGATAAAATTCATGAATGGATGGCTGAGCGCAATGAGCAGCCTTCAAAAATCTATAATAGCAACACTATTAATGTAAGCCCAAGAAGTAGAAGAACTCTTACTTCAAGAGCCGAAATCTTAAGCACAACTGCTAAGCCAATGATATACCATAAGCAGTACGCTAGTTAATAGAATCGATTAACAATAAAATGGAGCGTAACGTCCTTCTAGACATCAAAGACAGAAGAAGCTTACGCCCTTGTAATAAACAGATATCTGTTTATAAATACATAAACTGTATCCGGAAAGAGTAAAGGCCTATGCCCATACGAAGACGGAAGGACCTTAAAATAATAGGTTCCGGATAAAAGGAGCCTAACTCTTATGCAACAATCCAACCTAAATAGTAACGGAAGTATTGATTCCGAAACTATGAAAGTGAAAATCATCCATCGATAGTGCATGAAACTCACTGACTCTACAGTAAAAGAGAAACCAACAGAATTACTGTCTAAAAGGTCAGAATTTGAAAACTACTGTTTCCAGAGGCTCAAATGATTACTTAGCTAAATAAGAACCGAAGTTAAAATCCGTATAGGAATTTAATCTAAAGATTCTAAGTCTATTTATCAAAAAGTTACTAACTGACTTAGATAAAGAGACAAAAGACTCAATTGTAAACTATCGTAGAGTGCATAGGTATGAGGTAACATAAACCTATAACCTAAATAACAACAGGCTGCAGTAGATCTTGTGAAACAAGTATACTAAAAACTAGCAATGCGTAGTATGGAGGGATCAACCATATGAACATAATGATCCCTACACCACGACGGAAGAGCCTCCACTTTAGTCGCATAGAATAGCGAAGAAGAGGATCTCCTATAGTAAGAAATCGCGTCCAAAGCTCGTCCAGTACAGTGCTAACAATGCAATACGGACCACACAACGGAATACATGAAGGTTGCGACCTTGCTGGTTGTGATAAAGATGACACGATTTACCCAGTGAAAAAAGATCCTCACATAGAGGAAGATTTCACGTTAAGATCCACAGTAGACAAGAGAGTAAATTACTCATGATCTCTGTGAAGATAGAGATGCTATCAACAGAAATGTATTGTGGTTGTTTATCCTAGCAATACCTGCTAAAACAACAGCGCCGGAGGATACGCGTATCCTATCATTGCGTCCTATAGATCAATAGAGCGTTAACAGTATTAGCTCAGAGATCTGGACAAGCCAACACATACGTCTGCAATTGATTAGCAAGCTGTGTCATAAAAAAACATCATTGGGCGCTCCCTTAGATAGCAAATCTGATTAAATACTTGTTTGCTGAGAGTCCATTCTGACAGCAACAAGCGACCCGTAAGAGAACGGGAGTGCGATAAAACAATCAGACGACCCCGAATATGACGGACCAAAACTGAACTTGGTGTACAATAACCAACAGACGGATTCTTTCCATTAAATTGAATAACGGAAACGAAAGAGTGCCTCCCTGGTTCCGGAGATACGCCACTACTGTCGAATTAAAGGACAGGAATTTGGGCATGCATTTCTGAATAATGTTCATGCAATGACATAAAGCAAGCCTAAAAAACATTATTCCGCGGAAGTTAAACTGATAGCTAAAAGACTGCGGAACCCAAAGACCCTGGCACTTCGAATCCGTAGGGATCAGTATATATCCCAATCTGTTTGACTGGCAACCGTCATAACAGCCACACTAGGGTCCGGCAACTGCGGCGGCACTCTCTGAGTCAACCACCGAATGTTTGCCCCAGTCTGAATCTCTTGTAACACTAGATAGACAAGAGAATGAATAAACCAAGCAATTCATGGATTGCCGGAAAGTTGCCGTCGAAGAGAAGCTCCTCCGAGAACGAAGCGACTCTGAGAGAGTTCTTAACCTACTATCCACGCGTGGATGTAGCTAGGGCTGCATCACGTCTAACCAACTCCAATCAGCCACTGAAGGGCGGAGTTATACGTGAACAAAATACTGCCCTCAAAAGAAATTACATTGAGAATAATATCCCGTAAATCTTTTCTTGAAGACGTAATGATAACGCCTCAGTAAGGCGGATTACGTATAATAAAGCGTCTAAGTTAAGTCTACTATACATAATGTCGTTCCCAATATTGAAATTGGAAAAGACATAAACGGCGAAAAAGAATATATGCAGTCTTTAATCACACCGTCTAGACGCATATGAACTCTCGGTATGCCCTGCTCTGCCAAAATAAACTATATGTAAAAAAGATAAAATGGCAGAAATGAGCCACGCGGACAAGAAACTAAACTATCATGCTTAGTAGCAGGCTTGTATATATATATATATATATATAGCGTCGAAAAATAAAACACATGTTGTAATGACAATATTGGACTGCGTCGGTAAGTCAGGGACAAAGTCCCTGTACCGATCGAAAAATCCGAGTCCAATGACGCTATAAGTCTCTTATCCAAGATCGCAGCAATGAAGTCCGAAAAATAATCACTGGAAGAAATGCCAGAAGATATGAAAGGCATCTTCCGATACTACTAAAGGGAAAACTCGAAATCTATCGAATCCCTTTCGCCATCCTGTCGGACCCTATAAAGCGTTCGGTCGTCCGTAGCTTGATGCAACCGCGGACCGCACCGACCCAGCGCCGTCGGATAATTCCTGATTCGACCGAGAAACCGTCAATTGCTGGGATGCTGCGAAACAACTGTGCTAACTCGGATAGCACGTCCGTCACCGAGGCCTGAGGAGCAGCGGTCTTACGATGCATTGCCGCAGGAAGCTCCGAGATCATTACCCCGTGCATACTTCCAATATGCGAGCGAACGGAGTGTATAGGCCTCGTGTCCCTTGGCTACCGGATGGCGCGACCTATTCGCTGTGGAATCACTGAATGCCGAAACTGATCGGATACTCGAGGTCACGTAGCCAATGTGCGGTCGTTTGCCCTGCTGTGAGGATGAGGAAGCATTAAAGACAGTCTCTCGGACTGTCAATATAACGGAGCGTCCCGAGCAACGGACATATGCTCCGAATGTAAAATATCTGAACCACAACATGCGGTCCCCTATGTTGTTGGCTTCCTCCGATCTGTCCTCAATCTGCCGTCACTGGGTGAGTACTAAAGTAATTAAAGTGCTCGCATCACCCAAATCTCCTTCCTAGACCGCAACGGACGAACCCGGCAGCCGAACCATTCGATGAATGTATGCTACACCGGGTGAGCTAGCGAATGTCATTCCGTAAGCGATAGACATATTCCATGAGCACTTATTGCCGCTAACTCTTCATTAACTATGACGACAGAGGCACACTTTAGAAAGACATCTCCATAACTCTTCGAACAAGAAACCAGAAATGCTTGGATAGCAAGCATAAAATAATAATATATATAGCGTCGTTCAATAATTCGAAAGTTTGTGTGACATTATTGGACTATGTCGGAACTGAGGGACGATGTCCCTGAACCGAACCAAAAATTTCTAAGTCCACCGACGCTATCAGTTTCTTATCCGGCATCGCAGCATATGTTGTTCCGAAAGGGAAAGCTTGAAATCCACCGAATCCCTTTCGGTATCCCGTCGGACCGGATGAAATTTTTCGGACGTCCGTACCCGCTTCCGCGGAGCGTCCCGACCCAGCATCGTCGGATAAAATATATGCGACAGATTCAGTTGATGCTGGGATGCTGCGATAAACTGTGCTATTAAGGAAAGCACGTCCGTTCCCGAGGCCTGTGCAGTAGCGGACTTACGATGCATTGCCGCTGGAAGCTCCGTGTACGTTGACTCCCGCACACTTCCTATGCGAACGTCCGGAGTCTGCAGGCCTCGAGTCCCCGGCTACCGACCCAGCGCTGTCGGATAATTCTCGATCCGACACCGTTTCTGTCGGCTGCTGGGATGCTGCGATAAGCTGTGCTATGTGCACAAGAACGTCCGGCGTCGAGACCTGCGGAGGCGCAGTCTATCGGTGCTTCGCCGAGGGCAGCTCCGCATCAGATGGCTCCCGCATACTTCCTATGCGAACGTCCGGAGTCCATCGGTCTCGAATCCCTGGCTGCCGGATGGTGTGACCTGGTCGCCGAAGAATCCTTGATCGGCGAAGCTGGTAATATATCGGCGGTCACGCAGCCAAGGTGCGGTCGTGTGCGCTGATGAGAAGAGGAAGCCTTAGCAGTCTCAGCGGACTGCCTATACAACGGAGCGTCCCGAGCGACGGACGTATGCTCCGCTAACGACACATTTGTACCACAACATCTGGGGCCAGATGTTGTTGAACGAGAGAGGGGCCTCTCTCGCTTGCCGTCCGGATGGACCGGAACGAGCTATGAACCGGACTAAAAGGCTTCCTCCGTTCTCCCTCCGATCCGCCGTCACTGGGTGTGCATTAAGTTAATTTTATAGTGCTCGCATCACCCCAAAATTCCTTCTAGACCGCAACGGACGAACCCGGCTGCCGAACCATTCGGTGAATGGACGCTACACCGGGCGAGCTAGCGGACGTCAAAGGCCGTCGAACCTACTAGGGTCCTCTTAGGCAATTGGCGTATTACATGAGCACTTTTCCGCTAGCCCTTCATTAATTGTGACGACGGAGGCACACTGTTGGAAGACATCACAGATACATCACCCTAATCTTGATCGTCTGAAATAGAAATTGATAAAGTAGAGTGACCCTGCGGGGAAAGGACCGGAGTGTCCAAATCCCCAACAACATACCGTGACATACGCTTCCCATATTGTCATCGAAATCATACGATACAGAACAGGGGTTAATGCGAGTACACTGACCACATATAGAATGATAATAAGGTCAGAGGAAGACTTCCTCCTAAAACAATTGATCAAATCCTTTCAATGAGAAAAGAAAACAAGTCCTGGTACTCGCACTAACCCCTGGCAATCAAATACATAATAATAATATGATCCATTAATATAGAAAAAATAATTGAAATCAAAATATTTTGAAAAAATATTTTTTCAGAACAGCCCAAGTTTCTGAAAAGTAACGTTGAGCCCCAATGGATCCCAAGCCTAAGTGTGGACAAAAATTTTAAAAATATTTTAAACAATTTATTCAACACTTACGAACAATAATAATGTATCTAGTTATGATTAAAATAACATAAAGATATTATTATTTAGAAATCCCCCCCTCACACAGAGGGCTGTTGTAAATGTAAACAATGAGTGTAAAAACACTAAAATAAGACTCCAGGCACCCAGGCCCGAAATCAGTTACCAAAAATACACCATCTGATGCAAAACAGAGACTTCCAGGGAAGAAACTGCAGAACATCAGATGGTAGATGCAGAACACAACGCCTAACCACCCGTAGGTGAAGACGTAAACATGGGGAAAGAACAGAATTCATTCTGTTATTAAGCTAAAACTCCCAAGAAATTTTAGTAATAATAATTACAGAAACTATGCCAAAAGCATGGGAGAATAGCAAGGGGGAACTTAAAGGACAGGGAGAGAGGAAAAACACTTGAAAAAACAGTGTAACTAAATAATCAGAATGACAACAAAATGGCTGCTGCCTTGAAAATAGGTAACTTAACATAATTTCATTAAAAAATTTTAAGTTACAGCCCTGATAATATTCTGTCACACATTCTTTTCCTCTCCTCCTTTTCTATCCTCCTTAGAATCACCATTTCACTAATATTTATGTGTCTGGCATCATTTAAACTGAGATTTAAAAGCACAAAGATCAGTCAGATGTTAACTGATGAAGGGCCAAACTTAGAATGATAAATGGCGCCAATTTCGGAACGTCCTTGACACTGCGCATGCGCAGTGGGGGCGAGGTGTGGAGGGCCTTTCTGGACATGTTTTCTTTAGTTTTAGATGCAAATTTTGGGGATTGGGGGGCAAAATTTGTGTTTGGCCCTATATTTTAAGAGTTAGCACCAGCTATGTCTGGGTCATTGGTACAGTATAAAAATATTATATTGTTTATGTCTGATATTTTACCAAAGCTACTAAAATTGAGAAATTTGTCCCCTGACTGGAACAAGACTTTGCAATGCCGTCGAGTATTGATGATTTCTTGTAGCTAAATCCTACATTAATGAAAGCTTACCATCAAAGACTTAGTGTCTGGAAAACTAAAGCGACCTGTAGCAAGTTTTCCACCTAGTCAAATGTTAAAGATGACGATGAAAGGCTTCGTCACATCAGAATAGCTCCCACTTAACATTTGTTAAGACAGAGATATATATATATATTATAATAGGTCTGGAAAGAATTTTTTTAAAAGGTACAAATGTCCACAAAATTCCTTTCCATATAGATGTTGTGTCACAGTACTTAAAATTGAAGTACATAAGACCATGAGTCTAAATTCGCTCTGAATAAGAAATTATCTTCTCAATTGTGTCCAAGCAAAGAGCGAAATGATGAAGGTAAGGCTACAACTAAGATCTTAGCCTGCTCATTCAATGCAGAGAAACTCTCAACACATCTTCCCCAGTCGTTTTTTAAATGTATGTGAACAAAAAAAGGTTAAAAATACAGAAGAAGATGATAAAAAACCATATTACTTCTTCCCACAGGAAGTTAAATATGGCATCGTCTACACAATCAAAGACCTGTGACACCCATGTAGACTTAACCGGAAAGAGATCTTATCCTGCACTTTGTCCGGATGAAGTCAGCGTCTAACAATGCTAGCGGTTTCCCACAATTACTCGCAGTATTGTAATTCACTGGAACAAGTTCAAGGAAACGATAATGTATAGTATCCATATCATCCATGAGTTGTTCCGAAAGGGAAAGTTATCCTCCTCCGTATCCCTTTCATCATTCGTCTAAATCAGTTAGAATCATGGTCACCAGCATCTGAACAGGCAGATGACTGGACCGATCAAGCACCATTCAACAGCTCAAGTTTTGAGACTGACATTGAGTGCTTCTGCCTTAGCAGGAATACTGCGATGAGCTTCTCAATTTGTGACAGCAAGTCCGTTACGGAGGCCTGAGGAGCAGAGGTCATGAATTGTTTGTCTCTTACTGCATACGTCCCGATGAATGAAGCCTCATCTTCTTGGCTACTGGATGGTGCGACTTTCTTCACAAAAGATGGACCTTTTGACAATGCAGACTAGATATCCTAAGTCACTTAGCCAAGGTGCGGTCGGGAGTGCTTGGTAGACGCTGAAGAAGCCAAACTGTAGCCGTCCCCGGCTAAGAATTGAACTAAGAGTACCGGACAAAAGCTATGTACGTAAGCTCTGACTGATGCAAGTTCCTACCAACAACACCCGGCCCCAGATGTTGTTGAAAGAGAGAGAGGGGTCTCCCTCTTGCTCGCAGTGCGGGGAGACCTACCCGAGCATACCTCAGAACTTGCTGGCTTCTTCCTTCCATCAACGCAGGGTGAGCATGATTGGATTTAATAGTGCTCGCTACACCCTTATTCTCTCTCGACCGCTACGGACATACCTGGCATCACACTACCCATATTCTGAGTAACAATCTGCTGGTTGAGCTAGCTGGAAACAAGGTCGTAACCCTATATTCTAAGGTCTAGAAACTTGTCTTATATCATTGAGCACTTATGCCACTAGCTCTGAATACAACGCGCATGCGACACATCTGGTGTCACGGTCCTCATATTCAATCTTAACCGCTTCACCGGCATCAGGGAACTGAAACCACTCATCGCAGTTTATAGCCCTGTGCAATATAAAGAGCACTTTATCCGTTATGTAGAGGAAGCCGTAAGACTAGCCGACCCCAGCTGCCTATTAGACGGGACGTCCCGGACAGGAGGCATGGACGTAAACTCTGACTGATGCAAGTTCCTACCAACAACATCTGTCCCCAGATGATGCTGTAAGAGAGAGAGGCCTCTCTCTTGCTCGCGGTCCTGTCTGACCTGGACGAGCGTACCTCAGAACTTGCCGACTTCCTCCTTCCGTCGTCGCTGGGTGAGCATGGTTGTATATTATAGTGCTCGCTCCACCCTATATCATCTCCTAGCCCGGAGTGGACACACCCAGCATCACAGTTCTCAGTGGCCTGAGTAACCACTTCACCGGTCGAGCTAGCTGGCGACAACGGACTTGTGCAGTCGTATGTGCTTTTCGAAAGTAGAGGAAGCTATAAGACTAGCCGACCCCGGCAGCCTATTAGAAGGTGCGTCCCAGACAGGAAGGCATGGACGTAAGCTCCAACTGACACAAATTCCTACCAACAACCTCTGACCCCAGATGTTGTTATAAGAGAGAGGGGCCTCTCTCTTGCTCGCGATAATGGTAGACCTGGACGAGCATACCTCAGAACTTGTCTGCTTCATCCTTTCTGTCGTCGCATGGTGAGCATGTTCGGATTTTTATAGTGCTCGCTACACCCTTGTTCCTCTTCTTGACCACTACGGACATACCCGGTGTCACACCACCCATATTCTGCGTGATAGATCTGCCGATTGAGCTAGCTGGAGACAAGGGACGTAAACCCTATATTCTAAGGTCTAGCCCTTGTCTTATATCATTGAGCACTTTTCAGCTAGCTCTAATAGTATAATGCGACGACGGAAGCACACTCTCTGTCGGCGTCTTGAAACCACACCATGTTCTTGTTCCTCTGTAAATAGAAACTAAAAAACTATAGTGACATTTTGGCGAGAGGACCAGCAGTGTCCCCTTGCCGCAAGAGGACCGATAGTGTCCACTCACCTAACACAAACTATGACACCAGACATCCACATTGTCAAAATCTGACACATGGAGCAATAATTAGTGGAAGTACATCGACTAAAAGCAAGACAATGACCATGTAAATAGAGGAAAGGCTTCCTCTTATTTGCCCTACTATTAGATAAATATTATTACCTAAAATGTAATATATGTCAATTGTACTACCACCAAATCTACATAAATATAAGATAACATTAAAATACAATCGATGAAATAAATACATCCAAAAGAAAAATTCCTTCAAAAAATAAAAAAAAATTTTGAAAAATTTTTTCTTATATAAGAGCCCAAGTTCCCAAAGTGAACGATGAGCCCAAAAAGGCCTAAGTGTGGACAAAATTTTAAAAATATGCTATAAAAAAAACTACCACACTATCAAAATATTTAATGTAACTTACAACCGTCGTTCCTAAAAATAATAGGAAACTACCTAGAGCATTGTCAATGTAAACAAAAAACCAAAAACAAGACCCCAGGCAACACGGCCCGAAGTCAGTACCAGAAACAAGACTATCCGATGTAAAGAAAGATCTTTATCGGATGTATGATGCATGACCAAAATGCCCAAACACCCCAAGGGTGCGGACGTAAACCTGGGGATGTACAGAATAATCTTCTGTATAATACATTCAACTCCCAAGAAATTTTATAAAAAAATTTCAATAAAACAAGCCAAAAAGCTTGGGAGCTTAACTGGGGGATCAAGGGATGGTAGGGAAGGAATACTAAACAAACAGTGGACAGATCATTATCAATCAATGATGACGTCAGGCCCATGTCCCGAAATTGGGGAACATGAACCAATTTTTATAAATATTATAAAATTACAGCCCTGAACGTTTTAAACCACCATTTCTTCCTTCCTTCATACAGTTGTGTCCTTGGATCCACCAAAATAACCATTGATTTGTGTCTGGCATCATTAAAACTGAGATTTAAAAGCACAGATGTCAGTTTGTTGTTATCTGGCTGACGGGCCAAACAAAGAATGATGTTGGCGCCAGTTTTGGTGACTTCCTGGTGTCTGCGCATGCACGGAGGGTAAATGTATGGAGGGCCAGATAGGACTTCTAATTTATGGTTTTGCATGCAAATTTGGGGGATTGGGGGGCAAAATTTGTGTTTGGCCCTATATATTTTTGAGTTAACACTAGCTAAGTCTGGGCCATTGATATACAGTATAAAAATATGGGGAATTCGGTGGATGACGGGAGTAATTCTTTGACAGATTACAAGAATTTGTATTCAATTAACAGAAGTTTACCCTGTGACCTATATGCCATTAACAGGTCAAATTTGTACTGAAGGTATGGTAAAGGTTTGGTGTTCGTAAATTATACACAACTAGTGGGCTGTCATAGCACAGGGTAGCCCCCACCCACACATCAGAAAATTTGCAGTTGTACTGTATATTCAGGGAGATAATGAAAAGGATGAATTTCTAGCTGGATGTGGATACAGACGGAATCACACACTCCCCATTTATATAATAGATTAACATGGTTATTCAATTACATGCTACAAAATTAAGTTGACTGCTATTCTGCCACCAACACCGGAGAATTTAACTTGTGGGAAAAGATATGAAAAAATCAATGCATCTTGGGTGCTATTTACATTTGATTTATAAACAACTTGGTCAAGATTTTGCAATATTTTATGAAATGTCCATCCACCGATTTGAATGTGTCACAATCAGGTCACAATCCTATTGTTATGCAATCCAAAAAGAGAATGCTTTTGTAATCATATTATTGTGTTGCGTAAGACCCCTATGTGACATGAATGGCATTAGATTATTTCAACAGATCTGACTGATCGTGAGATTCTTAAACTTTTGAGAAGTCGAACACAGACATGAAATGCTGGATTAACTCTCAACCCGCTGAGTATTTTAAAGATATTTTTCATTAAATCTAGTCATGGCTGCTATCAAGCAGCCATGACGAGATTTGATGAAAAATTCTTCTAAATTTAACTCAAAAAATCATTGGTGAAAAAATTAATGTGCCCAAATTATACAAATTTCAAAGTCAAGAGAAATCCTCTCCTGGGATGGAATATCCGCCAGCAGCATGCGAGGAGTTAAAAGAAAGTTACCTGAAATTAACAATGGAAATGATAATATTTATCAATTAAAATACTGTTAATTATGCTAGTTCATTTAAAAGATTAATTTGTGGTAAAAATTTGGGACACTCAAAAAGTTGTCCTGCAATTCTCATAAAGAACAAGATATGCCATTCGTCCACGATGTTCTGGGTAGGTTCCTTAACCCCCTGCACACTGATGTCAAAATATCTAGAGTTCAGGGAGGAAATATTTTCCATAATGCAACTAGAAATTTAACCAATTCAATCTTGTTTAACAGAGCTCAATGAGCTCTGTCAAACAAGATTGAATTGGTTTAATTCCCAGTTGCATTATGGGAAAAATGGCTATTTCAAATCTGGATATTTTGACATCAGCGTGCAGGGGGTTAACACCCATCCAACCAACAAATTGGGAAAGTAACATTTTGCCCTGTTATTTCCTTTCTAGTTCAGGAAGAGCAAATCTAACAATAAACTACCCAATACTCCAATACTGAATACTTTCTAGTTGTGGAAGAGCAAATCTACAAATAAATTATCCAATAGCATACTGTTATCTCCACTTTTGGAACGAAGCAAAGTTTCACAAAGGGCTTCAGGCACAACTTCTTTCATTATTAAATGGATTCCTATATGTTAAGGATGAAATTAAGTCAAGTGTGATCTGGATTGAGATTTAAGACAATTTATAAATTCTCTGGGATCTAGTTCTCTCTCACAAATACTGTTAATTGCATCAAAAAGAGGAAACCTGCAATGTAAATAAAACACTCTAAATAAGGCAAAAAAGGATTTAGTTCTCAGACAATCCCTCATTCAAATTAATCTTTGTTGAACATTATTGTTGGTCTGCAGTGTCTTGCAGGCTTAGTATGAATCATGAGACTTTAAAATTGATCATTTTTGACTGATGTATATTTATATATAGAATATACCCCCAGCAGCTTGGTGTACCAAATGTTCACCACGAGTGGTGAAGTGATTTTAACAGCGAGCCTTTCGCAAACGGTTAACACCACTTCACCACAAGTGGTTAACATTTGATACACCAAGCTACTTTGGGTATATTTTATTTATACCATGGTCATCAGATAATTAACTGGTTTGACTGCTAGAAGCCACTATCAGGGGTTTCCAAAAAGTTAAAAAATTTATAGTAATTTATATATTTTTTATACTTACCAATGACCCAGACATAGCTGGTGCTAACTCTTAAAAATCTAGGGCCAAACACAAATTTTGCCCCCCAATCCACAAAATTTGCATCTAAAACCAAAGAAATCATGTCCTGAATGGCCCTCCATACTTCGCCTCTACTGCGCATGCGCAGTGTCAAGGACGTCCCGAAATTGGCGCCATTAATCATTCTTACAGTCAGTGCCTGGTAAGCGCTATGTATTCAGCGGGGAGGTATGAGTTCCCAACTCCTGGGAGGGCCATCCCCGTCTGGGTCATTGGTAAGTATAAAAAATATATAAATTACTATAAATTTTTTAACATTTTTATACTGTACCAATGACCCAGACATAGCTGAATAGTAAAAAGGCTGGAGGGCCTAGGACATAGAGGAAAATCCAATAAGCTCAACTATATAAAATAGAGTCATCCCCTCGAGGAGAAAAGGAGTATTAGGCTTTACATGTATCTTTCTTATTTATGATAAATTAGAAAGACACAACACCTTCCATAATTGAGCATCATAACATCCATATTCTCTATTAACATCCAGTATAATCCTTATACTAATTAATTTTAAAGTAAGCCAATAAATAAAGTTAGTCCAGAGAATTGAGACTCTTTATACTCTTTAAAAGTGTCCGAGGATTGTATATTAACGCCCGTTTGACACGTGACATATTCAAATGCTATGCTTTAAAACTATGACATGAATGAATTTTTAAAACATAAACTTTTCACTTTAAAACCATCCCAGTAACAGCTCAGAATTACTGACTCCGGAGGAGGTATCCCCTTGTTTTCATAATAAAACAGGTGACCCAAGGGAACACCCTCCCCCCTCCCACCCTTCCAGTTGCCCTAGGTCAAATAGCCCAGAGCAAAGAGGGCAGCCGGACGGAGTCAATGCTGGAACAGAAAGCCTACATACTTATAGTTGCAACTGTTAAGTGAACGACATTCTGAGCTGCAGATAATGGACCTAAACAATGCAGGTCTCCAGAAATGGACTCAATATTTCTGAGATAAAAATTTGTGAATGTGGATGGCTGAGACCAATATGCAGCCTTCATTAAATCTATAATAGCAACACTATTTGCGTAAGCCCAAGATGTAGAAAGAGCTCTTACTTCATGAGCCGAAATCTTAAGCACAGACTGCTGAGTTAAAGATAGATTATCATAAGCAGTACCGATAGTTAATTGAATCCATTTAGCAATAGAATGGACCGTAATGTCCTTTCTATTAGGCATCAGAGACAGAAGAAGCTTTACGTCCTTACTGATAAACTGAGATCTGTTTATAAATACATAAAGCTCTAACCGGACAGAGTAAAGGCCTATGCCCGTTCGAAGACGGAAGGACCTTAATAACAATAGGTTCCGGATATTTATTAGGAGCCTGATTCTTAACCAAAAATCCAACATTAGAAGTAAAGGTAATAGTGTTTCCGATACTACGAAAGTGAGAATCGTCCACCGATAGTGCATGAAGCTCACTGACTCTTCAGCAGAAGAGACGACTAAGAGAATTGCTGTCTAAAAAGGCCAGAATTTGAAATCTACTGTCTCAAGAGGCTCAAATGGTTACTTTAGTTTAATAAGAACCCAAGCTAAATTCCGTATAGGAATTAATCTAAGGATTCTAGGTCTATTTATCGAAAAGTTTCTAACTAACTTAGATAAAGAGACATTATACTCAATTGTAAACTATCATGGAGTGCATAGGTATCAGATAACATAGACCTATAACCTTTAAAAGTAACAGGCTGCAGTTGATCTCGTCAAACAAGTATACTAGAAAGTTTGCAATGTCTGGTATGGAGGGATCAAAAATATCAACATAATGATCCCTACACCAACGACGGAAGACCCTCCACTTTAGCCGCATAGTATAGCGAAGAGGAGGTCCTCCTACAGTTAGAAATCGCGTCCACTGCTCATCCTATACAATGCTTGCCGTGCAAGAAGGAATACGTGAAGGTTGAGACCTTGCGGGTTGCGATGAAGTTGACACGATTTCCCCAGCGAAAGAAGATCCTCTCGTGGAGGAAGTTTTCGCGGTAAGTCCCACAGCAGACACCTGAGTAAATTTATCCACGGTCTCTGTGGAGACAGAGATGATACCAACAAAATTGTATTGTGAATGTTTTATCTTAGCAATACTTGCTGAATCAACAGAGCTGGAGGATACGCATATCCTATCATTCCGTCCTACTAGATCGATAGAGCGTTAACTACATAAGCTCGGGGATCCGGACATGGTGACACATACGTCTGCAATTGATTGGTGAGTTGTGTCGCAAATAAATTTATCATTGGTCACTCCCATTGGTAGCAAATCTGATTGAATACCTGTTTGTTGAGAGTCCATTCTGACTGCAACAAGCGACCCTTACGTGAAAGGGAGTCTGCTAATACAATCAGACGACCCGGAATATGATGGACCGAAACAGAACTTGGTGTTCTAGAACAAACAGAAGGATTCTTTCCGTGAATTTGAATAACAGAACCGAATGAGTGCCTCCCTGGTTCCGGATATACGCAACTACTGTCGTACTATCGGACAGGATTTGGACATGCGTTTCTGAATAATGTTTATCCAATGACGTAGTGCAAGCCAAAATAACATCATTTCTTGGAAGTTAAGTGCTTGCCTAGAAACTGCGGAACCCAAAGACCCTGGCACTTCGAATCCGTTGGGATCAATATTGTACCCAAACCTGTTTGACTGGCATCCGTCATAATCGTAAAACTCGGATCCGGCAACTGCAGTGGAACTCTGTGAGTCAACCACCGAATGTTTGCCCAAGTCTGAATCTCTTGTTACACTTGATTGACAAGAGAACGTGTATATCGAGCAATTCATAGATTGCTGAAAGGTTGCCGTCGAAGAGAAGCTTCTCCGAGACCGAAGCGACTCTGAGAGAGTTCTTCACCTTACTATCCACGCGCGTGGATGTAGCTAGGGCTGCGTCACGTCTAACCAACTCCAGGTTGCCACTGAAGGGTGGAGTTATACGTGGAAAAACTACTGCCCTTGAAAGAAATCTCATTAAGGATCATATCCTGGAATTCTTTCTCTTGAAGACGTAATGATCATGCCTCAGTAAGGTGGTCTACGTATGATAAAACGTCTAAGTTAATTCTATTAGACATCATTGTCGTTTCCAACGTCGTGGTTGGAATTGACATAGACGGCGAAAAAGACAATTCCCAGTCTTCAGCCTCGTCGTCTAGACGCAGAGGAACTCTCAGTATGCCCTGTCCTGCCATTTCAAATTATTCCTAGAATTGATGAAAGGCAGATTTAGAGCATTTGCGGACAAGAAAGTAGACTAGCGTGTTTTGGTAGCAAGCTTATATATAGCATCGTTCAATAATTCGAATGTTCTAGTGACATTATTGGACTGTGTCGGCAACTCAGGGACGATGTCCCTGAACCGATCAAAAACTCTGTGTCCAATGACGCTATTAGTCTCTTATCAAGCATCGCAGCATTCTAGTCCGACGGAACAACCTCTGGAAGATAACGCCGGAAGAAATGTATGGCAGCTTCTGTTGTTCCGAAAGGGAAAGCTCGAAATCGTCCGAATCCCTTTCGCCACCCTGTCGGACCCTATGAAGTGTTCGGTCGTCCGTACCTGATGCATCAGCGGAGCGAACCGGCCCAGCGTCGTCGGATTATTCCTGATCCGACAGAGATTCTGTCATTTGCTGGGATGCTGCGATAAGCTGTGCTATTTTGGATAGCACGTCTGTCACTGAGGCCTGTGGAGAAGCGGTCTTACGATGCTTTGCCGCTGGAAGCTCTGTGTTCGTTACCCCGTGCATACTTCTATTATGCGAGCGACCGGAGTGTACAGGCCTCGTGTCCCTTGGCAACCGGATGGCGTGACCTGTACGCCGTGGAATCACTGAATGACGAAGCTGGCAGGATACTCGAGGTCACGTAGCAAAGGTGCGGTCGTGTGCGCTGCCGTGAGGATTAGGAAGCATTATCGACAGTCTCTAGGACTGTCTATATAACGGATCGTCCCAAGCGGTGGACATATGCTCCGAATGCGAAACATTTGTACCACAACATCCGGTCCCAGATGTTGTTGTACGAGAGAGGGACATCTCTCGCTCGCAGCCCGGACGGACCTGGACGAGCTAGGAACCGGACTAACAGGCTTCCTCCGATCTCTCCTCTAATCCGTCGTCACTGGGTGTGTACTATTGTCTATTATAGTGCTCGCATCACCCAAATCTCCTTCCTAGACCGCAACGGACGAACCCGGCTGCCGAACTATTCGATGAATGGACGCTACACTGGGTGAGCTAGCGAATGTCAACGCCGTCGAACCTACTAGGGACCTCTCAGGCAATTGACGTATTTCCATGAGCACTTATTGCCGCTAGCTCTTCATTTAACTATGACGGCAGAGGCACACTTTTGAAAGACATCTCAGTAACTTTCCGAACAAGAAACCAGACTTGCTTCTTAATAGCAAGCACATATATATATAGCATCGTTCAATAATTCGAAAGTTCCTGTGACATTATTGGACTGTGTCGGAACTGAGGGACGATGTCCCTGAACCGATCCAAAAATTCTTGTGTCCACCAACGCTATCAGTCTCTTATCCGGCATCGCAGCATTCTGGTCCGACGAAACAACCTCTAGAAGATAAAGCCGGATGACATATACAGCAGCTTATGTTGTTCCGAAAGGGAAAGCTCGAAATCCTCTGAATCCCTTTCGCCATCCTGTCGGACCCTATGAAGTTTTCGGACGTCTGTACCTGATGCTTCAGCGGAGCATCCCGACCCAGCGTCATCGGATATTACATGATGCGACAGAGATTCTGTCGTTGCTGGGATGCTGCGATAAGTTGTGCTATTTGGGATAGCACGTCCGTCACTGAGGCCTGTGCAGTAGCGGTCTTACGATGCTTTGCCGCTGGAAGCTCCGTGTACATTAACTCCTGCATACTTTTCTTATGCGAACGTCCGGAGTCTACAGGCCTCGTGTCCCTGGCTACCGGATGGCGTGACCTGGTCGCCATGGATTCTCTGATTGGCGAAGTTGACTGGATATCTGAGGTCACGTAGCCAAGGTGCGGTCGTGTGCGCTGTCATGAGGATGAGGAAGCCTTATTGACAGTCTCTCCGGACTGTCTATATAACGGAGCGTCCCGAGCGGCGGACGTATGCTCCGAATGCGAAACATTTTGTACCACAACATCTGGGGCCAGATGTTGTTGTACGAGAGAGGGGCCTCTCTCGCTCGCAGCCCGGATGGACCTGGACGAGCTAGGAACCGGACTAATAGGCTTCCTCCGTTCTCTCCTCTAATCCACCGTCACTGGGTGTGCACTTGGTTGATTTATAGTGCTCGCATCACCCAAAACTCCTTTCTGGACCGCAACGGACGAACCCGGCTGCCGAACCATTCGATGAATGGACGCTACACCTGGCGAGCTATCGGACGTCAAAGGCCATCGATCCTACTAGGGACCTCTTGGGCAATTGACGTATTTCCATGAGCACTTTTCCGCTAGCTCTTCATTCATTGTGACGACGGAGGCACACTTTTGGAAGACATCACGGATACATCACCCTGTTCTTGATCGTCTGAAATAGAGATTGATAAACTAGAGTGACCCTGCGGGGAAAGGACCGGCGTGGCCATTTCCCCGCTAACATACCGTGACACATGCTTCCCATGGTGTCATCGAAATTAACACATACTGAACAGGAGTTAGTGCGAGTACACTGACTACATTTATAGAATGATTATGAAAGTCAGAGGAAGATTTCCTCTTATTACAATTGAACAATATCCTTTCATTGTGAAAAGAATACAAAGTCCTAGTACTCGCACCAACCCCTGAAAATCAAAATACATAATAACATGATCCATTAACATAGAAAAAATAATTGAAATCAAAAAATTTTTGGAAAAAATATTTTTTCAGAAAAGCCCAAGTTTCTGAAAAGTAACGTTGAGCCCCAATGGATCCCAAGCCTAAGTGTGGACAAAAATTTTAAAAATATTTAAAAAAATTAATGCAACACTTACGAATAATAATAATGTATCTAGATATGATTAAACTAACACCAAGACAAGAAATCCCCCTCACACAGAGGCTGTTGTCAATGTAAACAAGAAGTGTAAAAACACCAGAAACATGACTCCAGGCACTGATAACCCTGGCCCGAAATCAGTTACCAATAATACACTATCTGATGCAAAACAGAGACTTCCAGGGAAGAAACTACAGAACATCAGATGGTAGATGCAGAACACTACGCCTAAACAGCCATGGGTGAAGACGTAAACATGGGGAAAAGAACAGAATTCATTCTGTTATCCAGCTAAAACTCCCAAGAAATTTTAGTAATAATATTACAGAAAATATGCCAAAAGCATGGGAGAATAGCAAGGGGGGACTTAAAGGAAAGGGAGAGAGGAAAACACTGAACAAGCAGTGTAACTTTATAGCAAGAATGACCACAACAGGCCCTTGCCTCGAAAATAGGTAACTTAACATAATTTCATTAAAAAATTTTAAGTTACAGCCCTGATTATTTTCTGTCACTCATTTTTCCTCTCCTCCTTCTATTTCCTCCTTAGAATCACCATTTCTCTAATATTTATGTGTCTGGCATCATTTAAACTGAGATTTACAAGCACAAAGATCAGTCAGATGTTAACTGATGAAGGGCCAAACAAAGAATGGTTAATGGCACCAATTTCGGGACGTCCTTGACACTGCGCATGCGCAGTAGAGGCGAAGTATGGAGGGCCATTCAGGACATGATTTCTTTGGTTTTAGATGCAAATTTTGGGGATTGGGGGGCAAAATTTGTGTTTGGCCCTAGATTTTTAAGAGTTAGCACCAGCTATGTCTGGGTCATTGGTACAGTATAAAAATATAGGGGTACCAGAGCAAAAGTCAACATTTTCCTTGCAAAAGTTTCATATTCAGTCAAACGCAAATAATATTTTGTTTAGATGAAATTGATTTATCGCAAATTACTGGAGAGTGCGGGCACTCTCCAATAATTTGTGATAAAACAATTTCTTAATAACAAATTCAGGCCACTAAAAATAATCTGGCCCTCAACTATTATTTTTCTCGATTTTACTGAGCAGCAGACGTACACATGCAAATCTGTTTTTGTTTACATGAGAACCGGTGGGCGGTACTTCCACTGTCAATTTTATCGCCGAAACGAAATGGAACATGAGACAACGCATGTTCGTTAATTTTTGGTATCTTATGAGGTAAACTCATTTAAAAACATAATAAATAATTGCCGCTTTCATTTCACTCTTCGCGAGGCAATGAGTGATAAATTTAGACAAGTTAGTATTCTGATAGAGGTCAAAAAAAGGTCAACTTGGATGTAGTTCCACTGTAGGTGTAAATTTTAACAACTGAAATCCCATTGCTGGCGTGTTCTCCGCGGTTGGTGCGTAAAGGTAAAATTTATGTCATAGGCTTTTTATATATAGTAGAACAGGTAATCTTGGTATAAATGCATGTTTTTGCGACAAAGCATGATCAAAGTGAGAGTGGAGTGGAGATTCCACCCAAGCAATAATTGCAAATTTGTTGAAAGCATAACAAGCACAAGTAAAGTTCCAGCTAATGGACCTCCAGGTTATAACATTGTTTGTGTTTTTTGACATATGTACAGAATTTGAAACTGATATTTCGGGTGATAACTCCACTCCACGAGTAATTGAGTTACAATCCACTCTCCACATATTGTAGGTTAATGCCACCATGTCGGTTTCCAAGATGGTGTATTGAAGTCAAGACCACATCTCTGGACATTTATCTAACAATCATATAGATTTTGGCCTGAAAACCCAGAGAAGTGGTACGTATCACATAATGTGTCCCGATTCTGTAATATGAAGACGACTCATTCTGATTCCGTATCATATAGACGACTCATTTCCGGTAGCGCTACTGGCTATCATAACAGGGGCATGTATACATTCTATGTGCGTTTCAGTGATCGACCGAACATTATGTCCCAAAAATGTTTAAAAATAATTTAACCCTTTACCTAACATGAAAAGCAGATGACACTTGCAAAAAAAAAAAATCTTGAATAACTAATTTTTTTCATTTTTTGTCTCAAAAACATAGGTTATGACCACTCATTGGAATGAGCTCGATGAGCTCGTTCCAATGAGGCTTCATAACCTATGTTTTTAAGACAAAAAATGAAAAAATAATGAAAATTATTTGGCGATTTTTTAGAATAGCATTGGCCGGTTTTGGCCGTTACGTTGGGTAAAGGGTTAAGATTTAAACTGTTTATGTGACAGAATCGTTAGATAAATGAATTACCATGATAATGTGCATGTCCTGTGATTTGTATCAGATTTTTGGTGGTGTCCAAAAATGGGATCACAACTCGCCGGCAAAGCCGGCTCGTTGAGATCCCATTCTGGACACCACCTCGAATCTGATACAAATCACAGGACATGCACATAATCATGATAATCTGTATATATCAATGAGTCTGTTAGGACAAGATGATATATGACCCAGAGGTGAGGTCGAGACTTAAATACATCATCTCGGAAACCCACTTGGTATTAATAACTAATTTATTTTACAATAGTCCTCCCTTTCTTGACTTGTTCACATGTATTTTAACAATCGTGTCTCATCTATGAGCTGACATTTTATGAATGAAAATCATGATGTCATGGTATTAAATGTACCCAAATTATACATTTTTCAGTGTTAAGTGGAATATGGGCAAGAATATTCACCAGCAGCATGCAAGGAGTTGAACATTACCAATTATATACCCTTGGAGCCTCTCACCAGAGACTAATGCTTTAATGATAAAAGTGGTGCCACTGGGGGGTCAAATCCAAATTCTGAAACCTTTAACCCTTTACCTAACGAATCGCCCGCATCCGCCCGTGTAATATGCAAATTAAACAGTTGAAAAAGTTAAAAAATTTATAGTAATTTATATATTTTTTATACTTACCAATGACCCAGACATAGCTGGTGCTAACTCTTAAAATATAGGGCCAAACACAAATTTTGCCCCCCAATCCCCAAAATTTGCATCTAAAACTAAAGAAAACATGTCCTGAAAGGCCCTCCACACTTCGCCCCTACTGCGCATGCGCAGTGTCAAGGACGTTCCGAAATTGGCGCCATTAATCATTCTAATAACCAGTGCCTGGTAAGCGCTATGTACTCAGCGGGGAGGCAAGAGTTCCCAACTCCTGGGAGGGCCATCCCCGTCTGGGTCATTGGTAAGTATAAAAAATATATAAATTACTATAAATTTTTTAACATTTTTATACTGTACCAATGACCCAGACATAGCTGAATAGTAAAAAGGCTGGAGGGCCAAGGACATAGAGCAAAATGGAATACGCTCAATAAAATAAAATAGAGTCATCCCCTGTAGGGAAAAAGAAGTAATAGGCCTTACATGTATCTTTCTTATTTATGATAAATTAGAAAGATACAACACCTTCCAAAATTGAGCTTCATACATCCATGTACTCTATTAATATCCAATATAATCCTTATACTAATAATTTTTAAAGTAAGCCAATAAATAAAGTAAGTCTAGAGAATAGAGACTCTTATACTCCTAAAAGTGTCTGAGGATTGCATAATCATGTCCGTTGACATATGCAATATTCAAAGCTATACTTTAAAAACTAAGACTTGAATGAATTTTAAAAACCTAAACTTCTCACTAAACAACCATCCCAATAACAGCTCAGAATTACTAACTCCGGAGGAGGTATCCCCTTGTTTTCATAGTAAAACAGGTGACCCAAGGGAACACCCTCCCCCCCCCCCCCTTTTTCTTGCCCTGGGTCAAATAGCCCAGAGCGAAGAGGGCAGCCGAACGGAGACACTGCCGAAACAGACAGCCTACCTAGCTATAGTAGCAACTGTTAAGTGAATGACATTCTGAGCAATAGATAATAGACCTAACAATAGAGGCCTCCAGAAATGGACTCGATATTTCTGAGATAAAATTCATGAATGTGGATGGCTGAGCGCAATGAGCGGCCTTCAAAAATCTATAATAGCGACACTATTAATGTAAGCCCAAGAAGTAGAAGAACGCTTACTTCATGAGCCGAAATCTTAAGCACAACTGCTAAGTCAATGATATACCATAAGCAGTACCGATAGTTAATAGAATCCATTAACAATAAAATGGAGCGTAACGTCCTTCTACTAGACATCAAGACAGAAGAAGCTTACGCCCTTTGTAATAAACAGATATCTGTTTATAAATACATAAACTGTACCCGGAAAGAGTAAAGGCCTATGCCCATACGAAGACGGAAGGACCTCAAAATAATAGGTTCCGGATAATAGGAGCCTAACTCTTATGCAACAATCCAACCTAAATAGTAACGGAAGTATTGATTCCGAAACTATGAAAGTGAAAATCATCCATCGATAGTGCATGAAACTCACTGACTCTACAGTAAAAGAGAAACCAACAGAATTACTGTCTAAAAGGTCAGAATTTGAAAACTACTGTTTCTAGAGGCTCAAATGATTACTTAGCTAAATAAGAACCGAATTTAAAATCCGTATAGGAATTTAATCTAAAGATTCTAAGTCTATTTATCAAAAAGTTACTAACTGACTTAGATAAAGAGACAAAAGACTCAATTGTAAACTATCGTAGAGTGCATAGGTATGAGGTAACATAAACCTATAACCTAAATAATAACAGGCTGCAGTAGATCTTGTGAAACAAGTATACTAAAAAATAGCAATGAGTAGTATGGAGGGATCAACAATATGAACATAATGATCCCTACACCACGACGGAAGAGCCTCCACTTTAGCTGCATAGAATAGCGAAGAAGAGGATCTCCTATAGTAAGAAATCGCGTCCAAAGCTCGTCCAGTACAGTGCTTACAATGCAATACGGACCACACAACGGAATACATGAAGGTTGCGACCTTGCTGGTTGTGATAAAGATGACACGATTTACCCAGTGAAAAAGATCCTCACATAGAGGAAGATTTCACGTTAAGACCCACAGTAGACAAGAGAGTAAATTTCTCATGATCTCTGTGAAGATAGAGATGCTATCAACAGAAATGTATTGTGGTTGTTTATCTTAGCAATACCTGCTAAAACAACAGTGCCGGAGGATACGCGTATCCTATCATTCCGTCCTATAGATCAATAGAGCGTTAACAATATTAGCTCAGAGATCTGGACAAGCCAACACATACGTCTGCAATTGATTAGCAAGCTGTGTCATAAATAAATCATCATTGGGCGCTCCCATAGATAGCAAATCTGATTGAATACTTGTTTGTTGAGAGTCCATTCTGACAGCAACAAGCGACCCGTAAGAGAACGGGAGTCCGATAAAACAATCAGACGACCCGGAATATGACGGACCAAAACTGAACTTGGTGTACTATAACCAACAGACGGATTCTTTCCATTAAATTGAATAACGGAAACGAAAGAGTGCCTCCCTGGTTCCGGAGATACGCCACTACTGTCGAATTAAAGGACAGGAATTTGGGCATGCGTTTCTGAATAATGTTCATGCAATGACATAAAGCAAGCCTAAAAAACATTATTCCGCGGAAGAAAAGTGATTGCTAAAAGACTGCGGAACCCAAAGACCCTGGCACTTCGAATCCGTAGGGATCAGTATTATATCCCAATCTGTTTGACTGGCAACCGTCATAACAGCCACACTCGGGTCCGGCAACTGCGGCGGCACTCTCTGAGTCAACCACCGAATGTCTGCCCCAGTCTGAATCTCTTGTAACACTAGATAGACAAGAGAACGTGTAAATCGAGCAATTCATGGATTGCTGAAAAGTTGCCGTCGAAGAGAAGCTCCTCCGAGAACGAAGCGACTCTGAGAGAGTTCTTAACCTTACTATCCACGCGTGTGGATGTAGCTAGGGCTGCGTCACGTCTAACTAACTCCAATCAGCCACTGAAGGGCGGAGTTATACGTGAACAAACTACTGCCCTCAAAAGAAATTACATTGAGAATAATATCCCGTAAATCTTTTCTTGAAGACGTAATGATAACGCCTCAGTAAGGCGGATTACGTATAATAAAGCGTCTAAGTTAAGTCTACTATACATAATGTCGTTCCCAACATTGAAATTGGAAAAGACATAAACGGCGAAAAAGAATATATGTAGTCTTTAATCACACCGTCTAGACGCATATGAACTCTCGGTATGCCCTGCTCTGCCAAAATAAACTATTTGTATAAATGATAAAATGGCAGAAATGAGCAACGCGGAAAGAAACTAAACTATCATGCTTAGTAGCAGGCTTGTATGTATATATATATATAGCGTCGAAAAATAAAACACATGTAATGACAATATTGGACTGCGTCGGTAAGTCAGGGACAATGTCCCTGAACCGATCGAAAAATCCGAGTCCAATGACGCTATAAGTCTCTTATCCAAGATCGCAGCAATGAAGTCCGAAATAATAATCACTGGAAGATAATGCCAGAAGATATGAAAGGCATCTTCCGATACTACTAAACGGAAAACTCGAAATCTTTCGAATCCCTTTCGCCATCTTGTCGGACCCTATAAAGCGTTCGGTCGTCCGTACCTGATGCAACCGCGGACCGCACCGACCCAGCGCCGTCGGATAATTCCTGATTCGACCGAGAAACTGTCAATTGCTGGGATGCTGCGAAACAACTGTGCTAACTCGGATAGCACGTCCGTCACTGAGGCCTGAGGAGAAGCGGTCTTACGATGCATTGCCGCTGGAAGCTCCGTGATCGTTACCCCGTGCATACTACCAATATGCGAGCGAACGGAGTGTATAGGCCTCGTGTCCCTTGGCTACCGGATGGCGCGACCTATTCGCCGTGGAATCACTGAATGCCGAAACTGATCGGATACTCGAGGTCACGTAGCCAATGTGCGGTCGTGTGCCCTGCTGTGAGGATGAGGAAGCATTAAAGACAGTCTCTCGGACTGTCAATATAACGGAGCGTCCCGACCAACGGACATATGCTCCGAATGTAAAATATCTGAACCACAACATGCGGTCCCCTATGTTGTTGGGCGAGAGAGGGACCTCTCTCGCTCACAGCCCGGACGGACCTGGTCAAGCCAGGAACCGGACTAACAGGCTTCCTCCGATCTGTCCTCAATCTGCCGTCACTGGGTGAGTACTAAAGTAATTAAAGTGCTCGCATCACCCAAATCTCCTTCCTAGACCGCAACGGACGAACCCGGCAGCCGAACCATTCGATGAATGTACGCTACACCGGGTGAGCTAGCGAATGTCACTCCGTAGGCGATAGACATATTCCATGAGCACTTATTGCCGCTAACTCTTCATTAACTATGACGACAGAGGCACACTTTTGAAAGACATCTCCATAACTCTTCGAACAAGAAACCAGAAATGCTTGGTTAGCAAGGATAAAATAATAATATATATAGCGTCGTTCAATAATTCGAAAGTTTGTGTGACATTATTGGACTATGTCGGAACTGAGGGACGATGTCCCTGAACCGAACCAAAAATTTCTAAGTCCACCGACGCTATCAGTTTCTTATCCGGCATCGCAGCATTCTGGTCCGACGAAAGAAGCTGTAGAAGACCAAGTCAGATGACATACACAACAGCATATGTTGTTCCGAAAGGGAAAGCTCGAAATCCTCCGAATCCCTTTCGGTATCCCGTCGGACCGGATGAAACTTTCGGACGTCCGTACCCGCTTCCGCGGAGCGTCCCGACCCAGCATCGTCGGATAAAATATATGCGACAGATTCAGTTGATGCTGGGATGCTGCGATAAACTGTGCTATTAAGGAAAGCACGTCCGTTCCCGAGGCCTGTGCAGTAGCGGTCTTACGATGCATTGCCGCCGGAAGCTCCGTGTACGTTGACTCCCGCACACTTCCTATGCGAACGTCCGGAGTCTGCAGGCCTCGTGTCCCTGGCTACCGGATGGTGTGACCTGGTCGCCGAAGAATCCTTGATCGGCGAAGCTGGTAATATATCGGCGGTCACGCAGCCAAGGTGCGGTCGTGTGCGCTGACGAGAAAAGGAAGCCTTAGCAGTCTCAGCGGACTGCCTATACAACGGAGCGTCCCGAGCGACGGACGTATGCTCCGCTTGAGACACATTTTGTACCACAACATCTGGGGCCAGATGTTGTTGAACGAGAGAGGGGCCTCTCTCGCTTGGCGTCCGGATGGACCGGAACGAGCTATGAACCGGACTAAAAGGCTTCCTGCGTTCTCCCTCCGATCCGCCGTCACTGGGTGTGCATTAGGTTAATTTATAGTGCTCGCATCACCCCAAAATTCCTTCTAGACCGCAACGGACGAACCCGGCTGCCGAACCATTCGGTGAATGGACGCTACACCGGGCGAGCTAGCGGACGTCAAAGGCCGTCGAACCTACTAGGGTCCTCTTAGGCAATTGGCGTATTTACATGAGCACTTTTCCGCTAGCCCTTCATTAATTGTGACGACGGAGGCACACTGTTGGAAGACATCACAGATACATCACCCTAATCTTGATCGTCTGAAGTTAAAAAATTTATAGTAATTTATATATTTTTTATACTTACCAATGACCCAGACATAGCTGCTGGTGCTAACTCTTAAAATATAGGGCCAAACACAAATTTTGCCCCCCAATCCCCAAAATTTGCATCTAAAACTAAAGAAAACATGTCCAGAGAGGCCCTCCACACCTCGCCCCCACTGCGCATGCGCAGTGTCAAGGACGTTCCGAAATTGGCGCCATTTATCATTCTAATAACCAGTGCCTGGTAAGCGCTATGTACTCAGCGGGGAGGCAAGAGTTCCCAACTCCTGGGAGGGCCATCCCCGTCTGGGTCATTGGTAAGTATAAAAAATATATAAATTACTATAAATTTTTTAACATTTTTATACTGTACCAATGACCCAGACATAGCTGAATAGTAAAAAGGCTGGAGGGCCAAGGACATAGAGCAAAATGGAATACGCTCAATAAAATAAAATAGAGTCATCCCCTGTAGGGAAAAGAAGTAATAGGCCTTACATGTATCTTTCTTATTTATGATAAATTAGAAAGATACAACACCTTCCAAAAATTGAGCTTCATACATCCATGTACTCTATTAATATCCAATAATCCTTATACTAATAATTTTTAAAGTAAGCCAATAATAAAGTAAGTCTAGAGAATAGAGACTCTTATACTCCTAAAAGTGTGTGAGAATTGCATAATCATGTCCGTTGACATATGCAATATTCAAAAGCTATACTTTAAAAACTAAGACTTGAATGAATTTTATAAACTTAAACTTCTCACTAAACAACCATCCTAAAAACAGCTCAGAATTACTAACTCCGGAGGAGGTATCCCCTTGTTTTCATAGTAAAAACAGGTGACCCAAGGGAACACCCTCCCCCCCCCCCCCCCCTTTTTCTTGCCCTGGGTCAAATAGCCCAGAGCGAAGAGGGCAGCCGAACGGAGACACTGCCGAAACAGACAGCCTACCTAGCTATAGTAGCAACTGTTAAGTGAATGACATTCTGAGCAGTAGATAATAGACCTAACAATAGAGGCCTCCAGAAATGGACTCGATATTTCTGAGATAAAATTCATGAATGGATGGCTGAGCGCAATGAGCAGCCTTCAAAATTCTATAATAGAACACTATTAATGTAAGCCCAAGAAGTAGAAGAACTCTTACTTCATGAGCCGAAATCTTAAGCACAACTGCTAAGCCAATGATATACCATAAGCAGTACGCTAGTTAATAGAATCCATTAACAATAAAATGGAGCGTAACGTCCTTCTACTAGACATCAAAGACAGAAGAAGCTTACGCCCTTGTAATAAACAGATATCTGTTTATAAATACATAAACTGTACCCGGAAAGAGTAAAGGCCTATGCCCATACGAAGACGGAAGGACCTTAAAATAATAGGTTCCGGATAATAGGAGCCTAACTCTTATGCAACAATCCAACCTAAATAGTAACGGAAGTATTGATTCCGAAACTATGAAAGTGAAAATCATCCATCGATAGTGCATGAAACTCACTGACTCTACAGTAAAAGAGAAACCAACAGAATTACTGTCTAAAAGGTCAGAATTTGAAAACTACTGTTTCCAGAGGCTCAAATGATTACTTAGCTAAATAAGAACCTGAAGTTAAAATCCGTATAGGAATTTAATCTAAAGATTCTAAGTCTATTTATCAAAAAGTTACTAACTGACTTAGATAAAGAGACAAAAGACTCAATTGTAAACTATCGTAGAGTGCATAGGTATGAGGTAACATAAACCTATAACCTAAATAACAACAGGCTGCAGTAGATCTTGTGAAACAAGTATACTAAAAAATAGCAATGAGTAGTATGGAGGGATCAACCATATGAACATAATGATCCCTACACCACGACGGAAGAGCCTCCACTTTAGTCGCATAGAATAGCGAAGAAGAGGATCTCCTATAGTAAGAAATCGCGTCCAAAGCTCGTCCAGTACAGTGCTTACAATGCAATATGGACCACACAACGGAAAACATGAAGGTTGCGACCTTGCTGGTTGTGATAAAAATGACACGATTTACCCAGTGAAAAAAGATCCTCACATAGAGGAAGATTTCACGTTAAGATCCACAGTAGACAAGAGAGTAAATTACTCATGATCTCTGTGAAGATAGAGATGCTATCAACAGAAATATATTGTGGTTGTTTATCTTAGCAATACCTGCTAAAAACAACAGCGCCGGAGGATACGCGTATCCTATCATTCTGTCCTATAGATCAATAGAGCGTTAACAGTATTAGCTCAGAGATCTGGACAAGCCAACACAAACGTCTGCAATTGATTAGCCAACTGTGTCATAAATAAAACATCATTGGGCGCTCCCATAGATAGCAAATCTGATTGAATACTTGTTTGTTGAGAGTCCATTCTGACAGCAACAAGCGACCCGTAAGAGAACGGGAGTGCGATAAAACAATCAGACGACCCAGAATATGACGGACCAAAACTGAACTTGGTGTACTATAACCAACAGACGGATTCTTTCCATTAAATTGAATAACGGAAACGAAAGAGTGCCTCCCTGGTTCCGGAGATACGCCACTACTGTCGAATTAAAGGACAGGAATTTGGGCATGCGTTTCTGAATAATGTTCATGCAATGACATAAAGCAAGCCTAAAAAACATTATTCCGCGGAAGTTAACTGATAGCTAAAAGACTGCGGAACCCAAAGACCCTGGCACTTCGAATCCGTAGGGATCAGTATATATCCCAATCTGTTTGACTGGCAACCGTCATAACAGCCACACTCGGGTCCGGCAACTGCGGCGGCACTCTCTGAGTCAACCACCGAATGTTTGCCCCAGTCTGAATCTCTTGTAACACTAGATAGACAAGAGAATGTATAAATCAAGCAATTCATGGATTGCCGGAAAGTTGCCGTCGAAGAGAAGCTCCTCCGAGAACGAAGCGACTCTGAGAGAGTTCTTAACCTACTATCCACGCGTGGATGTAGCTAGGGCTGCCTCACGTCTAACCAACTCCAATCAGCCACTGAAGGGCGGAGTTATACGTGAACAAACTACTGCCCTCAAAAGAAATTACATTGAGAATAATATCCCGTAAATCTTTTCTTGAAGACGTAATGATAACGCCTCAGTAAGGCGGATTACGTATAATAAAGCGTCTAAGTTAAGTCTAATATACATAATGTCGTTCCCAACATTGAAATTGGAAAAGACATAAACGGTGAAAAAGAATATATGCAGTCTTTAATCACACCGTCTAGACGCATATGAACTCTCGGTATGCCCTGCTCTGCCAAAATAAACTATATGTAAAAAAAGATAAAATGGCAGAAATGAGCCACGCGGACAAGAAACTAAACTATCATGCTTAGTAGCCGTCTTGTATATATATAAATATATAGCGTCGAAAATAAAACACATGTTGTAATGACAATATTGGACTGCGTCGGTAAGTCAGGGACAAAGTCCCTGTACCGATCGAAAAATCCGAGTCCAATGACGCTATAAGTCTCTTATCCAAGATCGCAGCAATGAAGTCCGAAAAATAATCACTGGAAGAAATGCCAGAAGATATGAAAGGCATCTTCCGATACTACTAAAGGGAAAACTCGAAATCTTTCGAATCCCTTTCGCCATCCTGTCGGACCCTATAAAGCGTTCGGTCGTCCGTAGCTTGATGCAACCGCGGACCGCACCGACCCAGCGCCGTCGGATAATTCCTGATTCGACCGAGAAACCGTCAATTGCTGGGATGCTGCGAAACAACTGTGCTAACTCGGATAGCACGTCCGTCACTGAGGCCTGAGGAGCAGCGGTCTTACGATGCATTGCCGCAGGAAGCTCCGAGATCGTTACCCCGTGCATACTTCCAATATGCGAGCGAACGGAGTGTATAGGCCTCGTGTCCCTTGGCTACCGGATGGCGCGACCTATTCGCTGTGGAATCACTGAATGCCGAAACTGATCGGATACTCGAGGTCACGTAGCCAATGTGCGGTCGTGTGCCCTGCTGTGAGGATGAGGAAGCATTAAAGACAGTCTCTCGGACTGTCAATATAACGGAGCGTCCCGAGCAACGGACATATGCTCCGAATGTAAAATATCTGAACCACAACATGCGGTCCCCTATGTTGTTGGCTTCCTCCGATCTGTCCTCAATCTGCCGTCACTGGGTGAGTACTAAAGTAATTAAAGTGCTCGCATCACCCAAATCTCCTTCCTAGACCGCAACGGACGAACCCGGCAGCCGAACCATTCGATGAATGTACGCTACACCGGGTGAGCTAGCGAATGTCACTCCGTAAGCGATAGACATATTCCATGAGCACTTATTGCCGCTAACTCTTCATTAACTATGACGACAGAGGCACACTTTTGAAAGACATCTCCATAACTCTTCGAACAAGAAACCAGAAATGCTTGGATAGCAAGCATAAAATAATAATATATATAGCGTCGTTCAATAAATCGAAAGTTTGTGTGACATTATTGGACTATGTCGGAACTGAGGGACGATGTCCCTGAACCGAACCAAAAATTTCTAAGTCCACCGACGCTATCAGTTTCTTATCCGGCATCGCAGCATATGTTGTTCCGAAAGGGAAAGCTTGAAATCCACCGAATCCCTTTCGGTATCCCGTCGGACCGGATGAAACTTTCGGACGTCCGTACCCGCTTCCGCGGAGCGTCCCGACCCAGCATCGTCGGATAAAATATATGCGACAGATTCAGTTGATGCTGGGATGCTGCGATAAACTGTGCTATTAAGGAAAGCACGTTCGTTCCCGAGGCCTGTGCAGTAGCGGACTTACGATGCATTGCCGCTGGAAGCTCCGTGTACGTTGACTCCCGCATACTTCCTATGCGAACGTCCGGAGTCTGCAGACCTCGAGTCCCCGGCTACCGACCCAGCGCTGTCGGATAATTCTCGATCCGACACCGTTTCTGTCGGCTGCTGGGATGCTGCGATAAGCTGTGCTATGTGCACAAGAATGTCCGGCGTCGAGACCTGCGGAGGCGCAGTCTATCGCTGCTTCGCCGAGGGCAGCTCCGCATCAGATGGCTCCCGCATACTTTTCCTATGCGAACGTCCGGAGTCCATCGGTCTCGAATCCCTGGCTGCCGGATGGTGTGACCTGGTCGCCGAAGAATCCTTGATCGGCGAAGCTGGTAATATATCGGCGGTCACGCAGCCAAGGTGCGGTCGTGTGCGCTGACGAGAAGAGGAAGCCTTAGCAGTCTCAGCGGACTGCCTATACAACGGAGCGTCCCGAGCGACGGACGTATGCTCCGCTAACGACACATTTGTACCACAACATCTGGGGCCAGATGTTGTTGAACGAGAGAGGGGCCTCTCTCGCTTGCCGTCCGGATGGACCGGAACGAGCTATGAACCGGACTAAAAGGCTTCCTCCGTTCTCCCTCCGATCCGCCGTCACTGGGTGTGCATTAAGTTAATTTTATAGTGCTCGCATCACCCCAAAATTCCTTCTAGACCGCAACGGACGAACCCGGCTGCCGAACCATTCGGTGAATGGACGCTACACCGGGCGAGCTAGCGGACGTCAAAGGCCGTCGAACCTACTAGGGTCCTCTTAGGCAATTGGCGTATTACATGAGCACTTTTCCGCTAGCCCTTCATTAATTGTGACGACGGAGGCACACTGTTGGAAGACATCACAGATACATCACCCTAATCTTGATCGTCTGAAATAGAAATTGATAAAGTAGAGTGACCCTGCGGGGAAAGGACCGGAGTGTCCAAATCCCCAACAACATACCGTGACATACGCTTCCCATATTGTCATCGAAATCATACGATACAGAACCGGAGTTAATGCGAGTACACTGACCACATATAGAATGATAATAAGGTCAGAGGAAGACTTCCTCTTAAAACAATAGATCAATATCCTTTCAATGTGAAAAGAAAACAAGTCCTGGTACTCGCACTAACCCCTGGCAATCAAAATACATAATAATAATATGATCCATTAATATAGAAAAAATAATTGAAATCAAAATATTTTGAAAAAATATTTTTTCAGAACAGCCCAAGTTTCTGAAAAGTAACGTTGAGCCCCAATGGATCCCAAGCCTAAGTGTGGACAAAAATTTTAAAAATATTTTAAACAATTTATTCAACACTTACGAACAATAATAATGTATCTAGTTATGATTGAAATAACATAAAGATATTATTATTTAGAAATCCCCCCCTCACACAGAGGGCTGTTGTAAATGTAAACAATGAGTGTAAAAACACTAAAATAAGACTCCAGGCACCCAGGCCCGAAATCAGTTACCAAAAATACACCATCTGATGCAAAACAGAGACTTCCAGGGAAGAAACTGCAGAACATCAGATGGTAGATGCAGAACACAACGCCTAACCACCCGTAGGTGAAGACGTAAACATGGGGAAAGAACAGAATTCATTCTGTTATTCAGCTAAACTCCCAAGAAATTTTAGTAATAATAATTACAGAAATTATGCCAAAAGCATGGGAGAATAGCCAGGGGGAACTTAAAGGACAGGGAGAGAGGAAAAACACTTGTAAAAACAGTGTAACTAAATAATCAGAATGACAACAAAATGGCTGCTGCCTTGAAAATAGGTAACTTAACATAATTTCATTAAAAAATTTTAAGTTACAGCCCTGATAATATTCTGTCACACATTCTTTTCCTCTCCTCCTTTTCTATCCTCCTTAGAATCACCATTTCACTAATATTTATTTGTCTGGCATCATTTAAACTGAGATTTAAAAGCACAAAGATCAGTCAGATGTTAACTGATGAAGGGCCAAACTTAGAATGATAAATGGCGCCAATTTCGGAACGTCCTTGACACTGCGCATGCGCAGTGGGGGCGAGGTGTGGAGGGCCTCTCTGGACATGTTTTCTTTAGTTTTAGATGCAAATTTTGGGGATTGGGGGGCAAAATTTGTGTTTGGCCCTATATTTTAAGAGTTAGCACCAGCAGCTATGTCTGGGTCATTGGTACAGTATAAAAATATAGAAATTGATAAAGTAGAGTGACCCTGCGGGGAAAGGACCGGAGTGTCCAAATCCCCAACAACATACCGTGACATACGCTTCCCATATTGTCATCGAAATCATACGATACAGAACAGGAGTTAATGCGAGTACACTGACCACATATAGAATGATAATAAAGTCAGGGGAAGACTTCCTCTTAAAACAATTGATCAATATCCTTTCAATGTGAAAAGAAAACAAGTCCTGGTACTCGCACTAACCCCTGGCAATCAAAATACATAATAATAATATGATCCATTAATATAGAAAAAATAATTGAAATCAAAATATTTTGAAAAAATATTTTTTCAGAACAGCCCAAGTTTCTGAAAAGTAACGTTAAGCCCAAATGGATCCCAAGCCTAAGTGTGGACAAAAATTTTAAAAATATTTTAAACAATTTATTCAACACTTACGAACAATAATAATGTATCTAGTTATGATTAAAATAACATCAGGATATTATTTTTTAGAAATCCCCCCCTCACACAGAGGGCTGTTGTAAATGTAAACAATGAGTGTAAAAACACTAAAATAAGACTCCAGGCACCCAGGCCCGAAATCAGTTACCAAAAATACACTATCTGATGCAAAACAGAGACTTCCAGGGAAAAAACTGCAGAACATCAGATGGTAGATGCAGAACACAACGCCTAACCACCCGTAGGTGAAGACGTAAACATGGGGAAAGAACAGAATTCATTCTGTTATTCAGCTAAAACTCCCAAGAAAATTTAGTAATAATAATTACAAAAACTATGCCAAAAGCATGGGAGAATAGCAAGGGGGAACTTAAAGGACAGGGAGAGAGGAAAACACTTAAAAAACAGTGTAACTAAATAATCAGAATGACAACAAAATGGCAGCTGCCTTGAAAATAGGTAACTTAACATAATTTCATTAAAAAATTTTAAGTTACAGCCCTGATAATATTCTGTCACACATTCTTTTCCTCTCCTCCTTCTCTATCCTCCTTAGAATCACCATTTCATTAATATTTATGTGTCTGGCATCATTTAAACTGAGATTTATAAGCACAAAGATCAGTCAGATGTTAACTGATGAAGGGCCAAACTTAGAATGATTAATGGCGCCAATTTCGGAACGTCCTTGACACTGCGCATGCGCAGTAGGGGCGAAGTGTGGAGGGCCTTTCAGGACATGTTTTCTTTAGTTTTAGATGCAAATTTTGGGGATTGGGGGACAAAATTTGTGTTTGGCCCTATATTTTAAGAGTTAGCACCAGCTATGTCTGGGTCATTGGTACAGTATAAAAATATTAAATTTTTCAAAATATTTCAACAAAACCATATCATGTGACCCCTCATTGGAACGAGCTCATTGAGCTCGTTCCAATGAGGGGTCACATGATATGGCTTTGTTGAAATTTTTTTAAAAGATTAAAAAAGTTAAAAAATTTATAGTAATTTATATATTTTTTATACTTACCAATGACCCAGACTTAGCTGGTGCTAACTCTAACAAAACCAGGGCCAAACACAAATTTTGCCCCCCAATCCCCAAAATTTGCATCCAAAACAAAAAGAAATCATGTCCTAAAGGACCTCCATACTACGCCTCTACTGCGCATGCGCAGTGACGCAGACGTCCCGAAATTGGCGCCAATTATCATTCTTACTGGCAGTGCCTGGTCAGCGCTATGTACTCAGCGGGGAGGCAAGAGTTCCCAACTCCAGAGGGCCATCCCCATCTGGGTCATTGGTAAGTATAAAAAATATATAAATTACTATGAATTTTTTAACATTTTTATACTGTACCAATGACCCAGACTTAGCTGAATAGTAAACATGCTGGAGGGCCTAGGACATAGAGGAAAATCCAATAAGCTCAACTATATAGTAAAGAGGTAACCCCTTAAGGAGAAAAGGAGTATTAGGCTTTACATGTATCTTTCTTATTTAATATTAAATTAGAAAGATACACTACCCTTAATAATTGAGCACAATAACATTCATGTTCTCTATTAACATCCAGTATATCCCTTATACTAATTATTTTTAAAGCAAGCCAATAAATAAAGTAGTCCAGAGAATTGAGACTCTTTATAGTCATTTAAAAGTGTCCGAGTATCGTATATTAAAGCCCGTTTGACACTTGACATATACAAATGCTTCACACCAAGCTACACTTTAAAAATAAGACATGAATGAAACTAACATTAATATTACACTTTAAAACCATCCCGGAAGCGACTCAGAAATACTGACTTGGAGGAGGCATTCCCTTGCTTTTCACTATAAAGCAGGTGACCTAAGGGAACACCCCCCCCCCCCCCCTTCCCCTTGCCCTGGGTCAAATAGCCCAGAGCGAAGAGGGCAGCCGGACGGAGTCACTGCCGGAACAGAAAGCCTGCATAACTATAGTTGCAACTGTTTAGTGGACGACATTCTGAGCAACAGATAACGGACCTAAACAATGCAGGTCTCCAGAAATGGACTCAATATTTCTGAGATAAAAATTCGTAAATGTGGATGGCTGAGACCAATAAGCAGCCTTCATTAAATCTGTAATAGCAACACTATTAGCATAAGCCCAGGAAGTAGAAAGAGCTCTTACTTCATGAGCAGAAATCTTAAGCACAGACTGCTGAGAAGAAGATAAATCTTCATAAGCAGTACGGATAGTTAACTGAATCCATCTAGCAATAGAATGGACTGAAATGTCCTTTCTATTAGGCATCAAAGACAGAAAGAAACGTTTCCGTCCCTTTCTGATAAACTGAGATCTCTGTTTATAGATACGTAGTGCTCTAACAGGACAGAGTAAAGGTCCACGCCCGTCTGAAGACGGAAGAGCCTTAATAACAATAGGTTCTGGATATTTATTAGGAGCCTGATTCTTAGCTAGAAAACCCACATTAGTAGTGAAGGTGATAGTGTTCCCAACACTACGATAATGAGAATCATCCACCGATAGTGCATGAAGCTCACTGACTCTTCTGGCAGAAGAGAAAGCTAAGAGAAAAGCTGTCTTATAAGATAAGAATTTGAAATCTACTGTCCCAAGAGGTTCAAATGGCTTTTCCTTCAATTTAAGGAGAACCCAAGCTAAATTCCACTTAGGAATTAATCTAAGAGTTCTGGGTCTATTTATCGAAAAGTTTCTAACCAACTTCGATAAAGAGACATTAGATCCAATTTGTAAACTATCATGATGTGCATAGGTATCAGATAACATAGATCTATAACCCTTTATAGTAACAGGCTGCAGTTGATTTCGTCAAACAAGTATACTAGAAAGTTTGCAATGTCTGGTATAGAGGGATCAAATATATCTACAGAATGATCCCTACACCAACGACGAAAAACCTTCCACTTAGCCGCATAGTTTAGCGAAGAGGAGGTCCTCCTACAGTTAGAAATCGCGTCCACTGCTCGTCCTGTAAAGTGCTTGCCATGCAAGAAGGACCGCACAACGGAAAAACGTGAAGGTTGAGACCTTGCGGGTTGTGATGGAGTTGGCGCGATTTCCCCTGCGAAAGAAGATCCTCTCGTGGAGGAAGCTTCCGCGGTAGGTCCCACAACAGACACCTGAGTAGATTTATCCACGGTCTCTGTGGCGACAGAGATGCTACCAACAGAATCTTGCATTGATATTGTTTTATCTTTAGCAATACTTGTTGAATTAACGGTGCTGGAGGATACGCATATCCTATCATTCCGTCCCAAGGGATCGACAGAGCGTCTACTGCAAATGCTCTTGGATCCGGACACGGAGACACATACGTCTGCAACTGATTGTTGAGATGTGTCGCAAATAAGTCTATCATTGGCCGTTCCCATTGGTAGCAAATCTGATTGAATACTTGTTTGTTGAGAGTCCACTCCGACGGCAACAAGCGACCCTTTCGTGAAAGGGAGTCTGCTAGCACATTCAGACGACCCGGTATGTGACGGACCGAAAGGAGAACGTGATGTTCTAACGCAAACAGAAGGATTCTTTCCGTTAGATTGAACAACGGAACTGAATGAGTGCCTCCCTGATTCCGTATATACGCCACTACTGTCGTATTGTCGGATAGGATTTGGACATGAGCATCGTGAATAATGTCCATCCAGTGACGTAACGCAAGCCAAATTGACATCATTTCCTTGATGTTTATGTGCTTGCACAGGAATTGCGGATCCCAAAGACCCTGGCATCTCGAATCCGTTGGGATTAATGATGCACCCCAACCTGTTTGACTGGCATCTGTCATAACGGTAAAACTCGGATCCGGCAACTGCAGTGGAACTCCTTGAGTTAACCACTGAATGTTTGCCCAAGTCTGAATCTCTTGTTTCACTTGATCTGACAAGAGAACGTCTACATCGAGCGAATGAATTTTCACACTCCAATTCTGAGTCAGGAAAATTTGAAGAGGACGTGTGCGTAGCCGCCCCATCGGAATGACATCCGCAGCGGCTCCGCACAGACCTATCAGTCTCATAAATTCTCTCGCCGTGACTTTGTCTGCGTGCAGACAATAGCGAGCGTAACAACTGACTAATTTCGCTCTGGTTAACGGCAGACGAACGAGATTGTTGTGCGTCTCGAAGCTCATTCCCAGATGAGTGAATGACTTGGATGGCACCAGATCCGACTTCTCCTCGTTTACTATAAAACCGAGACATCGGAGCAATAGAAGAAGATTCTGAACATCGTTCTGAAGCGTTAACTCGTTGCCGTACCTCTGAAGAATGTCGTCCAGGTAGGCCGACGTTACCGCAGATGAATGAGCTCAGAAGTAGATCATTACCGAGTTCATTACCCGAGTGAAAGCCCAGGGTGCTAGATTCAATCCGAAGCACATCGCCCGGAATTGATACACCACTCCCAGGACTGCAAAGCGTAGATACTTTCGGAATGTCGGATGTACCATGACGTGAAAGTACGCATCTTTGAGATCTATGCTCGTTGCATAATCGTTCACCCGAATACTCGCTCTGACCGATCGAATCGTCTCCATATAAAACTTCGGAGCGACGATCAGCTTGTTTATCCAGCTCAAATCTATGACTGGACGGAACGAGCCGTCTGGTTTCGGAACCAGAAACAGATGGCTGTAGAATCCCAGAGATTCCTGGTTTTCTACGACCTCTACCGCGTTCTTCATTAAAAGAGACTGCACCTCTGATAACAGAGCGTCTCTTTTCTGTGGATTTGACGGAAGATGAGTCCACTTTGGACTTCGAGTTAATGGAGGCTTTCGTTTGAAGGATATCTTTAGACCTTCCGAAGTCACTCCTCTCACCCAAGGGTCGTCCGTAATCGACGCCCACTCTTCTGAAAAACTCGACAACCTTCCGCCAACCGGAACGCGATAGAGGTTTAAGCCATCACCTCCTGGACCTGCGAGGCCTGCGGTAGGAGAAACCACGTCTTCCACGACCCGCACCTCGCCTCGTCGACCTCGGGGCGTCCGACCGATTGTCCCGGCCTGAAGGACGTCCCGAACGAGAGTCGCTATCCTGACGGTCTCTCGAATAAGACCAAGAGGACGCACCGGAACCTCTATAGGAACCTCTCTTGGGCGCATTAGACCCAGAAGTGCCTGTCTTATTCGTGTCTGCTGTATCCGACTTCTTAGGAGCCGATCTGAACAACAGAGAATCATTAGCTTTCTTTTTAATTTTATCATAAATAGCGGAAAGCTTGCCATCAAAGAGAAGTTCTCCTGAGACCGAAGCGACTCTAAGTGAGTTCTTCACCTTAGAATCCACTAGTGTGGATGTAGCTAGGGCTGCGTCACGTCTAACCAACTCCAGATTTGCCACTGAAAGGGCGGAGTTACACGTGGAATAAGCTACTGCCCTTGAAAGAAGTCTTAAAGAGGATTGTATATCCTGAAACTCTTCCCCTTGAAGGCGCAGTGATAACGCCTTAGTAAGGTGATCTGCGTAAGATAAGGCATCTAAATTGGCTCTGTTAGACGCAATAGCTGTTTCCAACACCGCGGTTGGAATAGAAGCTGACGACGGTAATGATAGCTCTAAGTCTTCCGCCTCATCGTCCATACGCAGAGGAACTCTCGGTATACCCTGTCCTGCCGTATCGAATTTATTCCTTGCATTAATGAAAGGCAGGTTGAGAGTATTAGCGGACAAGAAACCTGCTTTCCCCGTCCTGGAAGCAAGTTTAAATATAGCGTCGTTCAATAATTCAAATGTTCTAGCAACATTATTGGACTGCGACGGAAACTCGGGAGCGATGTCCCTGAACCGCTCAAAAAATTCAGAGTCCAATGACGCTATAATTCTCTTGTCCGGAAGCGCAGCAGTCTGGCCCGACGGAACAACTTGAGGGAGAAAGTGCCGGATGAAGTCCACGGCAGCTTTATGTTGTTCCGAAAGGGATAGCTCCAAGTCATCCGTATCCCTTTCACCATCCGGTCGGACCTCACGATGTTCCCGGTCGTCCGCCCCCGATGCTTCGGCGGAGCGTACCGACCCAGCGCCGTCGGATAATTCTCGATCCGACACCGTTTCTGTCGGCTGCTGGGATGCTGCGATAAGCTGTGCTATCTGCACAAGAATGTCCGGCGTCGAGACCTGCGGAGGCGCAGTCTTTCGCTGCTTCGCCGAGGGCAGCTCCGCATCAGATGGCTCCCGCATACTTTTCCTATGCGAACGTCCGGAGTCCATCGGTCTCGAATCCCTGGCTGCCGGATGGTGTGACCTGGTCGCCGAAGAATTCTTCATCGGCGAAGCTGGTAATATATCGGCGGTCACGCAGCCAAGGTGCGGTCGTGTGCGCTGACGAGAAGAGGAAGCCTTAACAGTCTCTGCGGACTGCTTATACAACGGAGCATCCCGAGCGACGGACGTATGCTCCGCTAAAGACACATTTTGTACCACAACATCTGGTCCCAGATGTTGTTGTACGAGAGAGGGACCTCTCTCGCTCGCGGCCCGGCTGGACCTGGACGAGCTATGAACCGGACTAAAAGGCTTCCTCCGTTCTCGCTTACTATCCGCCGTCACTGGGTGTGCATCTATTATGTTTATAGTGCTCGCATCACCCAAAATTTCCTCTTGGACCGCATCGGACGAACCCGGCTGCCGAACCATTCGGTGAATGGACGCTACACCGGGCGAGCTAGCGGACGACATTTGTCTAATCTCCATGAGCACTTTTGCCGCTAGCTCTGAATTCATTTGTGACGACGGACTCACACTTGAAGAAGATAACATGGAAACATCACCCTGTTCTGGATCCTCTGAAATAGAAACTGAGAGAGTAGAGTGACCTTGCGGAGAAAGAGCCGGCATCGCTCTTTCTCCAGAAACAACATATCGTGACACACGTTTCCAATGTTTCTCATCCCAATGTTCACATATAGGACAGGGATTAATGCGAGAACACTGACTACAATTAATACAATGATCATGAAAGTCAGAGGAAGATTTCTTCCTATTACAATTTGAACAACGTCCCTTCATTGTGAAAGAACAACAATAAGTCCTAGTTACTCGCAAAAACCCCTGACACAAAGATACATAATAACATGATCCATTAATAAATGAAAAAACAATTGCAAAACAAAATAATTTTGAAAAAATATTTTTTCAGAGAAGCCCAAGTTGCTGAAAAGTAACGTTGAGCCCCGATGGATCCGATGGCAAAGTGTGGTCAAAAATTTAAAATTTATATAAAATAATTAATGAGACACTTTCGGATAATATAAATGTATCTTATAATGAGATAAACTACCACAAAGGCAAACAGCCCCCCTCAAAAAAGGCTGTTGCCAATGAAAACAAACAGTGTAAACACACTAGAAAACATGACTCCAGGCACTGAAAACAACTGGCCCGGAATCAGTCATCAATTACACTCTATCTGATGCAAAACAGAGACTCCCAGGGGAGAATCTGTAGAACATCAGATGGAAGATGCAGAACACAAACGTTATACACCCATGGGTGAAAACGTAACTATGGGGAAAATAACAGAAAACATTCTGTAACCAAGCAACTCTCCCAGGAAATTTTAGAAATGAAATTTCTCAAAAATATGCCAAAAGCATGGGAGAATTGCCAGGGGGGACTTTAGAAGGCTAGGGGAGAGGAAACACTGAATAAGCAGTGCAACAATTAGCAAGAATGACAACAAGAGGCCCATGCCTCGAAAATAGGCAACTGAACATAATTTCATCAAAAAATTTTAAGTACAGCCCTGATTATTTTTTGCCACTTCTTTTTCCTCTCCTCCTTCTATCCTCCTTAGAATCACATTTTCTCCAAAAATTACGTGTCTGGCATCCTTTAAACTGAGATTTACAAGCACAAAGATCAGTGAGATGTTGACTGATGAAGGGCCAAACAGAGAATGATAATTTGCGCCAATTTCGGGACGACTGCGTCACTGCGCATGCGCAGTAGAGGCGTAGTATGGAGGTCCTTTAGGACATGATTTCTTTTTGTTTTGGATGCAAATTTTGGGAATTGGGGGGCAAAATATGTGTTTGGCCCTGGTTTTGTTAGAGTTAGCACCAGTTAAGTCTGGGTCATTGGTACAGTATAAAAATATTTTAAGTACAGCCCTGATTATTTTTTGTCACTTCATTTTCCTCTCCTCCTTCTATATCCTCCTTAGAATCACATTTTCTCCAAAAATTACGTGTCTGGCATCCTTTAAACTGAGATTTACAAGCACAAAGATCAGTGAGATGTTGACTGATGAAGGGCCAAACAGAGAATGATAATTGGCGCCAATTTCGGGACGTCTGCGTCACTGCGCATGCGCAGTAGAGGCGTAGTATAGAGGTCCTTTAGGACATGATTTCTTTTTGTTTTGGATGCAAATTTTGGGGATTGGGGGGCAAAATTTGTGTTTGGCCCTGGTTTTGTTAGAGTTAGCACCAGCTAAGTCTGGGTCATTGGTACAGTATAAAAATATGATATTTAAAATAATAAATTTTGATATCGTCTGAGTTGGGTAAAGGGTTAAACCCTACCTGCACACCTGAGCATACTTTAATTGTTACAAATTACAAACCCAGGAGTCTCTTGCTGAAAACCAACTCTAATGATAAAAGTGGTGCCATTGGAACCACATGGGATCAAAATTACGAAAACTTCATGCACATCTACAGTCCCCTACCTGAACACATGAGCATATTTAAACATTTCCAAATTATATACCCTGGGAGCCTTTACCTGAAAACCAACTATCTAAAAAGAGTGGAGTTACCAAAACCACAGCAGATCAAATAAAAAATCTGAAACCTTTATGCATGTCTACAGTTCCTGCCAGAACACCTGAGCAAACATTTTGATTTAAAAAAACTTAGGAGCCTTCTGGCAGAAACCAATTCTTTATCAAGAAACGTGCTTCACATCCACATAGGTTGAAATCATACTTCCCAAACCTTTAGCTACTTCCACAGACCCTACTTGAATATCTGAGCATACTTTAAACATTTCGAATTATATACCCAAGGAGTTTTTTGCTGGAAATCATTATTTTAGTGATATTTTGAAGTGGCACTACTGGGACCACCTGTTGAAACCTTGGGGCAGCACTTTGAAAAAAATACTGATTGATCTACCCCACAAATTCACTGAGGAGCCCTATACTTTATAAAGTTACAACATGTTGTGATACTGGACCAAACAAGTGGTTTTAGAGGTTCAAAGGAGTCAATTAACTTTCCTTCAACTTAATGGAACAGAGAATACTTAACTCTTAACCCGCTGAGTATTATCTAGATATTTTTCATCAAGTCTAGTTATGGCAGCTTAAAAGCAGCCACGACTAGAATTTGATGAAAAATTCCATTCAATTTACAAGGGGGAAAACTGGAATAAATATACCCAAATTTTACTTATTTTAGCGACAAGAGAAATCCTGTCCTGCGCAGAAATGTTAAAAAATTTATAGTAATTTATATATTTTTTATACTTACCAATGACCCAGACATAGCTGGTGCTAACTCTTAAAAATCTGGGGCCAAACACAAATTTTGCCCCCCAATCCACAAAATTTGCATCTAAAACCAAAGAAATCATGTCCTGAATGGCCCTCCATACTTCGCCTCTACTGCGCATGTGCAGTGTCAAGGAGGTCCCGGAATTGGCGCCATTTATCATTCTTACAACCAGTGCCTGGTCAGCGCTATGTACTCAGCGGGGAGGTAGAGTTCCCAACTCCTGGGAGGGCCATCCCCGTCTGGGTCATTGGTAAGTATAAAAAATATATAAATTACTATAAATTTTTTAACATTTTTATACTGTACCAATGACCCAGACATAGCTGAATAGTAAAAAGGCTGGAGGGCCTAGGACATAGAGGAAAATCCAATAAGCTCAAGTATATAAAATATAGTCATCCCCTCGAGGAGAAAAGGAGTATTAGGCTTTACATGTATCTTTCTTATTTATGATAAATTAGAAAGACACAATACCCTCCATAATTGAGCATCATAACATTCATGTTCTCTATTAACATCCAGAATAATTCTTATACTAATTATTTTTAAAGTAAGCCAATAAATAAAGTTAGTCCAGAGAATTGAGACTCTTTATACTCTTATAAAAGTGTCCGAGGATTGTATATTAACTCCCGTTTGACACGTGACATATACAAATGCTATACTTTAAAAATATGACATGAATGAATTTTTTAAACATTAACTTTCACTTTAAAACCATCCCGGTAACAACTCAGAATTACTGACTCCAGAGGAGGTATCCCCTTGTTTTCACTATAAAACAGGTGACCCAAGGGAACACCCTCCCCCTCCCCCCCCCCCCCCTTTCCCTTGCCCTGGGTCAAATAGCCCAGAGCGAAGAGGGCAGCAGGACGGAGTCACTGCCTGAACAGAAAGCCTGCATAACTATAGTTGCAACTGTTTAGAGAACGACATTCTGAGCAGCAGATAATGGACCTAAACAAAGCAGGTCTCCAGAAATGGACTCAATATTTCTGAGATAAAAATTCGTGAATGTGGATGGCTGAGACCAATATGCAGCCTTCATTAAATCTATAATAGCAACACTATTTGCATAAGCCTAAGATGTAGAAAGAGCTGTTACTTAATGAGCCAAAATCTTACACACAGAATGCTGAGTTGAAGATAGATTATCATAAGCAGTACGGATAGTTAATTGAATCCATCTAGCCATAGAATGGACCGTAATGTCCTTTCTATTAGGCATAAGAGACAGAAAGAAGCGTTTACGTCCCTTTCTGATAAACTGAGATCTTGTTTATAAATACATAAAGCTTTAACCGGACAGAGTAAAGGCCTGTGCCCGTCTGAAGACGGAAGGGCCTTAATAACAATAGGTTCCGGATATAATTCGGAGCCTGATTCTTAGCCAAAAATCCAACATTAGTAGTAAAGGTAATAGTGTTCCCGTCACTACGATAGTGAGAATCGTCCACCGATAGTGCATGAAGCTCACTGACTCTTCAAGCAGAAAGAGAAAGCTAAGTGAAATGCTGTCTTATAAGATAAGAATTTGAAATCTACTGACTCAAGAGGCTCAAATGGTTTTCTTTTAGTTAAAGAAGAACCCAAGCTAAATTCATTTAGGAATTAATCTAAGGGTTCTAGGTCTATTTATCGAAGAGTTTCTAACTAATTTAGATAAAGAGACATTAGATTCAATTGTAAACTATCATGACGTGCATAGGTATCAGATAACATAGACCTATAACCTTTAATAGTAACAGGCTGCAGTTGATCTCGTCAAGCAAGTATACTAGAAAGTTTGCAATGTCTGGTATGGAGGGATCAAAAATATCAACAAAATGATCCCTACACCCATGACGAAAGACCTTCCAATTAATCGCATAGTATAGCGAAGAGGAGGTCCTCCTACAGTTAGAAATCGCGTCCACTGCTCGTCCTGTACAATGCTTGCCGTGCAAGAAGGACCGCACAACGGAATACGTGAAGGTTGAGACCTTGCGGGTTGTGATGAAGTTGACACGATTTCACCAGCGAAAGAAGATCCTCTCGTGGAGGAAGTTTTCGCGGTAAGTACCACAGCAGACACCTGAGTAGATTTATCCACGGTCTCTGTGGAGACAGAGATGCTACCAACAGAATTGTATTGAGATTGTTTATCTTGAGCAATATTTGCTGAATCAACGGCGCTGGAGGATACGCATATCCTATCCTTCCGTCCCACGAGATCGATAGAGCTTCTACTGCATATGCTCGGGGATCCAGACATGGTGACACATACGTCTGCAATTGATTGTTGAGTTGTGTCACAAATAAGTCTATCATTGGCCGCTCCCATTGGCAGCAAATCTGATTGAATACCTGTTTGTTGAGAGTCCATTCTGACGGCAACAAGCTACCCTTCCGTGAAAGGGAGTCTACTAATACATTCAGACGACCCGGAATATGACGGACCGAAAGCAGAACTTGGTGTTCTAGAACAAACAGAAGGATTCTTTCCGTTAAATTGAATAACGGAACGGAATGAATGCCTCCCTGGTTCCGGATACACACAACTACCGTTGTATTGTCGGACAGGATTGGACATATGCTTTCTGAATAATGTTCATCCAGTGATGTAGTGCAAGCCAAATTGACATCATTTCTTGGATGTTTATGTGCTTCCCTAGAAACTGCGGAACCCAAAGACCCTGGCACTTCGAATCCGTTGGGATCAATGTTGTACCCCAACCTGTTTGACTGGCATCCGTCATAATCGTAAAACTCGGATCCGGCAACTGCAGTGGAACTCCCGGAGTCAACCAATGAATGTTTGCCCAAGTCTGAATCTCTTGTTACAGTTGATTGACAAGAGAACGTCTATATCGAGCAATTCATAGATTGCCGAAAGGTTGCCGTCGAAGAGAAGCTTCTCCGAGACCGAAGCGACTCTGAGAGAGTTCTTCACCTTATTATCCACGCGCGAGGATGTAGCTAGGGCTGAGTAACGTCTAACCAACTCCAGGTTTGCCACTGAAGGGCGGAGTTATACGTGGAAAAGCTATTGCCCTTGAAAGAAATCTCATTGAGGATCATATCCTGGAATTCTTTCCCTTGAAGACGTAATGATAACGCCTTAGTAAGGTGGTCTGCGTATGATAAAGCGTCTAAGTTAAGTCTGTTAGACATTATTGTCGTTTCCAATGTCATGGTTGGAATTGACATAGACAGCGATATAGACAATTACAAGTCTTCAGCCTCGTCGTCTAGACGCAGAGGAACTCTCGGTATGTCCTGTCCTGCCGTTACAAATTATTCCTTGAATTGATGAAAGGCAGATTTAGAGCATTTGCGGACAAGAAACTAGACTAGCCTGTTTTGGTAGCAAGCTTATATATAGCGTCGTTCAATAATTCGAATGTTCTAGTGACATTATTGGACTGTGTCGGCAACTCAGGGACGATGTCCCTGAACCGATCAAAAACTCTGTGTCCAATGACGCTATTAGTCTCTTATCCAGCATCGCAGCATTCTAGTCAGACGGAACAACCTCTGGAAGATAATGCCGGAAGAAATGTATGGCAGCTTCTGTTGTTCCGAAAAGGAAAGCTCGAAATCGTCCGAATCCCTTTCGCCATCCTGTCGGACCCTATGAAGTGCTCGGTCGTCCGTATCTGATGCTTCAGTGGAGCGAACCGACCCAGCGTCGTCGGATTATTCCTGATCCGACAGAGATTCTGTCGTTTGCTGGGATGCTGCGATAAGTTGTGCTATTTTGGATAGCACGTCCGTCACTGAGGCCTGTGGAGAAGCGGTCTTACGTTGCTTTGCCGCTGGAAGCTACGTGTACGTTACCCCGTGCATACTTCTATTATGCGAGCGATCGGAGTGTACAGGCCTCGTGTCCCTTGGCTACCGGATGGCGTGACCTGTTCGCCGTGGAATCCCTGAATGACGAAGCTGGCAGGATACTCGAGGTCACGTAGCCAAGGTGCGGTCGTGTGCGCTGCCGTGAGGATGAGGAAGCCTTATCGACAGTCTCTCGGACTGTCTATATAACGGAGCATCCCGAGCGGCGGACATATGCTCCGAATGCGAAACGTTTGTACCACAACATCCGGTCCCAGATGTTGTTGTACGAGAGAGGGACCTCTCTCGCTCGCAGCCCGGACGGACCTGGACGAGCTAGGAACCGGACCAACAGGCTTCCTCCGATCTCTCCTCTGATCCGTCGTCACTGGGTGTGAACTATTGTCTATTATAGTGCTCGCATCACCCAAATCTCCTTCCTGGACCGCAACGGACGAACCCGGCTGCCGAACCATTCGATGAATGGACGCTACACCGGGTGAGCTAGCGAATGTCAACGCCGTCGATCCTACTAGGGACCTCTTAGGCAATTGACGTATCTCCATGAGCACTTATTGCTGCTAGCTCTTCATTTAACTGATGACAGAGGCACACTTTTGAAAGACATCACGGTAACTTTTGCGAATAAGAAACCAGACTTGCTTGTTTAATAGCAAGCATATATATATATATAGCGTCGTTCAATAATTTGAAAGTTCCTGTGACATTATTGGACTGTGTCGGAAACTGAGGGACGATGTCCCTGAACCGATCAAAAAAATCTTGTGTCCACCGACGCTATCAGTCTCTTTTCCGGCATCGCAGCATTCTGGTCCGACGAAACAACCTCTAGAAGATAAAGCCGGATGACATGTACGGCAGCTTATGTTGTTCCAAAAGGGAAAGCTCGAAATCCTCCGAATCCCTTTCGCCATCCTGTCGGACCCTATGAAGTTTTCGGACGTCTGTACCTGATGCTTCAGCGGAGCGTACCGACCCAGCGTCGTCGGATATTACATGATGCGACAGAGATTCTGTCGTTGCTGGGATGCTGCGATAAGTTGTGCTATTTGGGATAGCACGTCCGTCACTGAGGCCTATGGAGTAGCGGTCTTACGATGCTTGCCGCTGGAAGCTCTGTGTACGTTGACTCCTGCATACTTTTCTTATGCGAACATCCGGAGTCTACAGGCCTCATGTCCCTGGCTACCGGATGGCGTGACCTGGTCGCCGTGGATTCTCTGATTGGCGAAGTTGGCTGGATACCCGAGGTCACGTAGCCAAGGTGCGGTCGTGTGTGCTGCCATGAGGATGAGGAAGCCTTATTGACAGTCTCTCCGGACTGTCTATATAACGGAGCGTCCCGAGCGGCGGACGTATGCTCCGAATGCGAAACATTTTGTACCACAACATCTGGGGCCAGATGTTGTTGTACGAGAGAGGGGCCTCTCTCGCTCGCAGCCCGGATGGACCTGGACGAGCTAGGAACCGGACTAAAAGGCTTCCTCCGTTCTCTCCTCTGATCCGCCATCACTGGGTGTGCACTTGGTTGATTTATAGTGCTCGCATCACCCAAAACTCCTTTCTGGACCGCAACGGACGAACCCGGCTGCCGAACCATTCGATGAATGGACGCTACACCGGGCGAGCTAGCGGACGTCAAAGGCCGTCGATCCTACTAGGGACCTCTTAGGCAATTGACGTATTTCCATGAGCACTTTGCCGCTAGCTCTTCATTAATTGTGACGACGGAGGCACACCTTCGGAAGACATCACGGATACATCACCCTGTTCTTGTTCGTCTGAAATAGAGATTGATAAACTAGAGTGACCCTGCGGAGAAAGGACCGGCATGGCCATTTCCCCGCTAACATACCGTGACACACGCTTCCCATGTTGTCATCGAAATTAACACATACTGAACAGGAGTTAGTGTGAGTACGCTGACTACATTATACAATGATTATGAAAGTCAGAGGAAGATTTCCTCTTATTACAATTGAACAAAATCCTTTCATTGTGAAAAGAATACAAAGTCTTAGTACTTGCACCAACCCCTGAAAACAAAAATACATAATAACATGATCCATTAACATAGAAAAAATAATTGAAATAAAAAAAAAAATTTTGAAAAAATATTTTTTCAGAAAAGCCCAAGTTTCTGAAAAGTAACGTTAAGCCCCAATGGATCCCAAGCCTAAGTGTGGACAAAAATTTTAAAAATATTTTAAAAAATTAATGCAACACTTACGAATAATAATAACGTATCCAATTATGATTAAACTAACACAAAGACAAGAAATCCCCCTCCACAGAGGCTGTTGTCAATGTAAACAAGAGGCCCCAGGGGGCCTGAGGGCGCTCACCTGACATGGTAGCCTAAATAGCAACCCAGAGAATTGATTTCCACAAGTTGCATCTGCTCCTCCTAAGAAAAGCTGAAACCAAATATCCAAATATTCTGACCAGTGGATCTAAAAAAAGATTTTTAAAGAATATTCCTCATACTGAACTAAGTCATAATTCGGGCTCCCACAGGAAGCCCATATATGAACCCAGGGACTTGGCTTTAACAAACCTGAATCTCACACCCCTAAGGATTCAGCACACCAAATATCAAAACATTCCGACTGCTGGATCTGAAGAAGAAGATTTTTAAAGAAAATTCCTCATTTTGAACCAAGTTACAATTCGAGCTCCCACAATCAGCCCAAATATGGACCTAGGGACATGGCTTGAACAAACTTGAATCTTACCCCCCTAAGGATGCTGCATAAAAAATATCAAAAGCATTCATCTGCTGGATCTGAAGATTTTTAAATAAAATTCCTCATTTTGAACTAAGTTGTCATTCAGGCTCCCATAGTGAGCCTAAATATGAACCAAGGGACTTGGCTTGAACAAACTTGAATCTCAGCCCCCTAAGGTTGCTCCATGCCAAATATCAAAACATTCCAACTGCTGAATCTGAAGAAGAAGATTTTTAAAGAAAAATTCCTCATATTGACTAAGTTATAATTTGGGCTCCCACAGGGAGCCCAAATATGGACCCATGGACTTGGCTTTAACACACTTGAATCCCCCCCCCCCATTCCCCCCACCCCCCTCCCAAGGATGCTACTCACCACATCACCACATATCAAACCATTCCGACTGCTGGATATGAAGAAGAAGATTTTTTAAGAAAATTCCTCATTTTGAACAAAGTTACAATTCAAGCTCCCACATTGAGCCCAAATATGGACCTAGGGACATGGCTTGAACAAACTTGAATCTCACCCCCCTAAGGATGCTGCATACCAAATATCACAAGATTCTGCCTGCTGGATCTTGAGAAGAAGATTTTCAAAGAAATTTGCCTGAAATGCACTAAGTTCGAATTTGGGCTTCTAAAGTGAGCCCAAATATGAATCCAGGTGGCCGATTTGAACAAACTGGAATCAGATCCACCCCACAATGTTGCATACCAAATATCAAAAGATTCTGCCTGCAGGATCTGGAGAAGAAGATTTTTGAAGAAATTTGCCTGAAATGCACTAAGTTCAAATTCGAGCTTCTATAGTGAGCCCAAATATGGATCTAGGGAGCCGATTTGAACAAAATAGAATCAGATCCACCCCACAATGTTGCATACCAAATATCAAAAGATTCTGTCTGCTGGATCTGGAGAAGAAGATTTTTTAAGAAATTTGCCTGAAATGCACAAGTTCAAATTTTGGCTCCTATACTGAGCCCAAATATAAACCCAAGGGGCCAATTTGAACAAACTTGAATCAGATCCACCCCACAATGTTGCATACCCAATATCAAAAGATTCTGCCTGCTGGATCTTGAGAAGAAGATTTTCAAAGCAATTTGCCTGAAATGCACTAAGTTCAAATTTGGGCTCCTATACAGAGCCCAAATATAAACCCAAGGGGCCGATTTGAACAAACTTGAATCAGATCCACCCCACAATGTTGCATACCAAATATCAAAAGATTCTGCCTGCTGGATCTGGAAAAGAAGATTTTCAAAGAAATTTGCCTGAAATGCAGTAAGTTCAAATTTGGGCTCCTATACTGAGCCCAAATATAAACCCAGGGGGCCGATTTGAACAAACTTGAATCAGATCCACCCCACAATGTTGCATACCAAATATCAAAAGATTCTGCCTGCTGGATCTGGAGAAGAAGATTTTTTAAGAAATTTGCCTGAAATGCACTAAGTTCGAAATCGGGCTCCTATACTGAGCCCAAATATGAACCCAGGGGGCCGGTTTGAACAAACCTGAATCAGATCCACCCTCCAATGTTGCATACCAAATATCAAAAGATTCTGCCTGCTGGATCTGGAGAAGAAGATTTTTTAATGTTTTTCCCATTGCCTACAGTGTTAAAAAGTGCTGACTCAGCACTTTTTCAATGTCCCGAAACTGTACCCTATGATAAAACCGATAGCAATTTTTTTTCACCAATTCTTTCTGTTGGTCCTAAGGAAGCTTCACACTAAATAAAAATTCTCGGTGCCGTGCAGTTTTGGAGATATGGGCGTTTTAATTTTTTTCTATTTTTAGCTCCTGCGGTTCCCATGGGGCTACGGGAAAAAAAAAATCAGCATAAATTAGTTACTTATGACCCAATAAGCCCTCACATAAAATTTGGTTCAAATCAGCCTCTCGGTTTGGAAAATAGAAATTTTGGGCGGGGCCAAAAATTTTGCCCCTCCCATAACGACGCCAAGTATAGCCCCACAAACTTCTCTTGAACAAATCTGAGTCTACACCTCAAAAGGGAGCTGCACACCAAATATAAAGTCTCTGCTACTGCTGGTTCATGAGAAGAAGATTTTTTAAGATTTCAGCACACTTTTTGGGTGTGGCCCTACCCACGGGCGGGGCAACTTGATTTGAACAAAATCAAATTGCGATGTCATAACAAACTATTATCTCAAATATCAATTAAATTGGTTCAGCGGTTTGGGAGGAGAAGACGCAAACACCATGTTCACGGACGACGGACGACGGACGACGGACGCCGGACGACGGACGACGGACGGTGAGTGATCACTATAGCTCTCCTGACTGAAAGTCAGGTGAGCTAACAAGAAGTGTAAAAACACCAGAAACATGACTCCAGGCACTGATAGCCCTGGCCCGAAATCAGTTACCAATAATACACTATCTGATGCAAAACAGAGACTTCCAGGGAAGAAACTGCAGAACATCAGATGGTAGATGCAGAACACTACGCCTAAACACCCATGGGTGAGGACGTAAACATGGGGAAAAGAACAGAATTCATTCTGTTATCCAGCTAAAACTCCCAAGAAATTTTAGTAATAATATTACAGAAAATATGCCAAAAGCATGGGAGAATAGCAAGGGGGGACTTAAAGGAAAGGGAGAGAGGAAAACACTGAACAAGCAGTGTAACTTTATAGCAAGAATGACCACAACAGGCCCATGCCTCGAAAATAGGTAACTTAACATAATTTCATTAAAAAGTTAAAAAATTTATAGTAATTTCTATATTTTTTATACTTACCAATGACCCAGACATAGCTGGTGCTAACTCTTAAAATATAGGGCCAAACACAAATTTTGCCCCCCAATCCCCAAAATTTGCATCTAAAACCAAAGAAAACATGTCCTGAAAGGCCCTCCACACTTCACCTCCACTGCGCATGCGCAGTGTCAAGGACGTTCCAAAATTGGCGCCATTAATCAGTCTAATAACCAGTGCCTGGTAAGCGCTATGTACTCAGCGGGGAGGCAAGAGTTCCCAACTCCTGGGAGGGCCATCCCCGTCTGGGTCATTGGTAAGTATAAAAAATATAGAAATTACTATAAATTTTTTAACATTTTTATACTGTACCAATGACCCAGACATAGCTGAATAGTAAAAAGGCTGGAGGGCCAAGGACATAGAGCAAAATGGAATACGCTCAATAATATAAAATAGAGTCATCCCCTGTAGGGAAAAAGAAGTAATAGGCCTTACATGTATCTTTCTTATTTATGATAAATTAGAAAGATACAACACCTTCCAAAATTGAGCTTCATACATCCATGTACTCTATTAATATCCAATATAATCCTTATACTAATAATTTTTAAAGAAAGCCAATAAATAAAGTAAGTCTAGAGAATAGAGACTCTTATACTCCTTAAAAGTGTCTGAGGATTGCATAATCATGTCCGTTGACATATGCAATATTCAAAAGCTATACTTTAAAAACTAAGACTTGAATGAATTTTTAAAACATAAACTTCTCACTAAACAACCATCCCAATAACAGCTCAGAATTACTAACTCCGGAGGAGGTATCCCCTTGTTTTCATAGTAAAACAGGTGACCCAAGGGAACACACTCCCCCCCCCCCCCCCCCCTTTTTTCTTGCCCTGGGTCAAATAGCCCAGAGCGAAGAGGGCAGCAGAACGGAGTCACTGCCGAAACAGACAGCCTACCTAGCTATAGTAGCAACTGTTAAGTGAATGACATTCTGAGCAGTAGATAATAGACCTAACAATAGAGGCCTCCAGAAATGGACTTGATATTTCTGAGATAAAAATTCATGAATGTGGATGGCTGACCGCAATGAGCAGCCTTCAAAAATCTATAATAGCGACACTATTAATGTAAGCCCAAGATGTAGAAGAATTCTTACTTCATGAGCCGAAATCTTAAGCACAACTGCTGAGTCAATGATATACCATAAGCAGTACCGATAGTTAATAGAATCCATTAACAATAGAATGGAGCGTAACGTCCTTCTACTAGGCATCAAAGACAGAAGAAGCTTACGCCCGTAGTAATAAACAGATATCTGTTTATAAATACATAAACTCTAACCGGAAAGAGTAAAGGCCTATGCCTGTACGAAGATGGAAGGACCTTAATAACAATAGGTTCCGGATATTAGGAGCCTAACTCTTATGCAAAAATCCAACCTAAATAGTAAAGGAAGTAGTGATTCCGAAACTACGAAAGTGAAAATCATCCATCGATAGTGCATGAAACTCACTGACTCTTCAGTAAAAGAGAACAGAATTACTGTCTAAAAGGTCAGAATTTGAAAACTACTGTTTCCAGAGGCTCAAATGATTACTTAGCTAAATGAGAACCGAAGTTAAATTCCATATAGGAATTTAATCTAAAGATTCTAAGTCTATTTATCAAAAAGTTACTAACTGACTTAGATAAAGAGACAAAAGACTCAATTGTAAACTATCCTAGAGTGCATAGGTATGAGGTAACATAAACCTATAACCTTAATAATAACAGGCTGCAGTAGATCTTGTGAAACAAGTATACTAAAAAATTGCAATGAGTAGTATGGAGGGATCAACAATATGAACATAATGATCCCTACACCAACGACGGAAGAGCCTCCACTTTAGCCGCATAGAATAGCGAAGAAGAGGATCTCCTATAGTAAGAAATCGCGTCCAAAGCTCGTCCAGTACAATGCTTACAATGCAATACGGACCACACAATGGAATACATGAAGGTTGCGACCTTGCGGGGTGTGATAAAGATGACACGATTTACCCAGTGAAAAAAGATCCTCACATTGAGGAAGATTTCACGCTAAGTCGCACAGTAGACAACAGAGTAAATTACCCATGGTCTCTGTGAAGATAGAGATGCTATCAACAGAAATGTATTGTGGTTGTTTATCTTAGCAATACCTGCTGAAACAACAGCGCCGGAGGATACGCGTATCCTATCATTCCGTCCTATAGATCAATAGAGCGTTAACAACATTAGCTCAGAGATCCGGACAAACCAACACATACGTCTGCAATTGATTAGCAAGCTGTGTCGTAAATAAATCATCATTGGGCGCTCCCATAGATAGCAAATCTGATTGAATACTTGTTTGTTGAGAGTCCATTCTGACAACAACAAGCGACCCCTAAGTGAACGGGAGTCCGGTAAAACAATCAGACGACCCGGAATATGACGGACCAAAACAGAACTTGGTGTACTATAACCAACAGACGGATTCTTTCCATTAAATTGAATAACGGAAACGAAAGAGTGCCTTCCTGGTTCCGGAGATACGCCACTACTGTCGAATTAACGGACAGGATTTGGGCATGCGTTTCTGAATAATGTTCATGCAATGACATAAAGCAAGCCTAAAAAACATTATTCCGCGGAAGATAATTGGTTGCTAAGAGACTGCGGAACCCAAAGACCCCGGCACTTCGAATCCGTTGGGATCAGTATTATATCCCAATCTGTTTGACTGGCAACCATCATAACAGCAACACTCGGGTCCGGCAACTGCAGTGGCACTCTCTGAGTCAACCACCGAATGTTTGCCCCAGTCTGAATCTCTTGTAACACTAGATAGACAAGAGAACGTGTAAATCGAGCAATTCAAGGATTGCTGAAAAGTTGCCGTCGAAGAGAAGCTTCTCCGAGAACGAAGCGACTCTGAGAGAGTTCTTAACCTTACTATCCACGCGCGTGGATATAGCTAGGGCTGCGTCACTTCTAACCAACTCCAATCAGCCACTGAAGGGCGGAGTTATACGTGAACAAACTACTGCCCTCAAAAGAAATTACATTGAGAATAATATCCCGTAAATCTTTTCTTGAAGACGTAATGATAACGCCTCACGTATGATAAAGCGTCTAAGTTAAGTCTACTAGACATCATTGTCGTTTCCAACATTGAAGTTGGAAAAGACATAGACGGCGAAAAAGAATATTTCCAGTCTTTAACCACACCGTCTAGACGCATATGAACTCTCGGTATGCCCTGCACTGCCAAAATAAACTATTCGTATAAATGATAAAACGGCAGAAATGAGCAACGCGGACAAGAAACTAAACTATCATGCTTGGTAGCAGGCTTGTATGCATATATAGCGTCGAAAAATAAAACACATGTTGTAATGAAATTATTGGACTGCGTCGGTAAGTCAGGGACAATGTCCCCGAACCGATCGAAAATTCCGAGTCCAATGACGCTATAAGTCTTTTATCCAACATCGCAGCAATGTAGTCCGAAATAACAATCACTAGAAGATAATGCCAGAAGATATGAATGGCAGCTTCCGATACTACAAAAGGGAAAACTCGAAATCTTTTGAATCCCTTTCGCCATCCTGTCGGACCCTATAAAGCGTTCGGTCATCCGTACCTGATGCAACCGCGGACCGCACCGACCCAGCGCCGTCGGATAATTCCTGATTCGACCAAGAAACTGTCAATTGCTGGGATGCTGCGAAACAACTGTGCTAACTCGGATAGCACGTCCGTCACTGAGGCCTGAGGAGAAGCGGTCCTACAATGCATTGCCGCTGGAAGCTCCGTGATCGTTACCCCGTGCATACTATCAATATGCGAGCGAACGGAGTGTATAGGCCTCGTGTCCCTTGGCTACCGGATGGCGCGTCCTATTCGCCGTGGAATCACTGAATGACGAAACTGATCGGATATTCGAGGTCACGTAGCCAATGAGCGGGCGTGTGCCCTGCTGTGAGGATGAGGAAGCATTATGGACAGTCTCTCGGACTGTCAATATAACAGAGCGTCCCGACCGACAGACATATGCTCCGAATGTAAAATATCAGAACCACAACATGCGGCCCCCTATGTTGTTGGACGAGAGAGGGACCTCTCTCACTCACAGCCCGGACGGACCTGGACAAGCCAGGAACCGGACTAACAGGCTTCCTCCGATCTGTCCTCAATCTGCCGTCACTGGGTGAGTACTAAAGTAATTAAAGTGCTCGCATCACCCAAATCTCCTTCCTAGACCGCAACGGATGAACCCGGCAGCCGAACCATTCGATGAATGCACGCTACACCGGGTGAGCTAACGAATGTCACTCCGTAGGCGATAGACATATTCCATGAGCACTTATTGCCGCTAGCTCTTCATTAACTATGACGACAGAGGCACACTTTTGAAAGACATCTCCGTAACTTTGCGAACAAGAAACCAGAAATGCTTGGTTATAGCAAGCATATAATAATAATGTATATAGCGTCGTTCAATAATTCGAAAGTTTGTGTGACATTATTGGACTATGTCGGAACTGAGGGACGATGTCCCTGAACCGAACCAAAAATTTCTAAGTCCACCAACGCTATCAGTTTCTTATCCGGCATTGCAGCAATCTCGTCCGACGAAAGAAGCTGTAGAAGACCAAGTCAGATGACATACACAACAGCATATGTTGTTCCGAAAGGGAAAGCTCGAAATCCTCCGAATCCCTTTCGGTATCCCGCCGGACCAGATGAAATTTTCGGACGTCCGTACCCGCTTCCGCGGAGCGTCCCGACCCAGCATCGTTGGATAAAAAATATGCGACAGATTCAGTTGTTGCTGGGGTGCTGTGATAAGCTGTGCTATTTAGGATAGCACGTCCGTCCCCGAGGCCTGTGCAGTAGCGGTCTTACGATGCATTGCCGCCGGAAGCTCCGTGTACGTTGACTCCCACACACTTTCCTATGCGAACGTCCGGAGTCTGCAGACCTCGTGTCCCTGGCTACCGGATGGTGTGACCTGGTCGCTGATGATTCTCTGACTGGCGAAGCTGACTGGATATCCGAGGTCACGAAGCCAAGAGCGGTCGTGTGCGCTACCATGAGAATGAGGAAGCCTTATTGACAGTCTCTCCAGACTGACTATATGTCGGAGCGTCCCGAGCGACGGACGTATGCTCCGAATGCGAAACATTTTGTACCACAACATCTGGGGCCAGATGTTGTTGTACGAGAGAGGGGCCTCTCTCGCTCGCCGTCCGGATGGACCAGAACGAGCTATGAACCGGACTAAAAGGCTTCCTCCGTTCCCCCTCCGATCCGCCATCACTGGGTGTGTATTTGGTTGATTTATAGTGCTCGCATCACCCCAAAATTCCTTCTAGACCACAACGGAGGAACCCGGCTGCCGAACCATTCGGTGAATGGACGCTACACCAGGCGAGCTAGCGGACGTCAAAGGCCGTCGAACCTACTAGGGTCCTCTTAGGCAATTGGCGTATTTACATGAGCACTTTTCCGCTAGCCCTTCATTAATTGTGACGACGGAGGCACACTGTTGGAAGACATCACAGATACATCACCCTAATCTTGATCGTCTGAAATAGAAATTGATAAAGTAGAGTGACCCTGCGGGGAAAGGACCGGAGTGTCCAATTCCCCAATAATATACCGTGACATACGCTTCCCATATTGTCATCGAAATCATACGATACAGAACAGGAGTTAATGCGAGTACACTGACCACATATAGAATGATTATAAAAGTCAGAGGAAGACTTCCTCTTATTACAATTGATCAATATCCTTTCAATGTGAAAAGAAAACAAGTCCTGGTACTCGCACTAACCCCTGGCAATCAAAAAACATAATAATAATATGATCCATTAATATAGAAAAAATAATTGAAATCAAAATATTTTGAAAAAATATTTTTTCAGAACAGCCCAAGTTTCTGAAAAGTAACGTTGAGCCCTAATGGATCCCAAGCCTGAGTGTGGACAAAAAATTTTAAAAATATTTTAAACAATTTATTCAACACTTACGAACAATAATAATGTATCTAGTTATGATTAAAATAACTTCAAGATATTATTTTCCAGAAATCCCCCCCTCACACAGAGGGCTGTTGTAAATGTAAACAATGAATGTAAAAACACTAAAATAAGACTCCAGGCACCCAGGCCCGGAATCAGTTACCAAAAATACACTATCTGATGCAAAACAGAGACTTCCAGGGAAGAAACTGCAGAACATCAGATGGTAGATGCAGAACACAACGCCTAACCACCCCTAGGTGAAGATGTAAACATGGGGAAAAGAACAGAATTCATTCTGTTATTCAGCTAAAACTCCCAAGAAAATTTAGTAATAATAATTACAAAAACTATGCCAAAAGCATGGGAGAATAGCAAGGGGGGACTTAAAGGACAGGGAGAGAGGAAAACACTGAAAAAAAGTGTAACTAAATAATCAGAATGACAACAAAATGGCTGCTGCCTCGAAAATAGGTAACTTAACATAATTTCATTAAAAAAATTTAAGTTACAGCCCTGATAATATTCTGTCACACGTTTTTCCTCTCCTCTTTCTCTATCCTCCTTAGAATCACCATTTCACTAATATTTATGTGTCTGGCATCATTTAAACTGAGATTTACAAGCACAAAGATCAGTCAGATGTTAACTGATGAAGGGCCAAACTTAGAATGATTAATGGCGCCAATTTCGGAACGTCCTTGACACTGCGCATGCGCAGTGGAGGTGAAGTGTGGAGGGCCTTTCAGGACATGTTTTCTTTGGTTTTAGATGCAAATTTTGGGGATTGGGGGGCAAAATTTGTGTTTGGCCCTATATTTTAAGAGTTAGCACCAGCTATGTCTGGGTCATTGGTACAGTATAAAAATATTATAAGTTACAGCCCTGATTATTTTCTGTCACTCATTTTTCCTCTCCTCCATCTATTTCCTCCTTAGATCCACCATTTCTCTAATATTTATGTGTCTGGCATCATTTGAACTGAGATTTACAAGCACAAAGATCAGTCAGATGTGATCTGATGAAGGGCCAAACAAAGAATGATAAATGGCGCCAATTCCAGGACCTACTTGACACTGCGCATGCGCAGTAGAGGCGAAGTATGAAGGGCCATTCAGGACATGATTTCTTTGGTTTTAGATGCAAATTTTGAATATTGGGGGCAAAATTTGTGTTTGGCCCTAGATTTTTAAGAGTTAGCACCAGCTATGTCTGGGTCATTGGTACAGTATAAAAATATCCACCAGCAGCATGCAAGGAATTCATCCTTTACTCATCTTGTGGCTATCTTTTGTCATTAGGAACCTAGTTCACAAAACCTCTCTCCTCAGACTTATCTACCAGATAGTCACCTCGTGGCTATCTTTTGTCATTGGGAACCTAGTACACAATACTTCCCTTCTCAGACCTATCTCAAGATAGTCATCTTGTGGCTATCTTTTGTCATTGAGAACCTAATACACAATACCTCTCTCCTCAGACTTATCTACCAGATAGTCATATTGTGGCAATCTTTTGTCATTGAGGGGCTAGTACAGAAAACCTCTCTCCTCAGATAGTCATATTGTGGCCATCTTTTGTCAGTGGGGGCATAGTACAGAAAACCTCTCTCCTCAGATAGTCATATTGTGGCCATCTTTTGTCAGTGGGGGCATAGTACACAAAACTTCTCTCCTCAGACTTATCTCAAGATAGTCATCTTGTGGCTATCTTTTGTCATTAGGAACATAGTACACAAAACTTCTCTCCTCAGACTTATGTCAAGATGGTCATCTTGTGGCTATCTTTTGTCATTGGGAACCTAGTACCCAAAACTTCCCTCCTCAGACTTACCTACCAGGTAGTCATCTTGTGGCTATCTTCTGTCATTGGGAACCTAGAACACAAACGTTCTCTCCTCAGACTTATCTACCAGATAGTCATCTTGTGGCTATCTTTTGTCATTGGGAACCTAGTACATAAAAGTTCTCTCCTCAGACTTATCCACCAGATAGTCATCTCATGGCTATCTTATGTCATTGGGAAGCAACTACACAATACTTCCCTCCTCATACTTATCTACCAGATAGTCATATTGTGGCCATCTTTTGTTATTGGGAGCCTAGTACACAAAACTACTCTCCTCAGACTTATCTACCAGAGTCATCTTGTGGCTATCTTTTGTCACTGGGAACCTAGTACTCAAAACTTCTCTCCTCAGAATTACTTATCTACCATGTCAAGACTTACTTGTCAACCATGTCTTTGGATTTTAACATTGTGTTTACTTCATGAGCAATGAGTGGTCCTTGAAAACTCTGGCCTTTTAATATTTCTTCTTCTAATTCCAATATATCCTGAAAGAAATGAGAAATATCATGTATGAGACACAATCTGAATTTGTTGGCAAACATATTGTTTCGAACTTTTTGACTCTAGCAAATTTTGGTCATCAACCAGAATAAGTCAGAAAAATAATAGGGAATTATTAATTCAACTTATAAAACTAATTACTGAAGGTGATTATATGCCATGCTTTTGGTTTTCAAGAGTGCAATCTGAATGTGGTGCTTCAAAAGTTTGGAATATGCATACATTTACTTGCAAGTGGACATGTCTCAGAATTGATCAAATCAATTCACAAATGTACAAAAGTAGGAGTTGCAAGAATTTCATGTAGAAATCTACAATAAATCTAAGTTCCAGGGGAGATAAGTCACTAAAAATGCCGATAGGATCACCGATCCAATGTCGAGTTGTGACAGCACAAAAGTAGGTTTAATCATTATCAACTTATCGTCCCGGAAACCAATTATTTACAATTTTCTATGTGAAGGGTCACCTTGACCTTGGATCTAGTGATTCCGAAATATATAGGGCTCTTTCTTGCACCAATGCCAACCTACCTATGAAGTTTCATGAAATTAGGTGGAACCATTGTCAAATTATCCCCTGGAAACCAATTGTTCATGATTTAATATGTTCAAGGTCACTGTGACCTTGGCCTTTGACCTAGTGAGTCAAAAATAAATAGGGGTCTTCCTCTCACCTAGGCCAACCTACTTATTAAGCTTCATGAATGTGGGTCAACCCATTATCAAGTTATCATCCGGAAACAAATGGTTTACAATTTACTATGTTGAAGGTTACTGTGACCTTGACCTTTCACCTAGCGAGTTCAAAATAAATAGGGTTCTTCCTCTCACTGACAACAACCTACCTATGAAGTTTCATGAACGTGGGTCAAAATATTATCAAGTTATCATCCGGAAACCAATTGTTTATGATTTACTATGTTAAAGTTCACTGTGACCTTTAACTTTTCACCTAGCGAGTCCAAAATAAATAGGGTTCTTCCTCTCACTGATGCCAACCAAACTATGAAGTTTCATGAACATGGGTTGAACCATTATCAAGTTATCATCTAGAAACCAATTGTTTTGATTTACAATGTTCAGGGTCACTATGACCTTGACCTTTGACCTAGTGAGTCCAAAATAAATAGGGTTCTTCCTCTCACTGATGCCAACCTAACTATGAAGTTTCATGATCATGGGTTGAACCATTATCAAGTTATCATCTAGAAACCAATTGTTTTGATTTACAATGTTCAGGGTCACTATGATCTTGACCTTAGACCTAGTGAGTCCAAAATAAATAGGGTTCTTCCTCTCACGAAGGCCAACCTACATATGAAGTTTCATGAATGTGGGTTGAACCATAGTCAAGTTATCATCTGGAAACCAATTGTTTACAATTTACTATGTTCAAGGTCACTGTGACCTTGACCTTTGACCAAGCAAGTCCAAAATTAATAGTGTTCTTCCTCTCACCGATACCAACCTACCTATGAAGTTTCATGAACATGGGTTGAACCAATATCAAGTTATCATCCAGAAACCAATTGTTTATGCCCACCTGCGCGTTCAGCAAACTATAAGTCGAGTTTGACTTCGTCACAACTCGACTAAAAATGGCTGAAGTTTGAAAATTTGAAAGCATGCATTTGTCCATTAGCTGGTTACATTATCATGTGTAAAACGTTTCATAAAAATCAAGTCATATATCTAGGAGGGCTAGTACACATGAGAATTTCAAAGAGAAATTTGAATTCAATCTAATCTTCATGAAAAGATAACTCTGTTAAATCTAACTTCGAGGAGTGTTGTCTCCCCCTAACTATGCTTGATATATTGGATATACCATTGCCAAAGGTTACTGGACTATTTTCATCTAAAATTAGATTTACACAATTTCCAGAAATGATACAACAGGAAGTCAGAAAGTACAGTGCAACAAATGTAACACAAATACCTTCGAAAATTGTCAGTGACTGTTTTGAAGTGTTTTGTATGTTTACATATTATTATCAAGACGTCCATCTTTAGCAACAAATTCCCACTCAAGTTCCGAAAAGTAGCAAAACAAGATTTGGACCTCAATATCTCTCTGCAGGAATGACAATTTCAGAAATAATGTTAAGGTTTAAGTTTCAATTAAAATTTCATTGCAGGCCCACAGTCATCTTTCTACTGTTGAGTTAAATTGTTTCTCAAAATTTATTTGCTCAGTACAGTAAGCAGAGAATGGATTTTATTGCAACACCTGCTGAGCAAAGTTACCAAAACTGCATCAGGTCAGAAACAGTCATATTTTGAGGAAAAGTTTTGGAACCACATTCAAAGTTTCAGCTAATGGACCTTTAGGTTCAATACAGGTTAGCCATCTGAAACATTGCATTTCTAAAGCTACTGCACAAAAATTTTAGCTTTTTCTACATGGTAATTTCCACTTCATTGGGGTGTCTGATATAACTTAGTCTTGATACATTGGAAATACCAGAATAGCTAAATTTGACCAAAACTAAAAAAAAAAAAAAAACGATCACAAAAGACACAAACCAGTGAATGTACTGCATCAGTATCATATCACAAATTGGCTTATATTATAATATTAGAACGTTTCTTTTCATGTTCTATCGGTCGATAGTACCTGAGTTTGTGTGATTTCTGAGTTTGTGTGATTTATTTCAGAAATCACACAAACTCAGGTACTATCGACAGATAGAACATGAAAAGAAACGTTCTAATTATTTTATTATGCCGAACTAAAAATAACTTTCACTGTTAAGCGTTAACTGCAACATGCCATCAATCTTGTAATAACAATGTAGTCGAATCCAAAAACATGACGTCATTTCGAATGAATGATGTCTCTTTGAAAATGACTTGTCACAAGTTCTGGCGCTTTGGGAGTTTGTATATCACCAAATACCAGTATTTACAACTGCATCATGCTGTTCATGTTATAATTCATTATTAATGCTTGTGTGATAAGTGGTATAAATTAATGGAATATAAATTCATGTTTCTTGGATGACGACAGTTGTTAGAATTAAGCGGAGTGAAACAATTTATTTTGAACTTGAGGCGGAGGCTCAGTGAGGTCGAGGAGTACTAAACTTGTGGAAACATAATTGATTGAAGTCATAACTCATATTTAGGTTTCACTGAAGTGGTGAACAACATGTGAGTTATTAATATTTCTGATTCTTTTGAATTCATTGTTTGCAGTTAAAATTAAAAACACATCCACTGAAGATGATATATTTGTTGGTAAGTTTGTGTCTATTGGTGACGGAAAAAGTTAAACGGACACGGTGCCAGCGTTTGGTGTTGAGAAATTCCAATCAGGGCATGCGTAATCGATGCTGATCAATGGAAGTGGAGCTTACATTTTCTTTGTTCTCTTGTCTCCAGGGAAGAACGTTCCAATAGTACCCATGTTTTGCCCCAAAACTCCAATACTATGACTTTTAGAAGGTGTCAAATTAACCAATCACGGCTGATGTTACAAATGTGAGGCATAATAAATATATATATATTTGTAATTATAGAACTGGAATTGGGCCACACAATGATACAGCATGCACATGAAGCAAAGAAAACAGCCTGAAAAATTCTTTTTCAAAAGAAAATTTGGAGTGACTTGCATCCAGTTCAAGTCAACAATTTTTTTAACCCTTTGAACACTGATGGTACCTTCCATGCCAGGTAAATGGCAGAAATTGGATTAGTCCATATCCATTATTTGTGGGTAGAGCAATTAATATTTTCTACCACACACGTTCACTTAGTCGCCATCCTACTTAATGAAATTATGACGTATCGTGTTGCTGTACCGGAAAAACTAACACCAAACCATACCGGTAGGAAGAGAATAACCTCCTCTAACATATGGTATCATGCCCGATAGGACAATGAACTCAGCTTAGCTGAAGCAGCTAAAGGTCTTCCTATACGTGAAGACAATAAAAGGCTGATAACTGCAGCCTTAGCTCACTAAGGAGACTTACAATGCTAGCTGTAGCTTATAAGTCTTCATCTCCGTGAAGACAGATATATCGGTGTAAGTTGCGACCTGGAAGGCTCACTGAACGGAGACTTACAACTATCGTCGCGCAAGGTAGGGAATGAAGAGCCGCTATTTAACAGCCCTAAATTCCCAAAAAGACGGCAGTGCCCAGAGAAAATAAATTCAGTTATGTCACTGCATAATAACTGAAACAATCTCACTTATGATTCTAGCTAGGCTACTATGGTGTAAACAATAAGACTCAAGTCTATGACACCTATGGAAACAAACCGAACAGCACTGTACCTTATCGGTTTTATTCCCAAAAGACTGCAGTCATAACCTGGCTAATGTAGCTTTAGAAGTCTTCCTCTCCGTGAAGACAGATATCTCGTTGTAACTAGCAACTTGAAAGCTCACAAATTGGAGACTTACAAACATCTCGGCACAAGGTAGGGAATGACAAGCCACTATTCCAACAGCTGTAATTCCCAACCACACAGTAATCTGAAGGTAGCTATGCAGTTATGTGTCTTCGTCTACCTGAAGACATGTCTGTGTCATTTGTGGCCTTGAAAGCTCACAAGTCACAAGAAAAGACCGCTGTAAAAGTGCATAAGGCAACTATGACATCCACAATGCCAAATGTCTTGACGCCAAGGAATAGAACACCGAGAGAGAAAAGACATACTTATTCCCTCTAACGGCTCTATTCCAAACAAGACAGCTGTCTCAGCCTTTCTATGCACTATTCGTCCGACTCTATTGCTTTTCTTCAATAGCAGAGCCTATACTTCCGTAAGGAGCAACTCTCTTGGAAGAATTTGCTGGAAGATTTGACCAACACGTACTTGTGGTAAGTGGAGCTTTGCTCGGACTGATAGCTGCCGGCCTGCCGAGACTACATACTCATCCACTGATCTTCCGCAATTTCATCCACTTTTTTGCGAAGTTTATAAACTTTCGCTAAGAGGAAAGCAACAGAAGTCTATTCTCGATGATCTCTATTGCTTTCAATAAGCCAGTCTGTAACTCCACCAGGAGCGACTCCCTTTTGAAGGGATCCACCGGAAGATTTGTCCAACGTGGACATTTTGTAAGTGGGGGTTATGTTTGGAATTATAGCCATAGGCCTTCCGCGACTATACTTTACCCACTGATCTTCCGTGATATAAATCCAGTTTTTCGCTAAGTTGATAACCTTCCGTCAACTGGTAAGCAATTGAGGTCTTATTTATCACCTGTACGACTAACGAGGCTTATGGAAGGAGAAACCACATCCTCCCTGCGATGAACCTCGTCCCGTCATCTAGGGGCGTCTGACCTCTAGTCTGGATCAGATCTGTGCCCTTTTTCCGAGTCGCTATACTGATGACCACCGGAGTAAGTATAAGAGGGTTAATTGTATTCTCACGAGGAGATCCCTCAGTGGATTAAGTGGAACGACCTCGCTTACCCCGGTCTGCTGAAGCATGTTAAGACGCAGACTTCAGTTGCAGTGTATTGGAAGCTTTCTTATAGCCTGTTCATAGACTAACGAAAGCTCATCATAAAATAGAGTATATCCGGAGACCGATGCGACTCGGAGCAAGCTTTTCACCTTGTCATCTATAAGTGATGATGATGCAAGGACATCATCACGTCTGATCTACTCAAAATTTGCTACTTTCAGGGCAGAGTTGTACGTGGTATACATGACTGCCCTGGAAAGTACTCTAAGTGAGGAACAACGTCCTCAAATTCCTTCCCATTAAGATGTTGCGCCATAGCTCTGGTGAGGTGATCTGCGTAGGACATCACAGCCAGATTCGCTCTATTGGATGAAATAGCATATTCCATTACTTCTGAGCATATATTGAATGATGCAGGTAGGGACATATTTTCATCCCCGACCTGCTCATCTAAATGCAGAGGAGCTCTCAGAACATCTTCTCCAACCGTTTTAAATTAACGCAGTCCAAGGAACGGTATATTATTGAAGATGTCGATAAGAAAACGCCTTCTTCTTAGCACTAGAGAGGTGAATATGGCGTCGATAACATGGGCAAAGGCCTTTGATACCTGTTGAGAAGCCAGCGGTTTCTTTATAGCAGTCGCAGGGAAGGGTAATCCTCTTCTTTGTCCCTTTCGCCATCCGACTGATTCAGCTTTAACAGCACCATCGGACAGCTCACCACCAGAGTCTGCGTAGGTTGCTCTTGCACTTGCTGGGATGCTGCGATCAGCTGTGCAAACTGTGACAGCAAGTCTGTTACCAAGGCTTGAGTAGAGGTTATCTGTGTTTTCGCCACTTGCTACTCCTGGGACTAAGATCCAGAAATAGATCTCTTCTCGGAACGTCCCGATGAACAATCGCTAGCTACCAGATGGTCCGACTTCATGGGGAAAGACTGGCTCCATCCGTCTTCACGCAACTGGCTGGATATCCGAAGTCGGTAGCTAGTTATAACATAGCGGAGGAAGCCGTGACTGAAGCCGAATCCCGCTGCAGACTAGACGGAGCACCCCGAGCAGCAAGTGGACATATGCATCGACTCATACAAGTTTCTCAAAATAACATTTGGCCCCAAATATTGTTGGGTCAGAGAGTGACCTCACCCACTTGCGGTCTTATCGAGCCTCCCAAAAAGAAAACTTAGTTCCAGCTTGTGAAAGTTTCTCATAACAACCTCTCGCCCCAGAAGTTGCTAGGTTAGAGAGGGGTCTTTCCCACTCGCGGCCTTGTCAGACCTCGCCGAGCCTCCCAACAAGAAACTTGCTGACTTCCTCCCTATTTCTGTCATCGCTGAGTGAGCTTTTATTTTTAAGGTGCTCACTCTACCCAAATCTACCCTACACTTCCTTCAACCGCAAGGGACATACCAGGAGTCACGGCTCCCACGGATGTCGCAACCATTTCACCGGTCGAGCTAGCTGCTTGCAAGAGATTCAGAACACTAACTAGAGGCCTTATCCCTTGCTTAATTCAAGCGCACCTTGACGCTAGCTCTATCTGCTCAACAGAGTGCGACAGCGGTAACACACTTGGATGGGTGTCACAATACCATCACCATGTTCATGTTCCTCTGAAAATAGAAAATGAAAAACTTGAATTATATTATGGTGAGAGTTCTGGCAGAGGAATCTCACTGCCAACAGCGCATCGCGACATCCATCTCCAACGTCTGTCATGCCAATGTTACACAGTAGACAAGAATCCATGAGAGTACATCGACTATAGGCAAGGCAACTAGCATGTAAATCTGAGAAAGACTTCCTCTCCTTGCATTTAGAGCAGTAAGCTTTCATAATTACAATCAAAAGACAGTTGATAGCACTCCAACAAACTCCACAACAAAATATATGATAAAGATACATGAATAATAGCAATCAAAATTAAATTTAAAAATTTTTGAAAAAATGCCTAAGTTCCCAAAGGGAACATAATGAGTCCAAGGGCATCTCGATAGAGCCTAAGTGTGGACAAAATCCAAATATCATGAGCAACACTACCGGAATAATAATCAATGTATCCTAGAGTAACTCTACAGTAATATAATATGAAATACTACATATATTTTAGGACGTTGCCAATGTAAACAATGTCAAGGAAAAAACTGGAAACAAGACATAAGTCGCAAAAAGGCCCAAAGTCAGAAACCAATTTAAATGCTACCAGATGCAAAGCTAGATCTTCATACAAAGAATAGAAGATGCAAGACTAAAACGACCTAACACCCCTAGGATGAGGACGTAACCATGGGGATAAGAAGAATAAATATTTTGTAATACATGTTAAACACCCAAGAAATTTAACAATGAAAGTGTCAATGACACTGTAGCTTAACTTGTGTGTAGTGTTTGATGAATGGTGTTTCGGGCTTTGGGCCCCTGTAGCCAACATAGTTGCCTGATGGTGTTCAATGTTTATGAAAGGATTATGAAATAAGACAAGAATTGTGATAATTGGGAATATGTTCATTTCTGTTCCCTGTATGCTATGTTTATGATAAAAATAATATGAGGGGTACACTGTACTAAACAGCTGAGGGGTGGGTTAATATGACCTCACAGTTAATGTATGTGGCCCTCACAGTTAACGTATATCAACAAAAGTTACCAAGTTACAGTGAAATTACCCCAAAACGAGTCATCCTATCAAGTTACATTAAAATCCCTTCATAAATATGGCCTGTAGACTGTGCTAAAGGTTTTCGGGCTTCGGGCCCCTGTCAGTTTCCCAATTGCGTCCAAAGGGGACGTTCTCATCTAGACATTATATGAAGTCAACCTACCAAGTTACAATGAAATCCCTTAATAAATATGACCTGTAGACTGTGCTAAAGGTTTTTGGGCTTTTGGCTCTGGCAGCCATCATGGTTGAATGATCGCAACCAAAAGGGGACATTCTCATCTGGGTATCATCTGGAGTGATCCTGTAAAGTTACAATGAAATCTCTTCATAAATATGACCTGTAGACTGTGCTCAAGGTTTTTGGGCTTCGGCCCCTGAAGCCGTCACAGTTGACCAATCACGACCAAAAGGGGATGTCATCATCTAGGCATTATATGGAGTCAAACTTACGGGTTACAATGAAGTCCTTCCAAAAATATGACCAATAGACTATGCTAAAGGTTTTGGGGTTTTGGGTTCGGGCAGCCATCAAGGCTGAATGATCGCGACCAAAAGGGGACGTTCTCATCTAGACATTATTTAGAGTCATCCTGCCAAGGTACAATGAAATCCCTTCATAAATATCACCTGCAGACTGTGTTAAAGATTTTCGGCTTTGGGCTCCTGTAGCCAACACAGTTGCCTAATGGTGTCCAAAAGGGGCTGTTCTCATCTAGACATTACATAAAGTCAACCTACCAAGTTACAATGAAATCCCTTCATAAATATGATCTGAAGACTGTGCTAAAGGTTTTCGGGCTTTAGGCTTGGGCAGCCATCATGGTTGAATGATCGCAACCAAAAGGGGACATTCTCATCTGGACATCATCTGGAGTGATCCTATGAAGTTACAATGAAATCCCTTCATAAATATGACCTGTAGACTGTGCTCAAGATTTTCGGGCTTCAGGCACCTGTAGCCATCACAGGTGACCAACCATGACCGTCAAAGTTGCCCAATCATGTCCAAACGGGGACGTTCTCATCTAGACATTATATGAAGTCAACCTACCAAGTTACAATGAAATCCCTTCATAAATATGACCTGTAGACTGTGCTTAAGGTTTTCGGGATTCGGGCTCGGGCAGCCATCATGGTTGAATGATCGTGACCAAAGGGGACAATCTCATCTGGCAATCATCTGGAGTGATCCTAAGAAGTTACAATGAAATCCCTTCATAAATATGACCTGTAGACTGTGCTCAAGGTTTTTGGGCTTCGGGCACTTGTAGCCATCACAGCTGACCAATCACGACCAAAAGGGGATGTCATCATCTAGGCATTATATGGAATCAACCTAATAGGTTACAATGAAATCCTTCCATAAATATGACCTTTTACCTATGCTAAAGGTTTTTGGGCTCAGGCACCCATCAAGGCTGAATGATCGCGATCAAAATGGGACGTTCTCATCTAGACATTATTTGGAGTCATCCTACTAAGTTACAATGAAATCCCCTCATAAATTTGACCTGTAGACTGTGCTAAAGGTTTTCGGGCTTCAGGCACCTTTAGCCGTCGCAGTTGCCCAATCATGTCCAAAAGAGGACGTTCTCATCTAGACATTATATGAAGTTAACCTACCAAGTTACAATGAAATCCCTTCATAAATATGACCTGTAGACTGTGCTAAAGGTTTTCGGGCTTCGGGCACGGGCAGCCATCATGGCTGAATGATCGCAACCATAGGGGACAATTTCATCTGGGCATCATCTGGAGTGATCCTAAGAAGTTACAATGAAATCCCTTCATAAATATGACCTGTAGACTGTGCTCAAGGTTTTCAGGCACTTGTAGCCATCACAACTGACCAATCATGACCAAAAGGGGATGTCATCATCTAGGCATTATATGGAGTCAACCTAACAGGTTACAATGAAATCCTTCCATAAATATGACCTTTTGCCTATGCTAAAGGTTTTTGGGCTCAGGCACCCATCAAGGCTGCATGATCGCGATCAAAATGGGACGTTCTCATATAGACATTATTTGGAGTCATCCTACCAAGTTACAATGAAATCCCTTCATAAATATGACCTCTAGACTGTGCTAAAGGTTTTCGGGCTTCGGACCCCTGTAGCCATCACAGTTGCCCGATCGCGACCAAAAGGGGATGTTCTCATCTAGACATGACCCCAAACCTGCATATGACCATCAGACAAGAACTGCGGGGGTGTAGCCCGTGCTAAAGGAAAATGTGAACAGACTCACAGACTAACAGACTTCCGCACGCGTGATGGCAATAGCTTATCTTGACTATGTCAAGTTAAGCTAAAAAATTTCAATAAAAAATAGCCAAAAAGCTTAGGAGTTTAACAGGAAGGGTTCATGGAAGGATAGGGAAGGAATACTGAACAAACAGTGGAATAACCATTAGGAAGAATGATGACATCAGGTGTATGTCCTGAAAATGGGAAACATGAAATAATTTTTATAATTATTATAAAGTTACAGCCCTGAACATCTGAAACCACCGCAGTTCACTTTCATCATCCATTAAAAGTCTTGGATTCACCAATTCTTGCATTGATTTGTGTCTGGCATCCTCAAAAAGAGATTTTAAAACACAGATGTCAGTTGATTGTTCATGACTTTAGGGCCAAACAAAGAATGATGTTCGCACCAATTCCGGTCTCTTCCTGACCACTGCGCATGCGCAGAGAGTAAAAGTATGGAGGGCCAGATATGATTTTCGGTTTTGTATGCAAATTTTGGGGATTGGCGGGTTCAAAATTTGTGTTTGGCCCTTGATAATTTCGAGTTCACACCAGCTAGTCTGGGCCATTGGTTGTCAAATAAAAATACTCAGGTTTATTTGACGAATTTTACTCATTGATCTGATTTCTTGTAATACTCTGATGAAAAAGGCTCAGACAACCCTATATATTCCCAACAGTGTATAACATCAAAGTATTTCTTGACAATAACAAACAACACTAAGTTAGGTCAATATTATAAAACAGCTGAAAAGTACAAATGGCAGTTCATGTGAACTTTCCTGTTATGTGTCTAAGGTCTAATATCTAGGTTAAAGAAAAATCTAAATTCTTTGCAAATAAAACAACAGTTTCCCAAGAAATGGAGAAATTAAATCAAGGATTCAAATTATTAATAAATGAAAAATGGGTTAAATTATTCTTGTGGTAACCCTAAAACTTACTTTCTTTGGCATTGTATGTTTACCGGTATTCATTTTATTTTAATATTTATAATGTCAATGAGAACCTTTTCTGCAAAAAGATTGTGAATCATTATAATCAAGCACCAAAACTTTCCATTAATTGATAAGAAGGCAAAGTTATTGTGATCTGAACTCAACTCAACTTGCATGCTTGACATGTACCAATTAACTTGTCTGACATAAAGGCTAGTACAATTTCCTGGAACTGAATATGCGTCCATAACATCACAAGAGTGTCCAACTTTAGCAAGCATTATCAATACCAAATCTTGGCTTTTTATCATTTATTGGAAAGCTCTCTTCAGGACAGCTTTCCATTAATTGATAAGAAGGCAAAATTATTGTGACCTGAACATACAATTTGCATATATGTACACATTATAAATGGGACTAGTTACAGATCCACCCTTGGTGTTTAGGAAGAGAAATCTCTTTTCAGAACTCCATAGAAATACAGAGAAAAGCATGGTACTTATTTACATTTTGAAACTCACGATATTAGTACTGTGATCACAAATACCAACAGAGAATTTCAACTGGGCTGCGATCCAGTGGAAATTTTCTTTCAGCATTTTTCTCCACGACACTGAGGTGACACTTTAGAATCTCATCTGTCAAAAAAATGAAATGCGAGAAAATGAAAAGGAGAAATAAATCGAATTAACTGAAAAAAGATTTTAATGAAATAATGAAAAAATATACCGTGAGCTTGGTCCAGCTTTCAGTTTTGACAATAAATGATTTTGTCCTGAGAGGTCTTAGTCTGTAGTGGGTTTTGTCCTACAACCTTTTATTGTTGTGGTATCTATGTGGTTTTATAGAGTTGTATGCATAATGCTTTTCTATGTTGTTCTATGTGGTAAATAGATGCACCAAAAACTTTATTCAAATACCAAGACATGTAGAGAGCAAAGAACATAGCAAGCAGTATACAATAATTTTTCCCATATTCCACTTATAAATAAAATACTCCATGCCGAACATTACCACAATTCCAAACAACCACCACCTGTCTTTCTTTCAACAAAAAGTATGATGCATGCAATGTCTCGACCAAGTCCATGCTGAGTACAAAAGATATGACAAATGCTTTTTGTTTCTTTATTTACAAGCAGAACGTCACTGCAGTGTCTTCATGCAAGGATTATATTTATTTCAGTTTCTTCGATTTCTCATTTTTTAAATTAGTATTTTGAAAATCCTTTCTCTGACAACTCAATCAGAGCAATTTAAAATATGCTGAATGTAAATTAAAGAACCCACATCATACATGGGACAATCTGCAATCTTGCAGGTTGAACAACCTTTGTCAGTGTTGTATCCAATGTATCGGGCATAACGGGGGAAGACAAGACTTGTTGGCATTAACACAGCTTGAAAATTTTGAAATATGCACATGTTCTCTTGTGAGTGTGGTCATTTTTGAAAAGTTTTATCAAAATCGGTTCTAAAATGTAGGAGTTGCACAAACAAGAATATTAGATGAACATATGGACATACAGCCCTCACTTCTTGAAGTTGATATCAGTATTCAGCAAGTTGTCAATTATGATTTAGGCTGTGAGCAAAGCTGCATTATTGTTTGTGTCTGGTTTGTAGAGACACATTTCTACCAGATTTTTTTCTTTATAATGAACAAATTATCATGGATTGCCCATTTTCAGGTGAACTCAGAAAGGCGATTCCAACACCTCCTCTGAACAAGGGCAACGTCCCCGGTCCCCCGACCAAGATGGCAAATTCAAGGGAGCTGTTAGGATGCAATTTGTTCCAAGAGCATGGTCTTTATGAGAGGTTAAGGGTGTTAATTTCAATCAAATGATCAAAAGTAAAGTTATCATCCAGACAACACAAAAAGTGTATTTTATAAGTCGAAAAAGGGGAATAACTCCTGTAAAAATAGACAGAGCATGGCCACTTTTTAACTTGACCTGTATTTCTAACCAATTAAACCACATACTTAGTTTCGTTTCAATCAAATGATCCAAAGTAAAGTTATCATCCGGACAACACAAAAACCGTATTTTCTAAGTCGAAAAAGGGGAATAAATCCAGTAAAAATCAGTGGAGCGTGCCCATTTTCGAACTTGACCTGCATTTCCACCCAAATAAGCGGCATACTAAATTTCGTTTCAATCAAATGATCCAAAGTAAAGTTATCATCCGGACAACACAAAAACCGTATTTTCTAAGTCTAAAAAGGGGAATAAATCCAGTAAAAATCAGTGGAGCGTGCCCATTTTCGAACTTGACCTGCATTTCCACCCAAATAAGCGGCATACTAAATTTCGTTTCAATCAAATGATCCTAACTAAAGTTATCATCCGGACAACACAAAAACTGTATTTTTTAAGTCAAAAAAGGGGAATAAATCCAGTAGAAATCAGTGGAGCGTGCCCATATTCGAACTTGACCTGCATTTCCACCCAAGTAAGACACATACCAAATTTAGTTTCAGTAAAATCATCCAAACTAAAGTTATCATCCAGACAAGGGTGTGACGGACGGACGCACGGACGCACGCACGGACAGACGGACGGATGGACGGACACTGCTGCTTACAATAGTCCCCCGAAGGGTCGGGGGACAACTAGAGCTATCACCTTGGCATAATTAATAGGAAAATTCACTAGATGATGATTAATTTAAAAACTTTTGCAGCCTGAAAATTGCAAAAGAATGTATATGTTTATTTATTAGTGATCACATGTACAAAACTTTCATCCAAATAAGTCCAAAAATCTAAGATAAGTTGTGGGTACAAGAATTTCGTATAGACATCAATAACAATAAAAAATAGGCTGATGAAATCGTCTGATGTATACCCATACGCGCAACTAGTAGAAAGCTGTATGACAGAGGGCCACCATGGATGCCGACATTATGTACACCATACATGGTATGGGTACATATAGAAATGGATTGGAGGAGTGTCTAATTTGATGGATAAAGGGTTAATATCTCCGGATCAAATTATCAGATTTACATAAAAAACTATACAGCACAGCACATCAGTAACCTGAATAAATATATAAAATAACATGACAATCGGATTAATATTTTTTGCGATATCTCATGCCAAAGGGATTAGAGGAATTTTCAATTTGAAGGATAAAGGGTTAACATCTCAGGATCAATTATCAGATTTAAACCAAAAACTATACAGCTTGGCACATCAGTAACCTGAACACAAATATAAAATAACTTGACAATCAAAGCAATATTTTTCAAGTTATCAAATGCCAAAGGGATTGCAGGAATTTTCAATTTGAAGGTCAAAGGGTTAATATCAAAGATTTACACCAAAAACTATACAGCTCAGCACATCAGTAACCTGAACACAAATATAAAGTAACTTGACAATAAAAGCAATACTTTTCAAGTTATCGAATGCCAAAGGGATTGGAGGAATTTTCAATTTGAAGGATAAAGGGTTAATATCTCAGGATCAAAATAACAGATTTACACCAAAAGCTATACAACTTGGGACATCAGTAACCTGAACACAAATATAAAGTAACTTGACAATCTAAGCAATATTTTTCAAGTTATCGAATGCCAAAGGGATTGTAGGAATTTTCAATTTGAAGGATAAAGTGTTAATATCTCGGGATCAAATCATCAGATTTACACCAAAAACTGTACAGCTCTGCAAATCAGTAACCTGAACACAAATATAAAGTAACTGGACAATCCAAGCAATATTTTTCAAGTTATCGAATGCCAAAGGGACTGGAGGAATTTTCAATTTGAAGGCTAAAGGGTTGATATCTCAGGATCAAGTTATCACATTTACACCAAAAACTATAAAGCTCGGCACATCAGTAAACTGAACACAAATATAAAGTAACTTGACAATCCAAGCAATATTTTTCAAATTATCGAATGCCAAAGACATGGATACGGACACCAGATGGACAGACAGACGGACGGACAGACAGACGCTCCAACATTTTGGGTTTATGGGCTACCAAAAAAACATTTTGTATGTCCAAAACCTTATTTTACCCAGAACCCCACCCCCTCCACCCTAGAACTTATATTTAACCCTAACCCCACCCCTCCACCCAAAAACCATACCCTAACCCTAACCCTACCCCACCCTGACCCTAAAAAAACCATCCCAGACCCTAACCCCCACCCACCCCCAGGATCTAACCCCCCCAACCTTAAGCCCTACTCTGGGGCTACCCCTAACCCTAACCCCACCCCTGACCCAATCCCACCCTAGCCAAACCAATAGGATTAGGAGCTATTTTTCGGTTTAGGGGCTACTAAAACTAAAACCCCACCCCTGACCTCAACCCTAACCCCCCTGGGACCTAACTCTCCCCAACCTTAAGCCCTACTCTGGGGCTACCCCTAACCCTAACCCCCACCCCACTCCTAACCCTAACACTACCTTAATTTGGAGGTAGCCCCTAATAATAATATCCCTCTAAACCTCCAATGTTGGCCCGGACAGACAGACAGACAGACGGATGGACAAAGGATGGACGAACGATGGATGGCCACCTCAGATGCCGGTATTATGTGTACAATACATAGTATGGGTACACATAAAAAGATCAACATAAAGCACTGTGTTAATATAATAATATGCAATATCAGAGAAGATTTTTGAAAATAAATCAATCACAATCAAAGAATGCCTCTGGAGGCCATGTTTTTCATCCGACAGGAACAAAATGAGCATGTTTGTAGAGAACCTCCCACAGACCATTCCTGCCAAGTTTGGTTCACATTGGATCAGTAGTTCTAGAGAAAAAGATGAAAATGTGATTTCTCATAGGGTTTCTATGGTAACTATGAGCCACAATTGCGGCCATGTTTGCAACCCAATCAACATTAAATGGGGATCATCAGTAGACTCTGAGGAGAAGATTTTTTAAAATCAACCAATCAGAATCAAAGAATGCCTCTGGTGACCATGTTTTTTCATCCAATGGTAACAAAATGAGGATAGTTTATAAAAAAACCTCCTATAGACCATTCCTGCCAAGTTTGGTTCACATCAGTTCAGTAGTTCTAGAAAAGAAGATGAAAATGTGATTTCCCATTGAGTTTCCATGGTAACTATGAGCCACAAATGTGACATTGTTTGAAACCCGATCAACATTAAATGAAAATTGTTTGTAGAGGGTGTCTCGGTCATCAATCATGTGAAGTTTCAAAACATTTGGCTCTGTAGTTTCATAGAAGACGATTTTAAAAAAATTGACCAATCAGAATCAAAGAATCCCTCTGGCAGCCAAATTTTTCATCCAACGGGAACAAAATGTGGATCGTTTGTACAGCACCTCCCATAGACCATTCCTGCCAAGTTTGGTTCACATCCACTCAGCAGATCCAGAGAAGAAGATGAAAATGTGAAACATTTACAAACGACAAGCAATAGACGATGGATGCCAAGTGATGGCAATAACTCCCTTGACAAAGGGGCAAGGGGAGCTAAAAGGGAATTGAGCTTTTATGTATTTTAGAAATAAACATTTATTGTATTACAACTTGTTTGACAGAGCTCAAGGAGCTGTATCAAACAAAATGTTACATACTAAATTTGGGGGCTCTGTGGCTCAGTTGGAAGAGGTTCAGGCTGCAAGGCAAGAGGTCCTCGGTTTGAATCCCACCTGCAGCACCCGCACTGTGTCCTTGGGCAAGACACTTCACCCCTACTGCCCACTTGGGGGCACGGTGACATTGTGGACTAAGGTACACTGCATGTTGATGGTGCACCTGTCTTCAACCAATGCTAACCCTGCTTGTGTGGAATTAGTATGGTGGGAAGCTGACAGTTGCATGCTGGATACTCTGGCTTCTTCCACCCATAAAACTGCCATGGCCATTGTGCAGAAATATGTGACCTTAAACACGAATAAATAAATAAATAAATAAATAAATAAATAAATAAATAAATAAATAAATAAATAAATGCCGATTTTGGATGTACTGAGGCCAAATAAATCTATAAACAAGGGGAATTCTGTGATTGGGTGATTTTTTGATATACAACAAAATGTTTTATTCAATTATCGTAATAGGAGTTTACTCTATAACATATACACAAATAACACAAAGGTCAAATGTATACTGAAGGTATGATACTTGGTTTGGTGTCTGAAAGTTATATTTAATAAACAGAGTTATTCAGTGAAGAGATAACTAATAAAGTGGGCTCCATTTCCATTGTACAAAATATAAAAGCAATGCAATGGAAACTGTGAGACTAGTTGCAAACCAGACATTTCAGATGGATGAATAGTCAGAACGATGCATGCACAGATGGATGGATGGTGAGATACATGGAATTTAATATATCACAGCCAAGGGGTGGGAAGAGAGGGGGCATGGTAAAATAAATATTGAAAGTTTCAGTTTTGATATTAATTGTTCTTGGTGCTTGGGAAAATTAATGCATGCTGTAAAACTGCATTAACTGGTTAAAATTACTGGTAAATAGAAATTAATGGAAGGAACCTCAAACTTATCTTATGTAAATGTAGTATCAAAGTCGCCAGAATTATGAGACTGATATTTCCAGTTTCTGGTGATGAAAATCTGGTTATCAGGTGTGCAAAAAATGCAATCAGGATTGTAGTAGATTAGTATGATTAGTAGTGGTAAAAAGCAGAAGAAATGTAGGAGAGTTTAGTCCCGATACAAAGGTCAGTTATCTCATCTCCTTTTATCTTTTCATCCTCCTCCTCTCCCCTTCCCAACTCATCTTCTTTCTTGCCTTATCATCAGATGCAAAGCCAGGATATCAAAGTTGGGGATGGGGGCAAGAGTAATATCTAGGGGGGCATACAGAATATGATTTGCAGCATCATCTGAGCCATGCAGAAAAATGTGGTTGAGAGCACAAGAGGTGCCCCCATCTCATTGGAGGAGAAAAGTTTGAAAATCAAGAGAAAAAAACACACAATTTTCTTGACACTGAGTCCGTTTGTGTCCATAATTTATAAGTTTTGAAAGGCATCAAAAATTAGGCCACAATGTGGACTAACAAGTTGTGAAAGACGCCAATAATTAGGCCACAACATGGCCTAATTATTCATGTCTTTCACAACTTATAAATTATGGACACAAAGGAACTCAAAATCAAGTAAATTTCTGCATTAAAATTTCATGCCTGATGTTCTCTATATGGGTGAACATGGGAGGGGGGGGGGGGATGTGCCCCCCTCCCCCTATGATTGTTATCTAATCTCGTCCCATTTCCATTGTCATCCTTTTGTTGTCATGCCACTAGAAAACATGTTCAACATTAATCATTCTGTGTTCATTGGGATATGGCCGGTCAGTCTTGTGACAAAGTTTTGGACTTCAAAAATGAAGATTTAATATACGACTTTTTTCCTACCTTTTTCTGAGAAAGTTAATGACATAACTTCTTCTGACATACTAATTTTATTTATTAAATTTATGTTCCAAAAAGACTAAAATCATCACCCTCTGATTGGATGAGAGCTGTTAGTTTTTTCTGTGTTTACGACTGTGACCTTTATCTAAGTTATTGATTTTTTGTTGTCCAGTGACATCGTGGGGTACACAAAAGGTTTATTTACTAGATTTATAATCCTTAAAGTTGCATTGTTCATTCAAGTTGCCTTGTTCATTTCATGATGTGGGTTTTCGGTTATGAGTAGGGTCTTATTGGAACAAATGCATTATTGTGAAAAAAAAATAAAGTATTGTAATTTCGCATCTCGGTTGAACATAAGGTCAGAGGCAAAAACCTCAGCCCATGCTACCATTAATTCATCACAATAACTTATGATATTGATGGGGTCAGAAGGAACATGGCCAATCTGTCCAAGCAGTCTCCCAACAGAATATTATTGTTTCTATGACCATTTTTGTTATTAAAGTTTACTTATTTACAGATACAGTACTAAAAATATCAACACTTTTTAATTTTCTTTAGAATACCCAACCTTTCAGATTAAACATTTTTATAAAGCAGACGAATATATAATAACAATATTTTAATTTTTTTCCTTCTGTATTGAGTACCTTTTTCTGACAACTTTTCCAATAAAAGTGTCAATGACACTGTAGCTTAGCTTGACTGTGTGTAGCATTTGATGAAAAGGATAACTTTCAATGTTTATGAAAGGGTAATGAAATAAGACAAGAATTGTGATAACTGAGAATATGTTAATTTCTGTTCCCTGTATGCTATGTTTTCAATAAGAATAATTTTTCTAAAGGAATCTAGTTCACATGACGGTTTGGCACTCATGGTTGACTGATCATGACCAAAATATGAGAGTTTCATCTAGACATCATACCAAGTTATCCTACCAAGTTACAATGAAATCCCTTCATAAAGACAATCTATAAGCAGTGCTAAAGGAATCTAGGTCAAGTGACCAGGCAGCAGTAATACCAAGTTATCCTTCCAAGTTACAATGAAATAATATGAACTGTAGACTGTGCTAAACAAATCGAAGTCATGAGCCTGTGCGGCTATCATGGTTGATCGATCATAGGACGTTTTCATCTAGGCATTATACAGAGTCATCCTACCAAGTTACAATAAAATCCCTTCATAAATATGACCTGTAGTCTGTGCTAAAGGTTTTCACGCTTCGGGGCTGGGTAGCCATCACAGTTGACCGATCGCGACCAAAATGGAATATTCCCATCTAGAAATTATATGGAGTCATCCTCTCAAGGTACAATGAAATCCCTTCATAAATATGACCTGTAGACTGTGATAAAGGTTTTGTGGTTTCGGGCTCTCATAGCCATCACGGTTGACCGATTGTGACTAAAATAGGACTTTTTCATCTAGGCATCATATAGTTATCCTACCAAGTTACAATAAAATCCCTTCATAAATATGACCTGTACACTGTAATTAAGTTTTTCAGGTTTCAGGCTCTCGCAGTCATTAAGGTTGACCATTCGCAAACAAAAGGGACGTTCTCATCAAGACATTATACAGAAATATCATACCAAGTTACAATGAAATTCCTTCATAAATACAACCTGTAGACTGTGCCAAAGGTTTTGGGGTTTTGGGCTCTCGCAGCTGTCATGGTTCACCAATCACGACCAAAAGAGGATGTTCTCATCTAGACATGGCCTCGAACCTGCATATGAAATTTCCTGGTGATCAGACAAGAACTAAGGGGTGTAGTCAGACCTTTTAACCTCTGAAGGTGACTGTCAGTGAGATTTTGATGAGCTCTCAGTGAGATTTGGATGCTTGTCAGTGAGATTTATGCGCACGGCCAATACATCAATATTTTCCTTGTTATGCCTCCCACGGTTCCACCCAGGCACCGCCCCCCCCCCCCCCAATCCAAATGCATTATATTTCATTTTAATAATTTATTTCAACACTTTTAATGGTATTTGTCAGTAAAAGCATACAAATATGGGTATCACTGGTCCAAGCCCCCCTCCCCCCCCCCCCCACTGGGACAATGACCCCCCCCCCCAACACACACACAGATGTGAGTGGATACCTATCTAGCCTTTGCCTGTAACAATCCCCCTCCATCCCCACCCCCACCCCCCTCAGTCCAGCCATTTTTCCTTGCTCATACAAGCCCATCCCGGTGCTTCAATTCATGGAGGCTGAAACATCTTGGGCCGAAACGTCCCAGGACCAAAACATTCAAGAACCAACACAAGCATTCCTTCTTCGTTCCTGCCATTTATTCATGTAAATTACAACTTCAGTGATTTATTTCACAAAGAATACGATTCCAAACTCAGCTTACCTTATAAATCGTAAATCTATATTTTTTTCCAATTTATTCACAATTACCACGATACATTTCAGTCAATATTTCAGCGGCTAATGATATTTAAAAATTTTTAAAACCGACTGAAAATCAAATGTTTGAGGTATTTACTTCAAACTTCAGTCGCGCATAACTGGCATTCTGCTTTACCAGCAAACACAATTTATTTATATTGTGTCAAGTAAAAGTGTATTTTTGTTAAATTATCAATTCCAACAAGTATTCTGCATCATAAATTTAAATATCGTGACCAACTTGACAATTTGTTTAATTTTCAAAATAGAACACAAGACTCACCATTGAAAGATGCAGAATTTTGCAGAAACAGAGTCGATCACAGCCGAATCTGATGTCACTGAACACATTCACACAAATGTTTGTAATCTTGTGTGTCCGAGATTTCAGAAATTTGTAAACAGTAAAATGTGATGGATTTCAGAACAACTATTTTGAAAAGTGTCAAATCGAGAGAAAATAGGATGTGACCGTGAGAGCGTGAGTTGGTGCCTCAAACCAAGTGACCCACGGTGAAACCTTGAAAGTTAACAGGCCTGGGTACATGTATAGTATGTGACACTGCAATGACACACATCTAGGCAATGACCTGATAACAAAGGTACATATAAAGTATTGTAATGGTCTGTACATAAATGCTGACAGTAACCTGTAACAAATGTATAGGTAAGGTATTGTAAAGGTGTGCGACAGTTAGATGCTAAACTAGAAAAGAAATCTTCATGGGGTTAATGTTACAATAGGGATCCATGTATGACGCACCATTAGCCAAATGTTAGCAATTGTTTTGGCCTGTTTGATTCTAAGGTTCATTCATACTAATTAATAAATATTTGTAAAGTCCTTCTTAAAATATAGGTATTTGAATTTTTCATCTTTAGCTCATAGGGTTCCCATGGGTGAGGAGGTTTTATTTTTCTCATTGTAAATAGAAAATCGGTTTGTGCTAATAATGTTTATCCTCCCCAAACAACAAATAATATTAGCACAGGAACTTGGCTTCAACACATTGAATATACACATCCTAGGGATGATAAATTCAAGAAACATTATTTTGTCTGGTGTTTTTGGAAAAGATTTTTAATTATCTCCCTATTTGAGTTTCAGAGTGGGTCTGACTGAACCCCAAAATATTTGTTCTCATAGTACAGTGATAACAAAGACACCTAATAAATTTATAGCAAACATTATTGACATAAAAAATCTTCTTTACAGGGTCTGTACAAAATATGTACAAAATATGAAATACACAGAATTCCTGTAAATATGACTGCTAACACGCATTTTGAATTTATGGCCGAGCCCCAAAGCACTCATTACCATCCCATGATGATAACAAACGTAGTCCTAGAAGTTCTGTACAAAAAACTGACTGTACCTAATTTCGGTATAAAATGGCCACTGGCAGCCATCTTGAATTTTGGACCGCACCCAGAAACACTCATTCTCGTCTCAAGGTGATAACAAAGGAACCCAAGAAGTTTCATGAAGATCGATTAAAAAATACAGCACCCTCACCCGAGCCGCATTGACATGTGTACTTACTGTGTGTTAGTAGTAAATCAAAGTTCATCGAATTTGCAGAATGTTGGCATGAGAAAAAAACTTGTATTATATGTGATGTATTCCATGTTAATAAACATTCAGACAAAAATTTATTCAAATCAGAACTTTCATACAGAAGTTCTGTACAAAAAACTGACTGCACTAACTTAGGTACAAATAGCTGCTGATGGCCATCTTGAATTTTAGACCGCACCCAAAAACACTCGTTCTTGTCCCACACTGACAACAAAGGTACACAAGAAGTTTGGTAAAGATCAGTTCATACTGAATTGTTGATGGATGGATACACAGACAGATGGCCAACGGGCCATGGCATAACCTCAAATTTGACCACATCAAAGTTGAGCTAAAAATTTGGTGGTCCTCTCCAATGCCTCCAACTTTCTTCACCTGTACAACTGACACTATATGACCCTATCTGTTGAAGTGATGTTAAACTCCAATAATAAATTTATTCAAGTCTTGAGTTTGACACTGTAAATGACTTTTCCATTACCATGTATTTATTGATTGATGTTTAAGGTCACATATCTATGCACAATGACTAATCATGACCGTGACAGTTTTACGAGTGGAGAAAGCCGGAGTACCCGGAGAGAACCACTGAGCAACGACGAGCAGCGGCCAGCTCCTCAACATTGTAACTCTGCACTGTAGCACAGGCAGGGTTAGATTGGTTGAAGACATGCGTACCATCGACGTGCAGTACGCCTTAGTACACGGCGTCAGCGTGCCCCCACGAGGGCAATGGAGATGAAGTGTCTTGCCCAAGGACACAATGCGGTTGCCGCAGGTGGGATTCCCATTACCATGTACTACCACATATACAAATCACAAATTTCATGATATGCAAGGTACAACTGGCTCAAGAGTATAAAATGATCCCTAAAGCAATTTTAAAACATAACACAAATAATTTATACCCTTATAATTGTATTACAAATAAAATGAAAAGTTATGTCCTTTACTTTCAAGATATGCAAGAAAAATGTAACATGGATATGATACAAAATCTCACAAATAAATCTGTGAGGGGAGATAATCCTTGTAATTTTCCAGCTTGAAACTGGAAAACTTTGGAAGGTTCTGACTTATGTAACTTTTCATCTCTTTGGAGCAAAAGAGTATGTTTCATGATCTGATTTGTAACCAAGCCTGAATATAAGCAACTTGTCATTCGCAAAATGGGATCCCCAGAGGGTGAATTTGCTGATGCTATTCCATACAGTGGGCCAATTTATCCTCCAGGTACATCTTTCTGAATTGGTTTGAGACCTTAATTCAGAGTTAGGTTCAGAGAGGGTAAATTTGCATCACCACATTCACCCTCTGGGAACCTCATTTTGTAGATGACAGTCTGCTTATTTTCAGGCTTGTTTGTTACAACAATCACATTTGTTTCACATTGGATGAATATACAAATATTAAAAATGGCTGCAACCAGGGCATCAAAAACTAACAACATCTCATTCTTTCAACATTTTTCACTTCAAGTTTAACAAGTGCCTGGAGAATGATATGATTGCACATTTCAACGATATTATTTGATAGGAAATTTGTGACAACAAAATCAAATATACAAGAAAAATAGCTAAAATATGCAAGTCAAATTGAAGGGGTTTGCACCGTGACAGATACAAAAAAGATGGAATTCCACAACAACAAAAATATGACATTGTTAATAGTATTGTGGTATTAGCAGCAGCTTATTAGTGGTGGTAAGAGTAATACAAGTAGAAGTGATGGTAGTTGAAGCACCACGCTACAAATAGTAGTAGTGGAATTACTAACCATAGTTAAACAGGTATTACATCAGTACTAGTCATCAGAGGGGAAGAAATTTTAAATCACGTTTTTTTTTTATTTCTGGGTGGCACAAGACTGAATTTCAAAAGGTGGAGCAGAACTAGTTTTTACAAGTCTTTCCCTTTTTGAATGAAAAAGACAGAAATAATCAAAATAAATAAAAGTAGGTGATCAAGAAGTCTGTATCCAGAGAAAATATACTCATCACAGAAAAGGCATAGCAAGGCTATGAAGCATGACATTAATAACTGCAACCCGATTTCTGAGAAAATGAGAAAAACTTTACTTACCGATACATGCTGTTGATAACATTATTCAAATTGAACATAGCTTGTCATTTTCATTGTCAATATTGTGATAAAATCAAAGTAATAAAAAAACGTTGTCAAATGAAGGCATTGTTTCAATTTCTTCCTATAAAAAATATAACTCAGGAAAGTACCCCGTCAAAATTCTTTTCAGTGAAACTGCTTCATGGCAACTTTTAGTTATAATTGGCTAAATCTGTAAAACTATAGAGCAAATGTTTTTCACAATTTACAAAAAATATTCGACGAGCAAATCATTTCAGAGAGAACCAATTAAAAGACAGATGCAAGCCTTCCCATCACTCATCTACATTTTCTTTTGATAAAAATACTGAAATACATGATTTTTGAAATTTCATTCATTTACCTCACCACTACTTTGTGTAAAGTCCACTAAAAAAATTTAAAAAAGAACAGGAAAGTAAAAAAATTGGAAATTTAAAATAATTTCTATATTTTATCATACTTACCACTGGCCCAGACATTGCAAAGATGGCTCAACTGAAGAATCAGACTAAACACTTAATTTTGAACTTCCAAACACCACAAAATTAAGTCAAATTGAAAAAAACAAAGGCAATGCAAAGTGTGGGCCACTGCCCCCAACCCGCAGGCACGGTCGAAGAAGTCTTAACCCGTTACCCAACGAATCGCCCGCATCCGCATGCGTAATATGCAAATTCAGCCGTTGAAAAAATATTATTTTTCGAAAAATGTCAACCAAACCATATCATGTGACCCCTCGTTGGAACGAGCGCGTCGAGCTCATTCCAACGACTGGTCACATGCTATGGTTTTGTTGACATTTTTTGAAAAATTTCAAAAAAAGATATTTAAAATAATAAATTTTGATATCATCTGCGTGGGTAAAGGGTTAAAGGTAGTGTGAGACAAAAAAAATTGTCTAAGTCGAAAGAAGGGAAAATGGGTCATAACTCTGGGAAATACCAATAAAGGAGCGAATTAATTTCAAAGTTCTTCTTTTAACTTTTAAATCTCGCTTAGATATTGCACCTGGTTATTTGAACTCTCTTATACAGTGTTACGAACCTGTCAGAGCTCTTAGATCTTCGTCAGCCAACAATCTGGTATACAACCCTGGATACCTTGTAACTGCCGGTGATCGAGCATTCAGTGTAGCTGGACCTTATTTGTGGAACCAACTGCCCGATCACCTGAAGGTCGTCCAGGACAGAGTTTCGTTCAAAAAGTCACCGAAAACCCATCTGTTTAAATTAGCCTATCCCGCCATAATATCTAGTTAGTTACATATTCATATTAGATGTCATGTACTTATTGTAAAGCCCGTGAGCACGTTCAGTGGAAACTCGGCTTAAAACCATATTATTATTATTATTATTATTCAAAAATCGCCAATTAATTTTCATTATTTTTTTTATTTTTGTCTCAAAAACATAGGTTATGGCCCCTCGTTGGAATCAGATCTTCGAGCTCATTCCAAAGAGGGGTCATAACCTATGTTTTGGAAACAAAAAATGAAACAAATTAGTTATACAAGAATTTTTTTGGCAAGTGTCATCTGCTTTTCATGTTAGATAAAGGGTTAACAAATATGGCTATCCAAAAAGGCTACAATTAGGTTAAGAATATCAAACTATGATATCTTCAAAATGTAAAACACAAGATGATTTCTATTAAGATTATTAATAAAGTAAAAAATATACCAATACAAAAACAAAAGCATTGATTGTGATACACCAAACAAACAGGAGAAAAGCTTGTCACACTGAAGTTCAGAAAAAGTAAGCCAAAAAAACGGTAATGAGCTCACCCCCCCCCCCCCCCCTACTGTTTTGTGATAAAATATAGAATAAGCAAAACATTGGCGAGCAACTGTCAGCCTTTCCAACTTACTAAATCTGCACAAGCAGAGTAAGCAGCCATTGAAGGCAAGTGAATCATCTGTATGGTATGGCTTAGTACACAGCATCACCATGCCTCCACATGGGCAATCTAGAAGAAGCGTCTTGGGCAAGGGCAAAACACTGTTACCACTGGTCAGGATCAAACCATCAACCTTTTGGTTCAAAGTCCTGTGCTCTAACCACTGAACAACCATGTTCACGTGTATACAGTTAACAGGTCAAATGTGTACTGAAGGTATGGTGAATAGTTTCATGTTTTCAAGTTATATGCAACTAGCAGGCTGGTCTTGTCAGCACAGGTAGCCAATTAAGTGGGCTCCACTTTAGAAATTTCAGAGGGTCTGAAGAATGAGTCACATATTTCTCAAATCAGATTTTTAATCTTAATACAGTGCACGGGTGTGACACAGGTATGTGCTTTGCATTGCCTCTCCTGTGATGTAGGACCTCCATCCTGTGTAAGGAAGCAAATAAGAACAGCTTTCTAATTATAATGATGGTGAAATCTGAACAAAAAAGTATTAAAATTGTACCCAAACACTGTACAATTAACTATTACAGTGCCACCTAAATCCTCTGCACTCTGATATCAAATTACCAAAGTTTTCACCATTAATTCTTAACCCGGTGAGTATTTTCAAGATATTTTTCATCAAATTTAGTCATGGAGGCTTTACAGTAGCCATAACTAGATTTGATGAAAAATTCATCCAAATTTAATATTAGTGAAAGACTCCATTCAATTTATCGGAGAAAAATTTGATTAAACATGCCAAAATTATACTTATTAAGTGACAAGAGAATTTTTGTGCTATGCAGGAATATCTGCAAGCAGCATGCAAGAAATTAAAGGTCTCCCTTACCTTTAACTGTTTACTCTTAACCTGCTGAGTATTTTTTAAATATTCATCAAATCTAGTCATGGCTGCTGTGATGCAGCCATGACTAGATTTGATGAAAAATCTATCTAAATTCAACTCCAAGAATCATTGATGAAAAACTCTATACAATTTACAATTGACAGGGGTAAAATTTGATTAAATATGCCCAAATTATACACGTTTCAGAAAAATCCTGTCCTGGGCTGGAATATCCACCAGCAGCATGCAGAGACTTAAAAGCCTATTTCCAAGTTTTACAACCTCAAAACAGATGCCCTCACCATGCCATCATGCGGAAATCCTGCAAACAATTGACAAATTACATAGGCAGAGGTTTCTTGACAGGCAGCCAAGACAGGACTAGAAATCACTAATAAGCCACTGGATGTGTACGGACTGTGGTCAGATGTGAATTCAAGACAACTGACCAGGCCCATAAGGGTTAACACTTTACCTCACTTTAACAAACCATGACCCACCAGCACCATTCAATAAAATCATAATTCAAATTTTACTATTTCTTTCATTTTTGCTTCTAAAACATAGCTTATGACCCCATATTGAGCTCAATCTGTTTATTCCAAGTGGGGTCATACACTTTGTTTTGTTTTGAAAAAAAAATCAGAAGTTTTTAGTTATTTAACTCTCTGTACTCTGATGTCAAAGTGGCAAAGTTTTCAGCAGCAAATATTTCCCATATTGCAGTTTGATATTTAACCAAATATACCTTGTTTGACAAAGCTCTGTGAGCTAACAAGATATAATTGGTTAATTTCACAGCTAAACAAGAAAAAAACAGAGTGATTGGAGAAAAGTCTGCTGCAGTCCCAGAGTGCTAAGGGTTAAGAAATTTTCTGCCACTGTTGGTTGCTACTCATTTGAGGGTACTCATCTCTTTCCAATAAATTGTGACATGATTAAATATCTAAATGACATCTATTTCATTGTTGGGCTAATATAAACATGCATAAAGTCTAATAAGCTCATATATTTATTAAGCTCTCACACAATTTAGTAGAGTCATATAATAAGCAATCATAACAGTTCACCTCAATGGATTCTAGTTTTGTATTTTGCCAACTTACTTTATTTGATCTGACAACAGCTTCTCCTAATCTTCTGTTTCTTCCTCCTCGACATGTTGCAACTAAATCTGCTATTCCACAGCTTTCAAAAAATGTTGATTTACAACAACCTACAAGGAACAAATTTATATCTTCATTATAACTGCATTTGTGATTTTATGATCCAAAATTTCCATTTTTTTATATTAAGTATGCTCTATGTTCATCAGATTAAAATGGAATATGAGCAGTCTGAGTCTCCAACTACTAAAGAATGGTGACTTCGAGATAGGCAGTACTGGTATATATTGAAAGAGCCAATCAGTAATCAGTCAGTAATTTTGTGTGATGGTATCAGCAGGCCTGGCAATCCAGAAAATCAAGGAGTGCAAAATAGTTGCCCTCCTCAGATTGCTTGGGAGTGCAATTGCACCTGAAAGTTTCAATGCAAAAAATGTGTATGCTATTTTGGTTATATTTACTTCAAGGTATTAATATTGTGACTGAAAAATAGTACCACATTCAGCTCTATAGTGGAAAAATTGGCACACACATCTTCTCATTATTCATAATGTTTCATTCAATTCTTATGTGACTGTCATCTTCACTCAAAATGTATCAAAATGCAACACGGAATGGGTCATGAATTATTGCGAATCAGTGCAACATTGACAAATCGTCTCCTGAGTTCCAATGTGTTCTCTGTGCCAGAGAACACTTTGGAACACAGGGGATGAAATGATAATAGATTTTAAAAGCAGTCATAAACAGGTCTGGCATTCCAGAAAATCAAAGGGTGCAAAAAATTGCACTCCTCAATTTTTTCTAGGCGTGCAGCACTCCTAAAGAATTGCAGGACTGTATCAGTATTGGAATTGTGTCCACTGTGAAGACTGTAATAATACAAGGTTTATCCCCCCCCCCCCCACAAAGTACCGAGGATGATACCAAACCTGAATTTTTTAGAAATCAACAACTCTATCATTTTTAGTTGATGGCTGCACTATTTTTATTTTAACACCTAATTTTCAGTATATTTTGACTTCTTTGATAGTAAATCAATATTTTCTTGATACTCATACTGCATGGTCTATATGGTATACATCCAGCTCTGCAGCTAAATTTGAGGGATTTTCTGTTTGGTATTGTGGAGGGGTTTCGTTGTGTTGTGTTTTTAAAGTTTTGTTTTCAAAGGAAAGAGCAGAAAATTAAAGTTTACAGCAAAGTATACTTTCATCAATTCCCTTTTCGTCAATAGAAAATATACCATGTGTTATTCGATACATGTTTTGCTATGTATATTCTGCAATATCTATATATGTAAGTAGTGGAATAATATAATATTAGAACGTTCCTTTTCGTGTTCTATCGGTCGATAGTACCTAAGTTTGTGTGATTTCTGAAATAAAACCATCAACAGTGAAGCTGCTGAAGGTTTTATTTCAGAAGTCACACAAACTCAGGTACTATCGATCGATAGAACATGAAAAGAAACATTCTAATTATTTTATTATGCCGAACAAAAAATAACTTTCATTGTTAAGCGTTAACTGCAACACGCCATCAATCTTGTAATAACAATGTAGTTGAATCCCAAAACATGACGTCATTTTGAACGTCTCTTCGAAAATGATGTCTCTTCTAAAATGACTTGTCACAAGTGCCGTCGCTTTGGGAGTTTCTATATAACCAAATGCCAGTGTTAACAACTGCATCATGCTGTTCATGTTATAATTCATTGTTAATGCTTGTCTGATAAGTGATATAAATTAATGGAATATAAATTCATGTTTCTCGGACGACGACAGTTGATAGAATTAAGCGGAGTGAAACAATTTATTTTGAACTTGAGGCAGAGGCTCAGTGAGGTCGAGGAGTACTAAACTTGTGGAAATATAATTGATTGAAGTCACAACTCATATTCAGGATTCACTGAAGTAGTGAACAACACGTAAGTTTTTAATATTTCTGATTCTTTTGAATTCATTGTTTGCAGTTAAAATTGAAAACACACCCACTAAAGATGAGATATTTGTTGGTACGTTTGTGTCTACCGGAGACGAAAGAAGTTAAACGGACACAGAGCCAACGTTACGAAAAAAGTTAAACGGACACAGAGCTAGCGTTTGGTGTGGAGAAATTCCAATCGATGCTGATCAATGGAAGTGCAGCTTACATTTTCTTCGTTCTCTTGTCTCCAGGGAAAAACATTCCAATAGTACCCATGTTTTGCCCCAAAACTCCAGTACTATGACTTTTAGAAGGTGTCAAATTAACCAATCACGGCTGATGTGACAAACGTGAGGCATAATAAATATAATTATAATCTTAGAACTACAAAATCTTTTCACATTGATTGATGATTAACAGAGTCGAACTCAAGACGAGAAGTGAAAAGAATTTTCTTTCTTACTTAACAATTAACGGAGATTTTGTTGTTAAAACAAGGATTTTTCATGCTTGGGAAGTGTAATATAGATCACACAAGAACACATTTAATGATATGTATTTTATTTCAACATATCCATTTTATTCGCAGAACATCATACAAAAAACAAGATAAATTGGAAAGTATGCTAGAACATACAAGATGTATTACTGTGTTGTCTCAACAAGGCAACTCCAACAAGACATTTTTATCTTATCTTTCAATTCATTATCATAAAAAAAGAGAAATAAGAAATAAACAAATATATGTTTATGCTATTTGGGGTGTTTTGGGGGGTGTTTTCCTACTAGACCAATTCCCATTAGACCAATTCCCAAAATACCAATTACCATTAGACCAATTCCCCTTAGAACCAACTACTTATTGTTATTGATTAAGGATAATTAGGAAAACATAAAACATATATTTAATGAAAAGGACTTTTTTTGAAAAGGAACAAAATATATGCATAACATACAACACAGCTCAATATATATAATATTTACTTCAATTTCTCGCTCCGTTTGACAGATGCACGCACATGTACCATAACCCTTGAAACATCAAAATCAGTAAATCACACTCTAATATCAATTGGGTTATTTATTTATTTATTGGTGTTTAAGGTCACATACTTATGCACAATGGCTAATCATGACAGTTTAACGGGTGGAGGAAGCCGGAGTACCCCGAGAGAACCACTGATCAATGACGAGCAGCTGCCAGCTCCCCAACATCGTAACTCTGCACTGCAGCACAGGTAGGGTTAGATTGGTTGAAGACATGCGCACCATCGACGTGCAGTACGCTTTAGTACACAGCGACATCATGCCCCCTTGTGAACAATTGGGGTTAAGTGCCTTGCCCAAGGACACAACGTGGGAGTCCGAATTGATCGCTCAGACAGTCACACATCCGAGGACTAACTGGGCTTGATGTTGCTTAACTTTGGTGATCTGACGAGAACCGGTTACCGCAACGCCCCCCCAACTGGGTTCATATTCACTCAACCCAGTTGATTTGGGTTGATTTTTAACCCAATTGATTTTAGAGTGTTCCAGCACTGACACCCCACCCCCCACCCCCCAAGCCCAACATCTACTGACTTTGCCTTCTAAAAATGCATAAAATACAAAAAAATAGAGATTTATAACATTTCAACACAGCTCAATACATATAAAATTTACTAACTTTGCCTTCAATTTCTTGAGTCTATCATCATATTATTTGTTATGAAAATCAGCCCAACATCTATTGGCCACAAAACATTAAAAAGAATCCCATCCTTTGAAAGTGTGTGATTACCATACCAAAGGATTGTGTTTATTTTGTTATGAAAATCAGCCCAACATCTATTGGACAATAAAAAGACTCACATGGCAATAAATAACATTAAATACATTTATAATTATATAAAATTATTGATATAAAATTATTTTAGAAGTAGAAAATATCAGTTGGTCTAAGGGGAATTGGTCTCACGGTAATTAACTTATTGGGTATTGGTGTAGTGGGAGTTGGCCTAAAGGGAATTGGTCCAGTGGTAATGATGCTTTCTGGGGATTTTTTCTACCTTTGCTTTACAGTAGTTGAGCAGTTATTAATTGTATTTCATCTCTTGTGAATATATCAAATTTATGTTATCTAATTCAAGCAAGAGTTTATTTCTAAAATTATGTGTTTATGTTTTTTATTTTTATTTTATTTTATTTTAGTTCCCACAAAGTAGATCTTCTGTTTCTCAGGCCATTATTTGTAAAATTGCATGTGGGCGAGTGTTTTTTTATTTTATTTTTTATTTCTGTAATTATTTCTTTGCCATCAAAAAGTTCATGTTCTTGGTTTATGTTTTAGGCCTCATAATCTACAGAACAGCATGGGTGGTGGTGTATTTCGTCCCTTCAGAGCAAGATTGCTGCTTTGCAATGCTGAAGCATTGCAAAGCCATCTTGCATCCAAGGGACAAATTTATCAATTTTTTTAACTTTGGTAAAATATCACACATAAACCATTTAATTTTTATTTTTTTAAGTTTACATTGGTTATAAAAAGAGAGCATGTGGCAGCCAAAAGGACCATGCGGGAGGGCCTGAGAAACATATTTTTATTTTTTTTAGGCCTTATGCATTTGTTTATTTTTTAAAGTTTAGTGGATGATCAAATAGCCATATTTTAGATAACAGCATGACATTACAGTTCCTGGCAACTTTGCCAATTGAAACCTCTCTGCCTGATAGTATGCATATTAATAGCTTGTGGTGCAATGGTCCCTAACACAAAGAACTAACAGTACTTGTCTCCCTCTCTTGTCTAGCTGTGTATCATATTGTTATCAAAACACTTGCTTACAAGATAACCGGAAAGAAATGAGACAAGAATAAAAAAATCCATAAAAACATATAAATAAGTTTACAAAAATACCATCCCATTTTGGGGCAAATGTAAGTATATTTGTTGAATATTCACCTATTTTAATTTGTAATAAACTGGCTGTTGAAAAGGGAATTGATGAAAAGGGAATTGATGTATTGGTAAGTGACGAAATGGGAATTGATGAAAAGGGAAGACACCTTCTAAATTAGTTCAAATGTAGATTTACTCCTGAGGGGTTGTATTCTAACCATGATATATTTTGTGGCCTCATAACATTTTCCCCAAACATTTAAACATGAAAATGACATCAATAAGAAGAGTAAAATTAATCTGGCAATGGAACCTATTTAAGTTTGAATGCCAAGCTACAGGATGAATAGCAAAACTTCTTCAAATATGCCCTGTTGTTTAGGGGTTGAACATAATTAAAGGATTGACCAATGAATATATGATGGATCTTTTCATGTTTTAACCTATTAGTCCAGGCACATTAGACATAAAAATGAGAAAGTAAGGAAAAAAATCGGAGAAAGCTGATTTTTTTTATATGTTTCCGGGACACACATTGCGGATAAAGTGTGAAAAGTCCCCGCGAATCCGAGTTGAGCTTTTTTAGTTATAGCGTTTTTTTGATGAAAAAAAAAAATTTAAAAAAAATTCGACCCAGCTCCATATTTCTCATTCTTATTCGCCTTAGTAGGGTGAGAATCATAAATATCGTGCTGAATTATATTGAGAATACATATCCCCAACAGAAAATGCCAACTTTGTACCAATCCTCACACTCAATGGTGAAATATTCACGAAAATATAAAAAATTACGAAAAAAAATTTATTGTTTTCATACACACAATGGTACACAACGTCCATTAAATCAAATCTACGACTACTTTGGGAGTTAAATTATATATCAAAAATTGCAGAAAAGCAGTGGCTTTATAATGATATATAACAATAGTCATTTATTCCATAATGAACTGGTGAAACGTGTGAAATATTAACCATACCCCCTAAACTCAAATTCAAACGGCATCGACTTTTCTCATTCAAATACCGTATTATAGCATCATTGTTTCAATTTCCATGTTCGATTAAATCACATAATGTGGTGTTCGCCTACACTCAAGATGCATTGGCATGTAATGTGTGCACGCCCTTGATGTGTACTCATAAACAAATTTGTATTGTACAGACAACGCTCTTTAATTTGATGCAAAATAGCCTTGAAAGACTTTCATCAGGAAACGCTGTTTAATTCCGCATTCCAGGTCTTTATGTACAGACAACGCTCTTTAATTTGATGCAAAATAGCCTTGAACGACTTTCATCAGGAAACGCTGTTTAATTCCGCATTCCAGGTCTGTCCATTGCACAAATTGCTCTGTTCAGTATTGGACACTCCGCATTTGATGCCTAGATATTGAAACCAATGATCCCTTGATAGATATATATGTAATTTTGCCTGTTGTTGATTATTAGAGTCTTGTGTTATTTGTAGAACTGATCAGTTATGTTGTTGGCATATCACTTAGCGTTACCTGTTGACACCTTACGGTGACAACGAAGCAGGTCCGCACATTGATATCTGTTCTGTGGTATTGTACTTGAGTTTATTGTGTCTATCATCTTTTTTCTGTTGTGACTTTGGCAATGGATAAATGTATCAAATGTAACGATGAGTTGACCGGCTCGTCCAGAATAACTACACTTGGTGAGCGGGGTATAGAAAAGTTGGTTGCTGTAAGCGTCGAGCTTGGCGATAATCTTTTTGCCGGTTCGAAGAAACCCACAGCTGGTGAGAAAATTCACAAATTCTGCTACAAGAATTATACACGGGAAAGTTCTGTAAGAAAAAGTAAGAGAATGTCTCTAGATGCAGCTGAATCTGACGAAGCTGGTCCATCTATGACAAAAAAATTGCGCTCTGATCAAGATGCTTTCAATTTTAAACTCCATTGTCTGTTCTGTGGAGAATCTGCCGACAAACAAACTCATATACCCGTTCAACGTAGAAGAGAAGTCCACACCATTGAAACATTGACTTTTGTTGATAGTATCAGAACCCGTTGTTTGAAACGTAGTGATGAATGGGGTGAGTCTGTACTTACTCGGATCGGTCGTGCTATCGATCTAGTGGCCGAGGAATGTCGGTATCACCATGATTGCTGGACAGGATTTGTCAGAGATAAGCCTGAGCGAACTCTTTCACGGGGTAGGCCTGTTGCAGACAAGAAAGCACTTGCATTCCATGAATTGTGTACCTTTATGGAGAACAGCGATGAGTGTCAGTTTTCCTTGAGCGAATTGGCAGAGACGTTTGAATCGTATCTTGGTGACGAAGTCGGTTACACAATTAAACATCTTAAAACCAAACTGCTTGAGCATTTCGGTAGTAGAATCTCTATTACAACACTGAGGTCCCTAAAAAATGTTGTCACATTCAGAGATTCATCAGACAAAATACTATATGATTCGTGGTACTCAGACAAATGTACCAATGAAACTGATGAATGTATGCGCATCGTCAAGAAAGCATCGGCTATAGTCCGCGATGATATTCGGTCAGCCATTTACGAGTGTGACGTTTATCCCAAACCCGATTCGTTATCTGGATCTAGTGATCTACTACCCGATACACTCCAAACCTTGTTACAAGGGATTGTTGCTCCGTTGCAGCGTGGGCAAAACATCCAAGCCAACCAGAGACGCGTGACAGCCATAGGTCAGTCTCTAATAAGTTCTTGTCGGCCCCGTTCATTCTTGTCACCAGTATTATTGTCGGTAGCAGTTTACATACATAGGAAATTCGCATCTCGGGAATTGATCGACATTCTGAATGGACTAATGTTCTCTTCTAGCTACCGGGAAGTTCAACAATACGTTCATTCTGTCATGATAAGCAAAGGTCCGTCGCCTATACTTGCGAACTTCACACAATTCGTTTTCGATAACGCCGATAAAACGACTAACTGGTGATCATTCGAATATTGGCTCTGGTGAATTCGGGTACATCCCTTTGAAAGGTTACAGTAAACCAAGCAAATCGGGTCTTGACGAAATTGTGATGAAGGATTTATCAACTTTGGGTGAATCTGATCCGAAAAATTTGAAACTCGCAAAAACAGTCGACAGTCTTTGGTCTTTGACGCATGTACTGAGAGTACCTTGCCCATCTTGGGCTGGATATATGCACATTGTCACATCATCAGATGATTATGAAACAAGTGATGTCGAGATACTTCCCTTTATTAATTTTGATCCATCCAACCCGAGCACAATTTACACTGCTCTCATGTTTGCACAAACTGAATGTGAGAAACAGGGACTGAACGTTTGTCCAGTGACGTTTGACCAACCACTTTATATCAAAGCAGTGGAGATTGTGTCTTCTTCAGATAAGTTGACAAAAGTTTTCGTTAGACTCGGCGGCTTCCATATGATTATGTCATATTTAGGGGCAATTGGTTCGATCATGGCTGGTAGCGGCTTGGAATAACTTTGGGGGACTGTTTATGCTGGTGGGTCAATCCATCATTTGATCAGTGGTCATGCATATTCAAGAGCAGTTCGTGCCCATTTGCTAACACAAATTGCCATTACAAAACTTGTGTTTGAAGAAAGTCAAACACTAGATAACATAGACTGCACAGAAGGCAATGAAATATTCTGTGGACTTGCCAGAGGTGACTGTACAACAGCTGACGCTGTCAATCAAGAAAGTGTCAACCATCTACTGTCAAAATTACACGAACTGCTCCAGAATGCGTCCGTAGGACGCACAGGAAAGCTTTGGGTACAATACTACGAGCAAATAGGTCTTCTCCAGTTGTTCTTGAGAGCAGAGCGCACAGGCGACTGGGAACTCCACACATATTGTGTTCGCAATATGATTCCAGTATTTCACGCAGGTGGTCATTTTGCATACGCAAAAAGTTCTCATCTCTATTTGCAGCAGATGAATGAGCTAACAGAAATAATGCAACAGGATGATTTGAAGTTGTTCACTGAGAAAGGTTACTTTACCATAAGGCGCTCAGATAAATTCTGGGACGGGATATATTCTGATCAGACCATAGAGCAGTGTTTAATGAGAATGTTCAAGCTCCCTGGTGGTCTCACACATGGCAGGGGAATAACCGATAGCACTGTTGCGAAATGGGTACATGGACTACCTCTTTGCCTTCCAATATGTAATGCTCTCGAAAATTTTGTTCATGTTCACACTGGTCATGGCAAACAACATCGGGATCTCCGTCAAAGTTCACAATTGACTGATGCCAATGATATCACCAAATTATTGAACTGGCTCAGAGTGCATTCCCCCTTTCAGAATAGAGATCCACTACAATTAGTCTCTATAGCGACCGGGCTTGTGGCCGACGAAACTGTGAACTGTGACCAAGTTCGCAAAATTGGTGAATGTTGCGTATCGAATGTTGTAAGCAAAACGTTCAACAGCATCAAACTACGACGTGTTGACACTGTGAAGTCTTTCGCATCGATGGCAAATAGCATCAAAGTCCGTGGAAGTAAGGTAGTGATTGACCCCACAATTCTGTTCAACCGCATCACATGTGTTATTCAGTCACAAGCAGAGATGGAAGAGTATCTCAAATATGAACTCGCCCCGAAACCACCAGCATTGTTTGATTCTGCTGGAATGAGGAAGACACAGAAAAGCACGCTCGGTAAGATCCTCAAAACATACGGTTCTGAGCAAACTAAAATCCCAGAACATTCTCTGTTTGTTGTAGATGGTGGATTTTTATTGAGGGCAGTTGTATGGCCTAAACAGTCGTCATATAAGGACATATGTACATCATATTCCAATTATCTAGTGAGACATTTTGGGGCGAACGTCGTGGTTGTTTTTGATGGTTATGCTTGTACAATGTCGACAAAGGGCATGGAACAAGCCCGTAGATCTAAAGACAGGTATTCCATTGATATCAATATCTCACCCGAGTTACCAGCCACCACACCCCAATCCGATTTCCTTGCAAATGCCAAGAACAAAACCCAACTTATCGATCTTCTAATGCAGGAGCTATCTGCTATCAATATTCAGTCCAAGCAGGCCGAGGCTGATGCTGATGTACTGATAGCCGAAACTGCACTTGACATCGCTCAAGATGACAACAATGTTGTCGTTGTGGGAACAGACACAGACTTGTTAGTCATTCTTACCTCTCGAGTTCAACCGGGATGTAATATTCACATGATGTATTCCATTACCCCAAACTTACTAGTTTCAGTTAGTGAAATAGCAACCAAAATGGGTGACCATAGAAGCAACCTCCTTGTAGCACATTCTATAAGTGGTTGTGACACTACTTCTGCACTCTTTCGAGTTGGTAAGAAGAAAGTATTCAGTACAATTGTCTCCGATGTTACTAGCAACTCTCAACAGTATGTCAACACAATTTTGGCGGATGACAGTACACCAAGTGCAGTAGCCGCTGCCGGGGAACAACTTCTCCTGATCTTATACGGGAGTAAAACTGTTTCCTCTCTCGACCAATATAGATATGTCACTTACAAGCGTTATGTAGCAAAATCTAAACTGAATAAACCCATCGACCTAGCCTCATTCCCACCAAGCAGCGATGCTGCACAACAACATGTCTACAGATGTTATCTCCAGGTCCAACAATGGCTGGGCACTTCGCTTCCTCCGACGGATTGGGGTGGTCGCTAGACAATGGACTTCTTGTACCGACTGCAGCCACAAAGCCATGTGCCCCCGATAACCTACTGAATCTGATCAGTTGTGGTTGCAAGAGTGCTTGTACAAAAAGGTGTGGGTGTAAGAAGGCAGGACTCTCTTGCTCAGGTTTGTGTAATTGCAGTTCGGATTCTTGTAACAACCACAGAAACACTGTCCTGTCGGAAATTTCTGAGTTCGATGAATAATATGTATATAGGTCATGTCATTTCTGTATATAGCGTTGATAATAGTCAATGTAACTTAATCCATGTTGATTGATTTGTACATTCTGTAAATATTATTTATTGATTTTTGTACATTCTGTAAATATTATTTATTGATCTAATGCTGCCAGACACAGACGTGTCTGTTCGGTCCCAAGCCCGAAAATAGTTGAGTTCTCATGCTGACGAATTTTATGCCAAAAGGGGAACTCGGCCAGAAGCAGAGGGGGTCTTCCATAATGTCTATTTTGTAAGCAATGATAAAAGTCTTCAAATGGTGGTGGATTTTTTATCGTCTGTCCAACTAACATCCCATTCTGTACTACGACCCTTTGGGCAAATCTGTTAGGAAAATCGTCATTTTTTGCGTAAATCCGATACTTTTTTGTGAATTTTCAATAATTTTTCGCAGAAATTGTCACAGAATGCACATTTTCCTCTAGGTAAATGTATATTAGACATTATGTAGTTCGAAATACGCGTAAACAAAAAATACAGTTGGATCAATTGGAGGTTACAAAGTTCGTGCGATTTTTATTTTTTTTTTTCAAACGCGTTTTCGAAAAAAGGCTGTAGAAAAAAAAAGCTCAACTGGGATTTTAGGGGACTTTTGTCTAATCGTTCAGTGACATGTACTCGACATTCCCTGAAAAAATCAGCTTTCTCCGATTTTTTTTCCCTAGTGAAACCTAATGTTCTTGGGCTATATTGTCTTGAATGATTAAAAATGATAAATTTCAAGTAATTTGTATACTTACCAATGGCCCAGACTTAGCTGGTGCTAACTCAATAATATCAAGGTCCAAACACAAATTTTGAACCCCCAATCCCCAAAATTTGCATACAAATACCGAAATTTGAAAGTCCTATCTGGCCCTCCATACTTTTAGTACTGTGCATGCACAGTACCCAGGAAGAGAACGGAACTGGGGCCAAGCATCATTCTTCCTAGTTGTGCCTACTAATGTTATAACTCAGCGGGGAGGTATGAGTGCCCACTCATGGAAGGGTCATCCCCGTCTGGGCCATTGGTGAGTATAAAAAATATACAAATTACTGGAAATTTATCATGTTTTTATACTAGAACCAATGCCCCAGACTAAGCTGTATAGTGAAAAGGCTGGCGAGCCTAGGACTTAAAGGAGTAGCAGACTCAATTTCAGCTCCTTAGCCTGCAGTAGGACTCCCAAGGTGAACAGGAGATTAAAATTTCAGGAACTACTCTCTATACAACAATAGAAGATATACCACCCAAATAAGGAGTAATATCCAAGTCATTCCTTATTACTTAGCACAAATGATTATGTTAATTGGGTGTAACAAGCCCCCAATTTTAAGGCTAGTCCAGACTAAGAGAATTAAAATTGGGAAAAGCGTGTCCGAGAGTTGGAAACTAGTGCCCACAGACACACACTGAATACAATGCAACAAACTGTACAGAAGATCAGTATTATCTATAGACAATAACAGCTTCACACATAGTTACACACTTACTATAAGGCCAGAAGAGGTAAAGAGAAATCCCCCCCACCCCCCTCCCCATTCTTTTTTTTAAGGAAAAGAGGAAAGCGGCTTGGAATCAGTGATAAAGCAGTAATGAATAATATACTACTCAAAGTTTGCTAAGCACCAAGTACATCCAACTACCTGTTTTACGTTTTAGTTGAAATACTGTAATGAAAAGTGTATATATTTTTTATTCAATTATATCTTTAATGATTTAAGTACAGAAATTAAGATTTTATTGGTAAAAGAGGAAATTTTTCAATATGCCAAAAAACTGATGGAGCGAACTGGTATGGCTTCAATATCGAGTATGAGACCCATTACTGTTAATTACAGCTTGACAACACCTTCTCATGCTCCAAATCGGGTTCCTGGTGATCCTTTGTGGGATGTTCTTCCTTTCTTGGACCAGCATGGCACCAAGCTCCTGGACACTTCTTGGCTGGACTGGACGACCTGAAATTGCAAGCTGCAACTCATTCCAGACATGTTCGATTGGATTAAGGTCAGAGGATCTTGCTGGCCAGTCCATATGCTCAATCCCCTCCCTCTGTCGGTACTCCTTAACAGCATGGTCAACATGAGGACGGGCATTATCGTCCATCAGAATGAATATATCACCCACTGCACCTGCATACAATCTTACATGGACATCTAGGATCTTATCAAGATACTGTTGTGCAGTCATTGTACCACGTTCAAGGACACAGAGCTCTGTACGTCCATCCCAGCTGATGCCGCCCCAGACCATGATTGACCCTCCATCATAGTGCTCATGCTCAGCAATGTTGGCTGCATGGAATCACTCTCCTGGTCTTCTCCAGATCTTAAAAAGCCCATCTGTGTGGTCTGGGCAGTACCTTGACTCATCTGTAAAAAGGACAGGTCGCCAATCTTCTCTGGTCCATCCAACGTGGTCCATGGCCCATTCATATCGTGCCTGGCAGTGGTTCTGGGACAGCAGAATGCGAATACATGGTCTTCTCAATCGGAGACCACCTTTGTGCAACCTTGCCTGGGTAGTCTGCATTGAAACATTTACCCCAGATGCATCCTGAAGGTCACTGCGAAGCTGGGTTGCTGTGGCAAAGCAGTTCCTACGGGCCTGAATGATCAAAAACTGGTCTTCAGCTGCAGATATTGCCCTGTCTTTGCCACCAGCATGCCGTCTTAATGGTGTGCCATACTGCTGAAATCTTGCTCAGGCTCTGGTGATCACCGTATGGTGCACACCAAGGGCTTCACCAACCTGGCGGTAGGTAGCCCTTGCTCCACCATCCCTACAGCCCGCCACATTCCTGCTTCAGACAAATGTCTTCTTACATTTGCATTTGCCATATTCAATCATTAAATCATAAGGGTTTGTGTTGAAATGAAGATTGAATACCCTACACACGTCATGTACATGTAAACAGTACACGAAAACATCATTAAAATCATGCTTTCCATGACTGTCACGAAAAGTCTGCCTGTCAAGAGAGCTAATGTAAACACTGGGGACCATCTCAATACATTCCTCAATCATATCCATCAAAAATATCGCAAATATGTCACAAGCAAATTTCACAATGATGTGTCAAATATTTGGTGCTTAGCAAACTTTGAGTAGTATATATAGTCGCCTAAAAGGCTCCCGGTTACTAAAATCGCAAGCTTCCAACATGTATGCTGTATCCGGAATACGGAGATTGGTTGATAACCGGTGATATTAATATGTACAACCTTAAACTTGTCCAACTGAATCCCAATGGAAAATTATCTGAGAGAATTTATATGCTTCTGAGCCAACCAACAAGCGACCATGTTCAGGTGTACAAGTAAATTCCAATAATGAACTTCCAAATTGTAAACGTTCAATCTACAAGAATGAGACAGTAAGATTCCCCTTTGTGTACCTCTTCCGGTTGAAAACTCGATTCAGAACCTGGAACGGGATATGAATAAAATACCTGTCAAGGACTGTCCCCAAATAAATCATTGTTCCCTTGGTCCGTTAAAACCAACGACTGTTTGGAGAATGAATATACCACTCCAAATAAAGAAGACTCAAACAGAGAATGTACGCATAGACAGTCTGTTGGAAACTAGACCAAAATTCTCATAAGCTCTTATACTGACACTGAGCAAGAATTTAAGAGAATCTATTCAAGAAACACGTCTGCCTAATAATTAATACTATTATGCACGCAACCAACAGAATCCTGCATGTACCCTCGCCTGAATATAGCCTTATCATCGGAGTAACTGAGAGATACAAAATATAACCAGGAAACTGAAGGAATAAAACTACGATAATGCAATTTATAACCTGAGGAATAGACTCATATTGTAACAAAAGCAGACAGCTCTGAATGAAACTTCTCAGAGTGGACTATTTGCCATATTTGAAGAATGTTGCCCAGATAACAGACATATCTGCCACACAGGTACACGAAGACTAGCAATATCAACCGAATGAATTCATGAAGAATTCGGAATCCAAAAACAGATACTGTTCAGGAATCATATGCTCGTATACGAATAATGAACAAACAAACACAGGAAAAAAACCAACTAAAGAGTGGGTGCGCCCCTGAAGTCACCATTAGAACACAACCCACCCGCCAATCGAAGACCAATGAAAGACTTGCATATAATTGAATGCATACAAGGCTTAAGGGAGGAGAACTACGTCCTGCTCTGTAAAACTATTGGTGGTGGTGGTGGAGGAGGAGGAGGGAGGGGGGGGGGGGGCAACATAATATTGACCCCCCCCCCCCCCCCCCCCCCCCCCCACACACACACACTTTAGTGTTGGTAGTCTAGAATCTAGAATAGTGTGGCGAAACGGGCCTCACGCTATTTTCAAAAAAAAAAAAAAATTTTTTATCAAGTTTCCATCGGAAATACCGACGGAAAAGGTTTATAAACCTGTGCTACAACTTGCGGTAATTCGAAAATAATTGTACAAGCCTAACAAGGTCTTTTCGGTAATTCGTAAGTCACCTTGGGACAATTGTTTTCTTTTCACAGGGTGTATACCACTGTGACTGCCTCACTTTAATCATATCACACCTTATTTATACTTGGTGGACTTTGTTTGTTGAAAAATAATTCCATAAGCTTGTATTTTGACATTTTTATATGCAACGCTTCGGCGTGTTTTCGCTTGAAGGCTGTCATGTTTCGCGATGCGTACTGGGAAAATTTTCAACTTGGAAATCAGTTTGTTTTGCACTTATTGGTTTCGCCGGTCGCATAAAGTTATTCCAGTTTATTTGTCCTATAATTTCTCAGTATTGTGTTGGTGTTTGAATGGTGTCAGTGCTGGGTCACACCAGCATCCTTATCAATCAAATTCTATCATTTTTTTTAGCGTTGACCTTTGCTCAGTTGCCTGAGTCCCGCTGAAACACGCAGGGGTCAACTCCGGCGTGTTTTGACGGGTGTCATGTGACCCACGGGTTTTGTAGAGTATAAAAGCAGAAGTCACTGGTTCAAGCGGGGCTGAATCCCGACACACAATAAGAGCTAAAAGAAGCGTACGGAAGAAGTTCTTTGTGAGTCTCAATTTTATGATGAAGGATTATTGCGAAGCCAAGAGGCACTCGCAATAGTTTTTTTTACTTATTCGTGTTATTTTAGGGGGGGGGGGGGGGGCGCACAGAGCCAAGCGGCTAGTGCACTGAGTAGGTTTTCTATTTATTTCTGTTAGGCAGCGCAGGGCCAAGAAGCCAGCGTTATCGGTGATTTTGCGGGTTTTGCCTATTTATTTATTTTTATTAGGGGGCGCAGGCCAAGAGGCCAGTGCTATCAGTAATTAATAGGTTTTCTATTTATTTATTTTCGTTAGGGAACGCAGGTCAAGAGGCCAGCCTTTTCTGTAATTTGCAGGTTTCACATATTTATTTTCGTTCGGGAACGCAGGCCAAGAGGCCAGCGCTTTCAGTATTTTAATATTTTCTGGCCAGAGTTTACTCATTTTATTGGAGTACACAGGGCTGAGAAGCCAGTGTACAGGCCCGGTAGGACAGCGTTTGCCCCTCAAATATTTCTTTCTCAATTTATTTCTGTAGGCGTACACAGAGCCAAGAGGTGTGTACAGGGTTTACAAAATTAGCATTGTCCATAGTATTTAACTTATTTATTTACTTTGTTAAGCTCACTGGGCCAAGAGGCCAGTTCAGAAGTATCTGGGTGTTTTATTCAAGGAGTGGGGAGCACAGAGCTAAGCAGCCAATGCCACCCTAAGTTTTAGAGGGTTTATTTCTATGGGTGTACAGGGCCAAGAGGCCAGTACACAGGGCCAAGAGGCCATACATATTTCCTCAATATGAAAGTAAATTATAGCAGTACTTTAGGCTAAGAAGCCAGGGTGCTATTCATGGCCAAGAGGCCAGTTCACAGGGCCAAGAGGCCCATATACAGGGCCAAGAGGCCCATATACAGGGCCAAGAGGCCTAAAGTAGGGGCCAAGAGGCCCTAGGTTTTCTCTATGATGTCTAGTAATAAAACAATTTAATAAAATCAATGCATGGTAAGGGAACGTTGTAATAATAGAACAATGTTCATAACTTACCATAGCCTAGGGGTCAGCGGCCACATGTTCAGGCTGGATTTTATTCGCCCAACATTTTCCTGTTGTTAATTGAAAACAGTGACGGGTCTGACTATGTGTACTCATACCCGTCACAAGGGAATGTCTGGCGAATACTATCCTGGGGCTGGACATGTGACTTGGTTGTTGGCTTAATAATATCGCTTGTAGGAGAGATTGCCCACTATGGTAAGGCGTGTGTGAGAGAGTGAAAGCTTAACAAAGCTGTGCAATGCCTATAGTAAAGGTTAAACATGTACAATGTAGTTTCAAGTAAATGTACACTGCTCTGCTATCTAATTTACACTCTAGTTCTATGTGCGATACAACGTCTGATGGAGCTCCATTGGGGTTTCACCTGGTGGTGTTGCACCTAGAGCTACAGTGGCGCAGAGCACGTGTTGAAGGTACGTTGGCGATTCTTGACAACTTCAAAAATTAGAAAACAGGTAATGAAAGTTTTGCCTTAAATAAGGCTAATCATTTTCATTGCGTGGGAGGTTGTTAATTTAAAACTCAGTTTGTTAGGATTTGTTGTATGGTTGTTCGGGGTGTTGCTCCCGAGAGGATGATCCTTATTAAGGACCCTCCTGTCGAGGCGCAATACATTGAATGACCAGACAATATGTTATTTGTTATGTTAACTGGTGGTGTCTAGTCGTAAATATGGTTGCTTGTAGTTACAAGTGTAGGAGTGGAGAAACAATCCTGAGTTTGTCTTGCTAATGGAAGTGAGATTCTGTTAATAATATTGACAGGTGTTTTTGGAATTTATCCCATATTTGGGATGTGCCAAGAAAAATTGTATGGTCAGCCCAGTCTCTCGAATCTCCGTTTGTCATGGTGCAGTTCGGCGAGAGGAACAGTATCCTACTGTCCCTCCCGCTGAGGTGCATCCTGACTAGCGGTGATTCGATAAGCATTTTTCCGTCAATTTACTCCAGTTTTATCTGGACCGGTGTTGTGTAAGTTAGGTTGTAATTTCTAGTTCAGTGTATAGCGCCCTTTTGGCGGGACACTGTACACACTTTCGTAGTGCCTAATGCTCGATTCCTCATAATGGGAGTATAATACCCCCATTGTGGGAGATCGACCATTAGGACAGTCTTTCAGAGCTATTGCTCTGTTTCGTTTGATCGTCTTCCCATCTTGCAAGTGGATTGTTACACAGTAAGATGGAGGCCTTGTGAGCAGCCTAGCTAACTGTTCGCTTGAGCTTTGGTGGTTTTCCCATCTCACCAGTAAATGCAGTGAGATGGAGGCCTCACGTTTGGTTCATATATACGTGTGGGCTTCGGTGTTATTTTCCCATCTCACCAGTAAATGCAGTGAGATGGAGGCCTCACGTTTGGTTCATATATACGTGTGGGCTTCGGTGTTATTTTCCCGTCTCTCCAGTGGAGTATAGTGAAACATGGGGAGCCGGAGGCCTCATGCAGAGCCTTGCAAACTGTGCATGTTGGCTTTGTAGTCGAGTAAATCAGGTTTCAAGGACTATTCATTCGCCGATAAGCATCATCTAAAGGATGAGTACCGTTAATTCGCTCATCCTTGGGCTGAAGCCTATCGGCCATCATCCAATCAAATCATTTAGCTTCCTTTATATTAGATCCATTATCCATTTCATTGTCTCATTTTCATTTGCATTTGCATTGTGCTTGTTTTATGTCGGTGTCTTGTCTTGTGGGGTCTGAATGTGATTGTATAAAATTTGTAAACTGTTGTAATGGCCGTTTTTGCATATACGTTGACAGTCAAATAATAAATTTAATGACTTTAAAAATTTTCTTATTTTAATTGTAGACATTGTCTACTGGTGTCGGTATCCTGACAATTCCTGGTGACCTGTTAGGTATTGTTGAAAGCAAAAGAAGGTTCCAATATAATCAGCCTTACACTCAGTGCCAGAATGACCTACATAGTGCACATGTAGTCTATTCTGGGTTTGATTGTCATCCTGATGCCTTTTGGTTATTTTTATACAAAACTTACCCTTCACTGACTCACCTATATTTTAGTTACATCCTTATAATGGGTGATTCTAGTAATCGTTCATCCCTTCTCTTCTTTTGCTGGATTCAAGCCTAACATTTTATTGCCCGGGGTAGTTTTGAGCTTAAAAGGGGGAAATCCATACCTTGCACATTTCTCCTCTCACTTTCAGTAATTGCCAGAATTATCCCCCTTGATTTGTTCAGTTGTATTCCCTTTTAAGCAGTTTTATATATCCCAAATCCCTTGGAAGTCTGTGCATCCGTTATTTTATTCCTAACCCATTTGTCTTGCGTAGTTTATCTTTATCTTTAGTAATTTAGTATCGATAGATCTGTGGAGCAGTCAGGGTTTTGAATGACAACCACAAACTGTTATTCATGCCAGGTCTGAAACACTGGTTTACCGTTACATTTTTTGGTGTCTTGGAAGTGGGATTCAGTTACATTTAATTGAATCCAGTGGTGCGAGCACATGCCGAGTTGTGTGATGTTTTTATGTTTATTGTTGTTGTGATACTGTACTCAGGATTGTTTGTTTGTATAGGAAAATATAAAACCAACAATTTTACGCTAAGTTTAATGATGGAAAGGAGAAGCAAAAGAGGGACTAAAAATGAAATGTTGTCTGAGAGCTTAAATGATGTAAGTGATGAAAGGGTCCCACCTAGTGATATCTTATTAAAGGAAGGGATCCCCACTATAATTGTATATAATGATGATAGAGAAATGACGAACACCAGAACTGGGCAGAAAAATGATGTCGCTAAATGTAGAAACCTTTCTGAGCTAAGTAATCCTCAGTTACCCATAATGCCTGGGGAACGAATGGCTGAGGGAGATGTTAACCCTGATCAGGTTAAAACAAAAATGGGGGATAATCAATCACTGAGTGAGGTCTCCCAAGTTATAAATGATGTAATGACGAAAGCAGTGAAAGAGATGTCTGAAAGTGTGGCAGAAAACATACAGGTAATGATGCAGGGGGTGATGTCCACCCTGTGTTCTAAAAGGGGACACATTGATCGAGTTCTTGATGACAAAGATGCAAGGACTGAGAGAATGAACGTGAGACGGAAAGTCGAAAGGGGGTATATAACCGATGATGACTCAGATGAAGTCAGTGGGTATGAAGTACATGATGAACCATGCCTCAGTGTATGTGGTGACGCCTCTCGAGAGTTGAATGCTAGTTCTCACACAAATGCAAAACTGCCGGTTTTCACTGGGAAAGAGCAGTGGAAGGTCTGGTTCAATCGTTTCAATGCTGTTGCCAACAGGAAAAGGTGGTCAGATAGCATGAAGCTGGATGAGCTCCTGCCAAGGTTGCAGGGATCAGCAGGGGACTTTGTGTTCGGCCAATTATCTAAAAGGGTCATTGATGACTATAAATTACTCACAGCAGAACTGGAAAGCAGATATAGGGTTGTTGAAACAACCAAAACCTGTGTGGCTCAATTTAGTAAGCGGGACCAGTACCCTAAAGAAGGCGTTGAGGAATATGCTGCACAACTCAAGAGCTTATATGCAAGAGCTCACCCCAAAAGAATTGGAAAAACCAGAAATGAAGACCTGTTAAGATGTTTCCTGGATGGCCTTATTGATGATAGAGCCCGATTTCATGTAGAGTTTGTGAAAGAGCCAGTGGATATTGATGAGGCTGTTGGTTTTGTGGTCAATTTTGAGGAGACCTGTCAAAAACCTTCTGCTTTGCATGAACCCTATTTTGATAGACGACAGAAAAGGCCTATGAGGCAACTAAAGGAAGGAGATGACCTGTCAGACAGGGTCTTTAGAACTCCTGAAAATAAAGATGCAAAACAGTCTGAAATGAAGTCTGGTAAACCAGCTTCAAAGGCGATGCAGAGCATAATGCCAAGACAGGGGGTAAGCAAAAAGATGAATGAAATGAAGCCTGAAGTTCTCCAAGCATTAATGGATCGTATAGACAAACTAGAAAAAGAATTGCATGCAAACCAAAATTATAGGCAGGATGCAAATAGAAGCATTGTTTGTTACTACTGCCAAGGCCAAGGTCATTTTTTGCGAAATTGCCCAGTAAGAAACCGGAACTATGACAGAGAAGCTAAAATTGACAAAAGACCGGTTATACAGGGAAACTCTAGTACCAACAGGGGAGAGTCTTGGAAAGATGCACAAAACAGCTCTTTAAACTACCAAGGACTGACACGAGGGGGCAGCGGTCAGTTAACTGTACAAGAGCCCCTGTAAGAAGTGAAGCAAGCCATGACCATTCAAATTACGATGACATTGACGATACTGAAATCCCGCAATATGAAGGGGTTTATGTGAAGGGAGAAATTGAAGGAATTAAAACCGTTTTTACTGCAGATACGGGGGCCACTAGGACAATTATGTCTAAAAGGGTATTTGACAAAATACCTTTTAGTAGAAGACCACACTTACAGAAGTCAGGCAATTTAACAGGGGCAAATGGAAAGCCACTCAGCCTTTATGGCAGGGGACTATTTCATATTAGATTGGGAGGATGTGAATTGAGGAGAGAAATAGCTGTGGCTGACATTGAAGATGATGCTCTATTGGGTATTGATATACTGCAGAATAGATTGGGAGGATGTGAATTGAGGAGAGAAATAGCTGTGGCTGACATTGAAGATGATGCTCTATTGGGTATTGATATACTGCAGAATGAAGCAGAGGGGCCAGCAGATTTATTATTAAGTAAAGGCTTGATTTATTTAAAAGGCACCCCAATACAATGCATTCAAGTGGGAGTGCCGGGTAGAATTGGACGGGTAACTGCAGCCGATCATTACTACATACCTCCTTATACAGAGGCCATAATTGATGTTTTAATTGAAAGGAAAGATAATGACAGAAGCATTAATGAAGCTATTATAGAACCTGCAGAAACATTCACTGAGAGATACCCACTTTTGATGGCTAGCAGTTTAACATCCATGGAAAATTGTACTCATAAGGTCAGACTTATGAACCCCACAGCAACTGAAATATCCATCAATCAGGATGTCGTAGTAGGCTTTGCAGAAGACCTGACCCAGAAACCTATTGAAGTACTATCCTGCGAGGATAGATCTGAGTCAGAAAACCCAGGTGCCATAAGAAGTATCAAAACCAGTCAGGGTTTTAGGGTGGGAAATCTACCAAAACATGAAGTTTCAACTGAAGATCACCAGGGTCAGACTAATGAAACAGTGCCAGATCACCTTAGAACACTGTATGAAGAAGGCACTCTGAACTGTAATGAAAAAGAGGCTCAGCAAGTAAGAAAGTTGTTATCTGACTTTCAAGATGTATTCTCTAAAGATGATGATGACCTGGGGCGAACTGGCCTAGTAGAACATGCCATTGTTACAGGCGATGCACCTCCCATAAAACAGCTGCCGAGGAGAGTTCCCATGGCATATGCCGAGGAGCTGAAAAAGACGATCAATAAGCTACAAGAGCAAGATGTCATACAAAAATCCACGTCCCCTTGGGCATCACCAATAGTGCTAGTTCCAAAGAAATCAGGCAAACTTAGACTTTGTGTTGATTATAGAAGGGTTAATGCTGTAACAAAAATTGATGCTTTCCCTTTACCCAGGATAAGAGATTGTTTAGATGCTGTGGCGGGGTCAAGCTTATTCTCAACATTTGATCTCACATCAGGTTATCATCAGGTACCTGTGAGAAAGGAAGACATACCAAAAACAGCTTTTGTTACCAAGTATGGACTATTTGAGTACAAAATGATGCCATTTGGTCTCTGTAACGCGGCCCCTTGTTTTCAAAGAGCTATGGAGCTTGCCCTGCAAGGACTCCAGTGGCAAACATGCCTCATTTATATAGATGATTTTGTAGTATTTGGGAGAAATTTAGATGAACACCTGGCTCGAGTAAGGGAAGTACTATTGAGGTTAAAAGAAGCTGGTTTGAAGTTGAAACCAAACAAGTGTGCTCTACTGCAAAAGAAGGTGACATTCCTCGGTCATATAGTCTCTAAGGAGGGGGTCATGCCCAATCCTGAAAACGTAGCCAAGATATTGCAGTGGCCTGTACCTAAGACAGTAAAAGAAATTAGACAGGTGATTGGAATGGGAAGTTATTATCGAAGATTTATAAAGGATTTTGCCAAGCTTGTAAGGCCTATGGTAGACTTGACCAAAAAAGGTGTTAAATTTACGTGGAATGAAAAGTGCCAAAGCTCTTTTGAAGAGCTCAAAAGAGCATTGATAAGTCCAGATATCATGGCATATCCAAATGATGTTGGTAAATTTATCCTAGACTGTGATCCCAGTAACGAAAGCATTGGGAGTGTACTAAGTCAAGTGCAAGAGGGCAAAGAGCGAGTCATAGCATATGCCAGTAGAACATTAAATAAAGCCGAAAAAAATTACTGTGTCACTGACAAAGAGCTTCTGGCTCTTAGATATTTTATTGAATACTTCCGCCAATACTTATTAGGAAGAAAATTTGAGGTGAGAACAGACCATCAGGCTCTCATATGGCTATTTACTTTGAAGGAACCAAAAGGACGAGTGGCCAGATGGATTGAGATATTGTCAGCTTATGATTTCTCTGTCACTTATAGAATGGGAACCAAACATGGCAATGCAGATGCTATGTCGCGGTGCCCCAATCCTTGGAATTGCCACTGTTCTGAGGTTGATATGATGGAAGCACTTAAGTGTGGGCCATGCTCAAAGTGCAAGAGAAGAATGGGTCAAGCACTGGTAAGAACAGAGGAAACTATGGAAACAACACAGGGTGAACATATTTCTCCCAACCCAGAGACGTCAATCTATCGCTCAGTTAGGACTCAAGCAGCAATCAAATTACAAGATAGCAATTTATCAGATGAGCCCAACAGTGGTACTAGCGACAAGCAGGTTACTGAAACCTTTTTACAACTTGGTTCAAAGTACACTAATCCTGAAATTCAATCGATGCAGGAAAAAGATGAGGACACCCAGTCAATTCTTACAGCAAAACTGAAGGGTGAACGGCCACCTCACTCAGAAGTAACAGCATTAAGTCCAGCTGCACGTCATTATTGGAACATCTGGGATTCACTTGAAGTGGAAGGTGGAGTACTATATCGACGTTTCTGCAAACCTGATGGCTTGCAATCACGATTGCAGTTGATTGTGCCCAAAAGATTGAGAAAAGAAGTAATGTATCAAATGCACAACACCGTTCTCTCAGGACATCTTGGTGGTAAAAAGACCATTGAGAAAACTCTACAACATTTCTATTGGTTTGAACTCCGAATTGATGTTAAAAACTGGGTGATGAAGTGTAATGAGTGTGAAGCAATCAAGCCACCAGTGCAGAGAAACAAAGCCCCACTTGGAAAAATGAGTGTTGGTGCCCCACTGGATCGACTTGCAACCGACATACTTGGTCCACTTCCACGTACTCCCAGGGGTCACAAGTACATTTTACTTGTTACTGACCATTTCACAAAATGGGTGGAAATATTTCCTGTCCCAGATCAATCAGCGCAGACCTGCGCTGAGAAAATTTTAAACGAAGTGATTGGAAGGTATGAGTGCCCTTTGAGTTTACATTCTGACCAGGGTCGAAATTATGAAAGTGATGTTTTTAAAGAATTGTGTAATTTGATGGAGATCAGGAAGACAAGAACCAGTCCAAGAAACCCGAAGGGAAATGGCCAAGCAGAACGTTTCAATAGGACCCTTCTCAGGATGATTAAAGCGTACTTGAAAGGGGAACAGACCGATTGGGATTTGAATTTAGGTTGTTTAGCCGCCGCATATAGGGCGACTCCTCATGAAAGCACTGGGATGTCCCCAAATCTAATGATGCTTGGGAGGGAAGTGAGACTTCCTTCAGAACTTATGTTCAACTTGAAAAGATGTGAGACTGAGGAAGTGTGTAGCTCGTATGGCGAATATGTTGAGCGATTGAGAGAAAGACTATATGCTGCCCATGCGATTGCTAGAAAGCAACTTAACAAAGCTGCTAAAAGACAGAAAGAGGTGTACGATGTGAATTCTAAATTAATCAGATATAAAGCAGGGGACCTTGTGTGGTTGATGAATGAAGCATGTAAAGTAGGTGTGTGTCCAAAATTACAGCCTATGTATGTGGGGCCAGGTGTGGTGTTAAAGAAGATATCCGATTTGAATTACTTAATACAGATGGGTAAATCCTTCAAGGGTAAAATAGTCAATCACAATAAACTGAAGCCCTACAGAGGAGACCACATACCCCAGTGGACAAAGACAGCAGTCAAAGCCTTTAATAAGAGATGCCCACCTTTTTTTTTTACATTAAATGATGACTTTTAGATGTTAAGTGTACTACATGTTCAGTGTCTAAGTGTTAAAAGATGACTGCCCTGGCTGAAAGTTTAAACACAGTTTTCCTTTGCTTATAGATGATGAGTGGCTCCAACAGAGGGAGGTTGTGGAGATGTGGATGCTGCAGGTTCGCAGGTGAAAAGAGCAAGACCTTCAATCATTTCCTGGCAAGACACATCAAGTCAGAAGAAGCACCTTTTAGCTGTTCCTTATGCGGATATAAGGCATTGAATGAGAAACTATTTGACAAACATCAGTCGACTTTTCCAGCCCATAAGGAGAAAATCAACAAATTTAGAAGCATGGGAGTGATATTAGATGACACTAGGTACAAACATATAAATGAAGGGCCATACAAAATCATAGAGGGTGAAGATGTCATTCGTGAATCGCCAGAGGAATCATCTAAGGTTTGGAGTGAAAGGAAAAAAGTGGTAAAAAATGAAAGTAAAACAGAAGAAATTGTAAGATCAGAAGATATTAACACTGAACCAGCAATAGATTTGGAAGCAGTAGATTTCTCGGAGTTAGTCAATGAAGATAATGATTTCCTAAAAGAACTAGTAAAGCCACTAAATTTGGATCAAACAAGTTTTGAAGAAGAATCCATAGTCGTAAGTGACCATAGAATTGTTGAATTGAAAGATCAAAACACAAACACTGATGAAAACACAAACTTTGATATTAATAATACTGAGAGGATGAAAAATAAAGAAATTACTGAACTGAAAGAAGAAGTGCACTTGTTAAAGACACAATTACAATCATTCCAAAATATTTTTGAAAAGAAAATAACTCTTGTAACGGAGGCTTTGATCAAGGCTACAGACGTTATATCAGAACAAGAAAAAACTTTAAAAACTTTAAAAACTTCCATTGTCAAAGAAAGTGCAAGTGAAAATAAGGAAACTGATACTAAAACTAAAGTTGACAGCACAAGTAATTCAAAGAAGAGAAAGAGTGGTTCAGGCAGTGGTAAGGACAGTGGTAAAAAATCTAAATATGGACCCAAGACCTCGTGGAAAGACTTATTCGCAGACAAAATACCCATAAAACATAAACACAGTTCTAGTACTTCTAAAACAAAGAGTGAAGAGTGAGAGACTAATGTGGTGGTACTGACGGGACAATTTTGTTGAATGTTGGTTTACAATTTTTTTTTAGGTTCTCGTTTATTAATGTAGATATTTATAGCATCGAAGTTGGAACTGGGAGACCAACTTAAGTGTAAAAATATTGTTGTGTTTCAATGTCTTCACAATTTTTTATAATTCTAGTATGATGGTAAGTCACTAAGTGTTTTGTGGGGACACAAAAGTCTAAGGAGAGGGTAGTGTGGCGAAACGGGCCTCACGCTATTTTCAAAAAAAAAAAAAAAAATTTTATCAAGTTTCCATCGGAAATACCGACGGAAAAGGTTTATAAACCTGTGCTACAACTTGCGGTAATTCGAAAATAATTGTACAAGCCTAACAAGGTCTTTTCGGTAATTCGTAAGTCACCTTGGGACAATTGTTTTCTTTTCACAGGGTGTATACCACTGTGACTGCCTCACTTTAATCATATCACACCTTATTTATACTTGGTGGACTTTGTTTGTTGAAAAATAATTCCATAAGCTTGTATTTTGACATTTTTATATGCAACGCTTCGGCGTGTTTTCGCTTGAAGGCTGTCATGTTTCGCGATGCGTACTGGGAAAATTTTCAACTTGGAAATCAGTTTGTTTTGCACTTATTGGTTTCGCCGGTCGCATAAAGTTATTCCAGTTTATTTGTCCTATAATTTCTCAGTATTGTGTTGGTGTTTGAATGGTGTCAGTGCTGGGTCACACCAGCATCCTTATCAATCAAATTCTATCATTTTTTTTAGCGTTGACCTTTGCTCAGTTGCCTGAGTCCCGCTGAAACACGCAGGGGTCAACTCCGGCGTGTTTTGACGGGTGTCATGTGACCCGCGGGTTTTGTAGAGTATAAAAGCAGAAGTCACTGGTTCAAGCGGGGCTGAATCCCGACACACAATAAGAGCTAAAAGAAGCGTACGGAAGAAGTTCTTTGTGAGTCTCAATTTTATGATGAAGGATTATTGCGAAGCCAAGAGGCACTCGCAATAGTTTTTTTTACTTATTCGTGTTATTTTAGGGGGGGGGGGGGCGCACAGAGCCAAGCGGCTAGTGCACTGAGTAGGTTTTCTATTTATTTCTGTTAGGCAGCGCAGGGCCAAGAAGCCAGCGTTATCGGTGATTTTGCGGGTTTTGCCTATTTATTTATTTTTATTAGGGGGCGCAGGCCAAGAGGCCAGTGCTATCAGTAATTAATAGGTTTTCTATTTATTTATTTTCGTTAGGGAACGCAGGTCAAGAGGCCAGCCTTTTCTGTAATTTGCAGGTTTCACATATTTATTTTCGTTCGGGAACGCAGGCCAAGAGGCCAGCGCTTTCAGTATTTTAATATTTTCTGGCCAGAGTTTACTCATTTTATTGGAGTACACAGGGCTGAGAAGCCAGTGTACAGGCCCGGTAGGACAGCGTTTGCCCCTCAAATATTTCTTTCTCAATTTATTTCTGTAGGCGTACACAGAGCCAAGAGGTGTGTACAGGGTTTACAAAATTAGCATTGTCCATAGTATTTAACTTATTTATTTACTTTGTTAAGCTCACTGGGCCAAGAGGCCAGTTCAGAAGTATCTGGGTGTTTTATTCAAGGAGTGGGGAGCACAGAGCTAAGCAGCCAATGCCACCCTAAGTTTTAGAGGGTTTATTTCTATGGGTGTACAGGGCCAAGAGGCCAGTACACAGGGCCAAGAGGCCATACATATTTCCTCAATATGAAAGTAAATTATAGCAGTACTTTAGGCTAAGAAGCCAGGGTGCTATTCATGGCCAAGAGGCCAGTTCACAGGGCCAAGAGGCCCATATACAGGGCCAAGAGGCCCATATACAGGGCCAAGAGGCCTAAAGTAGGGGCCAAGAGGCCCTAGGTTTTCTCTATGATGTCTAGTAATAAAACAATTTAATAAAATCAATGCATGGTAAGGGAACGTTGTAATAATAGAACAATGTTCATAACTTACCATAGCCTAGGGGTCAGCGGCCACATGTTCAGGCTGGATTTTATTCGCCCAACATTTTCCTGTTGTTAATTGAAAACAGTGACGGGTCTGACTATGTGTACTCATACCCGTCACAAGGGAATGTCTGGCGAATACTATCCTGGGGCTGGACATGTGACTTGGTTGTTGGCTTAATAATATCGCTTGTAGGAGAGATTGCCCACTATGGTAAGGCGTGTGTGAGAGAGTGAAAGCTTAACAAAGCTGTGCAATGCCTATAGTAAAGGTTAAACATGTACAATGTAGTTTCAAGTAAATGTACACTGCTCTGCTATCTAATTTACACTCTAGTTCTATGTGCGATACAACGTCTGATGGAGCTCCATTGGGGTTTCACCTGGTGGTGTTGCACCTAGAGCTACAGTGGCGCAGAGCACGTGTTGAAGGTACGTTGGCGATTCTTGACAACTTCAAAAATTAGAAAACAGGTAATGAAAGTTTTGCCTTAAATAAGGCTAATCATTTTCATTGCGTGGGAGGTTGTTAATTTAAAACTCAGTTTGTTAGGATTTGTTGTATGGTTGTTCGGGGTGTTGCTCCCGAGAGGATGATCCTTATTAAGGACCCTCCTGTCGAGGCGCAATACATTGAATGACCAGACAATATGTTATTTGTTATGTTAACTGGTGGTGTCTAGTCGTAAATATGGTTGCTTGTAGTTACAAGTGTAGGAGTGGAGAAACAATCCTGAGTTTGTCTTGCTAATGGAAGTGAGATTCTGTTAATAATATTGACAGGTGTTTTTGGAATTTATCCCATATTTGGGATGTGCCAAGAAAAATTGTATGGTCAGCCCAGTCTCTCGAATCTCCGTTTGTCATGGTGCAGTTCGGCGAGAGGAACAGTATCCTACTGTCCCTCCCGCTGAGGTGCATCCTGACTAGCGGTGATTCGATAAGCATTTTTCCGTCAATTTACTCCAGTTTTATCTGGACCGGTGTTGTGTAAGTTAGGTTGTAATTTCTAGTTCAGTGTATAGCGCCCTTTTGGCGGGACACTGTACACACTTTCGTAGTGCCTAATGCTCGATTCCTCATAATGGGAGTATAATACCCCCATTGTGGGAGATCGACCATTGGGACAGTCTTTCAGAGCTATTGCTCTGTTTCGTTTGATCGTCTTCCCATCTTGCAAGTGGATTGTTACACAGTAAGATGGAGGCCTTGTGAGCAGCCTAGCTAACTGTTCGCTTGAGCTTTGGTGGTTTTCCCATCTCACCAGTAAATGCAGTGAGATGGAGGCCTCACGTTTGGTTCATATATACGTGTGGGCTTCGGTGTTATTTTCCCATCTCACCAGTAAATGCAGTGAGATGGAGGCCTCACGTTTGGTTCATATATACGTGTGGGCTTCGGTGTTATTTTCCCGTCTCTCCAGTGGAGTATAGTGAAACATGGGGAGCCGGAGGCCTCATGCAGAGCCTTGCAAACTGTGCATGTTGGCTTTGTAGTCGAGTAAATCAGGTTTCAAGGACTATTCATTCGCCGATAAGCATCATCTAAAGGATGAGTACCGTTAATTCGCTCATCCTTGGGCTGAAGCCTATCGGCCATCATCCAATCAAATCATTTAGCTTCCTTTATATTAGATCCATTATCCATTTCATTGTCTCATTTTCATTTGCATTTGCATTGTGCTTGTTTTATGTCGGTGTCTTGTCTTGTGGGGTCTGAATGTGATTGTATAAAATTTGTAAACTGTTGTAATGGCCGTTTTTGCATATACGTTGACAGTCAAATAATAAATTTAATGACTTTAAAAATTTTCTTATTTTAATTGTAGACATTGTCTACTGGTGTCGGTATCCTGACAAATCCTGGTGACCTGTTAGGTATTGTTGAAAGCAAAAGAAGGTTCCAATATAATCAGCCTTACACTCAGTGCCAGAATGACCTACATAGTGCACATGTAGTCTATTCTGGGTTTGATTGTCATCCTGATGCCTTTTGGTTATTTTTATACAAAACTTACCCTTCACTGACTCACCTATATTTTAGTTACATCCTTATAATGGGTGATTCTAGTAATCGTTCATCCCTTCTCTTCTTTTGCTGGATTCAAGCCTAACATTTTATTGCCCGGGGTAGTTTTGAGCTTAAAAGGGGGAAATCCATACCTTGCACATTTCTCCTCTCACTTTCAGTAATTGCCAGAATTATCCCCCTTGATTTGTTCAGTTGTATTCCCTTTTAAGCAGTTTTATATATCCCAAATCCCTTGGAAGTCTGTGCATCCGTTATTTTATTCCTAACCCATTTGTCTTGCGTAGTTTATCTTTATCTTTAGTAATTTAGTATCGATAGATCTGTGGAGCAGTCAGGGTTTTGAATGACAACCACAAACTGTTATTCATGCCAGGTCTGAAACACTGGTTTACCGTTACAATAGTATAAAACTGTAGGGCTCCATCATGTCTGACCAACTCCATAATGCCACTGAAGGGCGAAGAGGGACAAGATGAATGTTAAAAAATTTATAGTAATTTATATATTTTTTATACTTACCAATGACCCAGACATAGCTGGTGCTAACTCTTAAAATATAGGGCCAAACACAAATTTTGCCCCCCAATCCCCAAAATTTGCATCTAAAACCAAAGAAAACATGTCCTGAATGGCCCTCCACACTTCACCTCTACTGCGCATGCGCAGTGTCAAGGATGTTCCGAAATTGGCGCCATTAATCATTCTTATAACCAGTGCCTGGTAAGCGCTGTGTACTCAGCGGGGAGGTATGAGTTCCCAACTCCTGGGAGGGCCATCCCCGTCTGGGTCATTGGTAAGTATAAAAAATATATAAATTACTATAAATTTATTAACATTTTTATACTGTACCAATGACCCAGACATAGCTGAATAGTAAAAAGGCTGGAGGGCCAAGGACATAGAGCAAGTTGGAATACGCTCAATTATATAAAATAGAGTCATCCCCTCTAGGGAAAAAGAAGTATTAGGCCTTACATGTATCTTTCTTATTTATGATAAATTAGAAAGATACAACACCTTCCAGAATTGAGCATCATACATCCATGTACTCTATTAATATCTAGTATAATCCTTATACTAATAATTTTTAAAGCAAGCCAATAAATAAAGTAAGTCTAGAGAATAGAGACTCTTTATACTCCTAAAAAGTGTCTGAGGATTGTATAATAATGTCCGTTGACACGAGCTATATTCAAAAGCTATACTTTAAAAACTAAGACCTGAATGAATTTTTAAAACATAAACTTCTCACTAAACAACCATCCCAATAACAGCTCAGAATTACTAACTCCGGAGGAGGTATCCCCTTGTTTTCATAGTAAAACAGGTGACCCAAGGGAACACCCTCCTCCCCCCCCCCCCCCTTTTTCTTGCCCTGGGTCAAATAGCCCAGAGCGAAGAGGGCAGCAGAACGGAGTCACTGCTGAAACAGACAGCCTACCTAGCTATAGTAGCAACTGTTAAGTGAATGACATTCTGAGCAGTAGATAATAGACCTAACAATAGAGGCCTCCAGAAATGGACTGATATTTCTGAGATAAAAATTCATGAATGTGGATGGCTGAGCGCAATGAGCAGCCTTCAAAAATCTATAATAGCGACACTATTAATATAAGCCCAAGATGTAGAAGAACTCTTACTTCATGAGCCGAAATCTCAAGCACAACTGCTGAGTCAATGATATACCATAAGCAGTATCGATAGTTAATTGAATCCATTAGCAATAGAATGGAGCGTAACGTCCTTCTATGAGGCATCAAAGTCAGAAGAAGCTTACGCCCGTAGTAATAAACAGATATCTGTTTATAAATACGTAAACTCTTACCGGACAGAGTAAAGGCCTATGCCCGTACGAAGACGGAAGGACCTTAATAACAATAGGTTCCGGATATTTATTAGGAGCCTGACTCTTATGCAAAAATCCAACCTAAATAGTAAAGGAAGTAGTGATTCCGAAACTACGAAAGTGAAAATCATCCACCGATAGTGCATGAAGCTCATTGACTCTTCAGTAAAAGAGAAGCCAACAGAATTACTGTCTAAAAGGTCAGAATTTGAAACTACTGTTTCCAGAGGCTCAAATGATTACTTAGCTAAATAAGAACCGAAGTTAAATTCCGTATAGAAATTTAATCTAATGATTCTAAGTCTATTTAGCGAAAAGTTACTAACTGACTTAGATAAAGAGACGTAAGACTCAATTGTAAACTATCATAGAGTGCATAGGTATGAGATAACATAAACCTATAACCTTAATAGTAACAGGCTGCAGTAGATCTTGTCAAACAAGTATACTAAAAAGTTGCAATGACTAGAATGGAGGGAGCAACAATATCAACATAGTGATCCCTACACCAACGACGGAAGAGCCTCCACTTTAGCCGCATAGTATAGCGAAGAAGAGGTTCTCCTACAGTAAGAAATCGCGTCCAAAGCTCGTCCAGTACAATGCTTACAATGCAATAAGGACCACACAACGGAATACGTGAAGGTTGAGACCTTGCGGGTTGTGATGAAGATGACACGATTTTACCCAGCGAAAAAAGATCCTCTCATGGAGGAAGTTTTCGCGTTAAGTCCCACAGTAGACATCAGAGTAAATTTACCCACGGTCTCTGTGAAGACAGAGATGCTATCAACAGAAATGTATTGTGGTTGTTTATCTTAGCCATACTTGCTGAAACAACAGCGCAGGAGGATACGCATATCCTATCATTCCGTCCTATTAGATCAATAGAGCATTAACAACATAAGCTCAGAGATCCGGACATATAAACACATACGTCTGCAATTGATTAGCAAGTTGTGTCGTAAATAAATTATCATTGGGCGCTCCCATTGATAGCAAATCTGATTGAATACTTGTTTGTTGAGAGTCCATTCTGACGGCAACAAGCGACCCATAAGTGAAAGGGAGTCCGGTAATACAATCAGACGACCCGGAATATGATGGACCGAAGCAGAACTTGGTGTACTATAACAAACAGAAGGATTCTTTCCATTAAATTGAATAACGGAAACGAATGAGTGCCTCCCTGGTTCCGGAGAAACGCCACTACTGTCGTATTATCGGACAGGATTTGGACATGCGTTTCTGAATAATGTTCATCCAATGACATAAAGTAAGCCTAAAAAACATTATTCCGTGGAAGATAAGTGCTTGCCTAGAGACTGCGGAACCCAAAGACCCTGGCACTTCGAATCCGTTGGGATCAATATTGTATCCCAACCTGTTTGACTGGCAACCGTCATAATTATAAAACTCGGATCTGGCAACTGCAGTGGCACTCTCTGAGTCAACCACCGAATGTTTGCCCCAGTCTGAATCTCTTGCTACACTAGATAGACAAGAGAACGTGTAAATCGAGCAATTCATGGATTGCTGAAAAGTTGCCGTCGAAGAGAAGCTTCTCCGAGAATGAAGCGACTCTGAGAGAGTTCTTCACCTTATTATCCACGCGCGTGGATGTAGCTAGGGCTGTGTCACGTCTAACCAACTCCAAGTAGCCACTGAAGGGCGGAGTTATACGTGAACAAACTACTGCCCTCAAAAGAAATCACATTGAGGATCATATCCCGGAATTCTTTCTCTTGAAGACGTAATGATAACGCCTCAGTAAGGTGGATTACGTATGATAAAGCGTCAAAGTTAAGTCTATTAGCCATCATTGTCGTTTCCAACATTGTGGTTGGAAAAGTCATAAACGGCGAAAAAGATTATTTCAAGTCCTTAACCACGCCGTCTAGACGCATATGAACTCTCGGTATGCCCTGTTCTGCCAAAATAAATTATTCCTATAAATGATAAAAGGCAGAAATGAGCATTGCGGACAAGAAACTAAACTATCATGCTTGGTAGCAGGCTTATATATATATAGCGTCGATAAATAATACACATGTTCTAATGACATTATTGGACTGTGTCGGTAAGTCAGGGACAATGTCCCTGAACCGATCCAAAATTCCGTGTCCAATGACGCTATAAGTCTCTTATCCAACATCGCAGTGATGTAGTCCGAAGGAACAACCACTGGAAGATAATGCCGGAAGAAATGTATGGCAGCTTCCGATGTTACGAAAGGGAAAACTCGAAATCTTTCGAATCCCTTTCGCCATCCTGTCGGACCCTATAAAGCGTTCGGTCGTCCGAACCTGATGCAACCGCGGACCGCACCGACCCAGCGCCATCGGATAATTCCTGATCCGACCGAGAAACTGTCGATTGCTGGGATGCTGCGAAAAACTGTGCTAACTTGGATAGCACGTCTGTCACTGAGGCCTGTGGAGAAGCGGTCTTACGATGCATTGCTGCTGGAAGCTCCGTGATCGTTACCACGTGCATACTACTATTATGCGAGTGAACGGAGTGTATAGGCCTCGTGTCCCTTGGCTACCAGATGGCGTGACCTGTTCGCCGTGGAATCACTGAATGACGAAACTGGTCGGATACTCGAGGTCACGTAGCCAATGTGCGGTCGTGTGCACTGCTGTGAGGATGAGGAAGCATTGTCGACAGTCTCTCGGACTGTCAATATAACGGAGCGTCCCGAGCGGCGGACATATGCTCCGAATGTAAAATATCTGAACCACAACATGCGGTCCCCTATGTTGTTGGACGAGAGAGGGACCTCTCTCGCTCACAGCCCGGACGGACCTGGACGAGCCAGGAACCGGACTAACAGGCTTCCTCCGATCTGTCCTCAATCCGCCGTCACTGGGTGAGTACTAAAGTAATTATAGTGCTCGCATCACCCAAATCTCCTTCCTAGACCGCAACGGACGAACCCGGCAGCCGAACCATTCGATGAATGTACGCTACACCGGGTGAGCTAGTCGATCCTACAAGGGACCTCTTAGGCGATAGACATATTCCATGAGCACTTATTGCCACTAGCTCTTCATTAACTGTGACGACAGAGGCACACTTTCGAAAGACATCTCCGTAACTTTGCGAACAAGAAACCAGAAATGCTTGGTAATAGCAAGCATATAATAATAAATATATAGCGTCGTTCTATAATTCGAAAGTATGTGTGACATTATTGGACCATGTCGGAACTGAGGGACGATGTCCCTGAACCGAACCAAAAATTTCTAAGTCCACCGACGCTATCAGTTTCTTATCTTAAAGGGAAAGCTCGAAATCCTCCGAATCCCTTTCGGTATCCCGTCGGACCGGATGAAATTTTCGGACGTCCGTACCCGCTTCCGCGGAGCGTCCCGACCCAGCATCGTCGGATAAAACATTATGCGACAGATTCAGTTGTTGCTGGGGTGCTGTGATAAGCTGTGCTATTTAGGATAGCACGTCCGTCCCCGAGGCCTGTGCAGTAGCGGTCTTACGATGCATTGCCGCCGGAAGCTCCGTGTACGTTGACTCCCGCACACTTTCCTATGCGAACGTCCGGAGTCTGCAGGCCTCGTGTCCCTGGCTACCGGATGGTGTGACCTGGTCGCTGATGATTCTCTGACTGGCGAAGCTGACTGGATATCCGAGGTCACGAAGCCAAGAGCGGTCATGTGCGCTACCATGAGAATGAGGAAGCCTTATTGACAGTCTCTCCGGACTGACTATATGTCGGAGCGTCCCGAGCGGCGGACGTATGCTCCGAATGCGAAACATTTTGTACCACAACATCTGAGGCCAGATGTTGTTGTACGAGAGAGGGGCCTCTCTCGCTCGCCGTCCGGATGGACCTGAACGAGCTAGGAACCGGACTAAAAGGCTTCCTCCGTTCTCCCTCTAATCCGCCGTCACTGGGTGTGCATTTGGTTGATTTATAGTGCTCGCATCACCCCAAAACTCCTTCTAGACCGCAACGGACGAACCCGGCTGCCGAACCATTCGATGAATGGACGCTACACCGGGTGAGCTAGCGGACGTCAAAGGCCGTCGAACCTACTAGGGTCCTCTTAGGCAATTGGCGTATTTACATGAGCACTTTTCCGCTAGCCCTTCATTAATTGCGACGACGGAGGCACACTGTTGGAAGACATCATGGATACATCACCCTAATCTTGATCGTCTGAAATAGAAAATGATAAAGTAGAGTGACCCTGCGGGGAAAGGACCGGAATGTCCAATTCCCCACTAACATACCGTGACATACGCTTCCCATGTTGTCATCGAAATCATCACATACAGAACAGGAGTTAGTGCGAGTACACTGACTACATATAGAATGATTATAAAAGTCAGAGGAAGACTTCCTCTTATTACAATTGATCAAAATCCTTTCAAAGTGAAAAGAAAACAAAGTCCTGGTACTCGCACCAACCCCTGACAATCAAAATACATAATAATATGATCCATTAACATAGAAAAAATAATTGAAATCAAAATATTTTGAAAAAATATTTTTTCAGAACAGCCCAAATTTCTGAAAAGTAACGTTGAGCCCCAATGGATCCCAAGCCTAAGTGTGGACAAAAATTTTAAAAATATTTTAAATAATTTATGCAACACTTACGAACAATAATAATGTATCTAGATATGATTAAATTAACATCAAGATATTATTTTCAAGAAATCCCCCCTCACACAGAGGGCTGTTGTAAATGTAAACAATAAGTGTAAAAACACTAAAATAAGACTCCAGGCACCCAGGCCCGAAATCAGTTACCAATAATACACTATCTGATGCAAAACAGAGACTTCCAGGGAAGAAACAGCAGAACATCAGATGGTAGATGCAGAACACAACGCCTAACCATCCATAGGTGAAGACGTAAACATGGGGAAAAGAACAGAATTCATTCTGTTATTCAGCTAAAACTCCCAAGAAATTTTAGTAATAATAATTACAGAAAATATGCCAAAAGCATGGGAGAATAGCAAGAGGGAACTTAAAGGAAAGGGAGAGAGGAAAACACTGAAAAATCAGTGTAACTTGTTAACAAGAATGACAACAAAATGGCTGCTGCCTCGAAAATAGGTAACTTAACATAATTTCATTAAAAAATTTTAAGTTACAGCCCTGATAATTTTCTGTCACACATTTTTCCTCTCCTCCTTCTATATCCTCCTTAGAATCACCATTTCACTAATACTTATGTGTCTGGCATCATTTAAACTGAGATTTACAAGCACAAAGATCAGTCAGATGTTAACTGATGAAGGGCCAAACTAAGAATGATTAATGGTGCCAATTTCGGAACGTCCTTGACACTGCGCATGCGCAGTAGAGGTGAAGTGTGAAGGGCCATTCAGGACATGTTTTCTTTGGTTTTAGATGCAAATTTTGGGGATTGGGGGGCAAAATTTGTGTTTGGCCCTATATTTTAAGAGTTAGCACCAGCTATGTCTGGGTCATTGGTACAGTATAAAAATATGGAACTATTGCAAGGAATACACCCACCAATATAGCATCAACATATCCCTTGAAATCAAGACAGTACGCCAGGGCCCCGAAAAATACACCATACAGACACAATATCCATAATACTCCGAGGGGAAATATAATCCACGATAATAGATTGAATATATAAGGAATAGGGCGACGAAAAACTAAGTCCCGGCACCCAATCATAAAAACCTTGATGAACTCCTTGTACCTAATTCCGATTATTGCAGGAAATATATTCCTGAAAAAGGAACTAACTACAGGCATCTAAAAGAACTCTCATTTTTCTGACTAGGTTAATATGGCGTCATCAATACGGTTAAAAGCCTCAGACAACTAACCAAAAAAATACTGTTAAGGAGAGAACAACCTCTTTTCTTATAATGGCACCTTGTTTGAGAGGACAGTGGTCTCAGCCAAGCTGATGCAGCTAAAGGTCTTCCTATTCGTGAAGACAATTATATGGCTGTTAACTGCAGCCCTAGAAAGTCACTAAAGGAGACTTACAAAGCTAGCCGCTAATGATAGGGAAAAAACACCACTCATAATTCTAGCTAGGCTACTATGGTGTCAACAATAAAACTAATGTCTGTGACACCGAAGGAAAAAATTGAGAAGAAGTTGCTCAAGCTAAGGAATAATTCCAAAGAGACAGTAGTCTCAGCTTAGCTTAGAAGTCTTCATCTCCGTGAAGACGGACATCTGTGTCACCTGCGGCCTTGGAAAGCTCACTAAACGGAGACTTACGACGTCAGCTGCAATGTATAAGAAAAGACCGCTCTAATTTACATAAGGCCACTATGACATTAGCCGCTATGTTATAGAAACAGACCGTTCTTAATTCACATAAGACTACCAAGGCGACAACAATAGGACTAAATGCCTGTGATGCCTAGGAATACAACACCAAGAAAGAAAGAACAAAATCTTTCCTTCTAACAGCCTTATTCCAAAAAGATAGTGGTCTCAGCGTAGCTAATGCAGCCTAAAGTCGTATATCCGTGAAGACAGATATCTGTGTGTTACCCTGCGGCCTAAACAGAGACTTATGATGTTAGCTGCTAATGTATAACAAGAGGCCCCAGGGGGCAAGAGGGTGCTCACCTGACATGGTAGCCTAAATATCAACCCAGAGAATTGATTTCAACAAGTTGCATCTGCTCCTCCTAAGAAAAGCTTTTAACAAATATCCAGTGGATTTAAAAAAAGATTTTTAAAGAATATTCCTCAAAAAGAATTAAGTTATAATTTGGGATCCCACAGGGAGCCCATATATGAACCCAGGGACTTGGCTTTAACAAACTTGAATTTAACCCTCCTAAGGATGCTGCACACCAAATATCAAAACATTCCGACTGCTGGATCTGAAGAAGATTTTTAAAGACAATTCCTCATTTTGAACTAAGTTACAATTCGAGCTCCCACAGTGAGCCCAAATATGGACCTAGGGCCATGGCTTGAACAAACTTGAATCTTACCCCCCTAAGGATGCTGCATAAAAAATATCAAAAGCATTCATCTGCTGGATCTGAAGAACATTTTTAAATAACATTCCTCATTTTGAACTAAGTTGCCATTCAGGCTCCCATAGTGAGCCCAAATATGAACCAAGGGACTTGGCTTGAACAAACTTGAATCTCAACCCCCGAAGGTTGCTGCATGCCAAATATCAAAACATTCCGACTGCTGAATCTGAAGAACAAGAAGATTTTTAAAGAAAAATTCCTCATATTGACTAAGTTATATTTCGGGCTCCCACAGGGAGCCCAAATATGAACCCAGGGACTTGGCTTTAACAAACTTAAAGCTCCCCGCCAAGGATGCTACACACCACATCTCAAAACATTCCAACTGCTGGATCTGAAGAAGATTTTTAAAGAAAATTCCTCATTTCGAACTAAGTTACAATTCAAGCTCCCACAGTGAGCCCAAATATGGACCTAGGGACATGACTTGAACAAACTTGAATCTCATCCTCCTAAGGATGCTGCACACCAAATATCAAAACATTCCGACTGCTGGATCTGAAGAAGATTTTTAAAGAAAATTCTTCATTTTGAACTAAGTTATCATTTGACTCCCACAGTGAGCCCAAAATGTACCTAGGGATATGGCTTGAACAAAATTGAATCTCACCCCCTAAGGATGCTGCATACCAAATATCAAAACCTTCTGACTACTGGATCTGAAGAAGATTTTTAAAGAAAATTCCTCTTTTTGAACTAAGTTATAATTTGGGCTACCACAGTGGGCCCAAAAATGAACCAAGGGACTTAGCTTGAATAAACTTGAATCTCACCCCCCCTAAGCATGCTGCATACTAAATATCAAAAGATTCTGCCTGCTGGATCTTGAGAAGAAGATTTTCAAAGAAATTTTCCTGAAATGCACTAAGTTCAAATTTGGGCTCCTATACTGAGCCCAAATATGAACCCAGGGGCCGATTTAAACAAACTTGAATTAGATCCACCCCACAATGTTGCATACCAAATATCAAAAGGTTCTGCCTGCTGGATCTGGAGAAGAAGATTTTTTTTAAAATTTGCCTGAAAATGCATTAAGTCCGAATTCAGGCTTCTATAGTGATCCCAAATATGAATCCAGGGGGCCGATTTGAACAAACTTGAATCAGATCCACCCCACAATGTTGCATACCAAATACCAAAAGATTCTGCCTGCTGAATCTGGAGAAGAAGATTTTTTTTAAAGAAATTTGTCTGAAATGCACTAAGTTTGAATTCAAGCTTCTATAGTGAGCCCAAATATGAATCCAGGGAGCCGATTTGAACAAACTTGAATAAGATCCGCCCCACAATGTTGCATACCAAATATCAAAAGATTCTACCTGCTGGATCTGGAGAAGAAGATTTTTTAAGAAATTTGCCTGAAATGCACGAAGTTTGAATGCGGGCTCCTATACTGAGCCCAAATATAAACCCAGGGGGCCGATTTGAATCAGATCCACCCTACAATGTTGCATACCAAATATCAAAAGATTCTGCCTGCTAGATCTGGAGAAGAAGATTTTTTAATGGTTTTCCCATTGCCTACAGTGTTAAAAAGTGCTGACTCAGCACTTTTTCAAAATCCCCGAAACTGTATCCTATGATAAAATCGATGGCATTTTTTTTTTACCAATCCTTTCTGTTGGTCCTAAGGAAGCTTCACACCAAATAAAAATTCTCAGTGCCGTGCAGTTTTGGAGATATGGGCGTTTTAATTTTTTCTGTTTTTAGCTCCGGCGGTTCCCACGGGGCTGCGGAAAAAAAAATTCGGCATAAATTAGGTACTTATGACCCAATAAGCCCTCACATAATATTTGGATCAAATCAGCCTCTCGGTTCGGAAAATAGAAATTTCTGGCGGGGCCAAAAATTTTGCCCCTCCCATAACAACACCAAAAATAGCCCATCAAACGTCTCTTGAACAAATCTGAGTCTACACTTTAAAAGGAAGCTGCATACCATATATCAAGTCTCTGCTACTGCTGGTTCATGAGAAGAAGATTTTCAAAGATTTTAGTGCCCCTTGGGGGCATGGCACCACCCAGGAGGAGGGGTAACTTCATCTGAACAAATCTGAATTGACATTAGATAATAAACATTTACCAAACATTTGAATAAAATTGGGCTAGTGGTTTTGAAGGAGAAGTTGATAATGTAAAGTTAACGCCGGACGACGACGGACAGAATGTGATCAGTCAAGCTCCCACTGAGCTTCACTCAGGTGAGCTAATAAAAGACCGCTCTAAAATTACATAACGCTACTATGGCATCAACAATAAAACTAAATGCCTCGGATGCCTAAGAATGCGACATCGAGAAGAAAAAAACATACTTTTTCCTTCTAACAGCTCTATTCCATGTCTCAGCCTAACTATGAGCTATCGATCTTCTATTGATAAAGAATAGATCATTGCCTTTCTTATACTATTGCTAGGCCAAGGGAGGTGTCGTTAAGCAGACCAAAGGCCTTCGACACTTGAGCAGAAAGATCTGGGAAGGAAAGATCTTCGTCTTTCCTTCGCCCGGTACCCTAAGCTCTTTTCTTGCCTAGCAAACGCAGACTTTTGTTCAGATGGAACAAGATCCGGAAGAAGTTATGAATAAAATTTATAGTCTTAATGTGCTGTTCCATGAGGGATGGAGAGTCATCCTCCGTAGCCCTCTCACCATCTGAATGTTCCATCTGAAAAACATGGTCAACACCATCCAAATGAACAGATGACTGGACCAACCCAGCTCACTACCGGGGACTGTTGACGGCTGAACCTGTGACTACTGGGATGATGTGATAAGCTGCACAATCTGCAACAGCAGGTCCGTGAACGAGGCTTGCGAAGCAGTGGTTATCCACTTCATCACCATATGCTGCTCACAGGACTGAGATCTGACCCCAGATCATTTGACGCATGTCCCATATGAATATGCCTTGAACCACTAGCTGCAGGTTAATCTGACTTCGAATACTGGGAATGCCTCTGTGGAACAGCATGAACTTGCGAAGTCGGACATCTAGTCTGCGGTCTAATGTGCTTCGTCAATGAAGCAGAGGAAGAAGCCATAGTTGAAACTGGCCCCAGCTGCAGTGTAGAAGGAGCATCCTGAACCGCAAGCATGAACAGACTCCCCAATTCACTAAAGTTTCTCAAAGCAGAAACAGTCGACACCAACTGCTGATGGAATGGAGAGAGTTCTCCAACTCAAGATCTGACTCCAGATCTCACTGAGCGTTCCATTTAGAAACTTGTAGGCTTCCATGCCTTAGCGTGCTTTTGCATGGAAGAAGATGAAGCCGTAACAACAGCCGATCCCGGCGGAAGAGTAAAAGGAGCATCCCGAACCACATAGTTTGGACGGGGGCTCTGACTCAAATATAGAACCTTAGTGAGCACGCTCACATACCCCACGCGCCCCGATATTTCAAGCTCTAATCATTTTTTAAAAATAAACATAGATTCTAGGAATACTGCAGAAAACAGTGTTCTGTAGTTTCAACGATATTGAAAGAATTCAAGCAGAATTAATTTTAATTGAAATGTGGAGCCATGTTAAGATTTAATGATGCCAACCTTTTTAAATCCAATTTGATCTTTCCAACACACATTGTAAATAATGTAAGGTCACACTAGGTCTTTGCTGATAAAATTACTTTAGTGTACGCTTGTTTATAAAAAAGGTGTCAGATTTAGAATTGCTATCCCAAATAACAGTGTTTATACACAAAAAGTGAAATAGATTATTGTTTTACTTCATGAACAAATTCGAAGTCGCTTCATATTCTAATCCTGACTTACCAAAAATCAGCTCAATATCTGGAAGCGTGTAGGAAAAAAGTCCACAAAACTGTAATTTTGATGAACTTTTCAAAGTTCAAGGGCCGTAATTTCGGTAAAAATCAGTGGAGCGGAACAAAATGCAAACTTGATCTGTAGGCCACCATGTCAGACTAACATACCAAAAATCAGCTCAATATCTGGAAGCGTGTAGGAAAAAAGTCCGGAAAACTGTAATTTTGATGCATTTTTCAGAGACTAAGGGCCGTAATTTTGGTAAAAATCAGTGGAGCGGAAAAAAACGCTAACTTGTTCTGTAGGCCACCATGTTAGACTAACATACCAAAAATCAGCTCAATATCTGGAAGCGTGTAGGAAAAAAGTCCGGAAAACTGTAATTTTGATGCATTTTTCAGAGACCAAGGGCCGTAATTTTGGTAAAAATCAGTGGAGCGGAACAAAATGCAAACTTGATCTGTAGGCCACCATGCTAGACTCACATACCAAAAATCAGATCAATATCTGGAAGCGTGTAGAAAAAAAGTCCGGAAAACAAGTAGGACTGACTGACGGACTGACAGACGGACCAGTCAAAAACATTATACCCCTGCAACTTCGTTGCGTGGGGTATAATAAAGTTTCTCATGACAGAAACAGTCGAACCAGACTGTTGACAGGACAGAGAATGCTCTCCAACTCCCTATCTGACCCCAGATCTAGCCAAGTTTCTTGTTGAGAAATTTGTAGGATAATCCCCTTTTGCGTGCTCTTCCATGTAAGAAGAAGAAGAAGCCGTAACAACAGCCGACCTTGGCTGCAGTGTGGAAGGAACATCCCAACTCACACATTTTGGATGGGTGCTCTGACTCATTGAAGTTTCTCGCGATGAACACAGTCAACCCCGACTGCTAATGGGAGGAGAGTATTCTCCAACTGGCAATCTGACCCCAGATCTTGCCGAGCATCCCGCAGAGAAACTTTCAGGCTTCTGCTCCTTTTGCCTTTCATTGCTGGGTGAGCTTTTGTTTATGAGGTGCTCGCTCTACCCACATCTATACTTCTCGATCTGAACGGACCTACCCGGCATCCCGGCTCCCATATAGGGACAACCGCTTCACCAGTAGAGCTAGATGCATGCAGAGGATTAAGCAAACTAACTGGAGACCTCAATCCCCTGCTAAAAATCATGAGCACCTTGGCAGCTAGCTCTGTTTACTTATCAGAGTGGGGCTCATCAGAGTGTGACAACGTGCATCACATAACGGACAGGTGTCAAAGTACCATCACTATGTTCTTGTTCCTCTGAAAAAGCGACTGAAAGACTAGTATTAGTCTGCGGTGAAAGCTCCGATATTGGAACTTCACCGCCCACCACACAGGCTGACATCCCATAGTACAAGTATTGAAGGAGTTCAGCAACTACTGGCAGACAACAAGAATGTAAATCCGAGATTTTCTGGACGTACACTAGGTACCAAATTATTATAATAGATACAATAATAATGAAGCCAAAATCATAAGTCTGCTGCACTCCCAATAATAATACAGAATAAACATCGCAAGGATACATAACATAGACAATCACCAAAATTTTCGAAACAAATTAAATTTTTTCGAAAAATTCTGAATGAAGCCTAAGTACTCCAAGGGAACCTCATGAGCCCAAGGGCATCCCGATAGAGCGTAAGTATGGACAAGCACTAACTAATTAAAGCTAAACTACCGGAATAAGATATAATATGTATCCTAATAGAAAAAACAATAATTGTTTTTAACTAAACACGGAATTAATACTAATCCAAAACGTTATTGAACAGACGTCAAGAGGAAAAACCGGAAACTAACCAACAACAGGCACAACAAAGGCCCAAAGTCAGTACCGATCAACAACCACCTGACGCAAAGCTAGATCTTCATATGAAGAAAAAACAATGCATCTGGCAGAAGATGCAAGAATACAAAACTGAACAGTAATGAACAGGATGTAAACATAGGGGATAAACGGAATACCTATTCCGTTTTACAAATTAAATAGTTTAATGAAAAAATTCTTCAATAAAAACGCAGAAAGAGCTTGGGAGTATAACAGGAGGGTTCAGTAGAGGGAAGGGAAGTAAAAGTAACAAAACAACAGTGGAGTCATATTATAATGACGATGTTCAGAAGCATATCCCAAAAATGGGAAACATGAATAATTTTATATAAAAATTATAAAGTTATAGCCCTGAACATCTAAAACCACTATTATTCACTTCCAACATCCTGCTAAACTGTTGATTCCATGAAAACCATCATTGATTTGTGTCTGGCATCTTCAAAAATGAGAATTTATTGCACAGATGTCAGTTCAAATGTTTACTGACTTGGGCCAAACAAAAGAATGATGCTTAGTGCCAATTCCAGTCTCTTCCTGGGTACAGTGCATACACAGTACTAAAAGTATGGAGAGCCAGATAGCACTTTCAAGTTTCGGGATTGTGTGCAAATTTGGGGGACTGGAGGGTTCAAAATTTGTGTTTGGGCCTTGATATTATTGAGTTTGTACCAGCTAAGTCTGGGCCATTGGTTCTAGTATAAAAATATGGTACAGTGGAAGCCTGTTAATTGAATAGCCAATTTACCAATGAAAATTATTCAATTAACAGGAGTATTCAATCAACAGGGATTGTGTAATTTTCCTGTATTCTAGAGATAAACTTAGCATTTATTCTATTATATCTTGTTTGACAGAGCTCTGTGAGCTCTCTCAAACAAGATATAATAGATTAAATGCCTGCATTGGATGTACTGAGGCTAAAGAGGTCTATAAACAAAGGAAAACTGAGGAGAGTCTGGGCAATTTCTCGACAGATTACAAGATTTTTTATTCAATTAACAGGATTTTACTCTATAACCTATATTTAATTAAGAGGTCAAATTTGTACTGGAGGTATGGTAAATGGTTTTGTGTTGGGAAATTATATTCAATTAACAGGCTTATTCAGTTAAGAGATATCCAATTAAGTGGGCCCCGCTGTACTTATACATCAATTTTCTTTAACCTCTTAACCTGTTGAGTATCCAAGATATTTTTATCAAATCTAGTCATGGCTGCTCTGAAACAGCCATGACTAGATTTCATGAAAAATTCATCTAAATTTAACTCAAGAAATCATTGATGAAAAAATTCATTCAATTTTCAATGTCTGGAATGGAGGGATCATAATTATCTACAGAATGATCCCTACACCACTGACGAAAGACCTTCCACTTAGCAGCATAATTTAGCGAAGAGGAGGTCCTCCTACAGTTAGAAATCGCGTCCACTGCTCGTCCTGTAAAATGCTTGCCGTGCAAGAAGGACCGCACAATGGAAATACGTGATGGTTGAGACCTTGCAGGTTGTGATGGAGAGTGCGATCTCCTTTGCAGAAGAAGTTCCTCCCATGGAGGAAGCTTCTACGGCATGTTCCACAACAGACACCTGAGAAGATTTATCCACGGTCTCTGTGGAGACAGAGATGCTTCCAACAGAATTTTGCATTGTGATTGTTTTATCTTGAGCAATATCTGCTGAATCAACGGCGCTGGAGGATACACATATCCTATTATTTCGTCCCTCGAGATCGATAGAGCGTCTACTGCAAACGCTCGAGGATCCGGACATGGCGACACATACGTCTGCAACTGATTGTTGAGATGTGTCGCAAATAAGTCTATCACTGGCCGCTCCCATTGGTAACAAATCTGATTGAATACTCGTTTGTTGAGAGTCCATTCTGACGGCAACAGGCAACCCCTCCGTGAAAGGGAGTCTGCTAATACATTCAGACGACACGGAATATGACGGACCGATAGGAGAACCTGATGTTCTAGTACAAACAGAAGGATTCTTTCCATTAGCTTGAACAACGGAATGGAATGAGTGCCTCTCTGATTCCGAATATACGCTACTACTGTCATATTATGGGATAGAATTTGCACGTGTGCATTCTGAATAACGTCCATCCAATGACGTAGCACAAGCCAAATTGACATCATTTCTTTGATGTTTATGTGCTTGCTTAAAAACTGCGGATCCCAAAGACCTGGCACTTCGAATCCGATGGGCTCAGTGTCGCACCCCAACCTGTCTGACTGGCATCCGTCATAATTGTAAAACTCGGATCCGGCAATTGCAGTGGAACTCCCTGAGTTAACCACTGAATGTCTGCCTAAGTCTGAATCTCTTGTTTCACTTGATTTGACACGAAGATTTCCGTATCGAGCGAATGAGTCTTCGCCCTCCAATTCTGAGTCAGAAAGATTTGGAGAGGACGAGTGCGTAGCCGCCCCATTGGAATGAGATCCGCGGCAGCTCTGCACAGACCTATCAGTCTCATGAATTCTCTCGCTGTAACTTTGTCTGAGTGAAGACAGTAGCGAGCGTAACAACTGACTAAATTCGCTCTGGTTAATGGCAGACGAACGAGATTGTTGTGCATCTCGAAACTCATCCCTAGGTGGGTGAACGACTTGGACGGCACCAGATCCGACTTCTCTTCGTTTACTATGAAACCGAGACGTCGGAGCAATAGAAGCAGATTCTGCACATCATTCTAAAGCGTTAACTCGTTGCCGTACCTCTGAAGAATATCGTCCAGGTAGGCGGACGTTACCGCAGACGAATGAGCTCGGAAATGAGTCATTACCGAGTTCATTATTCGAGTGAAAGCCCAGGGCGCTAGATTCAGACCGAAGCACATTGCTCGGAGCTGATATACGACTCCTAGGATGGCAAAGCGAAGATACTTTCTGAACGCCGGATGTACCATGACGTGAAAGTATGCATCCTTGAGATCTATGCTCGCAGCATAGTCGTTCACTCGAATGCTCGCTCTGACTGATCGAATGGTCTCCATATAGAATTTTGGAGCCACAATTAGCTTGTTTATCCAGCTCAGATCTATGACTGGATGGAACGAGCCGTCTGGTTTCGGAACCAGAAAAAGATGGCTGTAAAAACCTGGAGATTCCTGGTTTTCTATGACCTCTATCGCATTCTTCACTAAAAGAGACTGGACTTCTGATAGAAGCGAGGCTCTTTTCTGCTGATTTGACGGAAGCTGAGTCCATCTTAGACTTCGAGTTAACAGAGGTTTTCCTTTAAAGGACAGTTTCAGTCCTTCCGATATAACCCCTCGAACCCAAGGGTCCTCCGTAATTAATTTCCAATTGTTTGAGAAACTTGAGAGTCTTCCGCCCACTGGAACGCGACAGAGGTTTAAACCATCACCTATTCAATCTGCTAGGCTTGCGGGAGGAGAAACCACGTCCTTCACGGCCCGCACCTCGCCCCATCGACCTAGGGGCATCTGACCGGTTGTTTCGGCGAGCATTACAGCCCCTATTTGAGTCGCTACCCTGACGGTGTCTAGAGTAAGACCTAGAGGACTCGTACGAACCTCTATAGGAACTTCCCCTGGACGTACTCGTCCCAGAAGTGCCTGGCCTACTCTTCTCTGCTGGCTCCGACTTTTTGGAAGCGGATTTAAATAGCAGAGAGTCTGGAGCTTTCTTAGTTAATTGATCATAAATTGCTGAAAGCTTGTCGTCGAAGAGAAGCTCTCCGGAAACCAAAGCGACTCTGAGTTTTTCACCTTATTATCCAGGTGCGTGGATGTAGCTAGGGCCCCGTCACGTCTAACTAACTCCAAATTTGTCACTGAAAGGGCGCGGTTATATGTGGGGAATGCTATGGCCCTCGACAGAACTTTTAAGGAGGTTTGTACATCCTGGAATTCTTGTCCCTCAAGGCATAATGACAACGCTCTGGTAAGGTGATCTGTGTACGGAAGTGCGTCTAAATTTCTATTAGACGAAATTGTCGTTTCCAACGTCGAGTTAGGAATTGACATAGACGACGGCATGGATAATTCAAGGTCTTCGGCCTGGATGTCTGAACTCTCTGGATGCCCTGTCCTGGCGTTTCAAATTTATTCCTTGAATTGATGAAAGGAGATGAAGAGCATCTGCCGGTAGGAAGGCTGACCTGCCCGTTTTGGTAGCAAGTTTACTTATAGCGTCATTCAATAGTTCAAATGTCCGTGAGACATTTCTGGACTGCGATGGAAACTCAGGGATGGTGTCCCTAAACCGATTGACAAAATCAGAGTCCAGTGGCGCTATAAGCCTCCAATCCGGCTGCGCAGCATTTTGGTCCGTAGGAACAACATCAGGGAGGTAATGCCGGATGAACTCTACAGCAATTTTATGTTGTTCCGAAAGGGAAAAGTTAAAAAATTTATAGTAATTTATATATTTTTTATACTTACCAATGACCCAGACATAGCTGGTGCTAACTCTTAAAATATAGGGCCAAACACAAATTTTGCCCCCCAATCCCCAAAATTTGCATCTAAAACTAAAGAAAACATGTCCAGAGAGGCCCTCCACACCTCGCCCCCACTGCGCATGCGCAGTGTCAAGGACGTTCCGAAATTGGCGCCATTTATCATTCTAATAACCAGTGCCTGGTAAGCGCTATGTACTCAGCGGGGAGGCAAGAGTTCCCAACTCCTGGGAGGGCCATCCCCGTCTGGGTCATTGGTAAGTATAAAAAATATATAAATTACTATAAATTTTTTAACATTTTTATACTGTACCAATGACCCAGACATAGCTGAATAGTAAAAAGGCTGGAGGGCCAAGGACATAGAGCAAAATGGAATACGCTCAATAAAATAAAATAGAGTCATCCCCTGTAGGGAAAAGAAGTAATAGGCCTTACATGTATCTTTCTTATTTATGATAAATTAGAAAGATACAACACCTTCCAAAAATTGAGCTTCATACATCCATGTACTCTATTAATATCCAATAATCCTTATACTAATAATTTTTAAAGTAAGCCAATAATAAAGTAAGTCTAGAGAATAGAGACTCTTATACTCCTAAAAGTGTGTGAGAATTGCATAATCATGTCCGTTGACATATGCAATATTCAAAAGCTATACTTTAAAAACTAAGACTTGAATGAATTTTATAAACTTAAACTTCTCACTAAACAACCATCCTAAAAACAGCTCAGAATTACTAACTCCGGAGGAGGTATCCCCTTGTTTTCATAGTAAAAACAGGTGACCCAAGGGAACACCCTCCCCCCCCCCCCCCTTTTTCTTGCCCTGGGTCAAATAGCCCAGAGCGAAGAGGGCAGCCGAACGGAGACACTGCCGAAACAGACAGCCTACCTAGCTATAGTAGCAACTGTTAAGTGAATGACATTCTGAGCAGTAGATAATAGACCTAACAATAGAGGCCTCCAGAAATGGACTCGATATTTCTGAGATAAAATTCATGAATGGATGGCTGAGCGCAATGAGCAGCCTTCAAAATTCTATAATAGAACACTATTAATGTAAGCCCAAGAAGTAGAAGAACTCTTACTTCATGAGCCGAAATCTTAAGCACAACTGCTAAGCCAATGATATACCATAAGCAGTACGCTAGTTAATAGAATCCATTAACAATAAAATGGAGCGTAACGTCCTTCTACTAGACATCAAAGACAGAAGAAGCTTACGCCCTTGTAATAAACAGATATCTGTTTATAAATACATAAACTGTACCCGGAAAGAGTGAAGGCCTATGCCCATACGAAGACGGAAGGACCTTAAAATAATAGGTTCCGGATAATAGGAGCCTAACTCTTATGCAACAATCCAACCTAAATAGTAACGGAAGTATTGATTCCGAAACTATGAAAGTGAAAATCATCCATCGATAGTGCATGAAACTCACTGACTCTACAGTAAAAGAGAAACCAACAGAATTACTGTCTAAAAGGTCAGAATTTGAAAACTACTGTTTCCAGAGGCTCAAATGATTACTTAGCTAAATAAGAACCTGAAGTTAAAATCCGTATAGGAATTTAATCTAAAGATTCTAAGTCTATTTATCAAAAAGTTACTAACTGACTTAGATAAAGAGACAAAAGACTCAATTGTAAACTATCGTAGAGTGCATAGGTATGAGGTAACATAAACCTATAACCTAAATAACAACAGGCTGCAGTAGATCTTGTGAAACAAGTATACTAAAAAATAGCAATGAGTAGTATGGAGGGATCAACCATATGAACATAATGATCCCTACACCACGACGGAAGAGCCTCCACTTTAGTCGCATAGAATAGCGAAGAAGAGGATCTCCTATAGTAAGAAATCGCGTCCAAAGCTCGTCCAGTACAGTGCTTACAATGCAATATGGACCACACAACGGAAAACATGAAGGTTGCGACCTTGCTGGTTGTGATAAAAATGACACGATTTACCCAGTGAAAAAAGATCCTCACATAGAGGAAGATTTCACGTTAAGATCCACAGTAGACAAGAGAGTAAATTACTCATGATCTCTGTGAAGATAGAGATGCTATCAACAGAAATATATTGTGGTTGTTTATCTTAGCAATACCTGCTAAAAACAACAGCGCCGGAGGATACGCGTATCCTATCATTCTGTCCTATAGATCAATAGAGCGTTAACAGTATTAGCTCAGAGATCTGGACAAGCCAACACAAACGTCTGCAATTGATTAGCCAACTGTGTCATAAATAAAACATCATTGGGCGCTCCCATAGATAGCAAATCTGATTGAATACTTGTTTGTTGAGAGTCCATTCTGACAGCAACAAGCGACCCGTAAGAGAACGGGAGTGCGATAAAACAATCAGACGACCCAGAATATGACGGACCAAAACTGAACTTGGTGTACTATAACCAACAGACGGATTCTTTCCATTAAATTGAATAACGGAAACGAAAGAGTGCCTCCCTGGTTCCGGAGAAACGCCACTACTGTCGAATTAAAGGACAGGAATTTGGGCATGCGTTTCTGAATAATGTTCATGCAATGACATAAAGCAAGCCTAAAAAACATTATTCCGCGGAAGTTAACTGATAGCTAAAAGACTGCGGAACCCAAAGACCCTGGCACTTCGAATCCGTAGGGATCAGTATATATCCCAATCTGTTTGACTGGCAACCGTCATAACAGCCACACTCGGGTCCGGCAACTGCGGCGGCACTCTCTGAGTCAACCACCGAATGTTTGCCCCAGTCTGAATCTCTTGTAACACTAGATAGACAAGAGAATGTATAAATCAAGCAATTCATGGATTGCCGGAAAGTTGCCGTCGAAGAGAAGCTCCTCCGAGAACGAAGCGACTCTGAGAGAGTTCTTAACCTACTATCCACGCGTGGATGTAGCTAGGGCTGCCTCACGTCTAACCAACTCCAATCAGCCACTGAAGGGCGGAGTTATACGTGAACAAACTACTGCCCTCAAAAGAAATTACATTGAGAATAATATCCCGTAAATCTTTTCTTGAAGACGTAATGATAACGCCTCAGTAAGGCGGATTACGTATAATAAAGCGTCTAAGTTAAGTCTAATATACATAATGTCGTTCCCAACATTGAAATTGGAAAAGACATAAACGGTGAAAAAGAATATATGCAGTCTTTAATCACACCGTCTAGACGCATATGAACTCTCGGTATGCCCTGCTCTGCCAAAATAAACTATATGTAAAAAAAGATAAAATGGCAGAAATGAGCCACGCGGACAAGAAACTAAACTATCATGCTTAGTAGCCGTCTTGTATATATATAAATATATAGCGTCGAAAATAAAACACATGTTGTAATGACAATATTGGACTGCGTCGGTAAGTCAGGGACAAAGTCCCTGTACCGATCGAAAAATCCGAGTCCAATGACGCTATAAGTCTCTTATCCAAGATCGCAGCAATGAAGTCCGAAAAATAATCACTGGAAGAAATGCCAGAAGATATGAAAGGCATCTTCCGATACTACTAAAGGGAAAACTCGAAATCTTTCGAATCCCTTTCGCCATCCTGTCGGACCCTATAAAGCGTTCGGTCGTCCGTAGCTTGATGCAACCGCGGACCGCACCGACCCAGCGCCGTCGGATAATTCCTGATTCGACCGAGAAACCGTCAATTGCTGGGATGCTGCGAAACAACTGTGCTAACTCGGATAGCACGTCCGTCACTGAGGCCTGAGGAGCAGCGGTCTTACGATGCATTGCCGCAGGAAGCTCCGAGATCGTTACCCCGTGCATACTTCCAATATGCGAGCGAACGGAGTGTATAGGCCTCGTGTCCCTTGGCTACCGGATGGCGCGACCTATTCGCTGTGGAATCACTGAATGCCGAAACTGATCGGATACTCGAGGTCACGTAGCCAATGTGCGGTCGTGTGCCCTGCTGTGAGGATGAGGAAGCATTAAAGACAGTCTCTCGGACTGTCAATATAACGGAGCGTCCCGAGCAACGGACATATGCTCCGAATGTAAAATATCTGAACCACAACATGCGGTCCCCTATGTTGTTGGCTTCCTCCGATCTGTCCTCAATCTGCCGTCACTGGGTGAGTACTAAAGTAATTAAAGTGCTCGCATCACCCAAATCTCCTTCCTAGACCGCAACGGACGAACCCGGCAGCCGAACCATTCGATGAATGTACGCTACACCGGGTGAGCTAGCGAATGTCACTCCGTAAGCGATAGACATATTCCATGAGCACTTATTGCCGCTAACTCTTCATTAACTATGACGACAGAGGCACACTTTTGAAAGACATCTCCATAACTCTTCGAACAAGAAACCAGAAATGCTTGGATAGCAAGCATAAAATAATAATATATATAGCGTCGTTCAATAAATCGAAAGTTTGTGTGACATTATTGGACTATGTCGGAACTGAGGGACGATGTCCCTGAACCGAACCAAAAATTTCTAAGTCCACCGACGCTATCAGTTTCTTATCCGGCATCGCAGCATATGTTGTTCCGAAAGGGAAAGCTTGAAATCCACCGAATCCCTTTCGGTATCCCGTCGGACCGGATGAAACTTTCGGACGTCCGTACCCGCTTCCGCGGAGCGTCCCGACCCAGCATCGTCGGATAAAATATATGCGACAGATTCAGTTGATGCTGGGATGCTGCGATAAACTGTGCTATTAAGGAAAGCACGTTCGTTCCCGAGGCCTGTGCAGTAGCGGACTTACGATGCATTGCCGCTGGAAGCTCCGTGTACGTTGACTCCCGCATACTTCCTATGCGAACGTCCGGAGTCTGCAGACCTCGAGTCCCCGGCTACCGACCCAGCGCTGTCGGATAATTCTCGATCCGACACCGTTTCTGTCGGCTGCTGGGATGCTGCGATAAGCTGTGCTATGTGCACAAGAATGTCCGGCGTCGAGACCTGCGGAGGCGCAGTCTATCGCTGCTTCGCCGAGGGCAGCTCCGCATCAGATGGCTCCCGCATACTTTTCCTATGCGAACGTCCGGAGTCCATCGGTCTCGAATCCCTGGCTGCCGGATGGTGTGACCTGGTCGCCGAAGAATCCTTGATCGGCGAAGCTGGTAATATATCGGCGGTCACGCAGCCAAGGTGCGGTCGTGTGCGCTGACGAGAAGAGGAAGCCTTAGCAGTCTCAGCGGACTGCCTATACAACGGAGCGTCCCGAGCGACGGACGTATGCTCCGCTAACGACACATTTGTACCACAACATCTGGGGCCAGATGTTGTTGAACGAGAGAGGGGCCTCTCTCGCTTGCCGTCCGGATGGACCGGAACGAGCTATGAACCGGACTAAAAGGCTTCCTCCGTTCTCCCTCCGATCCGCCGTCACTGGGTGTGCATTAAGTTAATTTTATAGTGCTCGCATCACCCCAAAATTCCTTCTAGACCGCAACGGACGAACCCGGCTGCCGAACCATTCGGTGAATGGACGCTACACCGGGCGAGCTAGCGGACGTCAAAGGCCGTCGAACCTACTAGGGTCCTCTTAGGCAATTGGCGTATTACATGAGCACTTTTCCGCTAGCCCTTCATTAATTGTGACGACGGAGGCACACTGTTGGAAGACATCACAGATACATCACCCTAATCTTGATCGTCTGAAATAGAAATTGATAAAGTAGAGTGACCCTGCGGGGAAAGGACCGGAGTGTCCAAATCCCCAACAACATACCGTGACATACGCTTCCCATATTGTCATCGAAATCATACGATACAGAACCGGAGTTAATGCGAGTACACTGACCACATATAGAATGATAATAAGGTCAGAGGAAGACTTCCTCTTAAAACAATAGATCAATATCCTTTCAATGTGAAAAGAAAACAAGTCCTGGTACTCGCACTAACCCCTGGCAATCAAAATACATAATAATAATATGATCCATTAATATAGAAAAAATAATTGAAATCAAAATATTTTGAAAAAATATTTTTTCAGAACAGCCCAAGTTTCTGAAAAGTAACGTTGAGCCCCAATGGATCCCAAGCCTAAGTGTGGACAAAAATTTTAAAAATATTTTAAACAATTTATTCAACACTTACGAACAATAATAATGTATCTAGTTATGATTGAAATAACATAAAGATATTATTATTTAGAAATCCCCCCCTCACACAGAGGGCTGTTGTAAATGTAAACAATGAGTGTAAAAACACTAAAATAAGACTCCAGGCACCCAGGCCCGAAATCAGTTACCAAAAATACACCATCTGATGCAAAACAGAGACTTCCAGGGAAGAAACTGCAGAACATCAGATGGTAGATGCAGAACACAACGCCTAACCACCCGTAGGTGAAGACGTAAACATGGGGAAAGAACAGAATTCATTCTGTTATTCAGCTAAACTCCCAAGAAATTTTAGTAATAATAATTACAGAAATTATGCCAAAAGCATGGGAGAATAGCAAGGGGGAACTTAAAGGACAGGGAGAGAGGAAAAACACTTGTAAAAACAGTGTAACTAAATAATCAGAATGACAACAAAATGGCTGCTGCCTTGAAAATAGGTAACTTAACATAATTTCATTAAAAAATTTTAAGTTACAGCCCTGATAATATTCTGTCACACATTCTTTTCCTCTCCTCCTTTTCTATCCTCCTTAGAATCACCATTTCACTAATATTTATTTGTCTGGCATCATTTAAACTGAGATTTAAAAGCACAAAGATCAGTCAGATGTTAACTGATGAAGGGCCAAACTTAGAATGATAAATGGCGCCAATTTCGGAACGTCCTTGACACTGCGCATGCGCAGTGGGGGCGAGGTGTGGAGGGCCTCTCTGGACATGTTTTCTTTAGTTTTAGATGCAAATTTTGGGGATTGGGGGGCAAAATTTGTGTTTGGCCCTATATTTTAAGAGTTAGCACCAGCTATGTCTGGGTCATTGGTACAGTATAAAAATATCCAATTCCTCCGAATCCCTTTCGCCATCCTGTCGGACCACTTGTAAATCTTGGTCGTCCGTACCTAATCCAACGGCAGAAAATACCGACCCAGCTTCGTCTGATAATTCCTGTTCCAACAGAGTTTCTGCCAGTTGCTGGGATGCTGCGATGATCTGTGCTATCTGTGATAGCACGTCCGTTACGGAGGCCTGTGGAGCTGCGGTCTTACAGGATTTAGCCACCGGAAGCTCCCTGGACGTTGACTCCTGCATACCTCTTTTATGCGAATGTCCAGAGGATGAAGGCCTTGTATCCCTGGCTACCGGATGGTGTGACCTGGTTGCCGTGGAATCCCTGGGCGATGCTGGCTGGATATCGCTGGTCATGTAGCCAAGGTGCAGTCATGTGTGCTGCCGCAAGGATGAAGAAACTGTATGAGCAGTCTATATACCGGAGCGTCCCCGACTGAGGAATGTTATGTACTACAACATCGGGGCCAAGATGTTGTTGTACGAGAGAGGGGCCTCTCTTGCTCGCAGCCCGTGCGGAGCTGGACGAGCTAGGAACCGGACTAACAGGCTTCCTCCATACCATCCTCTGACCCGTCGTCACTGGGTGTGCACGTGGTATGTTTATAGTGCTCGCAACACCTAAATCTCCTTCCTGGACCGCAGCGGATGAACCCGGGTGTTGAGCTATTCGGTGAATGGTCGCGACACCAGGTGAGCTAGCGGATGCCAAAGCCGTCGATCCTACTTGGGACCTCTTAGGCAATTGGCGTATCTGCATGAGCACTCTTGCCGCTAACTCTTCATTTGATTGTGACGACGGTAGCACACTCCTGGACGACATCATGGAAACATCACCCTGTTCTTGTTCCTCTGAAAAAGAGAGTAAAAAACTAGAGTGACCCTGCGGAGAGAAGACCAGCATGGTCCTCTCCCCACTAACAACATACCATGACACACGTCTCCAATGTTTGTCATCCCAATTGATACACACTGAACAAGGGTTAGTACGAGTACATTGACTACAATTAATACAGAGATCATGAGAATCAGAGGAAGATTTCCTCCCATTACAATTTGAACAATAATCTTTCATTGTGAAAAAAGTAAACAGTCATAGTACTCACACTAAACCTTGAAAACAAAGATACATAATAAAATAATCCATTATAACATTACGAAAAAATAATTCAAAAAGAAAAAAATTTTTGAAAAAATTTTTTCAGAAGAGCCCAAGTTCCCAATGGAAACAATGAGCCCAAATGGATCCCAAAAAAGCATAAGTGTGGACAAAAATTTTAAATCATTACGAAAAATTAATGTAACACTTACGGACAATATTAATGTATCTTGCTATGAACTGAACTAAGCAGAAGACAAGTAATCACTATGAAAAGTAACTGTTGTCAACCTAAACAAAAAGTGTAAACAAACTGGAAACATGACTCCAAGCACTGGTAAACATGGCCCGAAATCAGTTACCAATTTAAACACTATCTGAGGCAAAGCAGAGACTTCCAGAGAAGAAACTGTAGAACATCAGATGGAGATGCAGACCAAAATGCCTAAACACCCAAGAGTGAGGACGTAAACATGGGGAAAAAACAGAAAATAATTCTGTTTCCAAGCCAAAACTCCCAAAAAATCTTAGTAATAAACATTACAAAAAATAAGCCAAAAGCATGGGAGAATAGCTAGGGGGGAATAAAGGAAAGGGAGAGAGGAAACACTGATCAAACAATTGAACATTCCTAGCAAGAATGACAACTACAGGGCCATGCCTCGAAAATAGGCAACATGAAATAATTTCGTAAAATAATTATAAGTTACAGTCCTGAACATTTCCTTCCACTGTTTTTCCTCTCCTCCTTCTATTTCCTCCTTATATCCACCATTTCTCTCATAATTATGTGTCTGGCATCATTTAAACTGAGATTTACAAGCAAAAATATCAGTGAGGTGTAACTGAATTGAGGGACAAACAAAGAATGACATTTGGTGCCAATTTCGAGACCTCCTTGACACTGCGCATGCGCAGTGGAGTAAAAGTATGGAGGACCATATAGGACATCTAATTTTCGTTTTTTGATGCTAATTTTGGGGATTGGGGGGGCAAAATTTGTGTTTGGCCCTGAATAAGTCTGGGTCATTGGTACAGTATAAAAATATAAAAAAAAATCCGGAAAACTCTAAAAGTTCTAAGTTCAAGGGCAGTAACTCCACCAAAAGTCAACCTACTAGAACTACTAGAACTTGATCTATAAGTATCCATAACAAAGCTATAGATATAAATTTTTCTCAATATGTCAATCCATAATGAAAAAAAGTCTGGAAAACGATAACTAAGTTCAAGGGCAGTAACTCCACTAAAAATCAACTGAGCAGAATGAAATTCGAACTTGATCTGTAAGTATCCATAACAAAGCTGTATACCAAAAATTTTCTCAATATGTCCAACGAAAAAAAAAGTCCGGAAAATGAAAAAAAATCTTGAAAACTCTAATGAAAGTGTCAATGACACTGTAGCTCAACTTGACAAACTTGAACTTGGTAAGTTATAAATGAGATGGCAAAATTGAAGATCATTGGGACTTATGTCAGTTTTTTTGCCAGTGGCAACATTTTTTGACAGAAACCGAAGAAAATCGATAGCTCCCATCTGGAGGCCTCCCCAAACAAGCATGCAAGATTTCAAAGCAATCCGATCATAAATGTGCCCTGTAGGGTGTACAAAAGGGAAATATTGTGGTCTGACTAGACTAAATTCTAAGAACGTTGGCCATGGCAACATTTTTTGAAGGAAATGGAAGAAAATCGATAGCTCCCATCTAGAGGTTACCGTAAATAAGCATACCAGGTTTCAAAGCAATCTAATCATAAATGAGCCCTGTAGGGTGAGCCAAAGGGAAATGTTAAAAAATTTATAGTAATTTATATATTTTTTATACTTACCAATGACCCAGACATAGCTGGTGCTAACTCTTAAAATATAGGGCCAAACACAAATTTTGCCCCCCAATCCCCAAAATTTGCATCTAAAACTAAAGAAAACATGTCCTGAAAGGCCCTCCACACTTCGCCCCTACTGCGCATGCGCAGTGTCAAGGACGTTCCGAAATTGGCGCCATTTATCATTCTAATAACCAGTGCCTGGTAAGCGCTATGTACTCAGCGGGGAGGCAAGAGTTCCCAACTCCTGGGAGGGCCATCCCCGTCTGGGTCATTGGTAAGTATAAAAAATATATAAATTACTATAATTTTTTAACATTTTTATACTGTACCAATGACCCAGACATAGCTGAATAGTAAAAAGGCTGGAGGGCCAAGGACATAGAGCAAAATGGAATACGCTCAATAAAATAAAATAGAGTCATCCCCTGTAGGGAAAAGAAGTAATAGGCCTTACATGTATCTTTCTTATTTATGATAAATTAGAAAGATACAACACCTTCCAAAAATTGAGCTTCATACATCCATGTACTCTATTAATATCCAATAATCCTTATACTAATAATTTTTAAAGTAAGCCAATAATAAAGTAAGTCTAGAGAATAGAGACTCTTATACTCCTAAAAGTGTGTGAGAATTGCATAATCATGTCCGTTGACATATGCAATATTCAAAAGCTATACTTTAAAAACTAAGACTTGAATGAATTTTATAAACTTAAACTTCTCACTAAACAACCATCCCAATAACAGCTCAGAATTACTAACTCCGGAGGAGGTATCCCCTTGTTTTCATAGTAAAAACAGGTGACCCAAGGGAACACCCTCCCCCCCCCCCCCCCCCCTTTTTCTTGCCCTGGGTCAAATAGCCCAGAGCGAAGAGGGCAGCCGAACGGAGACACTGCCGAAACAGACAGCCTACCTAGCTATAGTAGCAACTGTTAAGTGAATGACATTCTGAGCAGTAGATAATAGACCTAACAATAGAGGCCTCCAGAAATGGACTCGATATTTCTGAGATAAAATTCATGAATGGATGGCTGAGCGCAATGAGCAGCCTTCAAAAATCTATAATAGCAACACTATTAATGTAAGCCCAAGAAGTAGAAGAACTCTTACTTCATGAGCCGAAATCTTAAGCACAACTGCTAAGCCAATGATATACCATAAGCAGTACGCTAGTTAATAGAATCCATTAACAATAAAATGGAGCGTAACGTCCTTCTACTAGACATCAAAGACAGAAGAAGCTTACGCCCTTGTAATAAACAGATATCTGTTTATAAATACATAAACTGTACCCGGAAAGAGTAAAGGCCTATGCCCATACGAAGACGGAAGGACCTTAAAATAATAGGTTCTGGATAATAGGAGCCTAACTCTTATGCAACAATCCAACCTAAATAGTAACGGAAGTATTGATTCCGAAACTATGAAAGTGAAAATCATCCATCGATAGTGCATGAAACTCACTGACTCTACAGTAAAAGAGAAACCAACAGAATTACTGTCTAAAAGGTCAGAATTTGAAAACTACTGTTTCCAGAGGCTCAAATGATTACTTAGCTAAATAAGAACCGAAGTTAAAATCCGTATAGGAATTTAATCTAAAGATTCTAAGTCTATTTATCAAAAAGTTACTAACTGACTTAGATAAAGAGACAAAAGACTCAATTGTAAACTATCGTAGAGTGCATAGGTATGAGGTAACATAAACCTATAACCTAAATAACAACAGGCTGCAGTAGATCTTGTGAAACAAGTATACTAAAAAATAGCAATGAGTAGTATGGAGGGATCAACCATATGAACATAATGATCCCTACACCACGACGGAAGAGCCTCCACTTTAGTCGCATAGAATAGCGAAGAAGAGGATCTCCTATAGTAAGAAATCGCGTCCAAAGCTCGTCCAGTACAGTGCTTACAATGCAATACGGACCACACAACGGAAAACATGAAGGTTGCGACCTTGCTGGTTGTGATAAAGATGACACGATTTACCCAGTGAAAAAAAGATCCTCACATAGAGGAAGATTTCACGTTAAGATCCACAGTAGACAAGAGAGTAAATTACTCATGATCTCTGTGAAGATAGAGATGCTATCAACAGAAATGTATTGTGGTTGTTTATCTTAGCAATACCTGCTAAAACAACAGCGCCGGAGGATACGCGTATCCTATCATTCCGTCCTATAGATCAATAGAGCGTTAACAGTATTAGCTCAGAGATCTGGACAAGCCAACACATACGTCTGCAAATGATTAGCAAGCTGTGTCATAAATAAAACATCATTGGGCGCTCCCATAGATAGCAAATCTGATTGAATACTTGTTTGTTGAGAGTCCATTCTGACAGCAACAAGCGACCCGTAAGAGAACGGGAGTGAAATAAAACAATCAGACGACCCAGAATATGACGGACCAAAACTGAACTTGGTGTACTATAACCAACAGACGGATTCTTTCCATTAAATTGAATAACGGAAACGAAAGAGTGCCTCCCTGGTTCCGGAGATACGCCACTACTGTCGAATTAAAGGACAGGAATTTTGGGCATGCGTTTCTGAATAATGTTCATGCAATGACATGAAGCAAGCCTAAAAAACATTATTCCGCGGAAGTTAAACTGATAGCTAAAAGACTGCGGAACCCAAAGACCCTGGCACTTCGAATCCGTAGGGATCAGTATATATCCCAATCTGTTTGACTGGCAACCGTCATAACAGCCACACTCGGGTCCGGCAACTGCGGCGGCACTCTCTGAGTCAACCACCGAATGTTTGCCCCAGTCTGAATCTCTTGTAACACTAGATAGACAAGAGAATGTAAAAATCAAGCAATTCATGGATTGCCGGAAAGTTGCCGTCGAAGAGAAGCTCCTCCGAGAACGAAGCGACTCTGAGAGAGTTCTTAACCTACTATCCACGCGTGGATGTAGCTAGGGCTGCATCACGTCTAACCAACTCCAATCAGCCACTGAAGGGCGGAGTTATACGTGAACAAACTACTGCCCTCAAAAGAAATTACATTGAGAATAATATCCCGTAAATCTTTTCTTGAAGACGTAATGATAACGCCTCAGTAAGGCGGATTACGTATAATAAAGCGTCTAAGTTAAGTCTACTATACATAATGTCGTTCCCAACATTGAAATTGGAAAAGACATAAACGGCGAAAAAGAATATATGCAGTCTTTAATCACACCGTCTAGACGCATATGAACTCTCGGTATGCCCTGCTCTGCCAAAATAAACTATATGTAAAAAAGATAAAATGGCAGAAATGAGCCACGCGGACAAGAAACTAAACTATCATGCTTAGTAGCAGGCTTGTATATATATATAAATATATAGCGTCGAAAAATAAAACACATGTTGTAATGACAATATTGGACTGCGTCGGTAAGTCAGGGACAAAGTCCCTGTACCGATCGAAAAATCCGAGTCCAATGACGCTATAAGTCTCTTATCCAAGATCGCAGCAATGAAGTCCGAAAAATAATCACTGGAAGAAATGCCAGAAGATATGAAAGGCATCTTCCGATACTACTAAAGGGAAAACTCGAAATCTTTCGAATCCCTTTCGCCATCCTGTCGGACCCTACAAAGCGTTCGGTCGTCCGTAGCTTGATGCAACCGCGGACCGCACCGACCCAGCGCCGTCGGATAATTCCTGATTCGACCGAGAAACCGTCAATTGCTGGGATGCTGCGAAACAACTGTGCTAACTCGGATAGCACGTCCGTCACTGAGGCCTGAGGAGCAGCGGTCTTACGATGCATTGCCGCAGGAAGCTCCGAGATCGTTACCCCGTGCATACTTCCAATATGCGAGCGAACGGAGTGTATAGGCCTCGTGTCCCTTGGCTACCGGATGGCGCGACCTATTCGCTGTGGAATCACTGAATGCCGAAACTGATCGGATACTCGAGGTCACGTAGCCAATGTGCGGTCGTGTGCCCTGCTGTGAGGATGAGGAAGCATTAAAGACAGTCTCTCGGACTGTCAATATAACGGAGCGTCCCGAGCAACGGACATATGCTCCGAATGTAAAATATCTGAACCACAACATGCGGTCCCCTATGTTGTTGGCTTCCTCCGATCTGTCCTCAATCTGCCGTCACTGGGTGAGTACTAAAGTAATTAAAGTGCTCGCATCACCCAAATCTCCTTCCTAGACCGCAACGGACGAACCCGGCAGCCGAACCATTCGATGAATGTACGCTACACCGGGTGAGCTAGCGAATGTCACTCCGTAAGCGATAGACATATTCCATGAGCACTTATTGCCGCTAACTCTTCATTAACTATGACGACAGAGGCACACTTTTGAAAGACATCTCCATAACTCTTCGAACAAGAAACCAGAAATGCTTGGATAGCAAGCATAAAATAATAATATATATAGCGTCGTTCAATAATTCGAAAGTTTGTGTGACATTATTGGACTATGTCGGAACTGAGGGACGATGTCCCTGAACCGAACCAAAAATTTCTAAGTCCACCGACGCTATCAGTTTCTTATCCGGCATCGCAGCATATGTTGTTCCGAAAGGGAAAGCTTGAAATCCACCGAATCCCTTTCGGTATCCCGTCGGACCGGATGAAACTTTCGGACGTCCGTACCCGCTTCCGCGGAGCGTCCCGACCCAGCATCGTCGGATAAAATATATGCGACAGATTCAGTTGATGCTGGGATGCTGCGATAAACTGTGCTATTAAGGAAAGCACGTCCGTTCCCGAGGCCTGTGCAGTAGCGGACTTACCATGCATTGCCGCTGGAAGCTCCGTGTACGTTGACTCCCGCACACTTCCTATGCGAACGTCCGGAGTCTGCAGGCCTCGAGTCCCCGGCTACCGACCCAGCGCTGTCGGATAATTCTCGATCCGACACCGTTTCTGTCGGCTGCTGGGATGCTGCGATAAGCTGTGCTATGTGCACAAGAATGTCCGGCGTCGAGACCTGCGGAGGCGCAGTCTATCGCTGCTTCGCCGAGGGCAGCTCCGCATCAGATGGCTCCCGCATACTTTTCCTATGCGAACGTCCGGAGTCCATCGGTCTCGAATCCCTGGCTGCCGGATGGTGTGACCTGGTCGCCGAAGAATCCTTGATCGGCGAAGCTGGTAATATATCGGCGGTCACGCAGCCAAGGTGCGGTCGTGTGCGCTGACGAGAAGAGGAAGCCTTAGCAGTCTCAGCGGACTGCCTATACAACGGAGCGTCCCGAGCGACGGACGTATGCTCCGCTAACGACACATTTGTACCACAACATCTGGGGCCAGATGTTGTTGAACGAGAGAGGGGCCTCTCTCGCTTGCCGTCCGGATGGACCGGAACGAGCTATGAACCGGACTAAAAGGCTTCCTCCGTTCTCCCTCCGATCCGCCGTCACTGGGTGTGCATTAAGTTAATTTTATAGTGCTCGCATCACCCCAAAATTCCTTCTAGACCGCAACGGACGAACCCGGCTGCCATTCGGTGAATGGACGCTACACCGGGCGAGCTAGCGGACGTCAAAGGCCGTCGAACCTACTAGGGTCCTCTTAGGCAATTGGCGTATTACATGAGCACTTTTCCGCTAGCCCTTCATTAATTGTGACGACGGAGGCACACTGTTGGAAGACATCACAGATACATCACCCTAATCTTGATCGTCTGAAATAGAAATTGATAAAGTAGAGTGACCCTGCGGGGAAAGGACCGGAGTGTCCAAATCCCCAACAACATACCGTGACATACGCTTCCCATATTGTCATCGAAATCATACGATACAGAACAGGAGTTAATGCGAGTACACTGACCACATATAGAATGATAATAAGGTCAGAGGAAGACTTCCTCTTAAAACAATTGATCAATATCCTTTCAATGTGAAAAGAAAACAAGTCCTGGTACTCGCACTAACCCCTGGCAATCAAAATACATAATAATAATATGATCCATTAATATAGAAAAAATAATTGAAATCAAAATATTTTGAAAAAATATTTTTTCAGAACAGCCCAAGTTTCTGAAAAGTAACGTTGAGCCCCAATGGATCCCAAGCCTAAGTGTGGACAAAAATTTTAAAAATATTTTAAACAATTTATTCAACACTTACGAACAATAATAATGTATCTAGTTATGATTAAAATAACATAAAGATATTATTATTTAGAAATCCCCCCCTCACACAGAGGGCTGTTGTAAATGTAAACAATGAGTGTAAAAACACTAAAATAAGACTCCAGGCACCCAGGCCCGAAATCAGTTACCAAAAATACACCATCTGATGCAAAACAGAGACTTCCAGGGAAGAAACTGCAGAACATCAGATGGTAGATGCAGAACACAACGCCTAACCACCCGTAGGTGAAGACGTAAACATGGGGAAAGAACAGAATTCATTCTGTTATTCAGCTAAAACTCCCAAGAAATTTTAGTAATAATAATTACAGAAACTATGCCAAAAGCATGGGAGAATAGCAAGGGGGAACTTAAAGGACAGGGAGAGAGGAAAAACACTTGAAAAAACAGTGTAACTAAATAATCAGAATGACAACAAAATGGCTGCTGCCTTGAAAATAGGTAACTTAACATAATTTCATTAAAAAATTTTAAGTTACAGCCCTGATAATATTCTGTCACACATTCTTTTCCTCTCCTCCTTTTCTATCCTCCTTAGAATCACCATTTCACTAATATTTATGTGTCTGGCATCATTTAAACTGAGATTTAAAAGCACAAAGATCAGTCAGATGTTAACTGATGAAGGGCCAAACTTAGAATGATAAATGGCGCCAATTTCGGAACGTCCTTGACACTGCGTATGCGCAGTAGGGGCGAAGTGTGGAGGGCCTTTCAGGACATGTTTTAGATGCAAATTTTGGGGATTGGGGGGCAAAATTTGTGTTTGGCCCTATATTTTAAGAGTTAGCACCAGCTATGTCTGGGTCATTGGTACAGTATAAAAATATTGTGGTCTGACTAAACTAAGTTCTAAGAATGTTGGCTGCGGCAACATTTTTTGATGGAAATTGAAGAAAATCGATAGCTCCCATCTAGAGGTCACCCCAAACAAGCATGAAAGGTTACAAAGCAATCCGATCATAAATGTGCCCTGTAGGGTGTGCCAAAGGAAATATCGAGTCTTCTGACTAAACCAAGTTCTAAGAACGTTGGCCGCGGCAACATTTTTTGATGGAAATTGAAGAAAATCGATAGCTTCCTTCTAGAGGTCTCCCCAAACAAGCATACCAGGTTTCAAAGCAATCAAATCATAAATGTGCCCTGTAGGGTGTGCCAAAGGGAAATATTGTGGTCTGACTAAACTGAGTTCTAAAAACGTTGGCCGCGGCAACATTTTTTGACGGAAATTGAAGAAAATCGATAGCTCCCATCTAGATGTCACCCCAAACAAGCATGCCAGGTTTCAAAGCAATCCGATCATAAATGTACCCTGTAGGGTGTGCCAAAGGGAAATATGGAGTCTTCTGACTAAACTAAGTTCTAAGAACGTTGGCCGCGGCAACATTTTTTAGCAGAAATTGAAGAAAATCGATAGCTCCCATCTAGAGGTCACCATAAATAAGCATACCAGGTTTCAAAGCAATCAAATCATAAATGTGCCCTGTAGGGTGTGCCAAAGGGTAATATTGTGGTTTGACTAAACTAAGTTCTAAGAACGTTGCCCGCGGCAACATTTTTTGACAGAAATTGAAGAAAATCGATAGCTCCCATCTAGAGGTCACCCCAAACAAGCATGCCAGGTTTCAAAGCAATCCGATCATAAATGTGCCCTGTAGGGTGTGCCAAAGGGAAATATTGAGTCTTCTGACTAAACTAAGTTCTAAGAACGTTGGCCGCGGCAACATATTTTGACAGAAATTGTAGAAAATCGATAGCTCCCATCTAGAGGTCTCCCCAAACAAGCATACCAGGTTTTAAAGCAATCTGATCATAAATGTACCCTGTAGGGTGTGCCAAAGGGAAATATTGAGGTCTGACTAAACTAAGTTCTACGAACGTTGGCCGTGGCAACATTTTTTGCCGGAAATTGAAGAAAATCGATAGCTCCCATCTAGAGGTCACCCTAAATAAGTGTATTAGGTTTCAAAGCAAGCAAATCATAAATGTGCCCTGTAGGGTGTGGCAAAGGGAAATATTGTGGTTTGACTAAACTAAGTTCTAAGAACGTTGGCCGCGGCAACATTTTTTGACGGAAATTGAAGAAAATCGATAGCTCCCATCTAGAGGTCACCCCAAACAAGCATAAGAAGTTTCAAAGTAATCTGATCATAAATGTGACCTGTGAGGTTTGCCAAAGGAAATTGTGGACGTACGTACTAACGTACTAACATACTAACGTACTAACGTACTAACGTACGTACGTACGTACGTATGTACGCCGACGGACGAGAAGTGATGGAAATAGCTCAGCTTGACTTTGTCAAGTTGAGCTAAAAATTTTAAGTTCAAGGGCAGTAACTCCACCAAAAATCAATCGAGTGGAACGAAGTTCGAAACCTGATCTGTAAGTATCCATAACAAAGCTATATATAAACAAGAGGCCCCAAGGAGCCTTAATCGCTCACCGGCCAAAGTGGTTTAAATAAGTATTTGGGGGTCACATTCAGTTAGACATGGTTCCTCAACACTACAAAGGAATGAAGTCATGAGAAACAAATTTTATGGCACTAGGGCCATGGCTTGAACAAACTTGAATCTTACCCCCCTAAGGATGCTGCATAAAAAATATCAAAAGCATTCATCTGCTGGATCTGAAGAAGATTTTTAAAGAAAACTCCTCATTTTGAAGTAAGTTATTATTCAGGCTCCCACAGTGAGCCCAATATGAACCCAGGGGCTTGGCTTGAACAAACTTGAATCTCACTCCCTAAGGATGCTGCATGCCAAATATCAAAACATTCCGACTGCTGAATTTGAAGAAGATTTTTAAAGAAAAATTCCTCATATTGACTAAGTTATAATTTGGGCTCCCACAGGGAGCCCAAATATGGACCCAGAGACTTGGCTTTAACAAACTTGAATCTCACGCCCCTACGGACGCTACACACCACATCTCAAAACATTCCGACTGCTGGATCTGAAGAAGATTTTTTAAGAAAATTCCTCATTTCGAACTAAGTTACAATTCAAGCTCCCACAGTGAGCCCAAATATGGACCTAGGGACATGGCTTGAACAAACTTGAATCTCACCCCTAAGGATGCTGTATACCAAATATCAAAACATTCCAACTGCAGGATCTGAAGAAGAAGATTTTTAAAGAAAATTCCTCATTTTGAACTAAGTTATCATTCAGGCTCCCACAGTGAGCCCAAATATGGACCTAGGGACATGGCTTGAACAAACTTGAATCTCACCCCCTTAAGGATGTTGCATACCAAATATCAAAACATTTCGACTGCTGGATCTGAAGAAGAAGATTTTTAAAGAAAATTCCTCATTTTGAACTAAGTTATAATTCGGGCTGCCACCGTGAGCCCAAATATGAACCCAGGGACTTGGCTTGAACAAACTTGAATCTCACCCCCCCCCCCCCCCCCCCCCTAGAATGCTGCATACCCAATATCAAAAAATTCTGCCTGCTGGATCTAGAAAAGAAGATTTTTTAAGAAATTTGCCTGAAATCCACTAAGTTCAAATTGGGCTCCTATACTGAGCCCAAATATGAACCCAGGGGGCCGATTTGAACAAACTTGAATCAGATCCACCCCACAATGTTGCATTCCAAATATCAAAAGATTCTGCGTGCTAGATCTGGAGAAGAAGATTTTTTAAGAAATTTGCCTGAAATGCACTAAGTTCGAATTCGGGCTTCTATACTGAGCCCAAATATGAATCCAGAGGGGCCGATTTGAACAAACTTGAATCAGATCCATCCCACAATGTTGCATACCAAATATCAAAAGATTCTGCCTGCTGGATCTGGAGAAGATTTTTGAAGAAATTTTCCTGAAATGCACTAAGTTCGAATTAGGGCTTCTACACTGAGCCCAAATGTGAATCCAGGGGGCCGAGTTGAACAAACTTGAATCAGATCCACCCCACAATGTTGCTTACCAAATATCAAAAGATTCTGTCTGCTGGATCTGGAGAAGAAGATGTTTTTAAGAAATTTTCCTGAAATGCACTAAGTTCGAATTTGGGCTTCTATAGTGAGCCCAAATATGAATCCAGTGGGCCGATTTGAACAAACTTGAATCAGACCCATACCAAGATGCTGCATACCAAGTATTAAAAGATTCTGCCCACTGTAGAAAAGAAGATTTTTTAATAATTTTTCTATAATACATACGGTGCTATGAGTTATGCCCCATACAGAGCCCCCAATGGACGTGGCCATTTCATTTGAACAAACATGAATTGCCATATAGTAATGAACATCCACATGAAGTTTCGTGAAAATTGGACTAGAGGTTTCAGAGGAGAAGTCGTTTGAAAAATGTTCACGACGACGGAAAACGACAGACGACGGACGACGACGACGGGCGACGACAGACGGCAAGTGATAAGTTGAGCTCCCTTTGGTGAGCTAAAAATAATTTCTCAATTTGTCAATCCATAACGAAAAAAAGTCCGGAAAATGGTCACTAAGTTCAAGGGTATCAACTCCACCCATTACGTGTACACTCCATACAAGAAAATTATCCAAAAATCGACTGTGTTATGTGTAATTACATAATGTCAGACATGCACTCACTAATTAGTGTTGATTGGACTGTTTTGGGAAAAGATTAGCCAATTAACATATTAATTTCTGTTACTAAATCTTTTTTTTTGTACCTGATACATTTTGTTTGTGAATTTTGTATATCAAATAAAATCTTTAAAGGTGAAAATTGGTTCGATAAATCCTGTTATTTTGTGTGATAAATTTGACCCCAAAAATGAGAATTTCGCCGATCACGTGCAACAGTGTGGCTCTTCGGTCAATTGGATCTTCATTGCATGAAATATTCTGAAGTCAATGGAAACCAGCAAACAAACTCAGGGGGGAATCCAAATCATATATCAGCGAACATTTTATTTTAATTTGAAAACAAATTGAAAATCTCACGAATTAACAAACAGATTTTTTCAATTCCTATATTAAACCGCAGTACAGAGCTCTGGAAATGAAAGATATGGTATTTGTATCAGAATATTTTATTAACTGTAGGTTTTAGAAATTTTCTGACTGAACAATATAATTGCTAATCAGGGATAGTCTCTGAAAGACTTTTCTCCCGAAACATTAATTGATTATGTAATCCTTCTCACGTGACCGCACTAAAACAGCTTTTCATACCCGATCGTTTCTACACAAACAACGGGGTATTAACAAGTGTGGTTTTGTATGCAATGTACACGTAATGCAAAAATCAACTGAGCAAAACAAAATTTGAACTTGATTTGTAAGTATCCATAACAAAGACGTATACCAAAAATAATTTTCTCAATATGTCTGTCCATAATGAAAAAAGTCCGGAAAACAATTCCGGACAGATGGACAGCCAATGCAATAATATTTATAAAACGGCCGTAAAACTGAATAACTTCACAAAGCATGATTTCAGACAAAGTTTGTTTCACAGTCATCTGACAATTAAAATAGTCAAAAGAAAACATTTAACTCTTAACCCTCTGAGTATTTCAAAGATATTTTTCATCAAATCTAGTCATGGCTGCTGTTCAGCCCCCTGTTAAACTACTCGATCCCTCCACTTCCTAGACCCATACATGTACATGGCACGAGAAGTCATTGGTGTAAAAAATGTTTTCAAGGTTCAGACAAAGCTATCCAAATATCAATAGATGTATGCCTATATATTCAATGTTTTTATTATTGTTTCTATTTTACATAACTAGTAACTAATTCAACAAGTAAATGTTCTGTCTACTGTTTTCATCTGAAGGTGTTAACTGCAATACTGTAAATTTATAATGCCTCACACAAAATGTCAACTCTCAAGCCACCATTTGATGGTGTTTTGGCCTGGAACCAGTCTGGACCTTAAGTAGTTCTTCATCTATGTTTCGGTTCATTCATCAAGAATATTTCAGTTGGCCAGCAAAACAAACCTACGGTTCACTTCTCCAGCCAACTAAACTTATAAATTTAAAGTTATTTCTATATTTTTATACTTACCAATGGCCCAGACTAGCTAGGAAGTGACCGGAATTGGCACCAACATCATTCTTTGTAGAAGAGAGTACTACATAATAATTCAGCAGGGAGGAATGAGTGCCCACTCATGGGAGGGCCATCTCCGTCTGGGCCATTGGTAAGTATAAAAATATACAAATTACTTTAAATTTATATTTTTACACTGTAAACCAATGGCCCAGACTAGCTGAATTGTAAAAAGGCGGAGGGCCTAGTACTTCAGAATTAGTAGATCAACATAGTTCCAATCCTGTAATCCAAGGTGAAAGGAAATTAAAATTATTAGGAATTACATGTATGTCTCTCTATACAGTAACAGAGAAGACGTATCATAAAATAAGGAGCCCAGTTCAAGTAATTCTGTAAACTTAGCATGAAGACTAAGCTAATTGGATGTAACATGTTCCCAATTTTTAAGGCTAGCCCGGACTAAGCCCCAAAAATTAGGATGGCGTATTTGAGAATGAGAGAATATCCCCCACAAACATACGCCATATACAAGAAAACTCCAGCTGTGTGCAGGATATAATGACAGACAAAACAGCTTCACTCATTAGTTACATACTTATCAAGCCGGAGGAGAGGTAAAAAAAATCACCTCCCCCCCACCTTTTCTTTTGAAGGAATCTTCAAAAAGAAAGAGGGGATCGCTCTGGAATCAGTAAAAGTGGAACCAAAAAACAATATAAATATTCACCGAACAGGCACTCAGGTATTAATTATTATTAATAAATGGTGCTTAACGCCACTTCTGAAGCTAAGGCTATAGCGACGATCCCAGTAATTAATATCGCCCGTTATATAATGTACACCAGACTCGGCATACGCTAATAAGTCAAAAGCCGGAGATATAATATATAACATACACATGTCCAATAGAACAACAATGAACAATCTCTGGAAAGTAAACACACTTCCGAGGTAACCCACAGGCGACCCCATTCAGGCGTACAATAAATTCCAGTAACTACACTCCCCGTGTACTATCCGATATCTGTGATACTATAAATGTGCGAATATACCAGAGTGTAAAACAAGGTGTATTTGATTGAGTACCAACATTAATAGAAACCTGGATCTAGAAATGTAAGTAGGTACGATTAACTGGCTCGACACGGACCGCCCAGAAATAATTCATAATTTCTAAGGTCCATAACATATAATAATGCATCTGTCTGCCTAAATATTATTATGCGTGTGAGCATTGAAATCCTGCATGTAATCATCTGAATACCGGTTAACTGGCTATGCAACCTCCGAGGTACCCAAAGACTAGCAATTTATTTATGATGAATTATGCGCTCTTATATGACATATAGACGAACAATCATAGGAAACCAACCAACTAAAAAGTGGATGTGCCCATGAGGTCGCCATAGAACATGACCCAGCCACCAATCGAGAAGTCAAGAAACGCATGTATGTATTTAAACTCATACAAGGCTTGCAGAAAGAAAACTATGTCTTGCCCTGTAATCGCCTCTAAACACATTGGCGGTGGGAGGGGGGGGGGGATAAAAGTCATATCAAACCCTCCTCACCCGCATTACTTTAATTATTCTTGTGTTAGTCATAAAATAATATAGGAACCGCAATGGTTCCCTGACGTCTAACTGACTCCATTATGCCACTATGGGCAGAGAAGGACTTGAAGAACAAAAACTTCCCCTGATAAAGAAGGTCCTTTCGTGAAGGAATCCTCCGGGGAATGTCCCATAACAGACACATGAGAAGACTGATCCAAGGTTTCTGTGACAACAGAGGTGCAACTAGTAGGAATCACGAGACTGTTTGATCTAAAACATAATCTTCCTTTAAACCACTGAATTGGAGGATACGCATATCCTATCATTCATCCCCATGAGATCGATAGAGCTTCTACTGAGTACATTCGATGGTCTGAGAATTGCGACACGAACGACGGCAACTGATTGTTCTGGTGCGTCGCAAACAGATCTATCATGGGGCGATCCCTCTGGTAGCAAATCTGCCCAAATACTCACTTGTTGAGCGTCCACTCCAATTGCAACAAGTGACCTTCCCGAGAGAGCGAGTCTGCTAGTGCGTTCAGACGACCCGGTATATGACGGATAGAAAGTTGAACATGATGATAGGAAAATCTTCTCCGTTAGTTGGCATAACGGAAATGAATGGGTGCCGCCCTGGTTCCCGATGTACACTACTACTGTCAAGTTGTCCAACCAAATTTGAACATGGACGTCCATTATTATTTGAGTCCAATGCTGTAGCGCTAGCCATATTGACATCATCTCTTGATGTTTATGTTTCTCCTGGAACCGAGGGTCCCAAAGACTCTGACACTTCAAGTCTGCGGGACTTAGGGTCACGCCCCAACCCATCTGACTCGCATCCGTCTTAATCATGAAAGCCGGATCCGGTACTTGCAGCAGAACTCCCTGAGTTAACCACTGAATATCTGCCCAAATCTGAACCCTTGTTTTAATAGGTCCATTAAAACAATACTGGTTCAAACAAAAGCATCTTCAAACTCCAGTTCTGAGTAAAGAACATCTGAAGGGGACGTGCGCGCAGACGACCCATCAGAATGAGATCCACAGCCACTCGCACAGCTCCAACAGTAGCATGAATTCCCTCACTATTAATGCGTCTGAGTGTAGACAAAAGCGAGCATAACTGACTAATTTCACTCTGGGTAACGGCACATGAACCAGATTGATGTGTCTCAAAGCTCATTCCCAAGTGAATAGACGAGTAATAGAAGCAGACTCTGAACATCATTCTGAAGAATAATTCTGTTGCCGTATCCCTGTAGAAGGTCGTCCAAGTAAGCTGGCATTACTGCAGACGAATGAGCTCAAAAGTATGACATTACCGAGTTCATTATTCGAGTGAACGCCCAGGGGGCCAGATTTAGACCAAAGCATATTGCTCTGAACTGATACACCTTCCCTTGTACGGTGAACCACAGGTACTTTTAGAACGCTGCATAGTCGATCACTCGAACGCTTGTTTTTACCGACCAAATGGACTCCATAAATAAATTTTTGGAGCCATGATAAGCTTGTTATCCAGCTCAAGTCTATTACCAGTCAGAACGAGACTCTGGCTTGGGTACAAGGAACAAGAGAATGTAAAAATCTTGAGAATCCTGATTCTCGATGACCTGTATTGCTTCCTTTGATAAGAGAGCTTATACCTCCAGTAAGAGAAACTCTCTTATGCAAGAATTTGATGGAGATTTGTCCAACGCGGACAACTTGCTAGTGGGGATTTTGCTTGGAATGATAGCCGTAAGCCGTCTGTGACTACACTTCTGACCCACCGATCTTCCGTGATTGTTATCCATGGAGCATATAGAGCTACCTTTAGTGCTCATTATTGCTTGTATTCTTGCAATAATGAGCACTGAAAATAGCTCTATATGATCCATGGAGTGCGATGACAGTAGCACACTGGGATGGGTGTCTGAATATCATCACCATGTTCATGTTCCTCTGAAACAGAAACTGTCAGAATAAATTAAAACACGGTGAGAAGCCTGATCCTCAGAACCTCACTGCCAACAACGTACCGCAACACCCAACTCCAACATCAGTCATCCCAGTGAACACAAGAATGACAAGAGTCTGCAGGAGTGAATCATCTAAAGTCGATATCAGTCCTCCAAACTCCACAACAATATATAAATATAAATGAGATATATGAATAATAGCAAACATAATTAAATTCAAAATATTTTTTGTAAACAAAAAAATTTGAAAATATGCCTAAGTTCCCAAAGGGAACATTAAGAGCCCAAGGGCATCCTGATAGAGCCTTCGTGTGGACAAAATCCAAAATTGACAGAGTTAATTGCTTTTCAAACACAAACTTCAAGAAAATGATAACAATAACCTTTCAACCTCTGTTGAAGTTTCCCTTCCAGTCATTTATTTGTCAGTAACCTTCAGTCATGTCCATTAAAATCAAATGCAAGCATATAAAATAAAATATGTTTGTTCAATGTCTTACATTTCTATTGAATTCTAAAGACAAGGTCACAGATCATCCATGCATTCTAACCTTTTCTGATCCATAGAATATGATTCAAGACTCCTATTCTCAGCGGTAATGTTTGATGGTTATAGATTTCATCTTTCAGATAGACTTTATTTTTCCAGACTCTTACTGGCAGATCCTGAGTGATAGCACACTTTGAATTTTCATTCAAATGATTGAAAATATAGAGCACAGTTAGGCCTAAAAAGTTAAAAATCTGTTTCTCAGGCCCTTCTGAATGGTCTTTCTGAATGGCTGCCACGTGCTCTCGTTTTACAGCCAATGCAAACTTAAAAAAATGAAAGAGTCAATGACTCTGTAGCTCAACTTGGATATGACAGGAATTAGTACTTGCTGTGACCAAGACAACTGAATAATGAATATGACAGGAATTAGTATTTGTTTTGGCCCAGTCAACAATAATAAAAGAATTACAAGGTGACTGTAATGGACTACAGATTAAGACCAATCATTGTAGATTATTATTTTTGTGTGGAAATTTTCAGTCCCAAACAAAATATTTTCAGACTAAAATTTTTTCTTCTTCTTCTTAAAATTGACCAAAATGCATCAAAACACAAAAAACTAATTTCCGGATTTTGGTCCAAAATTTTCTAAGTCCCACCCGGACCCCAAATTTTCAGTGTAAAAAAAAATTTTTTTTTGTCTTAAAATTGACCAAAATGCATAAAAAACCAAAAAGTTAAAAAATTTATAGTAATTTATATATTTTTTATACTTACCAATGACCCAGACTTAGCTGGTGCTAACTCCAACAAAACCAGGGCCAAACACAAATTTTGCCCCCCAATCCCCAAAATTTGCATCCAAAACAAAAAGAAATCATGTCCTAAAGGACCTCCATACTACGCCTCTACTGCGCATGCGCAGTGACGCAGTCGTCCCGAAATTGGCGCCAATTATCATTCTTACTGGCAGTGCCTGGTCAGCGCTATGTACTCAGCGGGGAGGCAAGAGTTCCCAACTCCAGGGAGGGCCATCCCCGTCTGGGTCATTGGTAAGTATAAAAAATATATAAATTACTATAAATTTTTTAACATTTTTATACTGTACCAATGACCCAGACTTAGCTGAATAGTAAACAGGCTGGAGGGCCTAGGACATAGAGGAAAATCCAATAAGCTCAACTATATAGTAAAGAGGTAACCCCTTAAGGAGAAAAGGAGTATTAGGCTTTACATGTATCTTTCTTATTTAATATTAAATTAGAAAGATACACTACCCTTAATAATTGAGCACAATAACATTCATGTTCTCTATTAACATCCAGTATAACCCTTATACTAATTATTTTTAAAGCAAGCCAATAAATAAAGTAGTCCAGAGAATTGAGACTCTTTATAATCATTTAAAAGTGTCCGAGTATTGTATATTAAAGCCCGTTTGACACTTGACATATACAAATGCTTCACACCGAGCTACACTTTAAAAATAAGACATGAATGAATTTAAACATTAATATTACACTTTAAAACCATCCCGGAAGCGACTCAGAAATACTGACTTGGAGGAGGCATTCCCTTGCTTTTCACTATAAAGCAGGTGACCTAAGGGAACACCCCCCCCCCCCCTTCCCCTTGCCCTGGGTCAAATAGCCCAGAGCGAAGAGGGCAGCCGGACGGAGTCACTGCCGGAACAGAAAGCCTGCATAACTATAGTTGCAACTGTTTAGTGGACAACATTCTGAGCAACAGATAACGGACCTAAACAATGCAGGTCTCCAGAAAATGGACTCAATATTTCTGAGATAAAAATTCGTAAATGTGGATGGCTGAGACCAATAAGCAGCCTTCATTAAATCTGTAATAGCAACACTATTAGCATAAGCCCAGGAAGTAGAAAGAGCTCTTACTTCATGAGCAGAAATCTTAAGCACAGACTGCTGAGAAGAAGATAAATCTTCATAAGCAGTACGGATAGTTAACTGAATCCATCTAGCAATAGAATGGACTGAAATGTCCTTTCTATTAGGCATCAAAGACAGAAAGAAACGTTTCCGTCCCTTTCTGATAAACTGAGATCTCTGTTTATAGATACGTAGTGCTCTAACAGGACAGAGTAAAGGCCTACGCCCGTCTGAAGACGGAAGAGCCTTAATAACAATAGGTTCCGGATATTTATTAGGAGCCTGATTCTTAGCTAAAAAACCCACATTAGTAGTGAAGGTGATAGTGTTCCCAACACTACGATAATGAGAATCATCCACCGATAGTGCATGAAGCTCACTGACTCTTCTGGCAGAAGAGAAAGCTAAGAGAAAAGCTGTCTTATAAGATAAGAATTTGAAATCTACTGTCCCAAGAGGTTCAAATGGCTTTTCCTTCAATTTAAGGAGAACCCAAGCTAAATTCCACTTAGGAATTAATCTAAGAGTTCTGGGTCTATTTATCGAAAAGTTTCTAACCAAATTCGATAAAGAGACATTAGATCCAATTTGTAAACTATCATGATGTGCATAGGTATCAGATAACATAGATCTATAACCCTTTATAGTAACAGGCTGCAGTTTGATTTCGTCAAACAAGTATACTAGAAAGTTTGCAATGTCTGGTATAGAGGGATCAAATATATCTACAGAATGATCCCTACACCAACGACGAAAAACCTTCCACTTAGCCGCATAGTTTAGCGAAGAGGAGGTCCTCCTACAGTTAGAAATCGCGTCCACTGCTCGTCCTGTAAAGTGCTTGCCATGCAAGAAGGACCGCACAACGGAAAAACGTGAAGGTTGAGACCTTGCGGGTTGTGATGGAGTTGGCGCGATTTCCCCTGCGAAAGAAGATCCTCTCGTGGAGGAAGCTTCCGCGGTAGGTCCCACAACAGACACCTGAGTAGATTTGTCCACGGTCTCTGTGGCGACAGAGATGCTACCAACAGAATCTTGCATTGAGATTGTTTTATCTTTAGCAATACTTGTTGAATTAACGGCGCTGGAGGATACGCATATCCTATCATTCCGTCCCAAGGGATCGACAGAGCGTCTACTGCAAATGCTCTTGGATCCGGACACGGAGACACATACGTCTGCAACTGATTGTTGAGACGTGTCGCAAATAAGTCTATCATTGGCCGTTCCCATTGGTAGCAAATCTGATTGAATACTTGTTTGTTGAGAGTCCACTCCGACGGCAACAAGCGACCCTTCCGTGAAAGGGAGTCTGCTAGCACATTCAGACGACCCGGTATGTGACGGACCGAAAGAAGAACGTGATGTTCTAACGCAAACAGAAGGATTCTTTCCGTTAGATTGAACAACGGAACTGAATGAGTGCCTCCCTGATTCCGTATATACGCCACTACTGTCGTATTGTCGGATAGGATTTGGACATGAGCATCGTGAATAATGTCCATCCAGTGACGTAACGCAAGCCAAATTGACATCATTTCCTTGATGTTTATGTGCTTGCACAGGAATTGCGGATCCCAAAGACCCTGGCATCTCGAATCCGTTGGGATTAATGATGCACCCCAACCTGTTTGACTGGCATCCGACATAACGGTAAAACTCGGATCCGGCAACTGCAGCGGAACTCCTTGAGTTAACCACTGAATGTTTGCCCAAGTCTGAATCTCTTGTTTCACTTGATCTGACAAGAGAACGTCTACATCGAGCGAATGAATTTTCACACTCCAATTCTGAGTCAGGAAAATTTGAAGAGGACGTGTGCGTAGCCGCCCCATCGGAATGAGATCCGCGGCGGCTCCGCACAGACCTATCAGTCTCATAAATTCTCTCGCCGTGACTTTGTCTGCGTGCAGACAATAGCGAGCGTAACAACTGACTAATTTCGCTCTGGTTAACGGCAGACGAACGAGATTGTTGTGCGTCTCGAAGCTCATTCCCAGATGAGTGAATGACTTGGACGGCACCAGATCCGACTTCTCCTCGTTTACTATAAAACCGAGACGTCGGAGCAATAGAAGAAGATTCTGAACATCGTTCTGAAGCGTTAACTCGTTGCCGTACCTCTGAAGAATGTCGTCCAGGTAGGCCGACGTTACCGCAGACGAATGAGCTCGGAAGTAGATCATTACCGAGTTCATTACCTGAGTGAAAGCCCAGGGTGCTAGATTCAATCCAAAGCACATCGCCCGGAATTGATACACCACTCCCAGGACTGCAAAGCGTAGATACTTTCGGAATGTCGGATGTACCATGACGTGAAAGTACGCATCTTTGAGATCTATGCTCGTAGCATAATCGTTCACCCGAATACTCGCTCTGACCGATCGAATCGTCTCCATATAAAACTTCGGAGCGACGATCAGCTTGTTTATCCAGCTCAAATCTATGACTGGACGGAACGAGCCGTCTGGTTTTGGAACCAGAAACAGATGGCTGTAGAATCCCAGAGATTCCTGGTTTTCTACGACCTCTACCGCGTTCTTCATTAAAAGAGACTGCACCTCTGATAACAGAGCGTCTCTTTTCTGTGGATTTGATGGAAGATGAGTCCACGTTGGACTTCGAGTTAATGGAGGCTTTCGTTTGAAGGATATCTTTAGACCTTCCGAAGTCACTCCTCTCACCCAAGGGTCGTCCGTAATCGACGCCCACTCTTCTGAAAAACTCGACAACCTTCCGCCAACCGGAACGCGATAGAGGTTTAAGCCATCACCTCCTGGACCTGCGAGGCCTGCGGTAGGAGAAACCACGTCTTCCACGACCCGCACCTCGCCTCGTCGACCTCGGGGCGTCCGACCGATTGTCCCGGCCTGAAGGACGTCCCGAACGAGAGTCGCTATCCTGACGGTCTCTCGAATAAGACCAAGAGGACGCACCGGAACCTCTATAGGAACCTCTCTTGGGCGCATTAGACCCAGAAGTGCCTGTCTTATTCGTGTCTGCTGTATCCGACTTTTTAGGAGCCGATCTGAACAACAGAGAATCATTAGCTTTCTTTTTAATTTTATCATAAATAGCGGAAAGCTTGCCGTCAAAGAGAAGTTCTCCTGAGACCGAAGCGACTCTAAGAGAGTTCTTCACCTTAGAATCCACTAGTGTGGATGTAGCTAGGGCTGCGTCACGTCTAACCAACTCCAGATTTGCCACTGAAAGGGCGGAGTTACAGGTGGAATAAGCTACTGCCCTTGAAAGAAGTCTTAAAGAGGATTGTATATCCTGAAACTCTTCCCCTTGAAGGCGCAGTGATAACGCCTTAGTAAGGTGATCTGCGTAAGATAAGGCATCTAAATTGGCTCTGTTAGACGCAATAGCTGTTTCCAACACCGCGGTTGGAATAGAAGCTGACGACGGTAATGATAGCTCTAAGTCTTCCGCCTCGTCATCCATACGCAGAGGAACTCTCGGTATACCCTGTCCTGCCGTATCGAATTTATTCCTTGCATTAATGAAAGGCAGGTTGAGAGTATTAGCGGACAAGAAACCTGCTTTCCCCGTCCTGGAAGCAAGTTTAAATATAGCGTCGTTCAATAATTCAAATGTTCTAGCAACATTATTGGACTGCGACGGAAACTCGGGAGCGATGTCCCTGAACCGCTCAAAAAATTCAGAGTCCAATGACGCTATAATTCTCTTGTCCGGAAGCGCAGCAGTCTGGCCCGACGGAACAACTTGAGGGAGAAAGTGCCAGATGAAGTCCACGGCAGCTTTATGTTGTTCCGAAAGGGATAGCTCCAAGTCATCCGTATCCCTTTCACCATCCGGTCGGACCTCACGATGTTCCCGGTCGTCCGCCCCCGATGCTTCGGCGGAGCGTACCGACCCAGCGCCGTCGGATAATTCTCGATCCGACACCGTTTCTGTCGGCTGCTGGGATGCTGCGATAAGCTGTGCTATCTGCACAAGAATGTCCGGCGTCGAGACCTGCGGAGGCGCAGTCTTTCGCTGCTTCGCCGAGGGCAGCTCCGCATCAGATGGCTCCCGCATACTTTTCCTATGCGAACGTCCGGAGTCCATCGGTCTCGAATCCCTGGCTGCCGGATGGTGTGACCTGGTCGCCGAAGAATCCTTCATCGGCGAAGCTGGTAATATATCGGCGGTCACGCAGCCAAGGTGCGGTCGTGTGCGCTGACGAGAAGAGGAAGCCTTAACAGTCTCTGCGGACTGCTTATACAACGGAGCGTCCCGAGCGACGGACGTATGCTCCGCTAAAGACACATTTTGTACCACAACATCTGGTCCCAGATGTTGTTGTACGAGAGAGGGACCTCTCTCGCTCGCGGCCCGGCTGGACCTGGACGAGCTAGGAACCGGACTAAAAGGCTTCCTCCGTTCTCGCTTACTATCCGCCGTCACTGGGTGTGCATCTATTATGTTTATAGTGCTCGCATCACCCAAAATTTCCTCTTGGACCGCATCGGACGAACCCGGCTGCCGAACCATTCGGTGAATGGACGCTACACCGGGCGAGCTAGCGGACGACATTTGTCTAATCTCCATGAGCACTTTTGCCGCTAGCTCTGAATTCATTTGTGACGACGGACGCACACTTGAAGAAGATAACATGGAAACATCACCCTGTTCTGGTTCCTCTGAAATAGAAACTGAGAGAGTAGAGTGACCTTGTGGAGAAAGAGCCGGCATCGCTCTTTCTCCAGAAACAACATATCGTGACACACGTTTCCAATGTTTCTCATCCCAATGTTCACATATAGGACAGGGATTAATGCGAGAACACTGACTACAATTAATACAATGATCATGAAAGTCAGCGGAAGATTTCTTCCTATTACAATTTGAACAACGTCCCTTCATTGTGAAAGAACAACAATAAGTCCTAGTTACTCGCAAAAACCCCTGACACAAAGATACATAATAACATGATCCATTAATAAATGAAAAAACAATTGCAAAACAAAATAATTTCGAAAAAATGCCGCTCAGGATCACAGATCCAATGTCGAGTTGTGACCTTGACCTTTGACCAGGCGAGTCCAAGGTCAATAGGGTTCTTCCTCGCACCAAGGCCAACACACCTATGAAGTTTCATGACTCTAGGTTGAACCACTATCAAGTTCTCATCCGGAAACCAATTGTTGCGATATACTATGTTCAAGGTCACTGTGACCTTGACCTTTGACCTGGTGAGTCCAACCTCAATAGGGTTCTTCCTCGCACCAAGGCCAACACGCCTGTAAAGTTTCATGGCTGTAGGTTGAACCACTATCAAGTTATCATCCGGAAACCAATTGTTGCGATATACTATGTTCAAGGTCACTGTGACCTTGACCTTTGACCTGGTGAGTCCAACATCAATAGGGTTCTTCCTCGCACCAAGGCCAACATACCTATGAAGTTTCATGACTCTAGGTTGAACCACTATCAAGTTATCATCCGGAAACCAATTGCTGCGATATACTATGTTCAAGGTCACTGTGACCTTGACCTTTGACCTGGTGAGTCCAAGATCAATAGGGTTCTTCCTCGCACCAAGGCCAACACACCTATAAAGTTTCATGACTCTAGGTTGAACCACTATCAAGTTATCATCCGGAAACCAATTGTTGCGATATACTATGTTCAAGGTCACTGTGACCTTGACCTTTGACCTGGTGAGTCCAAGATCAATAGGGTTCTTCCTCGCACCAAGGCCAACACACCTATGAAGTTTCATGACTCTAGGTTGAACCACTATCAAGTTATCATCCGGAAACCAATTGTTGCGATATACTATGTTAAAGGTCACTGTGACCTTGACCTTTGACGTAGCGAGTCCAAAATCAATAGGGTTCTTCCCCTCACCAAGGCCAATCTACCTATGAAGTTTCATGAATGTGAGTTGAACCATTATCAAGTTATCATCCGGAAACCAATTGTTTAAGATTTACTATGTTCAAGGTCACTGTGACCTTGACCTTCGACGTAGCATGTCCAAAATCAATAGGGTTCTTCCTCCCACCAAGACCAACCTATGTATGAAGTTTAATGAATGTGAGTTGAACCACTATCAAGTTATCATCCGGAAACCAATTGTTTACGCCCGCCCGCCCGCCCGCCCGCCCGCCATTCACCAAACTATAAGTCGAGTTTGACTTCGTCACAACTCGACTAAAAATATTTTTTCAGAGAAGCCCAAGTTGCTGAAAAGTAACGTTGAGCCCCGATGGATCCGATGGCAAAGTGTGGTCAAAAATTTTAAATTTATATTAAATAATTAATGAGACACTTTCGGATAATATAAATGTATCTTATAATGAGATAAACTACCACAAAGGCAAACAGCCCCCCTCAAAAAAGGCTGTTGCCAATGAAAACAAACAGTGTAAACACACTAGAAAACATGACTCCAGGCACTGAAAAAACTGGCCCGGAATCAGTCATCAATTACACTCTATCTGATGCAAAACAGAGACTCCCAGGGGAGAATCTGTAGAACATCAGATGGAAGATGCAGAACACAAACGTTATACACCCATGGGTGAAAACGTAACTATGGGGAAAATAACAGAAAACATTCTGTAACCAAGCAACTCTCCCAGGAAATTTTAGAAATGAAATTTCTCAAAAATGTGCCAAAAGCATGGGAGAATTGCCAGGGGGGGACTTTAGAAGGCTAGGGGAGAGGAAACACTGAATAAGCAGTGCAACAATTAGCAAGAATGACAACAAGAGGCCCATGCCTCGAAAATAGGCAACTTAACATAATTTCATCAAAAAATTTTAAGTACAGCCCTGATTATTTTTTGCCACTTCTTTTTCCTCTCCTCCTTCTATCCTCCTTAGAATCACATTTTCTCCAAAAATTACGTGTCTGGCATCCTTTAAACTGAGATTTACAAGCACAAAGATCAGTGAGATGTTGACTGATGAAGGGCCAAACAGAGAATGATAATTGGCGCCAATTTCGGGACGACTGCGTCACTGCGCAGTAGAGGCGTAGTATGGAGGTCCTTTAGGACATGATTTCTTTTTGTTTTGGATGCAAATTTTGGGGATTGGGGGGCAAAATTTGTGTTTGGCCCTGGTTTTGTTGGAGTTAGCACCAGCTAAGTCTGGGTCATTGGTACAGTATAAAAATACTAATTTCTGGATTTTGGTCCAAAATTTTCTAAGTCCCACCCGGACCCCTAATTTGCATAATTTATTCACGAGAAAAACTCTGTATTATATGTAATGTATCCCATGGTACTAAACATTCATACAAAAATTTATTCAAATCAGATCTTTCATTTGGAAGTTCTGCGCAAAAATCTGATTGCACTTAATTTTGAACAAAATGGCTGCTAGCGGCCATCTTGAATTTCAGACTGGACCCAAAAACACTCCTTCTCGTCCCACAGTGATAACAAAGGTACCCAAGAAGTTTTGTGAAGATCGGTTCATAAATACGGCCTCTAGCCCGAGCCGTATTGGGATTTGCACTCACAGTGCTGAAAGTAACACTAAATAAATCAAAGTTAGCCTAATTTGCATAATTTACGCACAAGAAAAAAACCTGTAATATATGTAATGTATCCCATGGTACTAAACATTCATACAAAAAATTATTCAAATCAGAGCTTTCATATGGAAGCTCTGTACAAAAAACAGATTTTGGCATCGTCAGTACAAAATGGTGGCTGGCAGCCATCTTGAATTTCGGACTGCACCCAAAAACACCCGTTCTCATCCCACGGTCATAACAAAGGTACCCAAGAAGTTTCGTAAAGATTGGTTCATAAATACGTCCTCTAGCCCGAGCCATAGCAGCTTGGCACTTACAGCTCTGAAAGTAACACTAAATAAATCAAAGTCAGTCTAATTTGCATAATTTACGCACGAGAAAAAAACCCATATTATATGTGATGTATCCCATGGTACTAAACATTTATATAAAACTTTATTCAAATCAGAACTTTCATACAGAAGTTCTGTACAAAAAACTGATTTTTGCATCATCGGTACAAAATGGCCGCAGGCAGCCATCTTGAATTTCTGACCACACCTAAAAACACTCGTTCCCGTCCCAGGGTCATAACAAAGGTACACAAGAAGTTTCGTAAAGATCGGTTCATAAATACGACCTCTAGCCCGAGCCATAGCCAATTGTTGACGTACGGACAGACGGACGGACGGACGACGGGCCATGACAATAGCTCAAATTTGACTTCGTCAAAGTTGAGCTAATAAAAATTAAATGGTTTTTGTCTGATATTTTACTGAATGAATTTGAATGAAAGTTGACGAATTTGTCCCTTGAATGCAACAAGGCTGGCAATGCTTTAGCATTGCAAAGTCTTCTTGCACTCAAGGACCGAAATACACCACCACCCATGCTATTCTGTGGATTATGAGGCCTAAAACATAAAAAGAAACCAAGAACATGAAATTTTGATGGCAAAGAAATCGTTTTAATTTTACCTGGAAAAAATATTTCTGTAAATCGGATCATTTCCATCAATCCTAGCCTGAGGACAGCTGCTTTTGTATTGTCACCAAACCCCAGTCCATCTACAATACCAGATCCAATCGCCACTACGTTCTACAAAGAAGTAAGAAAATGACATAAGAAAACTTTTCTGTTAGTCATTGCAAACATTTTCCTTCACACATAATTTATTAAAAATGTCACTTTTAGCATCTATGGCTCTATATGGCTGCCAACATAAGTATAAGTATTTTTTTTAAAAACTAATTATTACTACATTATGAACACAATTTTATTTAATATTTACACACTATGGTCTGGAAGAAAAATATGACAAAACAACGGAGACTTCCAGAGTTGTTGTGAGTTGTTTGTCAGTCACATGTCTGAGGGAAAGTACTCTAATTTTTTAATGTTTGGTCATGAACTGGCATCTGATGATAGATTAGCAGATAAATTTATTTTTTTATTTATTTATTTATTAGTGGGTGTTTAGGGTTACTTTCAGTATCTATGGCTTTATCAGGAACAAAAAAGTATAAAGTCAAGTTTAGCCAATTGTTTATATCTTTGCTGCCCAGTTTAGAGAACTTCTACCCCAGGCCCTGGTTACTGGGTCCTATCTGACCAATGAAACAGAGCTTGTTTACTGTAGTAAACAAGCACTGATCCATGCTCCAGGTTTCCCAGGTGGTGGGAGGGGGGCAGAGATAGATTGGTGGGGAGTCTATGGGTGGATGGACAGACAGACAAACCAGCACAAGCACTTACTGAAATTCACACTTTTTGGTCACACTCAACAATCTGGATGGCTATTTTCTATGTGGATTAGGGTGACTTTTCCAATTCATTAAGTAAAAGGTTAATACGTTATGTCCTGTGATACATTGCTAAAAGAAATGTTAAGACTGTCACAAATAATTATATTGATCATCTGCAAACCAATGGTTAATTATCAAAATTTCAAGCAGCAAACATATCCCATAATGCAACTAGGAATTTAACCAATTCAATCTTGTTTGACCGAGTTCTTTAAGCTCTGTTAAAAAAAATTGAATTGAGGCTCCAAGTTGGATTATGGGGATAAATTGCTACTTGAAATTTTGGTATTTTGACATCAGTCTCTGGCTGCATTATGGGAAACAATTACTGCTTGAATTTTTGGTATTTTGACATCAGTGTGCATAGGGTTAAAGATCGTCCAAGCAGTTATTTAAATACGGTTGATTTAATAACTCTCAATGCTTAGCACAGAGGTATTGTAATAAATTTTTTTTTGATGACTTTATTTTGCACAGTTAAGACAAAGAATTCAACCAGTTAGATCTTGTTTGCAGTGAGCACTACCTAAGAAGACAAAAGTTATTTGATTCCTAGCTGTATTATAAGGAAAATTCTCTGCTGAAGTCTTTGGTATCTTAAATTCTTAAACATTTTTGAAAATTATCATGATATATAACATAGTATATAATTCATTAAGTGCTCGTGATGGAGACATGACAAACACAAGAATGCCTAAAACATCATGGCAGTTGAAATTGGTACCACTGTTTGAGTAAACCTGAATGAGATCATGTCAAAGTTTCCCAAAGTCTAATCTGAAATGAACTGGCTACAAAAACTGGAAAAAAGGTCAGATAAACTGTGTTGATAATAAACAAAACAATTACAACACATGCTTTACTGATATAAGTACAATGCCATGGGATGGCGAATCCCCTGCCACCAAAGAACAACAAGGGTGATAACTCTCAAAGAAATACCTATGAACAGTTTTCTGTGAGATATGGGGACAAGAAATGGTAATGAGATGATAAAAATTTGAAGTCCAACATGGGCAAGAACGAAGAAAAACTTGGACATAGCTGCTGTACAATCCCATTCATGATATTATCACCAAAAAGCTATATATTAAATTTGGAAAAATATCTTGAATAATTCACTCTGAAATTTATTTATTGGGGTTTAATGGCACTTTTGACAGCCAGGTTCACCTAGTGTCAGACAGTTTTATGGGTGGAGGAAGCTGGAGTACCCAGAAAGAACCACTGAGCAATGGTGAGTAACTTCAGACAGCCCAACCTATTAAATCTGCACAAGCAGGGTTAGCATTGGTTGAAGACAAGTGCATTATCAATGTGCAGTATGCCTTAGTATACACTGCCACCATGCCCCCACTTGGGCAATCAGGATTGAGTGCCTTGCCCAACAAATTATTCAATTAACAGTAGTATTCAATTAACAGAGATCTAGTAATTTTCCTGTATTCTGGAGATTAAACAGAACATTTATTCTATTATACCTTGTCCAACAGAGGTCATGGAGCCTGTATAGGGTGTTGTGAGGCTAAATAGGTCTATAAACAAGGGGAATTCAGTGGTTATCAGGTTAATCTGTTGACCTGTTACCAGACTTTTTATTCAATTAACAGGAGTTTACATTATAACCCATTCACAATTAAAAGGTCAAATTTGCACTTTTGACATGGTAAATGGTTGTGTTTGTAAGTTATATTCAATTAATAAGTTTTTCAACTGAGAGTGTACAATTAAGTGGGCACCACTGTAATTATATGATAAAATGCTTTCCATGACATTCATCAGTGAGGAATCCTTACCTTTAATGCACCACATGCTTCAACTGTACACACATCTTCTACAACTGCACACAGAAAGTAGTCAGTTTCAAACAATCCCTTTAACATTATTCCAGTCTGATTATCATGACAACCTGCAAAAAAAGAAAAAATCAGCCATTTGGAATATAACTGCATCATTTTCAGAAACTGATATCAAAGCCTTGCATCAATTAACACTTTACTTTTATTTTTTAACCTTGTGCTTCCAAACATCAATTATGAAATAAGCTTCTTGAGCTTATTCCAATGAACCGTCTGGAGCAATGTTTTGAAAAGAAAAAATAAACATTTTCAGCTTTTTGGAAGAAAGACTGCAAAATTCCTCTGTATATAAATTATATAAAATATCATTTAATCAAATCAACTGAATCTGCCCACTGCAATGCACAAAAAATATATTTTTCACTCTCAAATTTGGCTCAAGTCCCCACAATAAAATGAATTTGATCAGCATGTTGTAATGAGAATTCACAATCTGCATTCTCTAGGGGGTTGCTAAGGAAGGCTTGGGGATGGAGGGGTGTTGACTGTGACATTCTCCAATAATTTTTTCTGTTAGGACATTTTGTCAGGATTGGAGTCTAAGATATCAATTCTTTCTAGTAATCAAGTAACCTTTCTTGAACAGATCAGATTTTGATACTCAGACATAAGTCATACACATGGTCATACAAATGGAGGCCTGTAAAACCTGCTGATTTCTATTATTAGGTTCTCAGCAAGACTGTCAGGGACACCTGAGGCCCCATAAGGCCTGGGCTGACGTGGGGTTATTTAGTCCCGCTGATGAAGTTGCGGGAAAATTCGACCAATGTGGAGGGTCGGAATCCAAGTGTCGCGAACTCGGCGCAGGGAGCTGAGTTAGACCGACACCGTGATTCCTTTTCTGCCAAATTGGCCTGAAATAGGTTCGATTTCCGTTAGGTGTGATTCCTAATCACTTCAGGCTGTATAGTGGAAAGAATGATTTAAAGTAATAACGATTCTTTTATTTACACATAAAAATAAAGCCATTTCAATATTTTAACAATCAACAATTCGATTCTTTTCACAGAAATTTGGTTGCTAGGGTTAAATTATTCTCAACAATCATATAGTCATTCTATAGACCTGTACTGGCACTATAGTCTACAGACTGGAAATGTTACTACCGTGAGCTCGCCATAAGAGCTTCACAAATCTGAAATGTTATTACTGTGAGCTCGCCATAAGAGCTTCACCCGCTTGAGCTCAAATGTCAACGTCTGCACGTAACTGTACCTCTGGCTGTCGGAGGGTTCCGACCAGCAATGTCCGTCATCTATAAAGCCACCGTACTTCTGATTTGGGTCAGATATTGTCTACTCATACCTTATGTGCCTTTTGAAAGTCCTCCGTGAAAGTCCTATTGAAATATTCACCGTTCCTGGTTGAATTCCGATTCACAAATGCCCCTTTTTGTGCTAGGGCGAAATTGTCACTCACACCGATCTCCAGTAGGTATTACGATGCTTCGACAGCAAAACGAACTACTCAGAACGCAATCAGTCTGACGCTTCAAAGGGCTAATACACACAATACAATTAACCTACACTTCTGACTATTGCAGGCTGATACCTGCTACTCGACAATCTAAACTTTAACGTTTCACCTGGGTGTTCCTTCTCAACGAAATTCGGCTCTTGTGGCCGCCTATCCACCTTAAGCTAAATCAATCATGGAATGCCCTCTCTGGCGATTCCAGCCGTTTCAGGGTCCTGTGATCGAAGGCACCCCTATGCCAGGAAACAGAGTCCGCCTGTCCTGGACTTCACCAACGTGTGTGTGACCCCAAGTGTGTGTCTAATGCTCTGCTCTTCAAGGTATATATACTTTTTACCCTAACCTGTCAGGTGGACCGACGCTCATCTGTCCACCTGTCAAAACGGTTGGAGATGACATATATCGAGACAGAATCAATACAAGTCATCTCACGCGTGACTTAACGGTGATTTCACTTGTCGAGAAAACCGATTCGTTCTTGCCATTATTGCTACCTAATGATCAGGTAACGATACGATAGACATTTCTATCGTTTTAGAATCTCGTTTCTCAATTGACCGTGACGATATCTTGCCACCAACTGATTACGTCTCGTAAGACTCGCGACTACTGTATAAATTAAATGAGATTAGACCTTATCTAACATACCGTTTCTCCCCTGGGTCCCTGCGCTAAAGCTGGATATACACCACGTGTGTTTTTTCCATGTCCAGCTTTACAGAGAAGTGAAATTCACGTGGGTTTTTCGCCTAGATGCGGAATATATTTTGAACTTACAATATCTTTAAATATGAGGCTCCTTGTCCCTATATTTAGGCTGGCTTTGCCCTGACAAAGGCCATTTCTCATTTATTCACTAATAAATTTCCAAGATGTCTTAAATATTTTAATTTTAACTGGTTGAGGGTTACATTAATTTTGGTGGTCTGAATTTGTTGAACAAAATTTGTTTTATTACAAATTATTGAAGTGTGCTCATGCACACTCTTCAATTTATTTATTTATTTACTGGGGTTTAAGGTCACATATTTTTGCACAATGGCTAATCATGACCATGACAGTTTTATGGGTGGAGGAAGCCAGAGTACCCGGAGAGAACCACCGAGCAATGGCGAGCAACTGTCAGCTCCCCAACATACTAACTCCACACAAGCAGGGTTAGCATTGGTTGAAGACAAGTGCACCATCGACGTGCAGTACACCTTAGTACACGACACCACCTTGCCCCCACATGGGCAATGGGGGTAAAGTGTCTTGCCCAAGGACACATTGCGGTTGCCGCAGGTGGGATTCGAACCGAGGACCTCTCGGCTTGCAGCCTACAACTCTACCTACTGAGCCACCATGCCCCCACTCTTCAATAATTTGTGATGAAACATATTTATATCAACCAAATATCATTTGCATTTCACTGAATATGAAACACAAGAGAGCCAAATGTTGGCTTTTGCTCTGGTACCCTCATTTTTATGAAAGCTCTGATAGTGGCTTCTAGCACTCAACCAGTTAACGACAATCCCACCTGACTAATATTCCAACTACCTTGTCAAGACATGCCTTGATAATGTAGTTGGAATAGTAGTCAGTTGGGACTTGAGCCATCATAGTCAGGACAAATCAGGTTTACAGTAGTTTTACACCCCCCAATCAGTCATCTTCGAAATGCCCATGTGTGTTCTAACAAAAAAAATATGAAAATTCTGTTCATATAGAACAAAAATATTGCAAGTGTCATCTTTATGTTATGTTACATTGTACAGGTGATGGCTTAAACATGCAAACACTTCAAATTTATATATCATTCTCACCTATAGTAGTTTCACAAAACTGCTCTTCAGCAACTTCTTGAGCTAAATTTGCTCCCATTATAACTGCACAGGTTACACCCAATTCTCTTGTTATCATCTCTGATATCAAGCCAATTCCTTCTCCAGTTAGGTTAAAGCCCTGAAATAAAAAACGGAAGAATTATTTAAAAAAAATATAGCGATTTGAAACTGTGCCCAGAGGAATTATATCCATCACCATGAAAAACATTTGTACGGATGAGAAGTGTGAATTACAATGGAACTCTGTTAAATGAATAGCAATTTTGCCTGTGAAAAAAAAATTACCGTTTGCAGGAATCTGGTCTTTTTCTCATATTCTAGTATTAAAATGAGCATTTATTCTAGCAAATTGTTTGACACAGCTCCAAAGAGCTCCATCGAACAGAATAGGCAAGATTAAAATGCCTATATCGGATGCACTGATATCAAATAAATCTCAAAACATACCAATTCAGTGGTTGTCAAATAATTCAATGATATATTACATTTTTTATTGAATTAACAGGAGGTGGTTCAATAACCTTATTTGTAATTAACAGGGCAAATTTGCACTGAAGTTATGGTGCATGTTTTGGTATTTGTAAACCACATTCAATTAACTGGTAGAATGCTAGAAGTCCATATTTGGGCTTCATTGTTAAGTGCAGGTACTCCTGCTTAAAGGAGTCAGAATCTGTGGAAATTTATCTTTGAAGAGAAATTAAATAGTCTGTGTGGTTTTACCGAGCTACAACTTATGGGAGATTGCCTCTGGCCATTCTTCCATAATTTGCAACAAGGCAAAAATTAAAATTTTTTAGTAAATTTTGTTTCTTAACATACCTACCACAATTGTTTACAATTGGCTGTAACATAAGTGCAAGCCCTACTTCGGAACTAACTCAAGCTTTTAGAATCTTTTCCAAACGAGTTGGAAAAGTACTAGAGTGCAAAAGCACGAAAAAGATCGAAAAAAGGGTCGAGCGAGACCAGCGCTCGAAATTACAGGTACTCTCTCTGCACACCTCTTGCGTTTACCGAGCGCATGCGCAACAACCGTGACGTCAATTCCGTATTTCCGCCAACGAGAAGTTTGTGATTTAGCGGGGAGGCATCGATATCAAAGATATCCCCAAGGAGGGTGGGCCTCCGGTAAACAATTGTGGTAGGTATGTTAAGAAACAAAATTTACTAAAAAATTTTAATTTCTTTTCAACCTACTCACAATTGTTTACAATTGGCTGAATAAACAATAGGAGGAGGTGAATCACATAACCAATACCAACAAGAGTAGCAGAACGAAAGCAAGGATGGCAGAGAACAAAAACTAAAACCTGTAATGAAGAAAGAGAGAAGGCACCTGAAAAGAACAGTGCTGAGAGAAGCGCAACCTCGACAAAAACAATTTAACGAGGGTGCACCACAGCCTGAGCAGCCACGAGAGGGCCTAAAGAATAAAGGTCCTCAGATTGCTGCTGAAGGTGGCGGAGATAAAAGGAGGAGAAGGTAGAAGCATTCCTCCAGTAAGCCGCATTCATAACATCACGGAGTGAAACAGAATTGGAGAACGCCCAGGATGTAGAAATGGCACGAACCTCGTGAGCATTAAGCCGGTTCGAAACAAGATCCGATGCAGACAAGCGAGAATAAGCCAGCTTGATTGCAAGACAGATCCACCTGGAAATAGAATGGGAAGAGATAGACTGCCGCTTAGGAATGAGAGACAGAAAAAATCTCTTCCGATCCCTCCTAATGAACTGAGTGCGAGTAATGTAAGTCTTGACCGCACGAACAGGACAAAGAAGAGGCCTCCGTCCATCTACAGCAGGGAGAGCCCGAATGCAGATGGGAGGAGGTACCGAATCGGGGAGTTGATTCTTAGCCAGAAAAGAGCAATCAGTAGTGAATGTGACACTGTTAGCCTCATTTCGGAAGAAGGCAGAATCAACAGATAGCGCATGAAGCTCACTGACTCGACGAGCAGAAGCAAACGCTAGAAGAAAAGCCGTCTTATAGGTGAGAAAACGCATGTCGGTCTCAGATAAAGGCTCGAAAGGCGCCCCCTCCAAACAGTGCAACACCCATGCCAAGTTCCACTTGGGTGTAAGACGCAAAACTCGAGGCCTCTTCAAAGAAAAGTGCCGAATAAGTTTGGAGAGGTAAAGATTACGACCGATACACCGCTTTCCCACATAAGAGAAAGTATCAGACAGCATAGACCGATAGCCCTTAATCGTAATAGGCTGGAGGCCCTTGGAGTCAAAAAGAAAAACCAGAAAATCCGCAATTTGAGCGATAGACGGATCACGGTAATTCACATTGTGATCTGAACACCAGCGGCAGAAAACCTTCCACTTGGCGGCATAAGTCATTCCAGTGGAAGGTCGCCGCGATGCAGAAATGCACTCCACTGATCGTCTCGAAAAACCTCTACGTCGAAGACTGGACCTGATAAAAGACAGGCGTGAAGGGACAGGCTCGCCAGGTTGTTGTGATACTTCCTGGGACGACCCTGTGAAAGAAGATCGCGACGTAGAGGTAGACGAATCGGTCGATCGGCCAATAGAGGCCGCAGCAGATTGATCCACACCCTCTGTGGAGACAGGGGTGTGATCAGAATGATCCTGCAACTGCAAGCACGAATCTTCGCTAAAACTTGAGGAAGAATCGGTGCAGGAGGAAAGGCATAGCCGACCCAGCCTGTCCAGTCCAGAGACAGAGCATCTACTGCAAATGCCAGAGGATCTGGACAAGGGGAGACAAAAGTCTCTACCTGATGATTCCAGCGAGTAGCGAAAAGGTCGACCTGAGGACGACCCCACTGCTCGCAAATCGCCTGAAACACCGACCGATGTAGCATCCATTCGGTTGGAAGGACACTGTCGCGTCGGGACAGGGAGTCTGCTAGGACGTTGAGACGCCCGGGAATGTGTCGAATGGACACCCGAGCGTTCACATCCCGTGCCAACAGAAGAAGATCCTGAGACAGCCGATACATAGGAATCGAATGAGTGCCTCCCTGATTCCGTATGTAGGCCACTACTGTCGAATTGTCCGAAAGAAGTAGGACAACATGGTCCGACAGATGAGGGATCCAAAGCCGAAAACTCAACAGAAGAGCAAGGAGCTCCTTCTGGTTGATATGAAGGCCCACCTGCTCGCTGTCCCACTCTCCGTGAGTAGACAGACCGAGAGGGTCCAACGTCGCACCCCAGCCCCGATCGCTGGCATCCGCAGTAAGGATGCGATCGGCCAAAGGAAGATCCAACGGAACACCCTGTGTCAGCCAGGGAATATTTGCCCAAGGGTGGAGGTGACAAAGCAGAGACCGAGGAATAGTGAGTTCCAGGTCCAGCGGATCTACATTCGGACGCCAATGATCCAACAGGAAGTGTTGGAGAGGTCGGACAAACAAGCGACCGAGCGGAATGAGATCGGTCACCGAACCGCAAAGGCCCAGCATCCGAAGGAAAGTCCTGGCCGAGACCGAGGAAGATTGAAGCAGGTCCCGAGTCAAGGCGGAAAGAATCGTTGCCCGAGCCTGGGGAGCCGACACTACATTGTGAAGAGTGTCGAAATCCATCCCCAAATGACGGAATCGCTGAGAAGGAAGAAGATCCGACTTCTCGCGATTGACTCTGAAACCCAGCGATGCTAGCAGGCAAAGAAACTGCCGGACATCGAACTCCAGAACAGCAGCATCGTGGTGCCGTTGGAGGATGTCGTCTAGGTAGGCGGACGAAGTCACCGCCGACTGAGTGCGATGGAAAGCAAGCACATGAGACATCAGTCGGGTGAAGGCCCAAGGAGCCAGGTTCAAACCGAACGGGAGAGCTCTGAATTGAAAAACTCGATCCCGAAACGAGAACCGAAGGTATTTCCGTGACGCCAGATGAATGGGTACATGGAAGTAGGCATCCTTCAGGTCGATACTGGCCGCAAAATCGCCCTGATGAACTGAACGTCGAACCGACCGGAAAGTCTCCATACTGAAACGAGGAGCAATTATGTACTCGTTCAGGGTACTCAGATCGATGACAGGACGAAATTGGCCGTTTTTCTTCGGCACCAAGAAAAGTCTCGAGTAAAACCCCGGTGAAAGGGTGTTCCTGACCACCTCGATCGCCCCTTTGGTGAGGAGATTGTCGATCTCCTGCACCAGAAGGTCCCGACGCAGAGAATCTGAAGGGACCTGAGTCGGAAGGGGCACCCGAGATAAACTGGGGCGCCGATGGAAGGACAGTCGCAGACCGGAATGAATGACGTCGAGGACCCAAGAGTCCGACGTTATCTCTGTCCAACGGTCGTAAAACAGCGACAGCCTTCCTCCGACTGGAGGCGAATCGAGGTGAGAACCTTCACTTGCGGCCTCGACGAGGCCCCCGAGAGGAGAAACCACCTCGGGAAGTGACAGAGTCCTGAGACTTTCCAACCTGAGGCTGCCAGCGGGCCTGGCCACGTCGGCGCTTCTTATGAGCAGAAGGAGCAGACGGAGCCGAAGGCGTAGCCGACGTCGCCGACGAGGCAGACGCAGCAGCACGCTTGGCGGGCCTGGAACGACCCCCACCCGCAGCAGCAGGTGGGTCAAGCTGTCTCAGCAAAAGCTGGTCCTTCGAATGACGAAGAACTTCGCCACGAACAGCTTCCACGGAACCATGGAACAACTGAGGTCCTACCAAAGAGGCAGACCTCAGAACAGCACGTTGCTCAGAAGGAAGGGATGGTAAAGAATCCAAAACCGCATCCCGGCGTGCCAGCTCCAAATTGGCCGTGTTACAGGCGTGAGCGTGAGTCAAGTTCATAAGAGCCTGTGACAAAACGCGAAAAGGCGCCTGAGCGTCATCAAACTCCCCTGGTGGAAAATATTCAGCCAGAGCAGCGACGACATGGTCCGCGAGAGATAACATACCCAGCATCTCTCGGGACAGGCCCACCATAGACTCAACTACCGACATCGGGAGAACTGCCGACTTAGGCTTAGTCAACCCGCGGGAAGAAGAATCCTCATCCACAGTAGTCATCCCTTGGAAGACTGGTGGAGAGACGGAATCGTAAACACGAAACCGCGATGGAGGCAGGAAGGCATCAGCTCTAGAAAAGAAGGAACCCTTGAGGGCCTTAGAACGCATTTTGGCGTCTAAGCCCTGGAAGGACTCAACCACCTGAGCCGATTGCAGAGGACGCAAAGCCCCGGAGCTAGAAGGCTCAACAGGGTTACGGCGCTCCACAGTGGACCGCGGCCGGACGGTCACAGAAGGCTGGTCGGAAGGTAGAACGTCCGGCAATAAGCCAAAGACGAAATCCAAAGCCTGCCCCAAGACTGACGAGGGGGGACCATCACCTTCAAGATACTCGTCATCCTCCGTAGCAGAGGAGACGTAGCCCAACTCGGGCTGACCAGCAGAAACCTCCTGTGAATACTGTGCAGTATCCAAGGGGCCAGGCGAGACATCTCGGCGACCGACCAAAGGAGGTTGTGCCTCAGGAGGCACAGGGAGGCCAACTTGAGGGTTGCCAGAAAGCAACCGGGTGAGCGCCAAAACGGCCTGGCGCAGGTCACCCCAAGAATCCGTCGCAGCAGAATCGCCCGACGGAGTGTCCTCCCAATGGACCCTTCTGGTAGAAGAACCCAAATCCTCAGAAGAGACCGACGGCGAACGTCGATCGGCAGACAGAATAGGAGCACGGTGAGAAGACACCGGAGGATAGTCCCGATTGTGACGCCCAGGAGCCATCACTGGCCTCTGCGAAACAGAAGGCCCTGCCTGCAAATCCTCGAAAGGGACCGACGGCGCACGTCGATCGGTAGCTGGACCTAGGACACGGTGAGAAGACACCGGAGGATTGTCCCAAGAATGACAGGAACCTGTCATTGACCTCTGCGCAGCAGACGGCCCCAACTGCCTATCCTCTGAGACCGACGGCAAGCATCGATCGACACCCAGACTCGGAACACAGTGAGGAATCACCGGAGGAAGGTTCCGAGAGTGACAGCTAACCGGGGCTGTCACTGACCGCTGCCGAACAGCAGGCCCTGGATGCCAACGTCCCAACACCATCCCGCTAGTCGGCACACTAGCAGGCGAAGGTGGAACAATAAACGATTCACTCGAGGGACGAGGAATCGCTGCCGAAGCGACCGGCCGGCTCAACCGACTAGGAGCAAATCTAGCCAGATGAGACGGAGCAGACAGCAAACCCGCACAGCCTCGCCGCGAGGCTGGGGGAGGCTGAGAACACACAGACACACCAGCAGATACAGCCTCGGTCCCCCGAGACTGTAGACCATCCCCAGAAGAGATGGAAGAGCCACCATCAGACAGAATAGGATCTGGAGTAGCAACCCCCTCAACAACGGTCGACGGTGTTGGAGGCAGATCGGAGAGGGTTACCGAGTTGACCTCGGAAAAGCTCTCAACGAAAACAGACGCCTCAATAGTGACATCCGAAGACAAAGAGACCGCGGTCTCCTCATCAGGTATCACAGAACAAACACCGTCAACAGTTGCAGAGGAGCTCGCCACAGAAGTCAGATCCGAATCCTGTGTGACAGAGTCACCACGTGCACCAGCAGAAATGTCTGCAATGGCACGGCTACCCTTACCCCGAGAACGAGGGGTTCTAGCTCTGGAAAGAACCACCTTGTTAACAGAAGCCCAAAATTTAGAGGACCAAACCCCACAGATACCACATGATTGGGCCTGAGTGCAATTGTTGCAAGTGACACATGTGGTATGGGAATCGTCCACATGTTTCACCTGCAAACAAGAGGTACAAGGAATAGTCTTAGGCATGATATAAATACAACAATCAAGCTTCCCGCCGACGGAAAACAGAACGAAGGTCGTGTTCACACGTGGGGGAAAGGCAAGATAAAGTGTGAAAAGCACAGCAATAATAATACAAATTAACATTAAATGAGAGTAATAATTTGGTAGCTTGAAAAAGGATACAATCCAGTAGCACACTAAAGACGATTAATAAGTTGTTCACGAAGAATTAATATCATAAACAGCACAGTCACAAAAATTTCCGACCATGAACAATGGCGGAAAATAAAGGAATTGACGTCACGGTTGTTGCGCATGCGCTCGGTAAACGCAAGAGGTGTGCAGAGAGAGTACCTGTAATTTCGAGCGCTGGTCTCGCTCGACCCTTTTTTCGATCTTTTTCGTGCTTTTGCACTCTAGTACTTTTCCAACTCGTTTGGAAAAGATTCTAAAAGCTTGAGTTAGTTCCGAAGTAGGGCTTGCACTTATGTTACAGCCAATTGTAAACAATTGTGAGTAGGTTGAAAAGAAATATTGTTGTAAAATGTGGTTGAAATGTATATCCAAATGATTTATTGAGGTATTTTGACACTACGTGGAGCATTTTGCTAATCCATAACAGACGGCTTGTCAGTGCCAGTTCTTATTAATGAATGACAATAAAGGGAGATTGTCCGTCAGTGAGCGTAGCAAGGGAGATAATATGTTATAACAGTGCATTAACCCAACATAACCCTATGTACATAAATGACGAGAACCTCTCAGTACAACACTCACTCCCCTGCCTGTTTAGAGCTATTTACATTTTAATCAAACAGATGGGGGTCATGATGTTCAAACAGGAGGACAAACAAATTATCTACAAATAATACATCATTACCAAAAGCAGTGCAGTACAGTTAATCTATTCATAAAACTGTTGGGAAATGTCACCAATCGCCCCTTAACACGTCTGTGTACAAATCGTGCAGTCAGAAATGGATATTCGAGAAAACTCATACTCCAAAAGGATGTGCAACTAAGCACGTGAGTAGCAGAAATCACCTCCCTGTCAGATCTGTCCAGCTACTAAAACTGTCGACAATTATAATCAATGTTCAGCCATGAATAACCATTTGTGAGAAAAATGTTTCACGTTTGTTACAGTGTTTTTTCAGACGGAGAACATTCATCTCCTAACACCAGAGTGCAAATAAAACAGATTTTCAATTGAAAACTTCTCTCACTTCTGAAACGGAAAAAACATTTGAATGCCAATGAATCTAGAGAGTAGATTCACTGGAGAAAGCAACAAAGGCCTTCCCTAAAATGGCATCACCCATTAAAATTCTTGACCGACGTGAGAGGAGCTTCCACTGAATGGTCAAACTGACACTGAATACACTCTGTTTAAAATAAACTGAGAATGAATTAAAATCTTAAAAATAGCTTGTTAAAAGAACTGAGTTAAAGAGTTCTGTGAAATTATTAAAATTGATGAAGGTAAAAATAACGGCGTGTGTGCTTGTGTTAAAATTTCATGTGTAAATGTTCCCGCGAAGAAGCGATTAAGACCTCCCCTCGGAAAACATGTGGGTGTGTTTAGGTGATGTGTCAAAACTGTTGTACATTTTGTGAATGTTATAAAATGTGTTAATGCTGGTCAGGCAAGAAAGCAGTTAGGACCTTCCTGCACTGACAGATAGGTGAATGTAGTTGTGTGAGTGTGGCAGTAATGTAATGTGTTGAAGTTGTTTTTCTGTGTATTCTCACGCCATTAATAATGTAGCATATATTTCCGTTCTCTGTCTCAAACGCACACAAGATATATTGGTGCTGCTGGCAGAGATATTGGTTTTACGCCACTGTAGACTCGTCCATATTGTGACGAATGCTCCGTTCGGGGCCTGATGCCAATATTGTGTAGGTAGCAGAAATTGGTTATTTAATTGTTGAACGTTGCCTGCACCGCAGCTAGATGGCATCTGTCCGTATGTATATGGCCTACCAGGAAACTGATATGGTAAGTAGCTGACTGACTCTGAGGTTCCTTTGATCAGACCACCATTGACCCTTTGTTGTAACTGGTGTGGAAACATTGGGTTTTCCACAGCCTGATTTGAGACGAAAAGAGTGGCGTGTTTTCCGGCCTGTAGTTACGTTTGTTCTGATACAGTACTTGGTTGGCTTTTGAAAGCCGATGTCCAGTGTTTATGTGTGGAACAGTGACGTTGCTGTTATACGTGTTATTCCATTGCATTAATGGCCTAGGCCTTGATGGGCCAATCCTGACTTAAGCACAACTTCGTTTGTGGCGTTTTCTTCTTTTTTGCTTGTTTGCCTTTCTAGTCGAGCCAGTAAAGATTGGAGACCAGTCTCCAGGCTGGCAGGAATTGATTCCAGATATTTTTGCATGGCGCGATTGACTAGCTTCATCGATGATTACTTCATGGACGGTGGGCTGAAACTGTTCGGCAGTTGCGAAAATGCTTTTATTGAAATGAGTGGAATTCTTTAGAACATTATTCACAAATGGTCTATGTTGCAATACTTGTTCGTTTTCTCTTTTAATGTTATCCTGGATGTATACAAGAGTATCATATTCACTTGGCATTGTGTTCTGTTGGAATGAGGGCTTTTCTGATATTGTACACATCTCGCCCGTCGAGGTTTTCTCTGTCACTTTGTACGAATTGTTATCAACGTTCTGAATAATGTGAGTTTCATCGCCATCATTTTCAGTTGCAGATGATGTAAACGGGGCATGTCTGTCAGCCCCGAGTTGCACAATGCTCCTGTTCACTGATTCCATACTCTTCTTGTGTTCGGAGTTTTCATTTACGCAGTCTTCGACGAAACGTCTGTGGTTTCAAACAAACAACATAGCTTTCTAAATTCCACATTGGTGGATTCTTCATCGCAAACTGCCAAAAAAGATACTTCCATCCCAGTCGTCAGAAGTTCGTTATCGATTGGCTGCAATTCGTCAGCGCACACAGCCTTTTCACTCGGTGTGCCAACACAATTTTGTTTGAGAGGGGTAGTCTTACTATGCGAACTCTGATTTTCACATGTTTCTTAGATTTGATCACCAAGTGTCTTCGTAAATTTACTATTTAAAATTGAGAACTCTTTAAGAAAATGTTTATATGTTAAGTACTCTGTTTTCAATTCACCATATTTGTGCTCCCATTTTTCTTGCATTTGTTGAATTTCATGCAAGTGCCTATCTTGCAGCATGCAGTATTTTCTTTGGGAAATGTCGAGTTTTTCTTTACACTGTTTACTGATTTCATCAATCTCTTCGTTGTATTTTTCTAGTAAAACACAATGTTCATTTGTATAGATTTCCCACTGTTTATTCGTCTCTTCTACTGCCATCCAGTAATTGGTCGCACATGAGATTTCTCTTTTTCGTAGTTCACCTTCAAGGTCTTTCATCTCCTCCCTGAGAAGGAGAACGACATTGTACCAGTGATCGTTTTCTACTTTTGGCTTTCGTTTTTCAACTGTGTTAGGTGTTTGAGTACCTCGGTCTGTGCTTGATATTCGTTGTTTATGAGATGACTGAACATTTGGTAGATGCAAGGTTACTGTGCCATCCAGAAGCAAATCAGACCAAAAATCAATGGATAAATTCGTCTTCGACAGTAAGTCATCCAGTTCCAGAAAACCTTTTCACGCTCTGCGTTTAAGTAATTTGTGGGCTTTATTTTCGTTGATACGCTTCAATTTCTGGTGTTCCTCCGATGTTGCAGTCTGAATATTTATAGGACCCATGTTCCAAACAAAGCCTTTTACACCAACAATAAATAAAAATCGAGATTCTTTTATGAATCGGTTGACTTTCTCAGAACGACTATAAAATTGTGTTTTAAAATATTTCCCTTTATTGAACCGACAAGGTACAAAGAAAAAATCTCTTTAAATACAGGGGTAAACAATTACAGTTAATTGAAAAAGAATGTTGGAAAATGAATACAATTTACAACTATTTCCAACTTGAACTGTATAATACAATAATGCTGGACAGTCAGCAACTTGAATGAATATTTACACACGAGTGCCCAGTCATTGAAGAGTTGAGCTTCCAGTGAGCTGTACTCATGATTAATCAGTCACAATGACAATATACACAAACAATGACTGACAAAACAAGGGCAACAGAAACAATGGCTTGCTGTACATAGACAATATTACAAACTTGAATCTACTATTTGGGAATATAATACACAAAGAGAAGATTTTGAAACCATCATTCTTTTCTATACATTGGGCGTAAATTATACAACTCTGCTGATAAACCAAAAACCCAAAAGATAATGTTTTCAAAACGTGGATTATTCTACAAGCAAATTGACACGGTTAAACAAACCGGCTTTCTCTCCATCGGCGTTGAAAAATAATTTACAAAACAATTCTCAGATTCTCCAAAATTACAATATACAAATTATCAAGTGAACGTTGGCAAAATTTGTGAATCAGGCAGCGATGAGATACCGCCCGATCCAGGTATGCGCTCGAATCGTTCCTTGGGAAGTCATTTTGAGGAAAACAGAAAAAATCAACAATAAGCCAAGAGAAAATTGATAAAAAAAAACAAACGTTATTCCTGGCATCCAATTAGTCGCGGCGACACCAGTGTTGTAAAATGTGGTTAAAATGTATATCCAAATGATTCATTGAGGTATTTTGACACTACCTGGAGCATTTTGCTAATCCATAACAGACGTCTTGTCAGTGCCAGTTCTTATTAATGAATGACAATAAAGGGAGATTGTCCGTCAGTGAGCATATCAAGGGAGATAATATGTTATAACAGTGCATGACGAGAACCTCTCAGTACAACAATATGTGAACAAATTCTGACAAAAAATAATTTAGCACTCTATCTGTTAACAGGATTATTCTAAGATGAAACCAACTTTATTGGATACCTCTTAATTGAATAGCCCTCTTGATTGAACAGAACTTCAAAAACACCAAACCATTTACCATACATTCAGTACAAATTTGGCCTGTTAATTGCATATAGGTTATAGCATACACTCCTGATAACTGAATAAGATATCTTATGATCTATCAAAGATTTACTTTTACAGCCACTGAATTCCCATTAATAAACCTTTTTGGTGCCTCAGAACATCAAACAAGAGGCCCCCATGGGGCCTGAGGTGCTCACCTGCCCAAAGTTGTTTAAAGAAGGATTTAATTACAATCTATGGCTAGTTAACACAACAGAGGTATAAGTTTTTTAATTATTATAACTTTGTTGTCCATGTCCGATGATTTTTTTCTAGTACTGGGCTGCTACAACAGAAATAATGCCCAGATTTCCAATAATGGAAAACAAACTTGGTAGTCCAAATATCAACCTTGACTTGAACAAACTTAAAGGATGTTTTATACCAAATATCTGAAGAATCTGTCTTGTGGTTCTGGAGAAAAATGATTTTGGGAATATTACAAATTTTGCACTATGTTAAAATTCCCCCCCCCCCCCCCCCCCCCCCTCAGATTTTTAAAGATTATTCTTGATATTGTACTAAGTTAAAAATTTGGGCTCCAATAGGAAGCCCAAATATTAACACAGGGACTTGATTTGAATGAACATAGATCTGACCTCCCTAAGGATGCTGTATACCAAATATCAAAAGATTCTGAATTGTGGATCTGAAGAAGATGAATTTCAAAGATTATTCTTCATATTGCAATAAGTTAAAATTTGGGCTTTCTTGGGAGCCCAAATATTAATCAGGCACTCCATTTGAACAAACCTGAATCTGACCCCCTAGAGATGTTGGAAACCAAACATGAAAAGAATTCTGACTGGTGAATCTCAAGATGATTTTTATAGAAATTTCCTCATATTGCACAAAGTTAAAATTTGGCTACCACGGGGAGCCCAAATTTTAACCCAGGGACCCATTTTGAACAAACTTGAATCTGACTACACCCTCGCCCCACCCCAGAGATGCTGAATGGCAAATATGAAAGGATTGTGACTGGTGAATCTAAAGAAGATTTTTAAAGAAATTCTCCCATATTGCATTAAGTTGAAATTCGGGCCCCCATAGGAAGCCTAAATATTAACCCAGGAACTAGATTTGAATAAACTTGAAAATGTTCCTACTAGAGATACTGTATACCAAATATGAAAGCACTCTGACTGGTGGATCTGAAGACGATTTTTAAAGAAATTCCCTCATATTGCACTAAGTTAAACTTTGGGCTCCAACAGGGAGCCAAAATATTAACCCAGGGACCCGATTTGGACAAACTTGAATCTGACACCTCCTCCCCCTAAAGATGTTGTATACCAAATATGAAAGCATGCTAATTGGTGGATCTGAAGAAGATTTTTAAAGATTATCCCCCATATTGCCCTAAGTTAAAAATTCAGGCTCCTATATTGAGCCCAAATATGAACCAAGGGACTTCATTTTAACAAACTTGTATCTGAACCCCCTCCCCCATCCCCACCCCCTATGGATGCTGTATACCAAATATCAAATGATTTTGATCAGTGGTTCTGGATAAGAATTTGTTTAAACTGTTTTTTTTTTTCATGTCTCCCCTACAGAACACCCTGACAAAACTGACGGCAATTTTTTTAACCATTCAGTTCTACTGATCCTAAGGATGCCTCATACCAAATAACAGCTCTCAGTTCTGTGTGATTTGGGAAATATGGCCGTTTGAAAATATTTCTATTTTTAGCTCTTGGGGTTCCAAGGGGGCAAAGTCTCAGAAAAGCATTTTTATTATATGAGTTAAGTACTTATGATTCAATAATACCACACCACATACCAAATTCAGTTCAAATCGGACTATCAGTTCAGAAAATGAATGGCCCAGACTAGCTGGTGCTAACTCCAAAATTAATCCAGGGCCAAACACAAACTTTGCCCACCAATCCCCAAAATTTGCATGCAAAACCGAAAAAATCAAGTCCTATCTGGTCCTCCATACTTTTAAGATCTGTGCATGCGCAGTATCCACGAAGGTACCGAAATTGGCACCAAGCATCATTCTTTCTACAGACTGCCTGTTAAGTGTTAAACAGCTGTGAAGTATGAGTGCCCACTCATGGGAGGGCCATACCCGTCTCGGCCATTGGTAAGTATAAAAAATATACAATTACTTCAAATTTATATTTTTATACAACAACCAATGGCCCAGACTAGCTGAATCGTAAAAAGGCTGGAGGGCCTGGGACTTAGAGGAAAATCCAATCTCTTAATAACTTCAGTAAAGGATAGCTCCTACAGGAGAATAGGAGAAGATAGGAATTATATATGTCTTTCTCCTTTACGAGAAAAGAGAAAGGCATAACACCAACAATGTAACTGAGTATTACATAATATATAATTTCTCCATTTAATGCCAGCATAACCCATTATGTTAATTTAGTGAAGGAAAACCACTATAGTCCAGAGAATAAGACTCTTTATACTCATTTAAAAGTGTCCGAGGATTGTATATTAACACCCGTTTGACACGTGACATATACAAATGCTTCACAGTGAGCTACACTTCAAAAACCGTTCATAAATGAGACATAGTTATTGCTTCACACCGAGCTATACATCACCATCCCAGCACCGACTCCGGACTACTGACACTGAAGGAGGTTTTCCCTTGCTTTTCACTATAAAGGCAGATGATGATCATGAGGTTAAAAACCATCCCCCCCCCCCCCCCTCTTCCTCTTGTTCTGAGGTAAATATCCTCAGAATGAAGAGGGCAGCGGAACAGTGTCAGTGCCAGACCCATTAACTCTCCCGGTTTCACCGCGAGTCTCCCGGTTTGAGACACCAACTCACGCTCACATCCTATTTTCTCCCGTTTTGACACTTTTCAAAATAGTTGTTCTGTTCTATTTTGAAAATTAAACAAGTTGCATTGCATGCCAAATATATTCTCATACTGTCGAGGTTATGTGAAATCAAAAGTATATAAACTCACAATATAAATTAAATAAAAACATAATCTCTCAAGTATAATTAACTTCAGCTGACCTATTATATATACTATTGTTATGGTTCATACCAAATTTATCCGTTTTGTGTAAAAAAAAATATAATTGAAAGTTTGTTGAAAACTGTTGAAAACACTTTTATTTTCACTATTTCTCGAAAACGCTCTGAACGATGTTTTTTAAAGTTTCTGTACTCATAAAGGGTCATAAGTTCTAACTAATCGTCATATTCCCATTTTTCTGAAAATGTTTTAGTTCACCCTTTAACAAAAAATTGTCGGAAGCTCATATCTTTGGACTGGAAAGGGCGATTGACTTGAAATTTTCAGACATGTCAGCAATACACCCCTCTATCAGCATATGTTACAACAATGCATGTAGTTAACACCTTTCTTCCAAAACGTTTTTCGAAACGAAAACAAAATTCAAAATTTGACCATTTTTTAACTCAATCTCAGGACAGGGATATGCTGAACCACCTAAAATAGCTTAGAAATGAATTGTAAAAACCATCGAAAAAATGTTGATTTGAATTTCCGACAATCCAAAATGGCGGCCGAAAAATCGAATTTATATTTTCGGTTATTTATGCGTTTCAGGCCATTTGGAGACAAAAAAAAAAAAAAAAAAATTTTGCACCAGAAAAATTTTCGGTTCGGACTTCGAAATTTTCAACCAAAAGTCGGAAATTTTTGTTATTTATTGATGTTTAAGGTCACATATTTATGCACAATGGCTAATCATGACCGTGACAGTTTTACGGGTGGAGGAAGCCGGAATACCCGGAGAGAACCACCGAGCAACGACGAGCAGCTGCCAGCTCCCCAATATCGTAACTCCGCACTGCAGCACAGGCAGGGTTAGATTGGTTGAAGACATGCATACCATCGACGTACAGTACGACTTAATACACGTGGTCATCGTGCCCCCATGCGGGCAATAGAGATGAAGTGTCTTGCCCAAGGACACAATGCGGTTGCCGCAGGTGGGATTCGAACCGAGGACCTCTCGGCTTGCAGCCTGCACCTCTCCCTACTGAGCCACTGCGCTCCCGGAAATTTTTGTTACGACCGGGCTACTTTGCCGTCACAGTACTCAACAACGAGGAGGATTTGAAAGCCTCTAAGGTTAGAAGTGTTGAATTCACAGTCTACATGAACAGTTGTCGTCTTTTGGAATTGGAGTTGTTCTTCGTTTGGCTTCTGCTAGCAGTCAAACATGGCTTCGGGACACTGTGACCAAAAATTGAAAAAAATTTTCTTGGGTTTTTTTTTACTTTATTATGTCTAGATTCATTAGTTCTCATAAATAAAACTATCTGCATTTTGCAGAAAATGTTTTTCCAGCCAAAACTGCCCCAAAACGCCCAAATATGCGGGAGCCGATGTCTTTGGACTGGAAGGGGCGATTGACTTGAACTTTTCACAGGAATGACTGTAATACACTTCTCTATTAATCAAGGGCACAAAATGGTAGATGGTTCAGTATATTTGGGAAAATGCTTCTTGTTGGGCAAAAACGCCCAAAGCTTCGTAGGCCAATATCTCATGAAGGAGAAAAGCTACCGACTTAATTTTTCGACAGACTTGTCTGAATTACTCTTGTCTAAAATCAATGTAATCGGTATTTTTTTCCATTTTTTATGTTTTCTGCCAAAAATTTTCACAAAATGGAATGTTATCTCGAAAATCGGCCATTTTAGATTGAAATATCGAGATTTAAATATAATGAGCCCTCTAAAAGGGATCCAAATTGAAGGCAGTAATACCGCTTTATAAAAAAAAATCGAAAGAATTTCGTTTCGATTTTTTGTTAATCCAAAATGGCAGCCAAAAAATCGGAAATTTTTTTTTCGTTTTTCATGCGTTTTTGTTCAATTTTGAGACGAAAAAAAAATTTTTTTTACACTGAAAATTTATGTCCGGTTCAATCTTGGAAATTTTCGACTAAAAATCACAAATTTTTGTTTTTGTTTTTTTATGTGTTTTGTTCAATTTTGAGACAATTTTTTTTTTTTTTTTTACACTACTCCAGTCTTCAGACTGGTACTTTGACCTAATTATACTGTACTACCGGAGTGGGTTAAAAGCAGCGGTGATTGAGAATGTGTAGCCCATATATAGGTAAAAAGATTCCCCACAGTCTGGAAGCACAATTTTGTTGCGTTTGGCTTCGGGTGGTCGCCAAAAGTACACTGTTGGCATCTCAACGGTCCGTAAACCCTCTTTTTGGCGTGAGAATACTCAGCGTTCTTGACTCGTTTTAGGCTTCTGTGATTGAAATGGCAACATCCATGGTCTCTTTAAACCTTTCCCCACCCCATGGGAATAGGTTTTTATTTCACTTGGCTTCTGATGACTGGAGAACTACCACTCCGGTTCGGACTTAGAAATTTTCGACCAAAGTCCGGAAATGTTTGTTTTTTATGTGTTTTGTTCAATTTTGAGACAAATTTTTTTTTTTTTTTACACTACTCCACCACCAAAAAACGAAAAATCGATCTTCAGACTGGTACTTTGACCTAATTATACTGTACTACTGGAGTGGGTTAAAAGCGGCGGTGATTGCGAATGTGTTGCCCGTATATAGGTAAAAAGATTCCACATAGTCTGGAAGCATAATTTTGTTGCGTTTGGCTTCAGGCGTTCGCCAAAAGTACACTCTCGGCCTCTCAATGGTCCGTACACCCTCTTTTTGGCATGAAAATACTCGGCGTTCTTGACTCGTTTTAGGCTTCCGTGATTGAAATGGCAACATTCACGGTCTGTTTGAACCTTTCCCCACCCCATGGGAATTGCCACTTTCACCTGACAAAACTGTACTACGAGACGGGTTAAAGTTGCCGTTATTCAGAATTTGGATCTTGAGGCTCTTCCTCCAGCCGTAAAACTATCCGACGCGACTGCCCAACCCCCACCCAACACAAACACCCATTAGACTCTACAGACTCTGGCGTCCAAGCCAGGAAACACGTCTGAAAAACATTGATCATTTTGCACCCGGCAACTTCAACTGCAGTGAACGTTGTAATAACATTACATGGTATTTTGTATCTTAAACTGAAATCGTAAGTAGAACTATGAGAGTCTGTTATTTTTTATGGGCATATGACACCAGCTACTCATCCCCTCCCCTGCCCTCATTGAATTTGATGACGGTGGCAATTCCGACGGTACTGCCAGATGTCACAACCAAATTAGATTTCTGCTGAATATTGTCACTTTCTTTGTTATTCAAATTTATTTCGAATAAAAAATGTGATGGCATCGTACTGGCCATCGATTACCTCTTACTGACTTGAATACACCCCACAGGGGTCACAGAGCAATTGGAACATGTTTGTGTTTTGGCTGGGGGGGGGGGGGAGGGGGGGGGGGGGGCGGTGCAAGTTTCTGCTGCGAGCTGCCAACATTAATGCTAGTGGGCCTCCTCCTCTAGAGAAGTTTCGAAAAAGCAGAGAAAGGCATTTCTAGCGTTCGGGCACACCAAGACTGCTTCCTTTGTGAAAGTGGTGAATCAGAACACGTTGTTATCAAATATTTGGTATTTGTTTTTGCAGAAGCCATGTATAAAGTTGTTAGGAATATCATTAGGAATATCATGAGCTTCGATAGGGGCCTAGTTTGCTTTTAGTATTGGTAATTTTTATTTGCTAGCTTTCAAGGGCGTTTGTTGATCAAAGACCAGCGAGATCGAGAACAGCCACGATACAGCCTTTTATACCTTTCCATAATGTAACACGTGACGTTGGTTGACCAAAGATGCCGCATTCAGGATTCTTGAATTTTGTTCAGTAATGCTGACAGAAAGAACTATTTCTGTCAGTATCCTGACCAAACCTTGTTTTGAACAACAATAACCCAATAAATACTGCTATGGTAGTAGAAATTTAACCATTTTATCAACGAGTATGAAACAGACACATGTTTCACTGAATTATGAAACAGTTTTAGTTAAGAAAGGGTAAAAACTTTAATTATACAAGTTGAACCGTGGATAGAAAATCAGACGGTATTTTGCATAATAATCGACTGCACAGTGTTAAGGATATACCCGAATGAATCCTGTCTGATCAAATTACATGATTAGGCTAAACATCTAAAGTAGGCATAAGATGGCTTTAACTATATCATCAGATGGATGAGCAGAGTTAACAATAAGCAATTTACATGAATGTACGATGCACCCCTTAAACTGTTCTAATGGACGGGTCTGTGCACATCCCATATTTGGTAATAAGACTCCACCAGCGTCTCGTAAGTTAAAAGTACAATAACAAATGGATGTGATATTAACAAACACACTGTAAAACAATCGACGATACTTTATAAGGAACAGTTCCCATACATTGCCAGTGATGTATTTTTTGCAACGATATATAATCTTTGACTACAGAAAAGCTGAGTACATGACACTCAATAGATTTTTTTACTGGAAGCCAAATGTGCTGAAAATTGGGTCTGATTTCTCGAGTAATTTACGAAGACGATCGACACAATTATGTTTCCCAACTTATTCACCCCGAAAATAATACATACTAAATACCGAATATGTCTGGGAACTGCAATCCCAAATTATATAGAAATGGATAATAATTTACAGCCCCAATATGTTCTGAAAAACTGATTGATTTTGTCGTAATATATTTACAAGTGGCGCAATGTTTCCTGAATTCGCGTTGTTAACACACTGTCACTGGCAATGCAAAGATGGTGTGCCTAAAATCACTAAATATAGCTACATAATTTCAACTAATGCAATCAGCGTAATTTATCGGTGGGTAAGTTCACCACACCTTACTGAATAGAAGTTACTGCCAAACCATCGATACCAGGTACCAATTATTTATATGTAATCCCAGAGCAGAGTGTATTACAAAAAATTTTTTTTAAAATATGCTTTTTAATTTATATAGGGTAGGTGTTCAGTGTCATTTTACGTTTTGAGTGAAAAATTAAACTAACACTCCTGCTCATAATGATTGTCAGCCCCCCAACCTAAGGGCCCCCCCCCCCCCCCCCCCCATTACGTGCTCGTTTGTTTATTTCTGAATTCTAGATTTCTTCTGCAATCGTGAGGGTCCACGACATCACTGCCTATCATGTAGTGTTTCCGCCTCCACGCATGAGAATAGGATGCGAAAACGTTTGGAAATCTTCGAAAATAGTGTTCATTGAACCACTTATGGTAGCAGTTGTTTTGGACTTCTGAATGGGAATTACAGCTGACATGGATTTACTGGTAATGTCGTCCACTCGTTGACATTTAATGAGGTCAACATAGTAATAATGCGCAGTTTGGAATGGGTATGGTTGTTCCAATGTATGGAGCCTTGGCAGTCAGTACAGAATTTCATTAGATGTGACCTCTGAGAGCTAGCGTACTGCATAGAGGTGCTGCCAACGTTGCTGCTGTTTTGATTTAGTAGCGTAGCCACGGAATTAAGGGGGGGAGGGGGGGCAGCACATGCTACAACTGCTCAGATTGAATCTTAAAAGAGTAGTGACCTTTGCAAAATATTCTCAGGGAGGCTTTGTCCTTACTAGGAGTCTAGGGCCCTCTGGCTATTACCCCCTCCAAAAAATTTCTCTGTCCTAACCCTGAAACCCGACAACAACCTTCCGAATATCATGGTAGTTATCACCAGACACGTTAACCTCCAGAATAATTTTTCAGGGAACCTGAGGGTGATTTTCAGGAAAATGGGATGGATTTCAGGGAAAAGTTCGCGCGGGGGGCGAAATAAAAGAAAAAAATCTTGTGAATTTTCAGCTCACGGACCACTATTAACACAAGGTTATATCCAGAACTAGTTGTCAACTATGCTGATGCATTTATGCTATGTTGAAAAATTAAAAAAATCATAAAATAACTGTTGATTTGACACCCCCCCCCCCCCCCCCCCCGGTATCCTCTACTTCCTGAGTCCCCCCCCCCCCCCCCCCACACACACACACACACACACACTGTCCCAAGCACATCCACCTGTGGTTTGCTCTTATCAAAGTCTATTTAGCTAATAATTTCCCAAGTCTGGAAATGTTAAAAGGAAAGATGTCCTGTTGTTCAGTTACTTCAAGAACATTAGTACTCAGAAAGTATCTTTATCAAACTTCATGCATGTGGGACGCTTATGCACTACACAAAACTTTTCTTTTCATCACTGAAGCATTTTTGTTCAATTCCATTCAAAATCTTCTGGTTACAGATGGCCAACAGTTAACAGTTCTGTAGTCAGCACAACAGAATAAATGTGGTGTTAGAAAAAAAGTCCATTGTGTTTAAATATGCTGTTATAATTTTTCGGCATCCTAAGCGACATTAACCTACTTTTAAGCTGTGCTAAATAGTTGATGTTTACGTTTTGGTTTTGGAAAAGGGATGAGAATTAAAGCTATTCTATGAAGGAATAAATAAATATATATTATTTAATTCCTTTTCATATATTTTAATTTCCAAAAACTGCATTTAAATGAAGGTGGAGTTTTCAATTTTTTGAAAGTAAGTCACCTATTTTCACTTCGACACTCGCACATTTATCACAAATCTCCGAAGAAAAACCCCAGAAATAAACATGAACACAGTTGAAATATATATCGTAAAATAGCCTTTTCTTAAATAAATTTAACTTAAATCCATATTTTACTGCTTCGTGAGTTTTTACCAGAGTTTGAAATGCATGTGATTTGACTCTGAACGTTTTTCATAAGTTACAACGGGAACGAAATATTTGACTGTTGTTTTCCGGGATTTTGGGTCCAAAACTGATTCCCGTCCGGGAGGCCGGGAACTACACTGAAATTCCGGGATTTTCCCGGGCATTCCGGGAGAGTTAACATGTCTGGTTATCACACTTCTCTCCTGAGCAATGGCTGTCGGACAAACGGAGAAGACCCCAGTCATTTACATCAAACAGGGTTTCTGTAAAAAAAACCTTGCCATTATATCGTCTACCATCAATGGGTTAATAGGCTCATCAAAAATTCGTTTTTTTTTGCGTTCTTCTCAATTTTGAGACGAAAAAGCCGAGGAACTGAAAATAAAAGGAAAATCTTCATCTAGTTTTGTTTGCTTTTTATCAAAATGGGAGTTATGAATACTGAGGGCACCTTCTCTAACATGAGTAATACAAAATACAGTTCAAATATTTTTTTAAATAAAAAACAAAAACGAAATTACCGCAATCACACATAACGTCATTGTACCGGCAACAACAGGTGGGTTTTTTTAAAACAAAACGATAGGTATTGTTAGCATTGAGTAATTTTTATTATATAATAAAACCTGTCAAAAGATAATAAGAATGAATATTTTCTCACTAAAAATGTACAGACTGAACAAAGAATTTACATGAATAAATGGCATGAATGAAGAAGGAATGCTTCTGTTGGTTCTTGAACGTTTTGGTCCTGGGATGTTTCGGTCCAAGATGTTTCAGCCTCCATGTATTGAAGTACCGGGATGGGCTCGCGTGAGCAAGGAAAAATGGCCGGACTGAGGACAGGGTGAGGGGGGATACAGACGAAGGCTAGATAGGTATCCGCTCAAATTTGCGTGTGCGTCTGGAGGGTGGGGGGGGGGGGGGGTCAATTGCCCCTGGGGGGGTGAGGGTGGGGGGGTGGGGGCAGTGATATCCATATTTGTATGCTTTTACTGACAAATACCATTAAAAGTGTTAAAATAAATTATTAAAATGAAATATAATGCATTTGGGTTGGGGGGGGGGGGGGGGGTGCTCAGCTGGGACTGTGGGAGGCATAACAAGGAAAATATTGATGTATTGGCTGCGCGCAAAATCTCACTGACAAGCATCCAAATCTCACTGAGAGCTCATCAAAATCTCACTGACAGTCACCTTCAGAGGTTAACAGGTCTGATCAGTGCTGGAACAGACTACCTAAATACCAAAAGATGTAACCATTAATGGACAACATTCTGGGCAACAGAAAGAGGACCCAAAGATCTAAAATCACCTGAGATGGGCTCTAAATTTCTCAGGTAAAACTTGGTAAATGAAGAGGGCTGTGTCCAGTGCGCAGTCTTCATGAGATCAGTAATGGCTATACTGTTGGAATAAGCCCCAAGAAGTGGACAGTGCTCTAACCTCGTGTGCTGATATCTTATTAACAGAACGTGGATCGGAGGATATATTTTCATAGGCAATGTGTATTGCCAACTGAATCCATCTAGCAATGACATGAACAGAAATATCCTTTCTGTTAGGAATCAATGAAAGAAAGAAACGTATTCTTCCTTTTCTAACAAAATCTGATCGACGTTTATAAATGCACATAGCCCTGACTGGACACAGCAAAGGTCTACAGTTATCGGAGGACGATAGAGCCTTAATGACAATAGGCTCCGGCCACTTGTCTGGAATCTGATTCTTAGCCAAAAACCCCACTTCCGTAGTGAGGGTAATGGTATTACCCACACTACGGTAGTGAGATTCATCAACAGATAAAGTATGAAGTTCACTGACTCTTCTAGCAGATGCAAAGGTTAAGAGAAACGCTGTTTTATAGGTCAAGAATTTGAACTCTACGATGTCCAACGGCTCAAAAGGAGCTTCTTTGAGCTTCAACAGAACCAAAGTCAAATTCCACTTAGGAATTAATCTGAGGGTTCTAGGTCTATTGATAGAGAAATTTCTAACCAGCTTGGATAATGAAGTATTTGATCCAATAGCCAAGCTATCATGATGAGCGTAAGTATCCGATAACATAGACCTATAGCCCTTAATAGTGACGGGCTGCACTTTGAGATCGTCAGACAAGTAGACCAAGAAATCAGCAATATTTGGTATCGACTGATCCTGACACCAATAGAAGAAAACCCTCCACCTCGCTGCGTAGTTCAACTGCACGTCCTGTAAACTGTTTTCCGTGCAAGAAGGACTGCACAACGGAAATACATGAATGTTGAGACCTTCCGGGTTGTGATGCAGTGCGTGTGACTTCCCCTGATAAAGAAGGGCCTCTCGTGGAGGAAGCTTCCAGGGAATGTCCCATAACAGACACCTGAGAAGATTGATCCAAGGTTTCTGGACGACAGAGGTGCTACTAGTAGAATTTTGCAACGAGACTGTTTGATCTTTAACAGAATCTGCTGAATCAACAGAGTTGGAGGATATACATATCCTATCATTCCATCCCATGAAATCGACAGAGCGTTTACTGCGTATGCTCGATTATCAGGACATAGCGACACGAATGTCGGTAACTGATTGTTCAGGTGTGTCGCAAAAAGATCTATCATGGGACGATCCCACTGGTAGCAAATCTGAATATTCGCTTCTTGAGAGTCCATTCCGATGGCAACAGGCGACCTTTCTGAGAGAGCAAGTCTGCTAGTACGTTCAGACAACCCGGTATATGACAGACGGAGAGATGAACGCCATGATTCATGATGTATAGGAGAATCCTCTGCGTTAATTCACATTAATGGAATCGAATGAGTGCTGCCTTGGTTCCTGAGGTAAGTAACTACTGTCGAATTGTCCAAAAGGATTTGAACGTGGACATTCACTATTAGGTGAATCAAATGTTGAAGTGCTAGCCATATCGACATCATCTCTTTGATGTTTATGTGCTTCTCTAGGAACCGAGAGGCTCAAAGACCCTGACACTTCAAGTCTGCAGAACTAAGGATTTCACCCCAGCCCATCTGACTCACGTCCATCATAATCGTGAAACCCGGATCCGGCAGTTGCAGCAGACCTCCCTGAGTTAACCACTGAAGATCTGCCCAGATCTGAACCTTTTGTTTTACTAGGTCTGTTTAAACAATAATGGTTTCGAGCAAATGTGTCTTCACACTCCAGTTCTGAGTAAAGAATATCTGGAAGGGACGCGTGTGCAGGCGGCCCATCAGAATAAGTTCTGCAGCCGCTGTGCACAGCCCCATCAGTCTCATGAATTCCCTCACTGTTAATGCGTCTGAGTGTAGACAAAAGCTAGCATAACTGACTAATTTCGCTCTGGGTAACGGCAGACGTACCAGATTGTTGTGAGTCTCTAAGCTTATTTCTAAGTGAGTGAATGACTTGGACGGAGCTAGATCTGACTTTTTTTCATTTACGATGAAACCGAGACGTTGGAGTAATAGAAGCAGACTCCGAACATCGTTCTGAAGTATAATTCTGTTGCCGTATGTCTGCAGAATGTCGTCCAAGTAAGCTGAGGTTACTGCAGATGAATGAGCTCGGAATATGATATTACCGAGTTCATTATACGAGTGAATGCCCAGGGAGCCAGGTTCAGACCAAACCACATTGCTCTGAACTGATAAACCTTCCTTTGTACGGCGAACCGCAGGTATTTTCTTTCGAATTCCGGATGTACCAAGACATAAAAGTAAGTAAGCATTCTTTAGATCTATGCTTGCTGCATAGTCGTTCACTTGCATACTCACTCTTATCAACCGAATGGTCTCCATATAGAACTCTCGAGCCACGATAAGCTTGTTTATCCAGCTCAAGTCTATTACCGGTCGGAACGAGCCGTCTGGCTTCGGTACGAGGAACAGGTGACTGTAAAATCCCTGAGAATTTTGATTCTCAATGACCTCTATTGCTTCCTTTAATAAGAGAGCCTGTACCTCCACTAGGAGAGACTCTCTTTTGGAAGGATCCGCCGGAAGATTTGTCCAACGCGGACATCTCGTTAGTGGGGGTTTCACTCGGAATGATAGCCGTAAGCCGTCTGAGACTACACTTCTCACCCACTGATCTTCCGTGACTGCTATCCAGTTTCTCGCGAAGTTTGATAACCTTCCGCCAACTGGCAAGCAATAGAGGTCTTGAACATCACCTATAGGACTTGCAAGGCTTACGGGAGGAGAAACTATGTCCTCTCCACGAATATCCTCGCCCTGTCGGCTTAGGGGTGTCTGACCAATAGTCCTGATCAGACTTATGCCCCTTTCCCGAGTAGCTATATTGATGACATCTGGAGTAATTGTACGAGGGTTTCTTGTACCCTCGCGAGGAGTTCCTTTTTGATGATTTTGATTTGGAACGTCCTCGCTTACTCCGGTCTGCTGAAGTGGGTTGTTGAGATGCCGACTTCAATAGCAGAGCACAGGATGCTTTCTTAGTAGCTTGTTCGTATACTAACGAAAGCTTGTCATCAAAGATAGTATGTCCGGAGACCATAGCGACCCGGAGAGAGCTTTTCACCTTGTCATCTATAAGTGATGACGACACAAGGGCAGCATCATGTCTAATTAACTGCAGATTAGCCACTGCCAGGACGAGTTATACGTGGCATACATGATTGCCCTGGAAAGAACTCTAAGAGAGGTACACACGTCCTCAAATTCCTTCCCATTGAGACGTTGCGCCATAGCTCTGATAAGGTGATCTGCGTAGGACATTGCATCCAAATTCGCTCGATTTGATGAAATTGCAGTTTCCATTACATCTGAGTGAATACTGAATGATGCAGGTAAGGATTTTCTAAATCCCCGGCCTGTTCACCCAAATGCAGTGCAGCTCTCTGCACATCTTCTCCAAACGTTTTAAATAAACATGGACCAAGGAACAGTATATTAATGGAAGATGTTGACAAAAAAAACGCCTTTTTTCCTCGCACTCGAGAGGATAAATATGGCATTGCCTACATGGCCAAAGGCCTGCGGCCCCTGCCTACACTGAACAATGAAAGAATTTCTTCCTTCCTCCATATAAAGTCTGCATCTAGAGACACCAACGATTTCTCTCTTGTTGTCGCAGCTTGCTGATTTGGTGGAACAAACTCAGGGTACTATTGATGGATAAAATCTATCGCAACCATGTGTTGCTCCGAAAGGTAACGATAATCCTCTTCCTTATCCCTTTCACCATCCGAGTGAATCAGTTGCGAATCTCGGTCCATTACATCTGCATGAACAGATGACTGGACTGAACCAACACCGTCCGAAAGCTCAGGTTCTGCCTGGGATGGCGTTCCGGAGATGATGGATCTCTTCTCCGAATGTCCAGATGATCAAGGCCTCAGCTCCTGAGCTACCGGATGGTCCAACTTCACGGGCGAAGAGCGGCTCCTTCTTCGCACAGCAGTCTGGATATTCGAAGTCGGGTAGCTAGGATGCGATCATGTGTGTGTAATGATCATAGCGGAAGAAACCATGACTGTAGCCAAGGCTGGCTGCAGTCTAGACGGAGCGTCCCGAGCGGCAGGTGTGGATGTATGCTCCCGCCGAAGTTTTTCATAACAATATCTGGCACCAGATGTTGCTGGGTTAAAGAGGGACCTCTCCCGCTCGCGGCCTTTTCAGACCTCACCGAGCCTGCCGACAAGAAACTTGCTGGCTTCCTCCCTAGTTCCGTCACCACTTGGTGAGCTTGTTTTGTTTTTAAGGTGCTCGCTCTACCCACTACACTTCCTTCGACCACAACGGACATACCAGGTGTCACGGCTCCCACGGACGGAGTAACTTCTTCACCGGTCGAGCTAGCTGCTTGCAAAGGATTAAAACCTCCGCCCAGTGGCCTTATCCCTTGCCTAATAATCAAGAGCACCTTAGCAGCTCTGTCAAACAAGATATGAGTGAATAAATGCTCAGTTTATCATTAAAATACATGAAAATGATCAAATCCTTGTTTATTGAATACTTCTGTCAATTAAATATATTTCACTGAAAGTAACTATTCTATTTATTGGTGTTTAAGGTCACATATTTATACACAATGCCTAATAAGGACCACAATATGGAGACAAAGACAAGTTTAGTCAATCGTTTATTTTCATGTTGCTCATTTTAGAGGACTTCCAAGACTAAGTCTACTTTACCTGTAAAACAGAGATTGTTTACCACCTATTCGATTAAAAGGATTCCAGTGTACAACTAAGTGGGCTCCACTGTACTACTAGACAGCACACAGAGTTGAGCCCTGTGAATTTATCCTGTCAGGTCAAAATCTATTCTCAAATCAAATCATGTGAGGTGGATGATTTTGAATCAAGTATCAATTCGAATTTCAACACACTTTAAGTGGTCAAATCTTTGGGCACTTTTCCTTCTCACAACTGTGGCACATAAAGTACGGATGCCGTGGACTGGTCACTTTTCCCGGGGAGGGCAGTATTTCCACAGACGCAATAATATTAGATTGTAAACACTAATTATAGGTACAACCTTGTGCTTCATTAATTAAAATTTTGCTGATGATGATTTTTATTGCCTGGTAAATGCATGCATGAACATCACTGCCCTTGCGTGGGTTACGTCCAGTCCACAGCGACTGCACTGTTGTACCTACCAGTAAATGTTGATATTCATATAGCTGGCTAACTTATTACGGTATAGTACTTATACTGATAACAAATATGCTTTCATGATCCAGTCATGATACACTTATGACAGTGGGTCAAGATTTCATGAAAAAAATACAGCAAACTCAAGAGAGAATCAGAAACAAGAGGCCCCAGGGGCCTTAGGCACTCACCGAATGTTCCATACTGTTAAGACACAAAGTTTATCAAAAGCTATTCTTTAGCTTCTACAGAGTAAATCTATACTCTCTGTGGAGCTAAAACATCAACAGGACTGAATGGGACAATGCTGCTGATCAAATATCAAAAGATTCTGCATGATGGTGCTGAAGATTTTTAAAGAATTTTCCTTGAATTGCACAAGGTAAACATTCACGCCCCCATAGTGAGCCCCAATATTGATCAAATGACTCAATTTGAACAAACTTGAATACCACCCATACCAAGATGCTCCATACCAAATATCTAAAGATTCTGACACACTGGGCCTGGTGAAGAAGATTGTTAGAGATTTTTTCTTAAATTGGACTAAGTAAAAATTCCCCCCCCCCCCATAGTGATCCCCAATAATGAACGGGGGATTCAATTTGAATAAACTTGAATCAGACCCATACCAAGATGCTGAATACCAAATAGCAAAAGATTCTGCCCATAGGTTCCGGAAAAGAAGATTTTTAAAGAAATTTTCTTAAACTGCACTAAGTAAAAATTCACACCCATTTAGTGAGCCCCAATATTGATCGAGGGACTCAATTTGAACAAACTTGAATCAGATCCATACCAAGATGCTGTATACCAAATATCAAAAGATACTGCCCATTGGTTCTGGAGAAGAAGATTTTTTAATTTTTTTTCTTAAATTGCACAAAGTAAAAATTCAGGTCCCCATAGTGGGCCCCAAAATTGATCAAGGAACTCCATTTGAACAAACTTGAATCAGACCCATACCAAGATGCTGTATACCAAATATCAAAAGATTCTGCCCACTGGTTCTGGAGAAGAAGATTTTTCCTTAAATTGCACTAAGGAAAAATTCATGCCCCTATAGGGAGCCCCAATATTGATCAAGGGACTCAATTTGAACAAACTTGAATAGACCCAATTTCAATTATTTCTATTCAAACTTCATTGTGACAGTGTTGTTCATTTTAAATAGTTTAGGCTACATGTTGGCCTACAGTTATAATTTTTCTGCGAGCTTGCGTGCATCGGAAAAAACAAGTGGTTAGAGTCAGCTTCTGATTTTTGTTCTTTTTTACCCGTATTTAATCCTTCAAACAATCGATAACACCGTCACATTGAATGCAAGAACAAACACAGGTACTCTGAACAAGCTGAGAAATCGAAAGAAAATGATATCTGATAGCATTTTTGGATTGATTTGTCGTACCCGCATAATAGAATATAAATATAAACTTTTATATTTAATTATATTCTATTATAGGGCACGACAGCATCCATCAAAAATGCTATAAGATATCATTTTTATTTTAGATTTCTCAGCTTGTGCCGAGAACCTGTGAGAACAAGACGAGAAAAATAATGTTTTATTATTGGGGAGACTTGGAAGAATGGGGTACGGTACAGAACAGTTGCCGTTGAATGGCACTTTTCCACATGCCGGTGGTTGTGTAGTAACTTGGTTACTCTGCAAAGTACAATGATTTTGGACAGATTTGAAAACACCCACTGCGTGTAAATTCCACCAAGATAATAGAGCAAGTTCAGTGCGAAACTGCAAAAAAAAAAAAATCAAAAGTTAGTGAAGAGTCTTCTGAACCAGAAACTGTGCAAGGGGAAACTCCCCTCTGAGTATAGGTATCGTAATTAACCTATGCTGCCCATAATCTCACATTCAATGCATTAAAGACAAATTATTAACCTTACAATAAAGTCCTGCAACCAAGAATGTAACAAATTTGATACAATCTCGCAAAAAAAAATCGACTGTGGATACAGAAGATACTTAGTCTATTGAACTTGCACAGGTGACGATGATTACAATAGTTTGTTCAGCAATTAATACCAGTGGTAATAATCTTTTGATCAGTCAGTTATGAAGGGACTATTAGTGACCAGTGACATAATCAAACGGCTACTTGTTATTGTTTAAAGCTTCCTTTTATTCTCGGCCTCTCAGCAGCCTATTGTTTTGGACATGTTAACTTCAAATTAATATTCCAGCAGAATCACTTGGCAATCATGAATGTGAATAAACTAACTCTACATTCATTTAACAAAGAAGTTGCACCGATTTCTTATATTTATTTATGTTTTTTTGGGGGGGTGGGTGGGTGGGGGGGGGGGGGGTTTGGAGGGTGGGAGGGTGGGAGGTTTGCTCTACACCACTGGTTATGGTGACTAATTTGTACAATTTCTGGGTAAAATCTAAGGAACCACCAGCAACCATTGAAAGGACAACTAGGGCTTTTGGTAATCTATTAAACGTGTAAACATGACTTTTCTATTTTTTCAAAAAAGGATTTGTACAGAAAAATATGCAACCCTCCATTGGAATGAGTGAAGTGAACTCGTGCCATTGAGATGTCACCTGATATGTTTTTATTGAATTTTTTTGAAAAATATTTCTTTTAAAGCCCAATTTATAAATTGCGTGGATCAGTGCAGCAGATTTGTAAGTAGAGGGTCAACCCGCAAACAAGTCCGACAAGAGGCAATGCCACGTCATGATTTTCAATATTGTGGACATGGGCAAAATCTTCTCCACAACAGTTTAAGTAACTACGGTCACTTACTTGCATTTAGATTTGAACCAACACAAGCCAGAAATTAAGCAGACTGACATCTGCAAAATTAGGTCCCCAGAGGGTGAATTTAGTGATGCTAGCCTGCTATAGCAGGGTCGCATCACTATATTTACCCTCTGTGAACCGCAATCTTAATCAGGGTCTCCAGAATAAACAGAAAGAGGTACCCAGAGGATAAATTGGCCCAATGTTTGGGACAGCATCATCAAATTCACCCTCTGGGAACCTCATTTTGCAAATGTCAGAGATCTTATTTTCAGGCCTGAACCAACATATAACTCTGTAAATACTGTTATTTTGTTTTATACATTTGCTTTATCTTATAGTTTCTCTTTACACAATGAGAAAGGTGAAGTGTTGGGGTGGAATGTCAAGGTCCAGATGAGTGAGTACACCATTTTTATTTTGAACTGCCACGTGCATATTGTTTCTGAATGTGACAAATTCAAAACGTTAACTTTTTTATTTTGATGAGTCAAATAAATATAAATAAGTAATATGAATCTTTGTTTTGCTCTTTTTATAGTATGCCTCCTTGATTGCTTTTCCCAAGAATGAAGATAATTTACCCCAAACTACATTTAACAGTTGGTCGATTGAGAATGAGAGGGAGTAATGTCTACAGTTTGGAAACTCGTCTTCAATGGCATCATTGGCATAAAATGGATTTGTTTGGGTGGGAGTGGATGTGGACAGTAAGCGAATCTTTGCACAGTGATGAGTGATGACCATTGCAAAGCATGTTACATGGGAAGTGCACTTAGGTGTAACGTGGGAGGGGGAGCTGAGTGGTGGTCATTCAACGAGAAATTCATCCCTTATTTATAGGGTGACGGAGGTAGGGGTGGGACAGAATCATGTCATATTTCGAAGAGTTCTGAGCCACTAATGATGGTTTTATTTTCTAGGTCATTGTTTGTTAGTATATCCATTTCAATTAAAAACAAGCGGCCCCACAGGGCCTGAAGCGCTCATCTTGAACAGAACATAATATAAACAGAGTCAAAGAATGAGTCTACATTAAGCAATCCATCTCTATAGGATACACTGTCAATCCTTGAGTACCTCAGGAGTGACAAAAATAATCCAGGCATTATGTCTTCTCTTCAGTTGATCATAATGTAAAATGTAGAGCTCCCCTATGAAGCCCCTTGATACAACCTATGTGGATTAATCTAAGTTACACACCTCTAGAGGGTACTGAATACAAAATTTTTAATTCTTCAGCAACATGGCCAATTCCGGCTCCCATAGGGAGCCCAAATATTAACCCAGGCTCTCGACTTGAACACAGTTGAATCAGACTTCCTTAGAGATTTAGTGTACCAAATATGAAAGCATTCTGACTGTTGGATACCGTATTCCATCTAAATTTTCGGACACCATTTTTTCATCAAAAAATTATTTTTTTTAAGCCTTGAAATTTTCAGACACCCACTCAAAGATCGTCCCGGACTGGTGTGGTGGGAAAATCCCAGTGAAACATAAATCAAAAATGACAATGATTTTCTTTTCAGTTGAATATTTCATCTTTGTTTTATGTTAAAAACATGTACTGTATGCACAATATATTGTACAATGGAAATAGAATTATTAAAACAACATCATTTGCAAACTTGTTCTTTATTTATTGACAGGTAAGTATTGTTTTCCTTCTCAAACTGACATGTCTGACGAACTGACCAATCAAATTTTTGTTTTCAAAACGTGTGCTTTCATTAGACTCCTTCAAGATTTGGAAAGAGTAAAACCCATAAAGGTTATGTTGAACTGACCTTAAATGACGACAGTAATGAAAGGGTCTGATAAATAAATCCATATGATGCAGTATAAACCATGCATCAGCAACAGAACAGTGTAATTATTGCTTCGAATAAACATATTCAGTGCAATGAACACCAACAAAATTTTCCAATGTTAAAAATAGAACAAATAACAATGAGGTCAACACTTGCTGCTGCAGGGTTTCACAAAAATTAACACATGGACCCAAACACTGTCAGAGCATACCGGCTTTCGATATTATTTTTCGATAAACATCAGCAGTGTATGTGGGGAGGGCATGCTTCCAAAAACAAAAATCGAAAATACTAGAGGAACTGTGGAGCTAATACCAGTCATTATTTTTTAAAAATTAATTTTGTATTCGCTTTTATAAAATGTAGCATTTTGTGTTGCACATCTGGTGGGGGGGGCCCCGAGAGGGACATTTCTAAATCAATAATTTGAACTTGTATGTCAGTAATTCGCATTCTTCCTTCTAAATAATAGCAACTGGTTTGGGGGTGGGCCGTACAGGCTTGGAGCCAATATACAAACCACTCAAAAGTTAAAAAATTTATAGTAATTTATATATTTTTTATACTTACCAATGACCCAGACTTAGCTGGTGCTAACTCTTATATTCTAGGGCCAAACACAAATTTTACCCCCAATCCCCAAAATTTGCATCTAAAACCGAAAATTACATGTCCTATATGGTCCTCCATACCTTTCCTCCACTGCGCATGCGCAGTGTCAAGGAGGTCTCGAAATTGGCGCCAGAAGTCATTCTTACAAGCAGTGCCTGGAAAAGCGTTATGTACTCAGTGGGGAGGTATGAGTTCCCAACTCATGGGAGGGCCATCCCCGTCTGGGTCATTGGTAAGTATAAAAAATATATAAATTACTATAAATTTTTCAACATTTTTATACTGTACCAATGACCCAGACTTAGCTGAATAGTAAAAAGGTTGGAGGGCCTAGGACATAAAGCAATCCAATAACTCAACTATATATATACAGAATTATCCCCTCAAGGAGAAAGGAGAAATAGGCTTTACATGTATCTTTCTATTCTGCATCAAAACGAGAAAGACACAACACCATTCTGTACTTGGGCATAATAACATCACTGATGTCTATTAACCTCCAGTATAATCCATTATGGTAATTATTTTTAAAGGAAAGCCGATAAATAAAGTAGTCCAGATAAATGAGACTCTTAAATTCATTAAAAGTGACCGATAATTGTATATTAACGTCTGCATGATATGTGACATATACAAATACTACACACAGAGGTACACTTAAAAATATTACATGGATGAGTAAAAAATGATCTTTACACTTTAAAAATCATCCCGGTACCGACTAGAATTACTGACTCTAGGGGAGGTATTCCCTTGCTTTTCACTATAAAGCAGGTGACCTAAGGGAACACCCTCCCCCCCCCCCCCCGCCTTTCCCTTGCCCTGGGTCAAATAGCCCAAAGCGAAGAGGGCAGCAGCACAGAGTCACTGCCAGAACCAAAAGCCTACACAACTATAGTTGCAACTGTTTAGTGGATGACATTCTGAGCAACAGATAACGAAACTAAACAATGCCGGTCTCTAGAAATGGACTCAATATTTCTGAGGTATAAACTCGTGCAAGTGAAAGGCTAAAACCAATATGCAGCCGTCATTAGAACTGTGATAGCAACACTATTAGCATAAGCCTCTGAAGTAGAAAGAACTCTTACTTCAAGAGCTAAAATCTTAATCGCAGACTGCTGTGTTGAAGATATTATCATAAGCAGTACTGAAAGCTAAAAGGATCCATCTAGCTATAGAATGGACCGAAATGTGGAGGAAGCTTCCACAGCATAAGCCACAACAGACACCTAAATAGATTAATGCACGGTCTTTGTGGAGACAGAGGTGCTACCAACAGAATTGCATTGAGATTATTTAACTTAAGCAATATCTGCTGAATCAACGGAGCTGGAGGATACCCATATCCTATTATCCCATCTCACGAGATGGATAGAGCGTCAACTGCAAACGCTCGAGGATCCGAACATGTTGACACATACACTTGCAACTGATTGTTGAGATGCGTCGCAAATAAGTCCATCATTGGCCGCTCTCATAGGTAGCAAATCTGATATAAATACTCATTGTTAAAAGTCCATTTGACTGCAACAAGCGGCCCTTTCGTGAAAGGGAGTCCGCTAATACATTCAGACGACCCGGAATACGACGGACCGATAGGAGAACTTGATGTTCTAGTACCAACAGAAGGATTCATTCCGTTACAGTGAATAACAGAATGGAATGAGTACCTCCCTAGTTCCGAAAATATGCTTATACCGTCGAATTGTCGGACCGAAATGCCTGTGGGCAATCTGGATAAGATTCATGCAATGACGTAACGCAAGCCAAAATAACATCAATTCCTGATGTTTATGTGCTTGATTAGGAACTACGGATCCCAAGGACCCTGGCACTTAAAAACCGTTGGGCTCAATGTTGGGTCCCAACCTATTTAACTGGCATCCGTCAAAACTGTAAAACTCAGATCCGGCAATTGCAGTGGAAGTTATTTCCCTGAATAAACCACTGAATATCTGCCCAAGTCTGAATCTGTTTCACTTGACTTACAAGAGGATGTACGTAACGAGCGAAAGAATCTTCACCCTCCAACTCTGTTCTTTTTGAGTCAAAAAGATTTGGAGAGGACAAGTGCGTAGCCGCCCCATTGGAATAAAATCCACGGCAGCTCCACACAACCCTATCAGTCTGATGAATTCTCTCGCTGTAACTTTGTCTGAGTGAAAACAATAGCGAGCGTAACAACTGATCAAATTCGCTCTGGTTAACGGCAGACAAACGAGATTGTTGTGCGTCTCGAAGCTCATTCCCAGATGAGTGAATGACTTGGACGGCACCAGAACTGACTTCTCCTCATTTATTATAAAACCGAGACGTCAGAGTAATAGAAGCAGATTCTGCACATCAATCTGAAGCGTTAACTCGTTGCCGTATCTCTGAAGAATGTCGCCCAGGTTGGCCGACGTTACCGCAGACGAATGAGCTCAGAAATATATCATTACCGAGTTCATTATTCGAGTGAAAGCCCAGGGCGCTAGGTGCAAACCGAAGCACATTGCTCGGAACTGATATACAACTCCTAGGACTGCGAAGCGTAGATACTTTCGGAATGTCGGATGTACCATGACGTGAAAGTACGGATCCTTGAGATCTATGCTTGTAGCATAGTCGTTCACCCGAATACTCGCTCTGACTGATCGAATTGATTCCATATAGAACTTCGGAGCGACGATCAGCTTGTTTATCCAGCTCAAATCTATGACTGGACGGAACGAGCCGTCTGGTTTCGGAACCAGAAACAGACGGCTGTAGAAACCCGGTGATTCCTGGTCTTCTACGACCTCTACCGCATTCTTCTTCAGAAGAGACTGTACTTCAGATAAAAGAGCGTCTCTTTTCTGCAGATTTTATGGAAGCTGAGTCCATTTTGGACTTCAAGTTAATGGAGGCTTTCGTTTGAAGGATATTCTTAGTCCTTCCGAAATCACCCCTCGAACCCAGGGGTCGTCCGTAATTGACGCCCAGTCAAAAACTCGATAATATTCCGCCTACCAGAACATGATAGAGGTTCAAACCATCACCTCCTGGACCTGCGAGGCTTGCGGAAGGAGAAACTATGTCCTCCACGACCCGCACCTCGCCCCGTCGACCTAGGGACGTCTGACCGGATATCTCGGCCAGAATAACGTCCCCCACATGAGTCGCTGTCATGACGGTCTCTAGAATAAGACCTAGAGGACGCATAGGAACCTCTACAGGAACTTCTCTTGGGCGTACTTGTCCCAGAAGTGCCTGTCTTACTCTTTTCTGCTGTATCCGACTTTTTAGAAGCGGATTTGAATAGCAGAGAATCCAAAGCTTTCTTAGTTATCTTATCATAGATTGCTGAAAGCTTGCCGTCGAACAGAAGCTCTCTGGAGACCGAAGCGACTCTGAGAGAGTTTTTCACCTTACCATCCACGTGCGTGGATGTAGCTAGGGCTGCGTCACGTCTAACCAACTCCAGGTTTGCCACTGAAAGGGCGGAGTTATACGTCGAATAAGCTATTGCCCTTGAAAGAACTCTAAATGAGGATTGTATATCCTGGAATTCTTTCCCTTGAAGATGTAATGATAACATCTTAGTAAGGTGATCTGCGTATGATAAAGCGTCTAAGTTAACTCTGTTAGACATTATTGTCGTTTCCAACGTCGTGGTTGGAATTGACATAGACGACGGTATAGACAATTCTAAGTCTTCAGCCTGGTCGTCTAGACGCAGAGGAACTCTCGGTATGCCCTGTCCTGCCGTTTCGAATTTATTCCTTGAATTGATGAAAGGCAGATTTAGAGCATTTGCGGACAAGAAACCAGCCTTGCTAGGTTTGGTAGCAAGCTTATATATAGCGTCATTCAATAATTCAAATGTTCTTGTGACATTATTGGACTGTGTCGGAAACTCAGGGACGATGTCCCTGAACCGATCAAAAAATTCTGTGTCCAATGACGCTATCAGTCTCTTATCCGGCCTCGCAGCATTCTGGTCCGACGGAACAACCTCTGGAAGATAATGCCGGATAAAATCTACGGCAGCTTTACGTTGTTCCGAAAGGGAAAGTTCCAAATCCTTTGAATCCCTTTCGCCATCCTGTCGAACCCTATGAAGTTCTCGGTCGTCCGTACCTGATGCTTCAGTGGAGCGTACCGACCCAGCGTCGTCGGATAATTCCTGATCCGACAGAGATTTTGTTGTCTGCTGCGATAAGTTGTGCTATTTGGGATAGCACGTCCGTCACTGAGGCCTGTGGAGTAGCGATCTTACGTTGCTTTGCCGCTGGAAGCTCTGTGTACGTTGACTCCTGCATACTTCTTTTATGCGAACGTCCGGAGTCTACAGGCCTCGTGTCCCTGGCTACCAGATGGCGTGACCTGGTCGCCATGGAATCCCTGATCAGCGAAGCTGGCTAGATATCCATGGTCACGTAGCCAAGGTGCGGTCGTGTGCGCTGCTGTGAGGATGAGGAAGCCATATTGACAGTCTCTCCGGACTGTCTATATAACGGAGCGTCCCGAGCGGCGGACGTATGCTCCGAATGCGAAACGTTTTGTACCACAACATCTGGTCCCAGATGTTGTTGTACGAGAGAGGGACCTCTCTCGCTCACAGCCCGGATGGAGCTGGACGAGCTAGGAACCGGACCAATAGGCTTCCTCCGTTCTCTCCTCTGATCTGACGTCACTGGGTGTGCACTTTGTCTTATTATAGTGCTCGCATCACCCAAATCTCCTTCCTGGACCGCAACGGATGAACCAGGCTGCTGAGCCATTCGATGAATGGTCGCTACACCGGGCGAGCTAGTGGACGCCAATGCCGTCGATCCTACTAGGGACCTCTTAGGCAATTGACGTAATATCATGAGCACTTATCCGCTAGCTCTTCATTTGACTGTGACGACGGAAGCACACTTTTGAAGACATCACAGAAAATCACTGCATTCTTATTCCTGAATGAGGCCTGTGGAGCCGTGACTTACATAATATCCACTGTCAGCTCCAGGGACGTTCATTCCTGCATTTATATAATATGCGAACGTCCCATCAGGAAAGACCTCATATCCTTGGCTAACAGATGAAGTAACCTGGTCGACAATATTCCCTGGTCGGTAAAGCAGGAGCTCTAGGAACGTTCATTCCTGCATTTATATAATATGCGAACGTCCCCTGAAACTCTGTAGTCACAAGCCAAGGTGCGGTGGTGTGTGTTGACATGAGGATGAGGAAGCCCATAACACAGCCAGTTCGGACTGTGTATGTGACGGAACGTCCCGAACAGAAGGATTGGACGTATGTTCCGACTAACAAACAAACATACAACAACATTGCGGCTCAAATGTAGTTGTAAGAGAGAGGGGGCCCCTCTCGCTCGCGGTCCGGATAGACCTGGACGAGCTAGCTACTAGACTGACAGGCTTCCTCCATACTATCCTCGGATCCGTCGTTGCTGGGTGTGCACGTTCCAAGTTTATAGTGCTCGCATCACCCACACTGCTTCCCAGAACCGTAACGGACAAACCCGGCTGCCGAGCCATTCGATGAATGGTCGCTACACCGGGCGGACTAGCGGATGATCAATGCCTTCGATCCTACTAGGGACCTCTTCGGCAATTGTCGTATTACCCTGAGCACTTAGCCGCTAGCCCTAACACTGCAACGGTGGAGACACACTTGTTGAAGACATCACGAAAACATCACTCTGAATTCTGAAAAATAAAATGATAATATAGAGTGACCCTACGGAGAGAGGACCGTTATGGACCCCTCCCCGCAAACACAATATCGTGACACACGTCTCCAACGTTGTCATTTCAATCAACACACACAGAGCAGGAATTAGTGCGAATACACTGAACCTGAGAATTAGAGGAAGATATCCTCGCATTATAAATAAAAAATATTTTTTTATCAATAAAAAAATACAGTCATATTAGTCGCACTATCCCTTGAAATAAAGATACATAATATAACATAGTCCATTATAATCTTTGAAAGAAAATAATTTTTAAAAAAATTTTTTTTTTTTTTTGAAAAAATTTTTCAGAAGAGCCCAAGTTCCCAATGGGAACACCGAGCCCAAATGGATCCCAAAAAAACCTAATTGTGGACAAAATTTTTTAAAACATTTCAAAAAATTAATGCAACACTTACATACAATATTAATGTATCTTGCTATGTCTAAACTAATGTAAAGACAAGAAATCACTATCAGCAGTAACCGTTGTCAATGTAAACAAGAAATTGTACAAAAACCGGAAAAATGACTCCAGGCACTGATAAACATGGCCCGAAATCAGTTACCAATTTAAATACTATCTGATGCAAAACAGAGATTTCCACAGAAGAAACTGCAGAACATCAGATGGTAGATGCAGATCACAACGCCTAAACACCTAAGGGTGAGAACGTCAACATGGGGAAAAGAACAGAAATTCATTTTGTTATGAGGCCAAAACTCCCAAGAAATTTTAGTAATAATCATTACAGAAAATATGCCAAAAGCATGGGAGAATAGCAAGGGGGGAATAAAGGAAAGGGAGAGGGGCAACACTGATCAAGCAGTGGAACTTTCATAGCAAGAATGATAACAACAGGCTCATGCCTCGGAATTAGGGAACATAACATAATTTCGTAAAAAAATTTAAGTTACAGCCCTGATTATTTCCTGCCACTGAATTTTCCTCTCATCCTTCTATTTCTTTTTTAGATCCACCATTTCTCTCATATTTATGTGTCTGGCATCATTTAAACTGAGATTTACAAGCACAAATATCAGTCAGATGTGAACTGATGAAGGGCCAAACAAAGAATGACTTTTGGCGCCAATTTCGAGACATCCTTGACACTGCGCATGCGCAGTGGAGGAAAGGTATGGAGGACCATATAGGACATGTCATTTTCGGTTTTAGATGCAAATTTTGAGGATTGGGGGTAAAATTTGTGTTTGGCCCTAGAATTTAAGAGTTAGCACCAGCTAAGTCTGGGTCATTGGTACAGTATAAAAATATTGTTTGCATTTCATCGCCTTTGAATGGCTACATTGCTCCGTTTTGAAAACACCGAAGCCAGCTCAGGTTTTTTTATCTAACAGTAACAACACAAGCACATGGCTTGATTACTGTTCAACATAATTTGTGGAAACATCAAAACTTTTCAAGTACCGTTAGATGAAAAGTGATTTCTTCTCAGGGATTTATTGGGAAAGTAAATAAAAACAGAACAATCGGAAACTTTTCATTTCATTCATTCGGTATGTTCATTTTATTCATTTATGCTGATGATTAAAGAACAGCTATTTCATCTTTCCCATTTCCGAGGTACCCCCACCGTTCGTGTACAATAAATTTATTAACCGGTGCAGTGTTTTTTAAAAATTTCCACCCACATTTGCTGTCCACGTGTATTTTGGCCATTTTCGATGTTTTCGGACACTGAAAAATTTAAGTATTTTTTGGCGTCCGAAAATTTAGATGAAATACGGTATGAAGAAGAGAAATTTTAAAGAAATTTCTTCATATTGCACTAAGTTAAAATTTGGGCTACCATAGTGAGCCCAAATATTAACCTATCGATCTGATTTGAACAAACTTGAATCTGACCCCCCCTAGAGATGTTGTATACCAAATATGGAAGCATTCTGACTAGTGGATCTGAAGAAGATTTTTGAAGAAATTCCCTCATATTGTACTAAGTTAAATTTCAGGTTCCCAAATGGAGCCCAAATATTAACCCAGGCACTCGAATTGAAAAAAAACTTGAATCTGACCCCCCTAGAGATGTTGTATACCAAATATGAAAGCATTCTGACTGGCGGATCTGAAGAAGAAGATTTTTAAAGAAATTTCCTCATATCGCACCAAGTAAAAATTTGGGCTACCTAAGTGAGCACAAATATATTCCTAGGGATTTGATTTGAACAAACTTGAATCTGAACCCCCTCCCCCCTCCCAGAGATGCTGCATACCAAATATGAAAGCATTCTGACTAGTGGATCTGAAGAATAAGATTTTTTTTAAATTATCCCCCATATAACATGTAGGAAGCCCAAATATTAATCTAGGGACTTGGTTTGAACAATCTTGAATCTGACCCTCATAACAATGATGTATACCAAACATTAAAAGATTCTGACTGGTGGTTCTGAAGAAGATTTTTAAAGAATATTACCCTATGTTAAAAATTTGGGCTCCTGTATTGAGCCTAAATATGAACCAGTGGGCTTTATTTTAACAAACTTGTATCTGACCCCCCTTATGAATGCTGTATACCGAATATCAAAAGATTCTGATAATTGGTTCTGGAGAAAAGATTTTTTAAAATTTTTGCAAATATGCTGACTCAGCATTTTTTCGATGCCCATTACAGAACACCCTAATGTAACTGATGGCAATTTTTTTTTACCTTTCAATTCTACTGGTCCTGAGGATACTTAACACTAAATAACAGCTCTCTGTTCCATGTGGTTTGGGAAATATGGGCGTTTGAAAATATTTCTATTTTTAGCTCCCAGGGTTTCCATGGGGATGCAGGAATTTTTTTTTTTTTTGCATGAGTCAAGTACTTATGACCCAATAAAACCACATACCAAATTTGGTTCGAACTGGACCATCGGCTCAGAAAATAGAAAATTTGGGCGAGGCCAAAAATCTTACCCCTCCCATTACAAAGCCAAATATTGCTTCATGAACTTCGTTTGAACAAACTTGATTCTACACTGCAAAAGGAAGCTCCATATCAAATATCAAGTCATTGTGAGAAGAAGATTTTAAAAATATTTTGGAGTATTGTCCCCCACCCCCCTTCCTATGGGGCTGGGTGTGTTAAGTTGAACAAAAATGCAATGTCCCATCAGGACCATCACTCACACAAAGTTTCACTTGAATTGGCCCAGTGGCTTGGGGGAGAAGACCAAAACGTGGTGGTGATGGACGACAACAAACGAATGATGGACAGAGAACAATTAGATTTCAGCTTGACTTTGTCAAGGTGAGCTTAAAAGATGTGGAACCTCATCCAACATGTGCATCAAGGCATAGTCTAAATAAATTTAGTTTTTCACATACTCATTACTTATCTGATGGTTAAAAAAACAAACAAAGAAGGTAATAAGAAAGAAAAATCAAAAAATTCTACATTCTACTCACACACATAGTTTGAATTATTCTCCTAAAAAGTACATGCCTAGGTAAAAATATCAATTTACTTTGATCAGTGACACACCAATAGCACCCTTCTTCACGTTTCCTTTAATTTGCTCACATATTTTCTTCACAAACTGATGAGGTAGGACAAATATCAAAATATCGGCTTCATCTACTGCTTCCATCACATCTGGAATGGCAATCTACAAAGCACAATCAACAATAATTAATTACTCTAGAGCCCACTTAATTGGATATCTCTTAATTGAATAACCCTGTTAATTTAATATATACCCTTCAAAAAAAAGTAGGGGATATTTGATAAAAGTGAGATATATGAAGAAATATATTAATATTTTCATCAAAAAGACAATAGAGGCATTGCACTGTGACATGTGGTGAATGATTTCAGCAATAGCTGAGTTTCTGACAAGCAAACATTCCATGTACTGAGCTGTAGATGACATGGATGGTCAGTCAGAGAATTTACCACATTCAGTCCAAGACCTCAATACCTAGTAAATCCTCCTCGGTCCGTGAGACAAGTGCAGATCTGATGTGGAATAATCTCCACCAAACGTCCAATATCAGCTTGACTGATGCTATTCCATTCTTCCTGTAGTGCAGCAGCGAGTTTCTGGACATTGGTAGGGGGCTGTTGGCATTACCGTAGGCACCTGATAAGCATATCCCAGACATGCTCGCTTGGTGAGAGGTCTGGACTTAGTGCTGGCCAAGGCAGTGCAGTGATGTTCTGCACCTGGAGGAACTCTGTAGTGATAGGGCCCTGGGTTCTCTTGCAATGACATCTTGGAAAATGAATCAACATCTGTGACGCCACTCAAATGGCACCACATGAGCTGCTAACATGTTGTCACAGTAGTACTGCCCTGTAACACACCCTTGGATGACATGTAATGCTGTTCTGCTTGTCATGGTTATGCCTACCCACACCATAACTGATCCACCACCAAAACAATCGTGATGCCTAACAGTTATGTCATGGTATCGTTCGTTCAGGCGCTGCCACACTCTGTTTCGCCTGTCGTGGAAGTTGAGAGTAAACATCAATTCATTAGAAAACATAACGTTGCTCCACCGACGATAGTCCCAGCACTGTCGTGCTCCACACTAATTACGCCTTGCTGCGATGTCACGTTCAGTCAAACGTGGAATTATTCGAGGTCGTCAAGCATACAAATTCAAGCTGTGTAGGCGATTTCGGATAGTCTGACCACTGACTCGCACATCTGTCACATGGTGCAGCTTCTGTCCAATTTCTGTGGCATTTTGATGGTGGTTATGTAATGCTGTGGTTCTGATGAAATGATCCTGGTTAGCAGTTGTCACCCTTGGACGACCTGACTGATGTCTGTCATCAACATTGCCTGTCTGACATAGTGTGACCACACCTGCTAATCACCGATTGAGTAACGTTGAGAATTTGAACCACTGCAGTCTGTCTGTTGCCAACAGCACGTAAACGTTTGCATACCACAAATTTTACGTTTAACCAGAACTATTGATGAACGAGTTTATACCAAGAAAAGAACGATGAGACCTCCAAAAAGGCCTGTCCAGTACAAATGAAAATCTCAAAACGTACTCCACAGACATTAACGCGGCATTTGAGCGAAAAACCTGCACAAAGTTTTCCTGGGCCAGTCACATTCATTATCCACACTAAACTTGGTAACATATTGAGGTGTCCAATCACGTGTATCCAACACCATTTTCCAAAAATATCAACATCAGTTTGGATATCCCCTACTTTTTTGGAATAGTATAATTTCAGACCACCAAATCATTTACCATACTTTCATAAGAAATTTACATGTAATTACACATAGGTTATAAAGTAAACTCCTAACTTAATAAAAAAATTGTGATCTATCGAAGATTTACTCTGACAACCACTGAATTCCCTGTTTATGACCTATTTGGTTTCATTACATTGAATATGGGCATTTAGTCGATTTTATTATATGCTAAATGATAGATTACCAGTACCCAAAAAATTGTGGAATGATAGAAATCGTATCCCTTACAGTGAAGATATAGAAATTTTCATTTTCATGCTATCAATCAAAATGGCTACTTTCAAAGCATCACTTCAAGGTGAATATGAGTCAAAATATCACTGGAAATTATCAAATTGTTCTAAAAACATATAATGAACAGAAAACTAGTGTTTTTGAGTGGATACCAATCATTTCCAGCAATAATTTAACATGTATACACCTTGAATTGAGGCATGAAACCTTCCAGCTGAATCAGTTTACAAGAAGCTACCTGTTCCGAGTATCGATTAAATCACTTGTGCGAATCAATGTGCATCAGCTGTTTACTTTCATGCATCAATTCAAGGTTGAAAAGAGTGAAATTATTGACAGGAATTATAACAAGAGGCCCCACGGGGCCTGAGGGCGCTCACCTGATACTGGCCGAGTCATATCACCAAAATAGCAAGGGATTCTGCCTTGTGGTTATTATCAGTTTTTCAACATAAAAGTGTTTTCTCTACTTAGTAACCCAGAGTGTTCATATGTTAGATCCCCATATTGGGTACTCAATAATTTATCTATTTATTTATTGGAATTTAAGGTCACTTTCTAAGGCTACATCATTACAGAGGCATAATTATAATATCAGGTTTGGTCAATCGTTTATGCCTATCACTGCCCACTTTACAGGGCTTTCAATGCAGGAATTGGTTACTACTGGGCCCAATTTTATCAATAAAGCAGAACTTGAACAAACTTCAATTTGCCACTTCTAAGAAAATCAAAAATCAAATATCAAAAGATTCTGACAGGAGTAACAGAAAAAAAAGATTTTTTAAGAATATTTCTCATACTGAACTAAGTTATACATGGGCTCCCATAGGGAGCCCAAAAATAAAAGCTTCTGAAGCAGTGTTTTGGGAGAAGAAGATTCTTCAACGTTATTCCCATTAGCTACACTGTTAAAAAATGATGACTCGGCACTTTTAGTCCTAGAAAAGAACCTTATGATAAAATTTTTACCATTTTTTTCTTCCGGTCCTAAGGAAGCTTCACACCATATAAAAATTCTCAGTGCCATGTAGTTCTGGAGATATGGGCATTTAAAAAGAAAAAAATTTTTTAGCTCCTGCAGTTCCCGTGGGGGACAGGAAAACAATTTTCGGCATAAATTAGGTACTTATGACCCAATAAGCCCTCATATCAAATTTGGTTCAAATCGACTTTTTGGTTTGGAAAATAAAAATTTTGGTATAATTTGGGCTCCCACAGTGAGCCCAAATATGAACCCAGGTACTTGGCTTTACCAAACTTCACTCTCAGCCCCTAAGAATGCTGTACATCAAATATCAAAACATTTTGACTGGTGGATCTGAAAAAAAAATTTTTTTTAAAGAATATTCCTCATATTGAACTAAGTTATAATTTGGGCTCCCACAGGGAGACCAAATATGAGCCGAAGGACTTGACTTGAACAAACTTGAATCTCACCTCCCTAAGCATACTGTATACCAAATATCAAAAGATTCTGACCGGTGGATGCGAAGAAGAAGATTTTAAAAGAATTTACCTCGTATTGCACTAAGTTACAATTTGGGTTCCCCAAGGGAGTCCAAATATGAACTCAGGGACTTGGCTTGAACAAACATCAATCTCACCCCCCTAAGGATGATGCATAGCAAATATCAAAAGATTCTGATTTGTGGATCCGAAGAAGAAGATTTTTAAAATATATCCCTCATATTGCACTAATTTGAACATTTGGGTTCCCATAGGGAACCCAAATATGGACCGAGGAATTTGATTTCTACAAATATGTGAATCAATGTTCCAAAGATGTTATATGTAAAATATGAAAGCTTTTAGAGCAGTGGTTTGGAAGAAAACAATTCTTTATTTTTTTCCCATTGCCTACTGTGTTAAAAAATACTGACTCAGCACTTTTTCAGAGTCCCGAAAAAGTACCCTATGATAAAACCGATAGCAATTTTTTTTTACCAATCCTTTCTGTTGGTCCCAAGAAAGCTTCACACCAAATAAAAATTCTCACTGCCGTGCAGTTTTTGAGATATAGGCGTTTTAATTTTTTTCTATTTTTAGCTCCTGTGGTTCCCACGGGGCTACAGGAAAAAAAATTTCTGCATAAATTAGGTACTTATGACCCAATAAGCCCTCACATAAAATTTGGTTCAAATTGGCCTCTCGGTTTAAAAAATAGAAATTTGGGGTGGGGCCAAAATTTTTGCTCCTCCCATAACATCGCCAAGTATAGACCTACAAACTTCTCTTGAACAAACTTGAGTCTACACCTCAAAAGGAAGCTGCATACCAAATATCAAGTCTCTGCTATTGCTGGTTCTTGAGAAGAAGATTTTTTAAGAATTGGAGCATTTTTGCCCCACCCCTCTGCTCAATATGAGCCGAAACCTAATTTGCCCAAAAATCAAAATGCCGCTATATAACCCCTACTCACATGAAATTTCATTAACATGCGGCCAGTGGTTTGGAAGAAAAAGACCCAAACACCACCTTCACGCCGGACGACGGACGACGGACGCCGGACGACGGACGAAAAGTGATCAGAAAAGCTCACCCTGACTTTCAGTCAGGTGAGCTAAAAAGCATATAATAAAAAAAAATCTAGTATTTTTTAGTGCAAGCGATTGCAAATGAAAGTGTCAATGACACTGTAGCTCAACTTGTGTTAGACATGTACATGAATTGTATGTGACACAGCAATGACACACATCTGGGCAATGACCTGATAACAAAGATACATGTAAAGTGTTGTAAAGGTCTGTACATAAATACTGACCGTAGCCTGTAACAAATGTACAGGTAAAGTATGACTAAACTAAGTTCTAAGAAAGTTGACAGCGGCAACATTTTTTGATGGAAATTGAAGAAAATTGATAGCTCCCATCTAGAGGTCTCCCCAAACAAGCATACCGGCTTCAAAGCAATCCAATCATAAATGTGCCCTGTAGGGTGTGCCAAAGGAAAATATTGAGGTCTGACTAAACTAAGTTCTAAGAACATTGGCCGTGGCAACATTTTTTGACGGAAATGGAAGAAAATTGATAGCTCCCATCTAGATGTCACCCCAAACAAGCATGCCAGGTTTCAAAGCAATCCGATCATAAATGTGCCATGTAGGGTGTGCCAAAGGGAAATATTGAGGTCTTCTGACTAAACGAAGTTCTAAGAACATTGGCAGCGGCAACATTTTTTAACGGAAATGGAAAAAAATCGATAGCTCCCATCTAGAGGTCACCCCAAACAAGCACACCAGGTTTCAAAGCAATCTAATCATAAATGTGTCCTGTAGGGTGTGCCAAAGGGAAATATTGTGGTCTGACTAAACTAAGTTCTAAGAACTTTGGCCGTAGCAACATTTTTTGGCGGAAGTTGAAGAAAATTGATAGCTCCCATCTGGAGGTCACCCTAAACAAGCCTACCAGGTTTCAAAGCAATCCAATCATAAATGTGTCCTGTAGGGTGTGCCAAAGGGAAATATTGTGGTCTGACTAAACTAAGTTCTCAGAGCGTTGGCCGTGGCAACATTTTTTTATGGAAATTGAAGAAAATCGATAGCTCCCATCTGGAGGTCACCCTAAACAAGCATACCAGGTTTCAAAGCAATCCAATCATAAATGTGTGCTGTAGGGTGTGCCAAAGGGAAATATTGTGGTTTGACTAAACTAAGTTCTAAGAACGCTGACCGCGGCAACATTTTTTGACGGAAATTGAAGAAAATCGATAGCTCCCATCTAGAGGTCACCCAAACAAGCATGCCAGGTTTCAAAGCAATCCGATCATAAATGTGCCCTGTAGGGTGTGCCAAAGGGAAATATTGAGGTCTTCTGACTAAACTAAGTTCTAAGAACGTTGGCCACGGCAACATTTTTTGATGGAAATTGAAGAAAATCGATAGCTCCCATCTAGAGGTCTCCCTAAACAAGCATACCAGGTTTCAAAGCAATCTGATCATAAATATGCTCTGTAGGGTGTGCCAAAGGGAAATATTGAGGTCTGACTAAACTAAGTACTAAGAACGTTGGCCGTGGCAACATTCTAGAGGTCACCCATAACAAGCATACCAGGTTTCAAAGCAATCCAATCATAAATGTGCCCTGTAGGGTGTGCCAAATGGAAATATTGTGATCTGACTAAACTACGGAAATTGAAAACTAGAGGATGGCCACCAAAGGGTGGCTGATTCCCCCGAAAAAAGCCTTCATAGCCATTCCAACCTTATTCGCGACACACCCTCTGGGCAGGCAGGCAGGCAGGCAGGCAGGCAGGCGTCACGGCTAGATTCTCCCGAATTTTTTTCGGGGGAATAAAAATCGATAGCTCCCATCTAGAGGTCACCCCAAACAAGCATACCAAGTTTCAAAGTGATCTGATCATAAATGCGACCTGTGAGGTGTGCCAACGGAAATTGTGGACGTACGTACGTTCGTACACGTACATACGTACGCCGACGGACGAGAAGTGATGGCAATAGCTCAGCTTGACTTTGTCAAGTTGAGCTAAAAAAAAACATTTGTCTCAGTCACTCATGAGATAATTTTGGGTATCCACTCAAAGACACTAGATATCCTCTATATATCTTCATTGATAGGGCTCTGTGTGCCCTGCCAAACATGATATAATATAATAAATGCTCTATTTATCACTAGAATACAGGAAAATGTCTAAATTCCTGTTTATTAAATACTCCAGTTGGATGATTATTTTCATCTCATAAAGTGGAAATCCAATTAACAGCACTCTACTGCATTTGAGTGCAGTGAACTTCACTGATTAGTATACTTCACATGTATCTACAGTACCTGTCAAAATAATTTGGAGAATAACCACAAAAATTTCTCTTAATTTCTGTATATAAGAGATTATTATGACAGTAAAGTGATCTGGTTTCGGTTTCTGGTTTCCGTCGAGTTGACAAGGTCAGATTGCTGGATCACATGAGCCGCTGAAGACTTGTGTGATCCAGCAATCTGACCTTGTCGATGAGATGGAATGCAGAGGAGAGCAAACTGGAAATTTTGCATAACCCCTGAATGGTTATGCAAAATAAGTTTGCACAACCCTGTCTGAATTAGGCAACCTCTTCTTCACGAGTCGATAGAAACATGTTTTCTAGGGCTAGAGCTGGGCAGCTAACAATAATTCACCATCCAGTACCCACTTACTGCAGTTCCATCAGTTGAGCTGAGTAAATTACAGCTTTACGAATATTCAGAATCACAAGACCGCAAGTGATTGCCAATGGAGCTTTCAGTGTACGAGCAAAAAAAAGGTTGTCCAATTTAATTTTGCTTAACCCGGGGACGAGCGTAACACTCGCCCGTCCATTTTGCTCACCTCTGGAATGCGAGAAACCTGATCAGTTTACTGTCAAAATGATCAGTTGATTATATGTCGTTATGGAAATTCACCTTTCACCCCAAAAAACAATATAAAATTGTTTAAGAACAAAATTAGAAATTCACATTATTCAGTGTATTTATTTACACAAATAAAGCGTATCTAGAAATGGTTGTGAACCTGGGTGGACTCGATTTGACATTCTCCAGTGCTGTCCTCGTTCTGAGACCAATCATCTGATACAGAATCGGAAACCACTCAATGTGATGTGGCAATCAGGATTTGATAGGTAGAAACACAGCATATCATTGATAGGAATATGATAAATATTACTAGCGATTGCACAAGTGGTCTCTTTCTCAATCAGATCATGATCTCATTGCAACCAGCAGATCAAGATTTTATTAATAAAATCAGTCTTTCACTTTTGAGGTGCGCTGTCGCTCTTGCACACCATCTCACCTGCAATTTTTATTGTTTGGCAAATTACTAAAGTCTTTTCATGGGAAGAAGGTCCAATGATACAACATGTGAATGGAAATGTTAACAATATTCCAGGAATTATTGAATTATAAACTGTAACATTCCAAGACATCAAACTAATCAAATTTTGCTTTCTGAGAATTGTTATGTAAACAAAGTGATTCGGTAAACTTCAAATTTCAAATGCCGATAATAGTAATGCAAAGATACGAGATATGCATCACAAGTAACCTGCCTTATATACAGTTATATACATAAAAATCAAAATGTCATGCAAAGTCAGTCTCTAATGTTAACATAATACATAAAGAATGTTTTGTTTGTCAAAATTTTACAAAATTGTATCCAATGATGTAAGTAAATACTTATCAGACACCTTGGACACTCGTTAGTATTTTTAATTATTATATCTGAACAAATATTTGAGGACACCAGGACTCTGCATAACATATTTTATGATAAACAATCTCCAGGGAATCCACTCCAATCCAAAGTCAAGGTACAGCATGTTTGGAGTTCACACTGGAAAACCTCCCCTGGAAGAGGTTAAAAATTTGTAAGCCATGCCACAGGTTAGTCACATTGATCTCTTTAGTGGTGAAGAAACAACTGCTTTATTTTCATGAAGACAAGTCAGGGGTTTTTATAACAAGAGGCCCCACGGAGCATGAAGCACTCATCTTGAACAGAACACAAAATAAACAGAGTCCAAGAATGAGTCTACATTAAGCAATCCATCTCTATAGGATACACTGTCAATCCTCGAGTCCCTCAGGAGCGACAATAATCATCCGGGCATCAAGCCATTTCTTCAGTTGATCATAATGTAAAATGTAGAGCTCCCCTATGAAGCCCCTTGATACAACCTATGTGGATTAATCCTAGTTACACACCTCTAGAGGGTACTGAATACAAAATTTTTAATTCTTCAGCAACATGGCCAATTCCCGCTCCCATAGGTAGCCCAAATATTAAACCAGACTCTTGATTTGAACACAGTTGAATCGGACTTCCCTAGAGATTTGAGTACCAAATATGAAAGCATTCTGACTGTTAGATCTGAAGAAGAAAAATTTTAAAGAAATTTCTTCATATTGCTCAAAGTTAAAATTTGGGCTACCATAGCGAGTCCATATATTAACCTACGGATCCGATTTGAACAATCTTGAATCTGATCTGTCCCCCCCTCCCTTCCCCCCCCCACCCCAGAGATGCTGTATATCAAAGCATTCTGACTAATGGATCTGAAGACGAAGATGTTTGAAGAAACTCCCTCATATTGTACTAAGTTAAATTTCAGGTTCCCAAATGGAGAACAAATATTAACCCAGTCACTCGAATTGAACAAACTTGAATCTGACCCCACTAGCGATGTTTTATTCCAAATGTGAAAGCATACCTACTGGTGGATCTGAAGACGAAAACTTTTAAAGAAATTTCCTCATATTGCACTAAGTAAAAATTTGGGCTACCATAGAGAGCCCAAATATATACCTAGGGACCCAATTTGAACAATCTGGAATCTGCCCCCCCTAGAGATGTTGCATACCAAATATGAAAGCATTCTGACTGGTGGATCTGAAGAAGATTTATAAAAATTATCCCCCATATTGAACAAAGTTCAAATTTGAGCTTCCATAGGAAGCCCAAATAATAAACTAGGAACTTGGTTTGAACAATCTTGAATCTGACCCTCATAACAATGATGTATACTAAACATTAAAAAATTCTGACTGGTGGTTTGAAGAAGAAGATTTTTAAAGAATATTCCCCATATTACCCTGAGTTAAAAATATGAACCAATGGGTTTTATTTTAACAAACTTGTATCTGACCCCATATGAATGCTGTATACCGAATATCCAAAGACTCTGATGATTGATTCTGGAGAAAAGATTTTTTTAAATTTTTGCAAATATGCTGACTCAGCATTTTTTCGATGCCCATTACAGAACACCCTAATGTAACTGGTGGCAATTTTTTTACCATTCAATTCTACTGGTCCTAAGGATGCTTCATACCAAATAACAGTGCTCTGTTCCATGTGGTTTGGGAAATATGGGCATTTGAATATATTTCTATTTTTAGCTCCCAGGGTTCCCATGGGGATGCGGGAATTTTTATTTTTGCATGAGTCAAGTACTTATGACCCAATAATAGCACACACATACCAAATTGGGTCCAAAAAGTTAAAAAATTTATAGTAATTTATATATTTTTTATACTTACCAATGACCCAGACATAGCTGGTGCTAACTCTTAAAATATAGGGCCAAACACAAATTTTGCCCCCCAATCCCCAAAATTTGCATCTAAAACCAAAGAAAACATGTCCTGAAAGGCCCTCCACACTTCGCCCCTACTGCGCATGCGCAGTGTCAAGGACGTTCCGAAATTGGCGCCATTAATCATTCTAATAACCAGTGCCTGGTAAGCGCTATGTACTCAGCGGGGAGGCAAGAGTTCCCAACTCCTGGGAGGGCCATCCCCGTCTGGGTCATTGGTAAGTATAAAAAATATATAAATTACTATAAATTTTTTAACATTTTTATACTGTACCAATGACCCAGACATAGCTGAATAGTAAAAAGGCTGGAGGGCCAAGGACATAGAGCAAAATGGAATACGCTCAATAAAATAAAATAGAGTAATCCCCTGTAGGGAAAAAGAAGTAATAGGCCTTACATGTATCTTTCTTATTTATGATAAATTAGAAAGATACAACACCTTCCAAAATTGAGCTTCATACATCCATGTACTCTATTAATATCCAATATAATCCTTATACTAATAATTTTTAAAGTAAGCCAATAAATAAAGTAAGTCTAGAGAATAGAGACTCTTATACTCCTAAAAGTGTCTGAGGATTGCATAATCATGTCCGTTGACATATGCAATATTCAAAAGCTATACTTTAAAAACTAAGACTTGAATGAATTTTAAAAACCTAAACTTCTCACTAAACAACCATCCCAATAACAGCTCAGAATTACTAACTCCGGAGGAGGTATCCCCTTGTTTTCATAGTAAAACAGGTGACCCAAGGGAACACCCTCCCCCCCCCCCCCCCCCTTTTTCTTGCCCTGGGTCAAATAGCCCAGAGCGAAGAGGGCAGCCGAACAGAGACACTGCCGAAACAGACAGCCTACCTAGCTATAGTAGCAACTGTTAAGTGAATGACATTCTGAGCAGTAGATAATAGACCTAACAATAGAGGCCTCCAGAAATGGACTCGATATTTCTGATATAAAATTCATGAATGTGGATGGCTGAGCGCAATGAACGGCCTTCAAAAATCTATAATAGCGACACTATTAATGTAAGCCCAAGAAGTAGAAGAACTCTTACTTCATGAGCCGAAATCTAAGCACAACTGCTAAGTCAATGATATACCATAAGCAGTACCGATAGTTAATAGAATCCATTAACAATAAAATGGAGCGTAACGTCCTTCTACTAGACATCAAAGACAGAAGAAGCTTACGCCCATAGTAATAAACAGATATCTGTTTATAAATATATAAACTGTACCCGGAAAGAGTAAAGGCCTATGCCCATACGAAGACGGAAGGACCTTAAAATAATAGGTTCCGGATAATAGGAGCCTAACTCTTATGCAACAATCCAACCTAAATAGTAACGGAAGTAGTGATTCCGAAACTACGAAAGTGAAAATCATCCATCGATAGTGCATGAAACTCACTGACTCTACAGTAAAAGAGAAACCAACAGAATTACTGTCTAAAAGGTCAGAATTTGAAAACTACTGTTTCCAGAGGCTCAAATGATTACTTAGCTGAATAAGAACCGAAGTTAAAATCCATATAGGAATTTAATCTAAAGATTCTAAGTCTATTTATCAAAAAGTTACTAACTGACTTAGATAAAGAGACAAAAGACTCAATTGTAAACTATCGTAGAGTGCATAGGTATGAGGTAACATAAACCTATAACCTAAATAATAACAGACTGCAGTAGATCCTGTGAAACAAGTATACTAAAAAATAGCAATGAGTAGTATGGAGGGATCAACAATATGAACATAATGATCCCTACACCACGACGGAAGAGCCTCCACTTTAGCCGCATAGAATAGCGAAGAAGAGGATCTCCTATAGTAAGAAATCGCGTCCAAAGCTCGTCCAGTACAGTGCTTACAATGCAATACGGACCACACAACGGAATACATGAAGGTTGCGACCTTGCTGGTTGTGATAAAGATGACACGATTTACCCAGTGAAAAAAGATCCTCACATAGAGGAAGATTTCACGTTAAGACCCACAGTAGACAAGAGAGTAAATTACCCATGATCTCTGTGAAGATAGAGATGCTATCAACAGAAATGTATTGTGGTTGTTTATCTTAGCAATACCTGCTGAAACAACAGCGCCGGAGGATACGCGTATCCTATCATTCCGTCCTATAGATCAATAGAGCGTTAACAACATTAGCTCAGAGATCTGGACAAGCCAACACATACGTCTGCAATTGATTAGCAAGCTGTGTCATAAATAAATCATCATTGGGCGCTTCCATAGATAGCAAATCTGATTGAATACTTGTTTGTTGAGAGTCCATTCTGACAGCAACAAGCGACCCGTAAGAGAACGGGAGTCCGATAAAACAATCAGACGACCCAGAATATGACGGACCAAAACTGAACTTGGTGTACTATAACCAACAGACGGATTCTTTCCATTAAATTGAATAACGGAAACGAAAGAGTGCCTCCCTGGTTCCGGAGATACGCCACTACTGTCGAATTAAAGGACAGAAATTTGGGCATGCGTTTCTGAATAATGTTCATGCAATGACATAAAGCAAGCCTAAAAAACATTATTCCGCGGAAGAAAACTGATTGTTAAGAGACTGCGGAACCCAAAGACCCTGGCACTTCGAATCCGTAGGGATCAGTATTATATCCCAATCTGTTTGACTGGCAACCGTCATAACAGCCACACTCGGGTCCGGCAACTGCGGTGGCACTCTCTGAGTCAACCACCGAATGTTTGCCCCAGTCTGAATCTCTTGTAACACTAGATAGACAAGAGAACGTGTAAATCGAGCAATTCATGGATTGCCGAAAAGTTGCCGTCGAAGAGAAGCTCCTCCGAGAACGAAGCGACTCTGAGAGAGTTCTTAACCTTACTATCCACGCGTGTGGATGTAGCTAGGGCTGCGTCAAGTCTAACCAACTCCAATCAGCCACTGAAGGGCGGAGTTATACGTGAACAAACTACTGCCCTCAAAAGAAATTACATTGAGAATAATCTCCCGTAAATCTTTTCTTGAAGACGTAATGATAACGCCTCAGTAAGGCGGATTACGTATGATAAAGCGTCTAAGTTAAGTCTACTATACATCATGTCGTTCCCAACATTGAAATTGGAAAAGACATAAACGGCGAAAAAGAATATATGCAGTCCTTAATCACACCGTCTAGACGCAACTCTCGGTATGCCCTGCTCTGCCAAAATAAACTATTCGTATAAATGATAAAATGGCAGAAATGAGCAAAGCGGACAAGAAACTAAACTATCATGCTTGGTAGCAGGCTTGTATATATATATATATAGCGTCGAAAAATAAAACACATGTTGTAATGACAATATTGGACTGCGTCGGTAAGTCAGGGACAATGTCCCTGAACCGATCGAAAAATCCGAGTCCAATGACGCTATAAGTCTCTTATCCAAGATCGCAGCAATGAAGTCCGAAATAACAATCACTGGAAGATAATGCCAGAAGATATGAAAGGCATCTTCCGATACTACTAAAGGGAAAACTCGAAATCTTTCGAATCCCTTTCGCCATCCTGTCGGACCCTATAAAGCGTTCGGTCGTCCGTACCTGATGCAACCGCGGGCCGCACCGACCCAGCGCCGTCGGATAATTCCTGATTCGACCGAGAAACTGTCAATTGCTGGGATGCTGCGAAACAACTGTGCTAACTCGGATAGCACGTCCGTCACTGAGGCCTGAGGAGAAGCGGTCTTACGATGCATTGCCGCTGGAAGCTCCGTGATCGTTACCCCGTGCATACTACCAATATGCGAGCGAACGGAGTGTATAGGCCTCGTGTCCCTTGGCTACCGGATGGCGCGACCTATTCGCCATGGAATCACTGAATGCCGAAACTGATCGGATACTCGAGGTCACGTAGCCAATGTGCGGTCATGTGCCCTGCTGTGAGGATGAGGAAGCATTAAGGACAGTCTCTCGGACTGTCAATATAACGGAGCATCCCGACCGACGGACATATGCTCCGAATGTAAAATATCTGAACCACAACATGCGGTCCCCTATGTTGTTGGACGAGAGAGGGACCTCTCTCGCTCACAGCCCGGACGGACCTGGACAAGCCAGGAACCGGACCAACAGGCTTCCTCCGATCTGTCCTCAATCTGCCATCACTGGGTGAGTACTAAAGTAATTAAAGTGCTCGCATCACCCAAATCTCCTTCCTAGACCGCAACGGACGAACCCGGCAGCCGAACCATTCGATGAATGTACGCTACACCGGGTGAGCTAGCGAATGTCACTCCGTAGGCGATAGACATATTCCATGAGCACTTATTGCCGCTAGCTCTTCATTAACTATGACGACAGAGGCACACTTTTGAAAGACATCTCCATAACTCTTCGAACAAGAAACCAGAAATGCTTGGTTAGCAAGCATAAAATAATAATATATATAGCGTCGTTCAATAATTCGAAAGTTTGTGTGACATTATTGGACTATGTCGGAACTGAGGGACGATGTCCCTGAACCAAACGAAAAATTTCTAAGTCCACCGACGCTATCAGTTTCTTATCCGGCATCGCAGCATTCTGGTCCGACGAAAGAAGCTGTAGAAGACCAAGTCAGATGACATACACAACAGCATATGTTGTTCCGAAAGGGAAAGCTCGAAATCCTCCGAATCCCTTTCGGTATCCCGTCGGACCGGATGAAACTTTCGGACGTCCGTACCCGCTTCCGCGGAGCGTCCCGACCCAGCATCGTCGGATAAAATATATGCGACAGATTCAGTTGATGCTGGGATGCTGCGATAAACTGTGCTATTAAGGAAAGCACGTCCGTTCCCGAGGCCTGTGCAGTAGCGGTCTTACGATGCATTGCCGCCGGAAGCTCCGTGTACGTTGACTCCCGCACACTTCCTATGCGAACGTCCGGAGTCTGCAGGCCTCGTGTCCCTGGCTACCGGATGGTGTGACCTGGTCGCCGAAGAATCCTTGATCGGCGAAGCTGGTAATATATCGGCGGTCACGCAGCCAAGGTGCGGTCGTGTGCGCTGACGAGAAGAGGAAGCCTTAGCAGTCTCCGCGGACTGCCTATACAACGGAGCGTCCCGAGCGACGGACGTATGCTCCGCTTGCGACACATTTTGTACCACAACATCTGGGGCCAGATGTTGTTGAACGAGAGAGGGGCCTCTCTCGCTTGCCGTCCGGATGGACCGGAACGAGCTATGAACCGGACTAAAAGGCTTCCTCCGTTCTCCCTCCGATCCGCCGTCACTGGGTGTGCATTAGGTTAATTTATAGTGCTCGCATCACCCCAAAATTCCTTCTAGACCGCAACGGACGAACCCGGCTGCCGAACCATTCGGTGAATGGATGCTACACCGGGCGAGCTAGCGGACGTCAAAGGCCGTCGAACCTACTAGGGTCCTCTTAGGCAATTGGCGTATTTACATGAGCACTTTTCCGCTAGCCCTTCATTAATTGTGACGACGGAGGCACACTGTTGGAAGACATCACAGATACATCACCCTAATCTTGATCGTCTGAAATAGAAATTGATAAAGTAGAGTGACCCTGCGGGGAAAGGACCGGAGTGTCCAAATCCCCAATAACATACCGTGACATACGCTTCCCATATTGTCATCGAAATCATACGATACAGAACAGGAGTTAATGCGAGTACACTGACCACATATAGAATGATAATAAAGTCAGAGGAAGACTTCCTCTTAAAACAATTGATCAATATCCTTTCAATGTGAAAAGAAAACAAGTCCTGGTACTCGCACTAACCCCTGGCAATCAAAATACATAATAATAATATGATCCATTAATATAGAAAAAATAATTGAAATCAAAATATTTTGAAAAAATATTTTTTCAGAACAGCCCAAGTTTCTGAAAAGTAACGTTGAGCCCCAATGGATCCCAAGCCTAAGTGTGGACAAAAATTTTAAAAATATTTTAAACAATTTATTCAACACTTACGAACAATAATAATGTATCTAGTTATGATTAAAATAACATCAAGATATTATTTTTTAGAAATCCCCCCCCTCACACAGAGGGCTGTTGTAAATGTAAACAATGAGTGTAAAAACACTAAAATAAGACTCCAGGCACCCAGGCCCGAAATCAGTTACCAAAAATACACTATCTGATGCAAAACAGAGACTTCCAGGGAAGAAACTGCAGAACATCAGATGGTAGATGCAGAACACAACGCCTAACCACCCGTAGGTGAAGACGTAAACATGGGGAAAGAACAGAATTCATTCCGTTATTCAGCTAAAACTCCCAAGAAAATTTAGTAATAATAATTACAAAAACTATGCCAAAAGCATGGGAGAATAGCAAGGGGGGACTTAAAGGACAGGGAGAGAGGAAAACACTTAAAAAACAGTGTAACTAAATAATCAGAATGACAACAAAATGGCTGCTGCCTCGAAAATAGGTAACTTAACATAATTTCATTAAAAAATTTTAAGTTACAGCCCTGATAATATTCTGTCACACATTTTTTTCCTCTCCTCCTTCTCTATCCTCCTTAGAATCACCATTTCACTAATATTTATGTGTCTGGCATCATTTAAACTGAGATTTATAAGCACAAAGATCAGTCAGATGTTAACTGATGAAGGGCCAAACTTAGAATGATTAATGGCGCCAATTTCGGAACGTCCTTGACACTGCGCATGCGCAGTAGGGGCGAAGTGTGGAGGGCCTTTCAGGACATGTTTTCTTTGGTTTTAGATGCAAATTTTGGGGATTGGGGGGCAAAATTTGTGTTTGGCCCTATATTTTAAGAGTTAGCACCAGCTATGTCTGGGTCATTGGTACAGTATAAAGATATAGAAATTTTGGGTGGGCAAAAAATCTTACTCCTCCCATTACAAAGCCAAATATTGTTTCATGAACTTCGTTTGAACAAACTTAATTCTACACATCAAAAGGAAGCTCTGTAACAAATATCAAGTCATTGTACATACTGGTTCATGAGAAGAAGATTTTAAAAATATTTTGAAGTATTTTCCTCCATTCTCTCCCTATGGGCTAGGCATGTTGAGTTGAACAAAATTGCAATGCCCCTTTGTCAAGATGAGCTAAAAACCAACCCAACAACTCATGAACATTGATGTTTTTCTTGAAAACATTTTCTCTGATGCTGAGAATCAACAATAACGTGCCTCAATAACGTTTTCAAAATCGAGACTGAATAAGATGCTATGCTACAAAAACAAGATGGAATCAAGAAAACAGGTAAAAATGATAAATTTGTATATTTTTTATACTTACCAATGGCCCAGACTAGCTAGTGCAAACTCGATATTATCAAGGGCCAAACACAAATTTTTAACCCCCCAATCCCCAATGTTTGCATACAATACCGAAAAGTCCCATCTGGCCCTCCATACTTTTACCATCTGCACATGCACAGGAGTCAGGAAGAGACCAGAATTGGTGCCAACATCATTCTTTGTAGATGAGCATACTAATAATAACTTCGCGGGGAGGTATGAGTGCCCAGTCATGGGAGGGCTATCTCCATCTGGGCCATTGGTAAGTATAAATAATATACAAATTACTTCAAATTTATCATATTTTTATACTAATAACCAATGGTCCAGACTAGCTGAATTATTAAAGGAATCAAGAATTAGAAGACAAAATATAGATCCTAAGCCTGCATTCCAAGGTGAAAGGAAATTAAATTTAAAAGGAATTACATGGATGTCTCTCTATACAATAATAGAGAAAACATATCATAAACTAGAGGCTCTAAAGAGCCTGTAATCGCTCACCTGGAACTACATATAAAAATGCGATTTCCCATAGGCTTTCCATGGTAATTATGAGCTGCAATTGTGGCCATGTTTGCAACATTACATCAACATTACATGAGGATCATTGGTAGAAAGTGTCCCAGTCCTCAATCACATGAGTTGAATCCATCAAACAGAATCATAGAATGTCTCTGGTGGCCATATTTTCCAACCAACAGGAACAAAAAGAGGATAGTTTGTAGAGGGCCACCTATAGACCATTCCTGCCAAGTTTTGGTTCACGTTGGCTCAGTTGTTCCAGAGAGAAGATGAAAATGTGATTTCCCATGGGGCATTTCTATTGTAACTATAAACTGAAATTGAAGCCATGTTTGCAACCCGATCACCATTAAATATGGATCGTTAGTAGAGGATGTTCCAGTCATCAACCATGCAAAGTTTCAAAACATTTGGCCCTGTGGTTTCAGAGGAGAAGATTTTTCAAAATCCACCAATCAGAATCAGAATTCTGGCAGCCATGTTTTGCGATGCACGGTAACAAAAATGAGGAGCATTTGTAGAAGACCTCCTATAGACTACCCTTGCCAGGTTTGGTTTACGTCAGCTCAGTAGTTCCAGTGAAGAAGATGAAAATGTGATTTCTTATTGGGTTTCTATAGTAACTATAAGCTGCAATTACAGCCATGTTTACAACCTGATCAACATTAAATGAGGATCATTGGTAGAGGGGGTCTTCGGCATCATTTATGAGAAGTATCAAAAAATTTGGCCTGGCAGTTTCAGAGGAGAACATTTTTGAAATTCTACCAACCAGAATCAAAGGACACCTCTGGAGCCCATATTTTTCAACCCACGGGCACAAAATGAGAATAATTTGTAGAGGACCCCCCCCCCCCCCCCCCATAGACCATTCCTGCCAGGTTTGGTTCATGTCAGCTCAGTAGTTCCAGAGAAGAAGATGAAAATGTGATTTCCCATAGGATTTCTGTAGTAACTATAAGCTGCAGTTGAAGCCATGTTTAAACCCGATCAACATTAAATGAGGATCGTTGGTAGAGGGGATCCTAGTCATCAAGCATGCAAAGTTTCAAAACATTTGGCCCTGTGGTTTCAGAGGAGAAGATTTTTCAAAATCCACCAATCAGAATCAAAGAATGCCTCTGGTGGCCATGTTATCAAACACATGGGATCAAAATGAGGATCATTTGTAGAGGACCTCCCATAGACTATCCCTGCCAGGTTTGGTTCATGTCAGCTCAGTAGTTCCAGAGAAGAAGATGAAAATGTGATTTCTCATAGTGTTTCTACAGTAATTATAAGCCACAATTGAAGCCATGTTTGTGACAAAATCAACAATAAATGAGGATCGTTCATAGAGGGGGTCCCAGTCATCATTTATGTGAAGTTTCAAAACATTTGGCCTGGCAGTTTCAGAGGAGAAGATTTTTGAAAATTCACCAACCAGAATCAAAGAATGCCTCTGGAAGCCATGTTTTTCATCTGACAGGAACAATTTAATAATTTATTTATTGATGTTTAAGGTCACATATTTATGCACAATGGCTAATCATGGCCGTGACTGTTTTACGGGTGGAGGAAGCCGGAGTACCCGGAGAGAACCACCGAGCAACGACGAGCAGCTGCCAGCTCCCCAACATCGTAACTCCGCACTGCAGCACAGGCAGGGTTAGATTGGTTGAAGACATGCGTACCATCGACGTGCAGTACGCCTTAGTACACGGCGTCATCATGCCCCCACATGGGCAATGGGGGTGAAGTGCCTTGCCCAAGGACACAACGCGGTTGCCGCAGGTGGGATTCGAACCGAGGACCTCTCGGCTTGCAGCCGGCACCTCTGTCTACTGAGCCACCGCGTCCCCATCTGACAGGAACAAAATGAGGATCATTTGTAGAGGATCTCCCATAGACCATTCCTGCCAAGTTTTGTTCACAGAGGCTCAGCGGTTACAGAGAAGAAGATGAAAATGTGAAAAGTTTACGGATGCTGGATGACGGCGGACGCCAAGTGATGAGAAAAGCTCACATGGCCTTTTAGGCTAGATGAGGTAATAAGGTTCCATATCCAAGTAATTCTGTGATCTTAGCATGAAAGATTATGCTAATTGGGTGTAACGAGTCCCCCAATTTTTAAGGCTAGTCCAGACTAAGCCCCTTAAATTAGGATGGCGTATTCAAGAGTGAGAGACTAACCCCCACAAACATATGCCATATATAAATAATAAGTTGTATCTGGGATCAGTAATAATCTGCAGAAAAAACAACTTCACTCATAGTTACACACTTATGAAGCAGGAGGAGATGAACAAAAATCCCCCCCCCCCCCCCCCCATTTTTTTTGGAAGAAATATTCTTCAAAACAAAGAGGGAAGCACTCTGGAATCAGTGAAAAGCGGCACCAAATAATCAATATATATTTGCCCAACAGGTACCCAGTTACCAATTATTATTAATTGTTGGTGCTCAACACCACCTCGAAGCGAAGGCTATTGTGGCAATCCCGGTAATTAACAGCGCACGCTTCTAATGTATACCAGAGTCAGAATATGTAGATAGGTCGAAAGGCGGTGATATAATGCGTACATCCATACAATTGTCCAACTGAATCCCAATGGAAAGTATCTCAAGAGCAAACATGCTTTTAAGGCAACCAACAGGTGACACCGTTCAGGTGTACAATTAATTCCAATAATAACACTCAAATTGAACCATGCGAATATACGAGAATGTGTACTGTATCTCAAAGAAACCTGGGTTTAGAACATGGAACGAGCTATGATTAACCGACTCGTCACGGACCATCCCCAAAATAATTCATTGTTTCCTAGGTCTGTAACAACCAATGACTGTTCGGAGAAAAAATATATTCTACTCCGAATAATGATGCCAAAAATTGAGAGCATATTCATAGACGGCCTATCGGAAGTTTCATAACTGATCCAAATAGCCCCAAAATTCTCATGAGCTCTATTAGCAGAGCAAGAATTTATATAATCTGTACAATAATGCGTCTGCCTAATAAATACACATGTTATGCATGCAAGCAATGAAATCCTGCATGTACTCATCTGAATACAGCCTGTATCCACGTTAGGACCGAGTGATATAAGGGTAACCAGGAAACTGAATGAATAATACGACGTTAATCTGCAGTTAACTGAGTAATAAACTCATGCGTTGTAAGAAAAGGCCAGACCACTCTGAGCAAAACTATTCAGAGTGGACTAATTGCCACATTGGAGAATCTTGCCCAGATAACCGACATGTCAGCCACACATGTACACGAAGGCTAACAATTTTATTGATAGGGAGTTATGTGCTCATATATGATACAAGAAACAAACCAACTAAATAGTGGATGTGCCCATGGGGTCGCTGTTAGAACATGACCCAGCCACCAATCGAGGAGCCATGAAAGGCATACGAGGCTTACGGGAAGAAAACTATATCCTGCCCTGTAATTGCCTCTTAACACATTGGCAGGGGGAGGGAGGGAGGGGGGACAAATAATTCCTTTTGAACCCCCCTCACCCACATCACTTGAATCGCTCTTGTGTTAGTTATCAAATAGTATAGGAACCACAGGGCTCCCTCAAGTCTGACTGACTCCATAGTGCCACTAAGGACAGAGAGGGACGTGATGAACAAAAATACACCATACTGACATAATATCCAGTCTCTAAGGTGGAAGTATAATCCACAGTAATAGATTGGATAGAAATGAAAAAGGAGACGAAAACAATGTTCCGACACCCGATCATAAAAATGTAGATGAATTCCTTACATTCGGTCTGAAATCAGGAAATATGTTCCTCAGAAGGAGTTAAATGTAGGTGTTTGAAGAAACGCTCATTAATCACACTAGGTAAATATGGCATCAACAATAGAGCTTATCGCCTCATATAACACCAAACCATACCGGTAGGAAGAGAATAGCCTCCTCTAACACACGGTATCATGTCCGAAAGGACAGCGAACTCAGCCCAGCTGAAGCAGCTAAAGGTCATCCTATACATGAAGACAATAAAAAGGCTGATAACTGCGGCCTTAGAAGCTTATTAAGGAGACTTATAATGCTAGCCGAAGCTTATAAGTCTTCATCTCCATGAAGACAGATATGTCGGTGTAAGTTGCGACCTTGAAGGTTCACTGAATGGAGACTTACAACTATCGTCGTGCAAGGTAGCGAATGAAGAGCTGCTATTTTAGCAGCCCTAAATTCCCAAAGGGACAGTAGTCCAAAGAGATCATAAATTCAGTTATGTCCCTGCATAATTACTGAAAAAACATTGCTCATGATTCTAACTAGGCTCCTATGGTGTAAATAGTAAGACTCAAGTCTTTGACAACTAGGAAAACAAACCGAAAGGGACTCTACCCTTATCAGTTTTATTCCCAAAAGACAGAGGTCAGAGCCTAGCTAGCATAGCTTTAGAAGTCTTCCTCTATGTAAAGACAGATATCTCAGTGTAAATGTTGAAAGCTCACTAAAAGGAGACTTACAATCATCACCTCGCCAGGTAGGGAATGACGAGCCGCTATTCTAACAGCCATAATTCCCAAAAGACAGTAATCTCAAGGTAGCTACACAGTTATGATTCTTTGTTTACGTGAAGACATACCTGCGTGGTCTCTGAAAGCTCACTAAATGGAGACTTACAACACTAGCCGCTAATTATAAGAAGAGATCGTTGTAACAGTACATAAGGGTATTATGGCATCCACAATGGCATTAAATATCCTGACGCCAAGGAATACAACACTGAGAGGGAAAAAACGTACTTATTCTCTCTAACGACTCTATTCCAAACAAGAGAGCTGTCTCAGCCTATCTATGCACTATCCGTCTGGCTTCGGGACAAGAAACAGGTGACATGAAAAAAAAACCTGGAAAATATTTACGCCAACCTCTATTGCTTTCTACAATAGGAGGGCCTATACCTCTGCAAGGAGAGACTCACTTGGAAGAATTCGCCAGAAGATTTGTACTTCTTGTAAGTGGAGCTTGCCTGGACTGATAGCTGCAGGCCTGCCGAGACTACATTCTCATCTACTGATCTTCTGTAATTTCCATCCACTTTTTTGCTAGGTTGATGAACTTACGCTAAAATGGAAACTTTAGACCATCGCCTGTACAACTTGTGAGTCTTGCGGTAGGCGAAACTACATCCTTCCTGCAAAGAAACTTGTTCCGTCAATCTAGGGGCATCTGACTTATATTCTTTATAAGACTTGAGCCCCTTTTCTGAGTCGCTTTACTGATGACCTCTGGAGTAACTGTAAGAGGGTTTCCTAGACCCTCTTGAGGGGCTTCCTTCTATGAACTGGAATGACCTCACTTACTCCAGCCAGCTGATGCATGTTGTTGAGATGCTGATCTAAGTATCAGTGCACTGGAAGCTTTTTGGTAGCCTGTTCCTAGACTAAAGTGTGTCGTCAAATAGTGTGTATCTCTTGACCAGAGTGACTCGGAGAGAGCTTTTCACTTTGTTTTCTATAGGTGATGAAGATGCAAAGGCAGCATGATGTTTGATCAACTCCAAATTTGTCACTGTCAGGGCGGAGTGGTATGTGGCATACATGACTGCACTGGAAAGAACTCTAAGCGGGGAACAAACATCCTCAAATTCCTTCCTATTAAGATGTTGCGCCATACCTCTGGTGATCTGATCTGTATAGGACAACGTATCCAGATTCACTTTATTGAATGAAATAGCACTTCCGAGCGTACACTGATTGATGCAGGTAGTGACATATCTAAATCCCCGGCCTGCTCATCTAAACGCCGAGGAGCTCTGTGGACATCTTCTCCAACTGTTTTAAATCAACATGGTCCAAAGAACGGTGTATTTATTGAAGATGTCGATAAGAAACCGCCTTCCTCTTAGCACTAGATAGGTTGAATATGGTGTCGTTAACATGGCCGATGGCCTCTGACACCTGTCGAGACTGTTTCGGGAAGGAAAGAACATTCTCCCTCTGCACGAAATCTGCGTCCAGAGACGACAGCGGTTTCTCTTTAGAAGTCACAGCTTGCTGTTCAGGTGGAACAAAGTAAGGATAGTGTTGATGAATAAAATTCATCGCTACCATATGCTGTTCTGAAAGGGAAGGGTAATCCTCTTCCTTGACCCTTTCACCATGCGACTGATTCAGCTGTGACGTTCGGTCCATCGCATCTGCGTGTGCAGATGACTGGATCAACCCAACACAGTCTGACAGCTGACCACTGGAGTCTGTAGAAGGCTGCTCTTGCACTTGCTGCAATGAGCTGTGCAATCTGCGACAGCAAGTCCATTACTGAGGCTTGTGGAGCAGCAATTTTCCATATTTACGCCACTTGCTGCTTCTGGGACGAGCATCCGGACGTAGATCTCTACACCGAATGCCCCAATGATTGAAGCCTTGGATCACTAGCTACCGGATGGAATGACTTCACGGCTGAAGGCAGGATACTTATTCTGGTGGCTGCCTGGATATACGAAGTCGGGTAGCTAGTATGCAGGTGTGTGCTATATCTGCATGAGGAAGAAGCCATAACTGTAGCCGACGCTGGCTGCACTTTAGAAGGAGCGTCCTGAGCGGTGAGTGTGGATGTTAGCTCCTGCACAGGCAAGTTTATCAAACAACATTTGGCCCCAAATATTGTGGGTTAAAGAGGAACCTCTCCCGCTCACGGTCCTTTCAGACCTCGCTGAGCCTTCCTAAGATAAATTTGCAGGATCCTACACAGGCAAGTTTCTCAACAACATTTGGCCCCAAATGTTGCAGGGTTAGAGAAGGGCCTCTCCTGCTCGCGGTCTTATTAGACCTCGCCAAGCCTCCCTAAGAGAAACTTCCAGGCTTCCTCCCTATTTCCCTTGTTGCTGATGGAGCTTTAGTTTTTGAGGTGCTAGCTGTACCCAAATCTACAGTTCCCTCGACCGCAACTGACTTACCCATTGTCACGACTCAGCGACACCTGTCTCCAACGTCTGTCATCCCAATGTAAACAAGTGAGACAAGAATTCACAGGAGTGCATCAACTACAGGCAAAGAAACAAGCATATAAATATGAGGAAGACTTCCTCACCTTGCATTTAGAGCAGTACGCTTTCATAATTACATTCAAAAGACAAAGTGGATAGCACTCCTACAAACTCCACAACAAAATATATGATAAAGATACCAGAATAATAGCAATCAAAATTAAATTCAAAATATTTTATAAAAAAAATTTTGAAATTTTTGGAAAAAATGCCCAAGTTCGCAAAGGGAACATTATGAGCCCAAGGGCATCCTAATAGAGCCTAAGTGTGGACAAAATCCAAATTTTATGAGCTACACTACCTGAATAATAATCAATGTATCCTACAGTAATTCTACAGTAATATAATATAAAATAGACAATGAGACAGTTACATTGGAAACAACTTGCTGGACTAGCACAAACAAAAACTTACCACATTTTCTCTCTCAAAAATTCCAACAATTGGCATCATTTTTTTAAATAAGTTGTTGGATAAGCACAAATAAAACATAGCACATTTTCTCTCTGTTAAAAAATTCTCAACATACTCTGCATGGATTCAGTTTGCAGGTTTAAAATGTACAGTCAAAAGGATGTAAAATATCAATAACAACAAAACATTACTATTTTATTTATTTTAATAAAATGAAGATAAACATTTCTGTCTTGTTAATGTCTTGTTCTTCAAACCTGAAATATTAATAAATATTAATATTGTTTCCCAAACTATGAAAATGCAGTTTAACTCTCTCCAATCGCTGCAAATAGTAATACAGTATGTGCAGAGTGTATTGTCACCAAATGGCCCACAGAGGAGGCATCACCCAAAGTACTTCTCTCAAACTGTCTAGACAACAAAGCAAAGTTCCAGCCAATGAACCTCCGGGTTTTTCCCAGATGGCCATTGGCTGAAACATTGCTTCTGCTTGTTACACTTCACAGCAAATTACAAATTATTGCTCGCGTATGTTCACTCTACGATTGATTTGGTGATGATACACTGTCTCTCACTTCTCCCTGTTCTCACTCACTTCTCCCTAAATTTGGTGGCGGGGGAAGTCACTTCTCCCTGAAATTTGTCTCCAGGCTGGTCTCTGGTAGGTTGAACCATAGTCAAGTTATCATCCGGAAACCAACTGTTTACAATTTACTATGTTCAAGGCCACAGTGACCTTAACCTTTGACCAAGCAAGTCCAAAATTAATAGGGTTCTTCCTCTCACCGATACAAACCTACCTTTTAAGTTTCATGAACATGGGTTGAACCATTATCAAGTTATCATCCGGAAATCAATTGTTTATGCCTGCCTGCCTGCCTTTCATCAAACTATAAGTCGAGTTTGACTTTGTCACAACTCGACTAAAAATGAAAAATGCCGATAGAATCACCGATCCAATGTAGAGTTGTGACAGCACAAAAGTGGGTTTAATCATTATCAACTCATCATCCGGAAATCAATTGTTTACAATTTACTATGTGAAGGGTCACTGTGACCTTGATCTTTGACCTAGTGATCCCAAAATAAATAGGGCTCTTTCTTGCACCGATGCCAACCTACATATGAAGTTTCATGAATGTAGGTGGAACCATTGTCAAATTATCATCTGGAAACCAATTGTTTACGATTTATTATGTTCAAGGCCACTGTGACCTTGGCCTTTGACCTAGTTAGTCCAAAATAAATAGGAGTCTTCCACTCACCTAGGCCAACCTACCTATGAAGATTCATGAATGTGGGTTGAACCATTATCAAGTTATCATCCGGAACCAATTATTTATGCCCACCCACCCAATCGTCTGCCTGCACCACCTGTAAGCCCACCCGCCCGCCAGCCTGCCAGCCCGCCTGCCATTCATCATACTATAAGTCGAGTTTGACTTCATCACAACTCGACTAAAAATGATACATCGGATAGAAGATGCAAGACCAAAGCGGCCTAACACCCCTAGGGTGAGCACGTAACCATGGGGTTAAACAGAATAAACATTCTATAATACACGTTAAACTCCCAAGAAATTTAATAAATGAAAGTGTCAATGACACTGTAGCTCAACTTGTTAATACATGTACATGTATAGTATGTGACACAGCAATGACAAACATCTAGGTTATGACCTGATAACAAAGATACATATAAAGTATTGTAATGGTCTGTGCATAAATACTGACCGTAGACTGTAACAAATGTATAGGCAAAGTATTGTAAAGGTGGGTGACAGTCAGATGCTAAACTAGAAAAGAAATCTTCCCAGAGTGGGTCTGACTGAACCCCAAAATATTTGTTCTCATAGCATAGTGATAACAAAGGCACCCCAAAACACACTTGTTCCTGTCCCAAGGTGAAAACAAAGAAACCCAAGAAGTTTCGTGAAGATCAGTTCATAAATATGAGCTGTATAGAAGTTGTGACAAAAAAACTGATTGGACCTAATTTCGGTACAAAATGGCCACTGGCAGCCATCTTCAATTTTGTACCGCTCCCAGAAACACTCGTTCTAGTCCCAAGGTGATAACAAAGGTACCCAAGAAGTTTTGTGAAGATCGGTTGATAAATACAGCTTCTAGCCTGAGCCGTATTGACATGTGCACTTACAGGGTATAAGTATACGGTAAATATATTGTAGAAATCCACATTTTAGAGGGTAATGTATTAATAAAACATAAAATGTGTCTGTATTTGTCATCTACAGCGTGTTGAGTCACCTGGGTTACTCAGTGCTCACCACTCTTCTCAACTAATTGACATACTGTGGTGGGCTACAGTGGTGGTGCCAAGGGGTATCTAGGGAGCCCAGTAACTCCTCCAAATCCCACTTGCTCCTTCCATCCCCAAATTTGAAAAGATTCTTTTTGATTTCCAGCCCTCAGTACAAGTACAGTACCCTCAGTCCTAAGATTCCCCCCCCCCCCCCCTTCATCAGCATGGTACCGCAGGATTTCAAACCATGGCTCCACCTCTGGTGGAATCTGCACTGTTCTGTCAGTGAGATATGGGTCCATGTCAAGTTGTCAGGATGCAAAAATTTTTAAGAAAAGCTACCTTTTAGCAAAAATCAACATTTCCCTATTTTTAAGGAGTTGCTTAACTCTCACCCAGGTTTTTGTGGATAATATGCAATTGTTGGGCTTATTTTGGTAATTATCACATTGCATCAAAACAGACTACCCTGGTTTCTTAATGATTCCTGCTTCAAATTACTGTGGAATAAATGGAACACAAATCATATTTCTTGTGATTTTTATAAGTGGTACTGAAGTAAGGCTTGATATACGAATCACTTGTATTGGTAACTCAATCATTGCAATGTTTTCACAATATCTCTATCAATTTCGACTGTAGAAGTTCGTTTTTTTACCTTGATTTTGTCCAAACAAAGAAACTGTGAAAAGTGAGTGGTGCCAAGGCGAAGATATTGCCAACTTCACTTTGCCCTCTTGGCTGATCCCTGCATTGATTTCATCTCCAGACAGGTGAATGATGTTTTTCAAGGGAGATGGCTGCATAAGGGAATTGGAAGTTTGCAATATTGTATCTTGGGATTTGTTGACAACACAAAATACACATGCTTCCCGGTGCAACCTATCAACTGATATTGTGAAGCATCCCACTGCCATCCACCAGTCCCTGTGGCCTAAACGTCTATATGTGTGTGCACTAGGTAGGTGGGGGAGGTGCACCATGATGAACATTATTTGCTTGTAGAGTGCCGGTAGACTGTTAAATTATTTTTCAAAGGTGATTTGTAACCTGACTATTATTTTCAAGGATACCATGCTACTAGCAATGGAAGACGTATTTTAGCAAGAATTTGTTCATGAACATCTGTTTTGTTAGAATTTAAAGGAGAGTATCTGTTGATACTCTCCAATAAATTGTAATAAAGCAATTTTGCAGAAACATTTTTGTGTTTCTGCTGCTGGGGAAACAAGCATATGAAAATGGTGTAAAGCAACTAAAGTGGCTTTCAAAAGATTCTGCCTGCTGGATCTTGAGAAAAAGATTTTTAAAGAAATTTGCCTGAAATGCACTAAGTTCAAATTCGGGCTCCTATACTGAGCCAAAATATGAACCCACGGGGCCGATTTGAACAAACTTGAATCAGATCTACCCCACAATGTTGCATACCAAATATCCAAAGATTCTGCCTGCTGGATCTGGAGAAGAAGATTTTTTAAGAAATTTGCCTGAAATGCACTAAGTTCGAATTTGGGTTTCTATACTGAGCCCAAATATGAATCCAGGTGGCCGATTTGAACAAACTTGAATCAGATCCACGCCACAATGTTGCATACCAAATATCAAAAGATTCTGCCTGCTGGATCTGGAGAAGAAGATTTTTTTTTAAATTTGGCTGAAATGCACTAAGTTCAAATTCGGGCTTCTATAGTGAGCCCAAATATGAATCCAGGAGGCCAATTTGAACAAACTTAAATCAGATCCACCCCACAATGTTGCATACCAAATATCAAAAGATTCTGCCTGCTGGATCTGGAGAAGAAGATTTTTTAAGAAATTTGCCTGAAATGCACTAAGTTCGAATTCGGGCTTCTATACTGCGCCCAAATGTGAATCCAGGGGGCCAATTTGAACAAACTTGAATCAGATCCACCCCACAATTTTGCATACCAAATATCAAAAGATTCTGCCTGCTGGATCTGGAGAAGAAGATTTTTTAAGAAATTTGCCTGAAATGCACTAAGTTCAAATTTGGGCTTCTATAGTGAACCCAAATATCAATCCAGGGGGCTGATTTGTACAAACTTGAATCAGACCCATACCAAGATGTTGCATACCAAGTATCAAAAGATTCTGCCCACTGGTTCTGGAGAAGAAGATTTTTTAATAATTTTTCTATAATTCATACGGTGCTATCTGAGTTATGTCCCATACAGAGCCCCCATGGGACGTGGCCATTTAATTTGAACAAACATGAATTGCCATATAGTAATGAATATCCACATGAAGTTTCGTGAAAATCAGACCAGTGGTTTCAGAGGAGAAGTCATTTGAAAAATGTTCACGACGACGAACAACGGACGACGGCCGGCCGGTGATAAGTTAAGCTCCCTTCGGTGAGCTAATAATCGTCAAACAGGCACTCAGGTATTAATTCATGATTAATAAATGGTACTTAATGCCACTTCAGAAGTTAAGGCTATAGCAACAATCCTCGTAATTAATATTGCCCGCTATATAATGTACACCTTAGACGGCATACACAGATACGTCGAAAACTGGTGATATAAAATATAACATATACATGACCAATCGAGGGGGATTCGAAGTCATATCGAAATCTCCTTACCCGCATTACTTAATCGTTCCTGTTCCAGTCATCAGTCATCAAATAATATAGGAACTGCGATGGTTCCCTCACGTCTAACCGACTCCATAATATGCTACTCTGGGCGGAGAAGAAGATGAAGAACAAAGCTTCTCCTGAAAAAGAAGGCCCTCTCTTAGAGGACGCTTCTGGGTAGCGGCCAATAACGCACACTTGAGAATACTGATCCAAGGTTTCTGTGATGACAGAGGTGCTACTAGTAGGATTCACAACGAGACTGTTTAATCTTTTGATACTTTAGTATGTCTTATGACGAAGGAAATCAAACAGCGCGTTGATACTTTGAGGTCATTTGTTTTGTTATTATTTTTTGATTTTTTTCAAGTTTTAATCTCAATTCCTATTTTCTCCCGAATAGTGCTCAGAGCTAAAAGTTATCGCACTTTAAAATACTAATATAATCCTGCTATCAAGATATCTTAACTGGTTAAGTGCTAGAAACCACTATCAGGGCTTTCAAAAAATGAGTAGACCAGAGCAAAGGCCAACACTTTCCTTGCTTATATTTCACATTCAGTCAAACACAAATAATATTTTGTTTATATAAATTTGTTTTGTTTGTGGGCACTCTCCAATAATTTGTAATACAAGTTTTGAATAACAAATACAGACCTCCAAAAATGATCTAGCCCTCAACCAGTTAATCACTACTGCGAAAAATATCTTGTTATTTGTACTTTCTGACGTTTGACATCGCATTTTGAAAACTGAATTCCAAGAGACGTTTGAAAGTCAGGACAATTAAAAGTCTCAAAGGGTTAATCTTAAATGTAATCTACTGAATCAAATGAATTGGAGGATAAGCATATCCTAAAATTCATCACCAGGAATTCTGCAGAGCGTCAACTCCATGCCTCAATGGTTGTGCATGGCGACACAAATGACGGTACCTATTTGTTCTGGTGCACCGCAAACTGAACTATCATGGGGCGATACCACTGGTAGCAAAACTGTCCAAATACAACAGCGACCTTTCTGAGGTGTGAGTCTGCTAGTACGTTCAGACGACCTGGTATATGACGGATAGAGAGATGAACATGATGATACATGAAGAAATAGAAAAATCTTCTCCGTTAGTTGGCATTATGGAAATGAATGGGTGCCGCCCTGGTTCCTGATGTACGCTACCACTATCGAGTTATCCAACAATATCCAAACATGCGTGTCCACTAATAATGTGAATTCATTGATGTAGAGCTAACAATATTGACATCATTCTTTGATGTTTATGTGTTTCTCCAGGAACCGAGGGTCCCAAGAACCTGCATTTTGAGTCTGCCGGACTCAGGGTCATGCCCCAAACTACTGACTCACATCCGTCATAATCGTGAAAGCAGGCTCTAAAAGCTGCAGCGGAACTCTCGGAGTTAACTATCTGCCCAAATCTGGTCCTTTTGTTTGCAAGATCCGTTAAAACAATACTGGTCTTGAGCGAATGCATTTTCGCACTCCAGTTCTGAGAGAAGAATTACTGGAAGGGACGTGTGCATAAGCGACCCATCGGAATAAGATCCACAGCCACTCTGCACAGCCCCATCAGTCGCATAAAATCCCTCGCTGTTAATGAATCTGAGTGTAGACAAAAGTGAGCATAACAATTGACTAATTTCCCTCTGGGTGACTGCAGACGAACCAGATTGTTGTGAGACATTACCGAGTTCATTATTCAAGTGAATGTCCAGGGCGCTAGATTCAGACCAAAGCACATCACTCAGATCTGAAATATTATCCCTTTGACGACGAACCGTAGGTACTTTCTGAATGCCAGATATACCAGGACATGAAACAACAGATCATTACATCTATGCTTGCCGCATAGGTGATCACTCGAACGCTTGCTTTTACCGACTGAATGATTACCATAAATGAACTTTTAGAGCCATGATAAACTTGTTATCCAGCTCCAGTCTATTATCAGTCGGAACGAGCTCTCTGGCCTCAGTATGAGTAACAGGTGACTGCAGAATCCTAGAGAATCTTGATTCTCGATGACCTCTATTACTTTCATTGTCAAGAGAACCTTTACCGCCGATTAGAGGTACTCTTATGCAAGGATTTGATGGAAGCTTTGTCCATCACAGACATTAAGTTAGTGGTTGTTTCTCTCAGAAAGATAGCCGTAGGCCGTCTGAGACCACACTTCTCGCCTACTGGTCTTCCGTAATACTTATCCAGTTTGATGCAAATCTTGATAACCATCTGCCAACTGCTAAGTAATAGAGGTCCTAACCTTCACCTGCAGTACCTGAGAGGCCTACGTTCCCCTCGAGAAGAGCCTCAAGCCACTGGCTTAGGGGCACCTGACCAGAAGTCTCGATCAGACCTCGCCCCCCATCCGAGTCGCTGTATTGACGATCCCTAGAGTAATTATAGGAGGGTTACTTATATCCTCGCAAGGAGTCCTTTTGAGATGATTTTCTGTGTTGGATGTCCTCCCTTACTCTTTTCTGCTGTTATGGGTCGATTCGACGCTGTCTTAAGGAGCAGAGTATTGATGCGTTCTTTGTAGCTTGGTCATAAACCAATGAAAGCTTATCGTCAAAAACTTAGTATCCAGACACGGCAGCGACCTGTAGAAAGTTTTTCACCTTGTCATCTATTAAAGGGCTCTGTCATGTCTGATTAACTCCAAATTAGCAACTGTTAAGACAGAGTTATACATGATAAATATAACAAGAGGTACGAACGTCCTCAAAATCCTTTCCGTAGAGACGTTGCGCCACAGTTCTTAAAAGTGATCTGCGTAAGACAGTGAGTCTAAATTCGCTCTGAATGAAGAAATTGCCATCTCAATTGTGTCCGAGCGAATAGTGAATGACGAAGGTAAGGCCATAACTAGGTCCTTAGCCTGCTCATCCAAACACAGAGGAACACTCTATACATCTTCCCCGACCGTTATAAATGAATGTAGTTCAACAATTGGTAAAATTACGGAAGATGATGACAAGAAACCGCCTTACTTCTTCCCACTGGAAAGTTGAATATGGCATCGTCTAAATGGCCAAAGGCCTGCGACACCTGTCTAGACTTAACTGGAAAAGACATGGCCTTCTCTTTGTCCGGATGAAGTCAGCATCCAACAACGCTAGCGGTTTCTTCCTAGTAGTTGCAGCATTCTGATTCGCTGGAACAAATTCAGGGTAGTGTTGATGGATTAAATCCATCACAACCATGTGTTGTTCCAAAAGGGAAGGGTAATCCTCCTTTCACCATCCGTCTGAATCAGTTGAAAAGCATGGTCACGGTCAGCGGCATCTGAACATGCAGATGACCGGACCGACCCAGCACCATCCAACAGCTCAGGTTCTGAGACTGTCGTTGGCTGCTTCTGCACTTGCTGGGATGCTGCGATGAGCTGCGCAATCTGCAACAGCAAGTCCGTTACAGAGGCCTGAGGAGCAGCTCTCTTCAGTTCCTGACCGCCGGCTGCTCCTGGGATGGTGTCCAAGGTGGCTCTTTTCTCCAGACATCCCGATGAATGAGGCCTTGTCTCCTTAGCTACTGAATAGTGCTACTTTTGAGCGGTTGCAGTGCAGCATTCTGATTCTCAGGAACAAACTCAGGGAAGTATTGATGCATTAGATCCATCACCACCCTGTGCTGTTCTGAAAGGGAAGGGTAATTCTCCTCCAAATCCCTTTCACCGTCTGACTGAATCAGATTAGATTAACGGTCATCGGCATCTCAACGCGCAGCTGACTGGACCGATCCAGCACCATCCGAAAGCCTAGGTTTTGAGACTGCCGTCGGCTGCTTTTTCACTTGCTGGGACGCTGCGATGAGCTGTGGAATCTGTGACAGCTAGTCCGTCCGTTACGGAGACCCGAAGAGCAATGGTCTTCTGTTGCTTGGCTGCAGGCTGCTCCTGGGACAGTGTGTCCGAGATGGTTCTTTTCTGCGGATGTCCCGATGAATGAGGCCTCGCCTCCTTGGCTACTGAATGGTGTGACTTATTTGACAAAGAGTGGACCTTTCTCGGCTAGATATCAGAAGTCACGTAGCCAAGGTGCGGTCGTGTATGCTTGGTAGACGCTGAAGAAAAAGCCATAAGTGTAGATGCCCCTGGCTGTACTGAACGGAGCGACCTGGACGGGAGGCGTGGACGTATGCTCTGAACAACAACATTGGGCCCCAGATGTTGTTGTGAAAGAGAGGGGGGCTTTCAGACCTCGTCAAGCTTCCTGTTGAACTTGCCGGCTTCTTCCTCTCCATCGTTGCAGGGTGAGCCTGTTTTTATTTTATAGTGCTTGCTCTATCCTTTCTACTTTCCTCGACCACAACAGATACACCCGGCATCACGGTAGCCATGGACGGAGTAACCGCTTCACCGGTCGAGCTAGCTGGCAACAGGATTTTCCTGCCTAATATTTAAGAGCACTTTTGCCGCTAGTTCTGTTTGACTATCTAAATGCGACGAGAAAGCACACTCTCTGATGGCGTCACGTAAACATCACCATGTTTTTGTCCCTCTGTAAATAGAAACTAAACAAGAGGCCCCAAGGGGCCTTAGTAGCTCACCGGGCAAAGTGATTCAAACAAAGTGGTTCAAAGAAGTATTTGGGGTCACATTCAGTTAGACATGGTTCATCAACACTACAAAGGAATGGAGTCATGAGAGACAAATTTTATGGAACTAGGGACATGGCTTGAACAAACTTGAATCTTACCCCCGTAAGGATGCTGCATACCAAATATCAAAAGCATTCATCTGCTGGATCTGAAGAAGAAGATTTTTAAAGAAAATTCCTCATTTTGAACTAAGTTATAATTCGGGCTCCCACAGTGAGCCCAAATATGAACCCAGGGACTTGGCTTGAACAAACTTGAATCGCACCCCCTAAGGATGCTGCATGCCAAATATCAAAACATTCTGACTGCTGAATCTGAAGAAGACTTTTAAAGAAAAATTCCTCATATTGACTAAGTTATAATTCGGGCTCTCACAGGGAGCCCAAATATGAACCCAGGGACTTGGCTTTAACAAACTTAAATCTCACCCCCTAAGGATGCTACACACCACATATCAAAACATTCCAACTGCTGGATCTGAAGAAGAAGATTTTTAAAGAAAATTCCTCATGTCGAACTAAGTTACAATTCAAGCTCCCACAATGAGCCCAAATATGGACCTAGGGATATGGCTTGAACAAACTTGAATCTCACCCCCCTAAGGATTCTGCATACCAAATATCAAAACATTCCGACAGCTAGATCTGAAGAAGAAGATTTTTGAAGAAAATTCCTCATTTTGAACTAAGTTAACATTCGGGCTCCCACAGTGAACCCAAATATGGACCTAGGGACATGGTTTGAACAAACTTGAATCTCACCCCCTAAAGATGCTGCATACCAAATATCAAAACATTCTGACTGCTGGATCTGAAGAAGAAGATTTTTAAAGAAAATTCCTCATTTTGAACTAAGTTATAATTCGGGCTACCACAGTGAGCCCAAATATGAACCCAGGGACTTGGCTTGAACAAATTTGAATTTCACCACCCTAAGCATGCTGCATATCCAATATCAAAAGATTCTGCCTGCTGGATCTTGAGAAGAAGATTTTCAAAGAAATTTGCCTGAAATGCACTAACTTCAAATTTGGGCTCCTATACTGAGCCCAAATATAAACCCTGGGGGCCGATTTGAACAAACTTGAATCAGATCCACCCCACAATGTTGCATACAAAATAACAAAAGATTCTGCCTGCTGGATCTGGAGAAGAAGATTTTTGAAGAAATTTGCCTGAAATGCACTAAGTTCGAATTCAAGTTTTTATAGTGAGCCCAAATATGAATCCAGGGGGCCGATTTGAACAAACTTGAATCTGATCCACCCCACAATGTTGCATACCAATTACCAAAAGGTTCTGCTTGCTGGATTTGGAGAAGAAGATTTTTTAAGAAATTTGCCTGAAATGCACTAAGTTCGAATTTGGGCTTCTATACTGAGCCCAAATGTGAATCCAGGGGGCCGATTTGAACAAGAGGCCCCAGGGGGCCTGCGGGCGCTCACCTGACATGGTAGTCTAAATATCAAACCAGGGACTTGAATAAGCTGCATACGCCTCTCCTAAGAAAACCATATACCAACTGGATGAAGCGATTGTGCTCACACAATACACAGGATTTTCCTTCTATTTTCAGTTCCTGCACTTTTACGTCCCAAAATTGAGATAAACGCATAAAAAACAGATTTTTTTCCCCAAACAAAATATTTTCAGCCTCAAATTTTTTTTTTCTTCTTAAAACGCATAAAAAACTAATTTCTGGATTTTGGTCCACCCAGACCCCAAATTTTCAGTGTAAAGAAAAAAAAATTTTTTTCTCTTAAAATTGACTGAAATGCATAAAAAACAAAAAAAAATTTCCGGATTTTGGTCCAAAATTTTCACAAACAAAATATTTTCACCCTTAAATTTTTTTCTTTCTTCTTAAAACGCATAAAAAACTAAAGTCCCACCTGGACCCCAAATTTTCAGTGTAAAAAAAAAATTTTTTTTTTCTCTCTTAAAATTGACCGAAAGGCATAAAAAACAAAAAAAAAATTCCGGATTTTGGTCCAAAATTTTCTAAGTCCCACCCAGACCCCAAATTTTCAGTGTAAAAAAAAAAATGTTTTTCTCTCTTAAAATTGACCAAAACGCATAAAAAACAAGAAAAAAAAATTCAGGATTTTGGTCCAAAATTTTCTAAGTCCCACCCGGACCCCAAATTTTCATAGTAAAAAAAAAAAAAAAAATATCTCTTAAAATTGACCGAAATGCATAAAAAACAAAAAAAAAATTTCGGATTTTGGACCAAAATTTTCTAAGTCCCACCCAGACCCCAAATTTTCAGTGTAAAAAAAAAAATGTTTTTCTCTCTTAAAATTGACCAAAACGCATAAAAAACAAGAAAAAAAAATTCAGGATTTTGGTCCAAAATTTTCTAAGTCCCACCCGGACCCCAAATTTTCATTGTAAAAAAAAAAAAAAAATTTCTCTTAAAATTGACCGAAATGCATAAAAAACAAAAAAAGAGTTTCGGATTTTGGTCCAAAATTTTCTAAGTCCCACCTGGACCTCAAAATTTTAGAGTAAAAAAAAATTTTTTTTTTGTCTTAAAATTGTCCGAAACGCATAAAAAACAAAAAAAAATTAATCAGATTTTGGTCCAAAATTTTCCAAGTCCCACCGGGACCCCAAATTTTCAGTGTAAAAAAAATTTTTTTTTTTTGGTCTTAAAATAGACCGAAATGCATAAAAAAAAAAAAAAAAAATTTCCAGATTTTGGTCCAAAGTCCGCAACAGGATCCCAAATTTTCAGCCTAAATATGAACCCAGGGACTTGGCTTGAACAAACTTGAATCTCACCCCTCTAAGAATGCTGCATACCAAATATCAAAAGATTCTTATTGGTAGATCTGAAGAAGATTTTTAAAAAATACTCCTCATACTGCACTAATTTAAACATTTGGGCTCCCATAGAGAGCCCAAATATTGACCCAGGCAATTGATTTCAATAAACATGTGAAACAATCTTCCAAAGATGTTATATGTGAAATTTTAAAGCTTTTGGAGCAGTGGTTTGGGAGAAAAGTAGTCTTATATGTTTTTCCCATTACCCACAGTGTTAAAAAATGCTGACTCAGCACTTTTTCCAAGTCCCCAAAAAAGTACCCCATGATAAAACCGATGGCAATTTATTTTGACCATTCCATTCTGTTGGTCCTAAGGAAGCTTCACAACAAATAACAATTCTCAGTGCCATGTAGTTTTGGAGATATGGGCGTTTTAATTTTTTTCTATTTTTAGCTCCTGCGGTCCCCATGGGGCGACGGGAAAAAATGTTTGGCATAAATTAAGTACTTATGACCCAATAAGCCCTCATATCAAATTTGGTCAAAATTTGCCTCTCGGTTTGGAAAGTTAAAAAATTTATGGTAATTTATATATTTTTTATACTTACCAATGACCCAGACATAGCTGGTGCTAATTCTCAAAATCTAGGGCCAAACACAAATTTTGCCCCCCCAATCCACAAAATTTGCATCTAAAACCGAAAAAATCATGCCCTAAATGGTCCTCCATACTTTTCCTCCACTGCGCATGCGCAGTGTCAAGGAGGTCTCGAAATTGGCGCCAATTATCATTCTTACAAGCAGTGCCTGGTCAGCGCTATGTACTCAGCGGGGAGGTATGAGTTCCCAACTCCTGGGAGGGCCATCCCCGTCTGGGTCATTGGTAAGTATAAAAAATATATAAATTACTATAAATTTTTTAACATTTTTATACTGTACAAATGACCCAGACATAGCTGAATAGTAAAAAGTCTGGAGGGCCTAGGACATAGAGGAAAATCCAATAAGCTCAACTATATATAATCGAGTTATCCCCTCGAGGAGAAAAGGAGTATTAGGCTTTACATGTATCTTTCTTATTTATGATAAATCAGAAAGACACAACACCCTCCATAATTGAGCATAATAACATTCATGTTCTCTATTAACATCCAGTATAACCCCTTATACTAATTATTTTTAAAGTTAGCCAATAAATAAAGTCAGTCCAGAGAATTGAGACTCTTTATACTCTTTAAAAGTGTCCGAGGATTGTATATTAACGCCCGTTTGACACGTGACATATACAAATGCTTCACACCAAGCTACACTTTAAAAATATGACATGAATGAATTTAAACATTAACTTTACACTTTAAAACCATCCCGGTACCGACTCAGAATTACTGACTCCGGAGAAGGTATCCCCTTGCTATTCACTATAAAGCAGGTGACCTAAGGGAACACCCTCCCCCCCTCCCCTTGCCCTGGGTCAAATAGCCCAGAGCGAAGAGGGCAGCAGGACAGAGTCACTGCCGGAACAGAAAGCCTGCATAACTATAGTTGCAACTGTTTAGTGGACGACATTCTGAGCAACAGATAACGGACCTAAACAATGCAGGTCTCCAGAAATGGACTCAATATTTCTGAGATAAAAATTTGTGAATGTGGATGGCTGAGACCAATATGCAGCCTTCATTAAATCTGTAATAGCAACACTATTTGCATAAGCCCAAGACGCAGAAAGAGCTCTTACTTCATGAGCCGAAATCTTAAGTACAGACTGCTGAGATGAAGATAGATTATCATAAGCAGTACGGATAGTTAATTGAATCCATCTAGCAATAGAATGGACCGTAATGTCCTTTCTATTAGGCATCAGAGACAGAAAGAAGCATTTTCATCCCTTTCTGATAAACTGAGATCTTCGTTTATAAATACGTAAAGCTCTAACCGGACAGAGTAAAGGCCTATGCCCGTCTGAAGACGGAAGAGCCTTAATAACAATAGCCTGATTCTTAGCCAAAAATCCAACATTAGTAGTAAAGGTAATAGTGTTCCCGACACTACGATAGTGAGAATCGTCCACAGATAGTGCATGAAGCTCACTGACTCTTCTAGCGGAAGAGAAAGCTAAGAGAAATGCTGTCTTATAAGATAAGAATTTGAAGTCCACTGTCTCAAGAGGCTCAAATGGCTTTTCTTTTTATTTAAGAAGAACCCAAGCTAAATTCCATTTAGGAATTAATCTAAGGGTTCTAGGTCTATTTATGGAGAAGTTTCTAACTAATTTAGATAAAGAGACATTAGATCCAATTTGTAAACTATCATGGTGTGCATAGGTATCAGATAACATAGACCTATAACCTTTAATAGTAACAGGCTGCAGTTTGATCTCATCAAACAAGTATACTAGAAAGTTTGCAATGTCTGGAATGGAGGGATCAAAAATATCAATAGAATGATCCCTACACCAACGACAAAAGACCTTCCACTTAGCCGCATAGTTTAGCGAAGAGGAGGTCCTCCTACAGCTAGAAATTGCGTCCACTGCTCGTCCTGTAAAATGCTTGCCGTGCAAGAAGGACCGCACAATGGAAATACGTGAAGGTTGAGACCTTGTGGGTTGTGATGTAGTTGACGTGATTTCCCCTGCGAAAGAAGATCCTCTCGTGGAGGAAGCTTCCGCGGTAAGTCCCACAGCAGACACCTGAGTAGATTTATCCACGGTCTCTGTGGAGACAGAGATGCTACCAACAGAATTTTGTATTGAGATTGTTTTATCTTTAGCAATATCTGCTGAATCAACGGCGCTGGAGGATACGCATATCCTATCATTCCGTGCCACGAGATCGATAGAGCGTCTACTGCATATGCTCGGGGATCCGGACATGGAGACACATACGTCTGCAACTGATTGTTGAGCTGTGTCGCAAATAAGTCTATCATTGGCCGCTCCCATTGGTAGCAAATCTGATTGAATACCTGTTTGTTGAGAGTCCATTCTGACGGCAACAAGCGACCATTCCGTGAAAGGGAGTCTGCTAATACATTCAGACGACCTGGAATATGATGGACCGAAAGCAGAACCTGGTGTTCTAGAACAAACAGAAGGATTCTTTCCGTTAAATTGAATAACGGAACGGAATGAGTGCCTCCCTGGTTCCAAATATACGCTACTACTGTCGTATTGTCGGACAGGATTTGGATACGTGCTTTCTGAATAATGTTCATCCAATGACGTAGTGCAAGCCAAATTGACATCATTTCCTTGATGTTTATGTGCTTGCCTAGAAACTGCGGATCCCAAAGACCCTGGCACTTCGAATCCGTTGGGATCAATGTTGCACCCCAACCTGTTTGACTGGCATCCGTCATAATCGTAAAACTCGGATCCGGCAACTGCAGTGGAACTCCCTGAGTCAACCACTGAATGTTTGCCCAAGTCTGAATCTCTTGTTTCACTTGATTTGACAAGAGAACGTCTATATCGAGCGAATGAATCTTTACACTCCAATTTTGAGTCAAGAAAATTTAGAGAGGACGAGTGCGTAACCGCCCCATTGGAATGAGATCTGCAGCGGCTCCGCACAGACCTATCAGTCGCATGGACTCTCTCGCTGTGACTTTGTCTGAGTGAAGACAATAGCGAGCGTAACAACTGATTAATTTCGCGCTGGTTAACGGCAGACGAACGAGATTGTTGTGCGTCTCGAAGCTCATTCCCAGATGAGTGAATGACTTGGACGGCACCAGATCCGACTTCTCCTCGTTTATTATAAAACCGAGACGTCTGAGTAATAAAAGCAGATTCTGCACATCGTTCTGAAGCATTAACTTGTTGCCGTACCTCTGAAGAATGTAGTCCAGGTAGGCCGACATTATCGCAGACGAATGAGCTCAGAAATATATCATTACCGAGTTCATTATTCGAGTGAAAGCCCAGGGCGCTAGGTTCAAACTGAAGCACATCGCTCGGAACTGATATACAACTCCTAGGACTGCGAAGAGTAGATACTTTCTGAATGTCAGATGTACCATGACGTGAAAGTACACATCCTTGAGATCTATGCTTGTAGCATAGTCGTTCACCCGAATACTCGCTCTGACTGATCGAATTGTCTCCATATAGAACTTCGGAGCGACGATCAGCTTGTTTATCCAGCTCAGATCTATGACTGGACGGAACGAGCCATCTGGTTTCGGAACCAGAAACAGATGGCTGTAGAAACCCGGTGATTCCTGGTCTTCTATGACCTCTACCGCGTTCTTCTTCAGAAGAGACTGTACTTCTGATAAAAGAGCGTCTCTTTTCTGTGGATTTGACGGAAGCTGAGTCCATTTTGGACTTCGAGTTAATGGAGGCTTTCGTTTGAAGGATATTCTTAGTCCTTCCGAAATTACCCCTCGAACCCAGGGGTCGTCCGTAATTGACGCCCAATCGTTTATAAAACTTGATAATCTTCCGCCTACCGGAACACGATAGAGGTTCAAACCATCACTTCCTGGACCTGCGAGGCTTGCGGAAGGAGAAAGTACGTCCTCCACGACCCACATCTCGCCCCGTCGACCTAGGGACATCTGACCGGTTATCACGGCCAGAATAACGTCCCCCACGTGAGTCGCTGCCTTGACGGTCTCTAGAATAAGACCTAGAGGACGCATAGGAACCTCTATAGGAACTTCTCTTGGGCATACTTGTCCCAGAAGTGCCTTTCTTACTCTTTTCTGCTGTATCCGACTTTTTGGAAGCGGATTTGAATAGCAGAGAATCCGAAGCTTTCTTAGTTATCTTATCATAGATTGCTGAAAGCTTGCCGTCGAAGAGAAGCTCTCCGGAGACCGAAGCGACTCTGAGAGAGTTTTTCACCTTACCATCCATGCGCGTGGATGTAGCTAGGGCTGCGTCACGTCTAACCAACTCCAGGTTTGCCACTGAAAGGGCGGAGTTATACGTCGAATAAGCTACTGCCCTTGAAAGAAGTCTTAATGAGGATTGTATATCCTGGAATTCTTTCCCTTGAAGACGTAATAATAACGCCTTAGTAAGGTGATCTGCGTATGATAAAGCGTCTAAGTTAACTCTGTTAGACATTATTGTCGTTTCCAACGTCGTGGTTGGAATTGACATAGACGACGGTATAGACAATTCTAAGTCTTCAGCCTGGTCGTCTAGACGCAGAGGAATTCTCGGTATGCCCTGTCCTGCCGTTTCAAATTTATTCCTTGAATTGATGAAAGGCAGATTTAGAGCATTTGCGGACAAGAAACCAGACTTGCCCATTTTGGTAGCAAGCTTATATATAGCGTCATTCAATAATTCGAATGTTCTTGTGACATTATTGGACTGTGTTGGAAACTCAGGGACGATGTCCTGAACCGATCAAAAAATTCTGTGGCCAATGACGCTATCAGTCTCTTATCCGGCATCGCAGCATTCTGGTCCGACGGAACAACCTCTGGAAGATAATGCCGGATAAAATCTACAGCAGCTTTATCTTGTTCTGAAAGGGAAAGCTCCAAATCCTCCGAATCCCTTTCACCATCCTGTCGGACCCTATGAAGTTCTCGGTCGTCCGTACCTGAGGCTTCAGCGGAGCGTACCGACCCAGCATCATCGGATAATTCCTGATCCGACAGAGATTCTGTCGTTTGCTGGGATGCTGCAATAAGTTGTGCTATTTGGGATAGCAAGTCTGTCACTGAGGCCTGTGGAGTAGCGGTCTTACGTTGCTTTGTCGCTGGAAGCTCCATGTACGTTGACTCCTGCATACTTCTTTTTTGCGAACGTCCGGAGTCTACAGGCCTCGTGTCCCTGGCTACCGGATGGCGTGACCTGATTGCTGTGGAATCCCTGATCGGCGAAGCTGGCTGGATATCCGTGGTCACGTAGCCAAGGTGCGGTTGTGTGCGCTGCCGTGAGGATGAGGAAGCCTTATCGACAGTCTCTCCGGACTGTCTATATAATGGAGCATCCCGAGCAGCGGACGTATCCTCCGAATGCAAAACGTTTTGTACCACAACATCTGGTCCCAGATGTTGTTGTACGAGAGAGGGACCTCTCTCGCTCGCAGCCCGGATGGACCTGGACGAGCTAGGAACCGGACTAATAGGCTTCCTCCGTTCTCTCCTCTGATCCGTCGTCACTGGGTGTGCACTTTGTCTTATTATAGTGCTCGCATCACCAAAATCTCCTTCCTGGACCGCAACAGACAACCCGGCTGCCGAGCCATTCGATGAATGGTCGCTACACTGGGCGAGCTAGCGGACGCCAATGCCGTCGATCCTACTAGGGACCTCTTAGGCAATTGACGCATTTCCATGAGCACTTTTGCCGCTAGCTCTTCATTTAACTGTGACGACGGAGGCACACTTTTGGAAGACATCACGGAAACATCACCCTGTTCTTGTTCCTCTGAAATAGAGATTGATAAACTAAAGTGACCCTGCAGAGAAAGGACCGGCATGGCCTTTTCCCCGCTAACAACATACCGTGACACACGTTTCCAATGTTTGTCATCCCAATTGACACATACTGAACAGGAGTTAGTGCGAGTACACTGACTACAATTAATACAATGATTATGAAAGTCAGAGGAAGATTTCCTCTTATTACAATTTGAACAATATCCTTTCATTGTGAAAAGAACACAAAAAGTCCTAGTACTCGCACCAACCCCTGAAAACAAAGATACATAATAACATGATCCATTAACATAGAAAAAATAATTGAAATCAAAAAAATTTTTTGAAAAAATATTTTTTCAGAAAAGCCCAAGTTTCTGAAAGTAACGTTGAGCCCCAATGGATCCCCAAAAAGCCTAAGTGTCGACAAAATTTTTAAAAATATTTCAAAAAAATTAATGCAACACTTACGTATAATAATAATGTATCTTGTTATGATTAAGCTAATACAAAGACAAGAAATCCCTCTCAACAGAAACCCTTGTCAATGTAAACAAGAAGTGTATAAACACCAGAAACATGACTCCAGGCACTGATAAACATGGCCCGAAATCAGTTACCAATAACCACACTATCTGATGCAAAACAGAGACTTCCAGGAAAGAAACTGCAGAACATAAGATGGTAGATGCAGAACACAACGCCTAAACACCCATGGGTGAGGACGTAAACATGGGGAAAAGAACAGAATTCATTCTGTTACCCAGCTAAAACTCCCAAGAAATTTTAGTAATAATATTACAGAAAATATGCCAAAAGCATGGGAGAATAGCAAGGGGGGACTTAAAGGAAAGGGAGAGAGGAAACACTGAACAAGCAGTGTAACTTTATAGCAAGAATGACAACAACAGGCCCATGCCTTGAAATTAGGCAACATAACATAATTTCATAAAAAATTTTTTAAGTTACAGCCCTGATTATTACCTGCCACACATTTTCCCTCTCCTCCTTCTAATTCCTCTTTAGATCCACCATTTCTCTCAAATTTATGTGTCTGGCATCATTTAAACTGAGATTTATAAGCACAAATATCAGTCAGATGTGAACTGATGAAGGGCCAAACAAAGAATGATAATTGGCGCCAATTTCGAGACCTCCTTGACACTGCACATGCGCAATGGAGGAAAAGTATGGAGGACCATTTAGGACATGATTTTTTCGGTTTTAGATGAAAATTTTGGGGATTGGGGGGCAAAATTTGTGTTTGGCCCTAGATTTTGAGAATTAGCACCAGTTATGTCTGGGTCATTGGTACAGTATAAAAGTTAAAAAATTTATAGTAATTTATATATTTTTTATACTTACCAATGACCCAGACATAGCTGCTGGTGCTAACTCTTAAAATATAGGGCCAAACACAAATTTTGCCCCCCAATCCCCAAAATTTGCATCTAAAACCAAAGAAAACATGTCCTGAATGGCCCTCCACACTTCACCTCTACTGCGCATATGCAGTGTCAAGGACGTTCCAAAATTGGCGCCATTAATCATTCTAATAACCAGTGCCTGGTAAGCGCTATGTACTCAGCGGGGAGGTAAGAGTTCCCAACTCCTGGGAGGGCCATCCCCGTCTGGGTCATTGGTAAGTATAAAAAATATATAAATTACTATAAATTCTTTAACATTTTTATACTGTACCAATGACCCAGACATAGCTGAATAGTAAAAAGGCTGGAGGGCCAAGGACATAGAGCAAGATGGAATACGCTCAATTATATAAAATAGAGTCATCCCCTCTAGGGAAAAAGAAGTATTAGGCCTTACATGTATCTTTCTTATTTATGATAACACCTTCCAAAATTGAGCATCATACATCCATGTACTCTATTAATATCTAGTATAATTCTTATACTAATAATTTTTAAAGTAAGCCAATAAATAAAGTAAGTCTAGAGAATAGAGACTCTTTATACTCCTTAAAAGTGTCTGAGGATTGTATAATAATGTCCGTTGACACGTGCTATATTCAAAAGCTATACTTTAAAAACTAAGACCTGAATGAATTTTTAAAACATAAACTTCTCACTAAACAACCATCCCAATAACAGCTCAGAATTACTAACTCCGGAGGAGGTATCCCCTTGTTTTCATAGTAAAACAGGTGACCCAAGGGAACACCCTCCCCCCCCCCCCCCTTTTTCTTGCCCTGGGTCAAATAGCCCAGAGCGAAGAGGGCAGCAGAACGGAGTCACTGCCGAAACAGACAGCCTACCTAGCTATAGTAGCAACTGTTAAGTGAATGACATTCTGAGCAGTAGATAATAGACCTAACAATAGAGGCCTCCAGAAATGGACTCAATATTTCTGAGATAAAAATTCATGAATGTGGATGGCTGAGCACAATGAGCAGCCTTCAAAAATCTATAATAGCGACACTATTAATGTAAGCCCAAGATGTAGAAGAACTCTTACTTCATGAGCCGAAATCTCAAACACAACTGCTGAGTCAATGATATACCATAAGCAGTATCGATAGTTAATTGAATCCATTAGCAATAGAATGGAGCGTAACGTCCTTCTATTAGGCATCAAAGACAGAAGAAGCTTACGCCCGTAGTAATAAACAGATATCTGTTTATAAATACATAAACTCTAACCGGACAGAGTAAAGGCCTATGCCCGTACGAAGACGGAAGGACCTTAATAACAATAGGTTCCGGATATTAATTAGGAGCCTGACTCTTATGCAAAAATCCAACCTAAATAGTAAAGGAAGTAGTGATTCCGAAACTACGAAAGTGAAAATCATCCACCGATAGTGCATGAAACTCACTGACTCTTCAGTAAAAGAGAAGCAAACAGAATTACTGTCTAAAAGGTCAGAATTTGAAAACTACTGTTTCCAGAGGCTCAAATGTTTACTTAGCCAAATAAGAACCGAAGTTAAATTCCATATAGGAATTTAATCTAATGATTCTAAGTCTATTTATCGAAAAGTTACTAACTGACTTAGATAAAGAGACATAAGACTCAATTGTAAACTATCGTAGAGTGCATAGGTATGAGGTAACATAAACCTATAACCTTAATAATAACAGGCTGCAGTAGATCTTGTCAAACAAGTATACTAAAAAGTTGCAATGACTAGTATGGAGGAATCAACAATATCAACATAGTGATCCCTACACCAACGACGGAAGAGCCTCCACTTTAGCCGCATAGTATAGGGAAGAAGAGGTTCTCCTATAGTAAGAAATCGCGTCCAAAGCTCGTCCAGTACAATGCTTACAACGCAATAAGGACCACACAACGGAATACGTGAAGGTTGAGACCTTGCGGGTTGTGATAAAGATGACACGATTTTACCCAGCGAAAAAAGATCCTCTCATGGAGGAAGATTTCGCGTTAAGTCCCACAGTAGACATCAGAGTAAATTTACCCACGGTCTCTGTGAAGACAGAGATGCTATCAACAGAAATGTATTGTGGTTGTTTATCTTAGCAATACTTGCTGAAACAACAGCGCACGAGGATACGCATATCCTATCATTCCGTCCTATTAGATCAATAGAGCGTTAACAACATAAGCTCAGAGATCCGGACAAGCAAACACATACGTCTGCAATTGACAAGCAAGTTGTGTCGTAAATAAATTATCATTGGGTGCTCCCATTGACAGCAAATCTGACTGAATACTTGTTTGTTGAGAGTCCAATCTGACGGCAACAAGCGACCCATAAGTGAACGGGAGTCCGGTAATACAATCAGACGACCCGGAATATGACGGACCGAAGCAGAACTTGGTGTACTATAACAAACAGAAGGATTCTTTCCATTAAATTGAATAACGGAAACGAATGAGTGCCTCCCTGGTTCCGGAGATACGCCACTACTGTCAAATTAACGGACAGGATTTGGACATGCGTTTCTGAATAATGTTCATCCAATGACATAAAGCAAGCCTAAAAAAAAAACATTATTCCGTGGAAGATAAGTGCTTGCTTAGAGACTGCGGAACCCAAAGACCCTGGCACTTCGAATCCGTTGGGATCAATATTATATCCCAACCTGTTTGACTGGCCGTCATAATTATAAAACTCGGATCCGGCAACTGCAGTGGCACTCTCTGAGTCAACCACCGAATGTTTGCCCCAGTCTGAATCTCTTGCTACACTAGACAGACAAGAGAACGTGTAAATCGAGCAATTCATGGATTGCTGAAAAGTTGCCGTCGAAGAGAAGCTTCTCCGAGAATGAAGCGACTCTGAGAGAGTTCTTCACCTTACTATCCATGCGCGTGGATGTAGCTAAGGCTGCGTCACGTCTAACCAACTCCAAGCAGCCACTGAAGGGCGGAGTTATACGTGAACAAACTACTGCCCTCAAAAGAAATCACATTGAGGATAATATCCCGGAATTCTTTCTCTTGAAGACGTAATGATAACGCCTCAGTAAGGTGGATTACGTATGATAAAGCGTCTAAGTTAAGTCTATTAGACATCATTGTCGTTTCCAACATTGTGGTTGGAAAAGACATAGACGGCAAAAAAGAATATTTCCAGTCTTTAACCACGCCGTCTAGACGCATATGAACTCTCGGTATGCCCTGTTCTGCCAAAATAAATTATTTGTATAAATGATAAAAGGCAGAAATGGGCACTAAAAGGCAGAAATGAGCATTGCGGACAAGAAACTAAACTATCATGCTTGGTAGCAGGCTTATATATATATATAGCGTCGATAAATAATACACATGTTCTAATGACATTATTGGACTGTGTCAGTAAGTCAGGGACAATGTCCCTGAACCCATCCAAAATTCCGTGTCCAATGACGCTATAAGTCTCTTATCCAACATCGCAGCAATGTAGTCCAAAATAACAATCACTGGAAGATAATGCCGGAAGATATGTATGGCAGCTTCCGATGCTACGAAAGGGAAAACTCGAAATCTTTCGAATCCCTTTCGCCATCCTGTCGGACCCTATAAAGCGTTCGGTCGTCCGTACCTGATGCAACCGTGGACCGCACCGACCCAGCGCCGTCAGATAATTCCTGATTCGACCAAGAAACTGCCGATTGCTGGGATGCTGCGAAAAAACTGTGCTAACTCGGATAGCATGTCCGTCACTGAGGCCTGTGGAGAAGCGGTCCTACGATGCATTGCCGCTGGAAGCTCCGTGATCGTTACCCCGTGCATACTACTAATATGCGAGCGAACGGAGTGTATAGGCCTCGTGCCCTTGGCTACTGGATGGCGTGACCTGTTCGCCGTGGAATCACTGAATGATAAAACTGATCGGATACTCGAGGTCACGTAGCCAATGTGCGGTCGTGTGCACTGCTGTGAGGATGAGGAAGCATTATCGACAGTCTCTCGGACTGTCAATATAACGGAACGTCCCGAGCGACGGACATATGCTCCGAATGTAAAATATCTGAACCACAACATGCGGTCCCCTATGTTGTTGGATGAGAGAGGGACCTCTCTCGCTCACAGCCCGGACGGACCTGGACAAGCCAGGAACCGGACTAACAGGCTTCCTCCGATCTGTCCTCAATCCGCCGTCACTGGGTGAGTACTAAAGTAATTATTGTGCTCGCATCACCCAAATCTCCTTCCTAGACCGCAACGGACGAACCCGGCAGCCGAACCATTCGATGAATGTACGCTACACTGGGTGAACTAGCGAATGTCACTCCGTCGATCCTACAAGGGACCTCTTAGGCGATAGACATATTCCATGAGCACTTATTGCCGCTAGCTCTTCATTAACTATGACGACAGAGGCACACTTTTGAAAGACATCTCCGTAACTTTGCGAACAAGAAACCAGAAATGCTTGGTAATAGCAAGCATATAATAATAAATATATAGCGTCGTTCAATAATTTGAAAGTTTGTGTGACATTATTGGACTATGTCGGAACTGAGGGACGAAGCCCCTGAACCGAACCAAAAATTTCTAAGTCCACCGACGCTATCAGTTTCTTATCCGGCATCGCAGCATTCTGGTCCGACGAAAGAACCTGTAGAAGATCAAGTCAGATGACATACACAACAGCATATGTTGTTCCGAAAGGGAAAGCTCGAAATCCTCCGAATCCCTTTCGGTATCCCGTTGGACCGGATGAAATTTTCGGACGTCCGTACCCGCTTCCGCGGAGCGTCCCGACCCAGCATCGTCGGATAAAACATATGCGACAGATTCAGTCGTTGCTGGGATGCTGCGATAAGCTGTGCTATTTAGGATAGCACGTCCGTCCCCGAGGCCTGTGCAGTAGCGGTCTTACGATGCATTGCCGCCGGAAGCTCCGTGTACGTTGACTCCCGCACACTTTCCTATGCGAACGTCCGGAGTCTGCAGGCCTCGTGTCCCTGGCTACCGGATGGTGTGACCTGGTCGCCGATGATTCTCTGACTGGCAAAGCTGACTGGATATCCGAGGTCACGTAGCCAAGAGCAGTCGTGTGCGCTACCATGAGAATGAGGAAGCCTTATTGACAGTCTCTCCGGACTGACTATATGTCGGAGCGTCCCGAGCGACGGACGTATGCTCCGAATGCGAAACATTTTGTACCACAACATCTGGGGCCAGATGTTGTTGTACGAGAGAGGGGCCTCTCTCGCTCGCCGTCCGGATGGACCAGAACGAGCTATGAACCGGACTAAAAGGCTTCCTCCGTTCTCCCTCTAATCCGCCGTCACTGGATGTGCATTTGGTTGATTTATAGAGCTCGCATCACCCCAAAACTCCTTCTAGACCGCAACGGACGAACCCGGCTGCCGAACCATTCGGTGAATGGATGCTACACCGGGCGAGCTAGCGGACGTCAAAGGCCGTCGAACCTACTAGGGTCCTCTTAGGCAATTGGCGTATTTACATGAGCACTTTTCCGCTAGCCCTTCATTAATTGTGACGACGGAGGCACACTGTTGGAAGACATCACAGATACATCACCCTAATCTTGATCGTCTGAAATAGAAATTGATAAAGTAGAGTGACCCTGCGGGGAAAGGACCGGAATGTCCAATTCCCCACTAACATACCGTGACATACGCTTCCCATATTGTCATCGAAATCATCAGATACAGAACAGGAGTTAATGCGAGTACACTGACCACATATAGAATGATTATAAAAGTCAGAGGAAGACTTCCTCTTATTACAATTGATCAAAATCCTTTCAATGTGAAAAGAAAACAAAGTCCTGGTACTCGCACCAACCCCTGACAATCAAAATACATAATAATAATATGATCCATTAACATAGAAAAAATAATTGAAATCAAAATATTTTGAAAAAATATTTTTTCAGAACAGCCCAAGTTTCTGAAAAGTAACATTGAGCCCCAATGGATCCCAAGCCTAAGTGTGGACAAAAATTTTAAAAATATTTTAAACAATTTATGCAACACTTACGAACAATAATAATGTATCTAGTTATGATTAAATTAACATCAAGATATTATTTTCAAGAAATCCCCCCCTCACACAGAGGGCTGTTGTAAATGTAAACAATGAGTGTAAAAACACTAAAATAAGACTCCAGGCACCCAGGCCCGAAATCAGTTACCAAAAATACACTATCTGATGCAAAACAGAGACTTCCAGGGAAGAAACTGCAGAACATCAGATGGTAGATGCAGAACACAACGCCTAACCACCCGTAGGTGAAGATGTAAACATGGGAAAAAGAACAGAATTCATTCTGTTATTCAGCTAAAACTCCCAAGAAATTTTAGTAATAATAATTACAGAAACTATGCCAAAAGCATGGGAGAACAGCAAGAGGGGACTTAAAGGAAAGGGAGAGAGGAAAACACTAAAAAATCAGTGTAACTAAATAACAAGAATGACAACAAAATGGCTGCTGCCTCGAAAATAGGTAACTTAACATAATTTCATTAAAAAATTTCAAGTTACAGCCCTGATAATATTCTGTCACACATTTTTCCTCTCCTCCTTCGAATCACCATTTCACTAATATTTATGTGTCTGGCATCATTTAAACTGAGATTTACAAGCACAAAGATCAGTCAGATGTTAACTGATGAAGGGCCAAACTTAGAATGATTAATGGCGCCAATTTCGGAACGTCCTTGACACTGCGCATGCGCAGTAGAGGTGAAGTGTGGAGGGCCATTCAGGACATGTTTTCTTTGGTTTTAGATGCAAATTTTGGGGATTGGGGGGCAAAATTTGTGTTTGGCCCTATATTTTAAGAGTTAGCACCAGCAGCTATGTCTGGGTCATTGGTACAGTATAAAAATATATAGAAATTTTGGGAGGGGCAAATATTCTTTCCCCTCCCATTACGACGCCAAGTATAGCCCCACAAACTTCTCTTGAACAAATCTGAGTCTACACCTCAAAAGGAAGCTGCATACCAAATATCAAGTCTCTGCTACTGCTGGTTCATGAGAAGAAGATTTTTTAAGATTTCAGCACACTTTTTGGGTGTGGCCCTACCCACGGGCGAGGAAACTTGATTTGAACAAAATCAAATTGCGATGTCTTAACAAACTATTATCTTAAATATCAATTAAATTGGTTCAGCGGTTTGGGAGGAGAAGACGCAAACACCATGTTCACGGATGACGGACGACGACGACGGACAACGACAGACGATGCCGAACGACGGACAGTGAGTGATCACTATAGCTCTTCTGACTGAAATTCAGGGAAGCTAACAAATTTGAATCAGATCCACCCCACAATGTTGCATACCAAATATCAAAAGATTCTGCCTGCTGGATCTGGAGAAGAAGATTTTTTAAGAAATTTGCCTGAAATGCACTAAGTTCGAATTTGGGCTTCTATAGTGAGCCCAAATATGAATCCAGGGGGCTGATTTGAACAAACTTGAATCAGACTTATACCAAGATGCTGCATATCAAGTATCAAAAGATTCTGCCCACTGGTTCTGGAGAAGAAGATTTTTTAATAATTTTTCTATAATTCATAGTTATGCCCCATACAGAGCCCCCAAGGGATGTGAGCATTTCATTTGAACAAACCTGAATTGCCATATAGTAATGAACATCCACATGAAGTTTCGTGAAAATCGGACCAGTGGTTTCAGAAGAGAAGTCGTTTGAAAAATGTTCACGACGCCGGACTACAGATGCCGGAGGATGGACGGCCGGTGATAAGTTAAGCTCCCTTCATTGAGCTAAAAATCAGTGACTTTTTGGCGAAAGGACTGGCAGTGGCCTCTCGCTGTGAGAGGACTGGCAATGGCCTCTCGTCTCTAACAACGAACTGTGACACCTATCTCCAATGCTTGTTATCCCATCTGACACATGTTGAGCAAGAATTAGTGGGAGTACATCGACTACAAGCATGGCAACCGATATGTAAATCAGAGAAAAGGCTTCCTCGCCTTGCATTTAAACAATATGCTTTCATAATGAAGCAAAATAAGTCAATCGTACTCCCACCAACTCCACATTAATATTAGAAAAAGATACATAACAAATAACATTAAAAATATAAATCGAAAAATAATTTGAACAAAAAAATTTTTTGAAAAATTTTGACAAAAGCCCAAGTGCCAAAAGGGAACGATGTGCCCAAATGTATCCCGATAGAGCCTAAGTGTGGACAAAAATTATTTTACTATCCAAAAAATTAATTGCTACACTACCGGAATATTTAATGTATCTTACAACAGTCCTACCATAATAATTAGAAAACTACATGTACAAATAAAGCATTGTCAATGTAAACAACGTCAGAATGAAAACCGGAAACAAGACAACACGGCCCGAAGTCAGTAAGAGATTTTGAACTATCTGCTGTAAAGCAAGATCTTCACCAGAAGAAATGAAAGTGTCAATGACACTGTAGCTTAACTTGTGTGTTGTGTTTGATGAAAAGGATAATGTTCAATGTTTATGAAAGGATTATGAAATAAGACAAGAATTGTGATAATTGGGAATACGTTCATTTCTGTTCCCTGCATGCTATGTTTATGATAAAAATAATATGAGGTGTACACTGTACTAAAGATCTGAGGGGTGGGTTAATATGACCTCACAGTTAATATATGTGGCCCTCACAGTTAACATATATCAACAAAATTACAATGAAATTATTCCAAAATGAGTCATCCTATCAAGTTACATTAAAATCCCTTCATAAATATGGCCTGTAGACTGTGCTAAAGGTTTTCGGGCTTCGGGCCCCTGTAGCCGTCAGTTTCCCAATTGCGTCCAAAGGGGACGTTCTCATTTAGACATTATATGAAGTCAACCTACCAAGTTACAATGAAATCCCTCCATAAATACGACCTGTAGACTGTGCTAAAGGTTTTCGGGCTTCAGGCACCTGTAGACATCACAGTTGACCAACCACGACCAAAAGGGGATGTCATCATCTAGGCATTATATGGAGTCAACCTAACAAGTTACAATGAAATCCTTCCATAAATACAACCTACAGACATGCTAAAGGTTTTTGGGCTCGGGCAGCCATCAAGGCTGAATGATCGTGACCAAAAGGGGACGTTCTCATCTGGACACTATTTGGAGTCATCCTACCAAGCTACAATAAAATCCCTTCATAATTATGACCTGTAGACAGTTCTAAAGGTTTTCAGGCTTTGGGCCCCTGAAGCCGTCACAGTTGCCCACTCGTGTCCAAAAGGGGACGTTCTCATCTAGACATTATATGAAGTCAACCTACCAAGTTACAATGAAATCCCTTCATAAATATGACCTTAGACTGTGCTAAAGGTTTTCGGGCTTCGGGCTCAGGCAGCCATCATGGCTGAATGATCGCAACCAAAGGGGACAATCTCATCTGGGCATCATCTGGAGTGATCTTGCGAAGTTACAATGAAATCCCTTAATAAATATGACCTGTAGACTGTGTTCAAGGTTTTCGGGCTTCGGGCGCCTGTAGCCATCACAGTTGACCAATCACGACCAAAAGGGGATGTCATCATCTAGGCATTATATGGAGTCAACCTAACAATGTTACAATGAAATCCTTCTATAAATATAACCTTTTGCCTATGCTAAAGGTTTTTGGGCTTGGGCACCCATCAAGGCTGAATGATCACGGCCAAAATGGGACATTCTCATCTTGACTTTTTTGGAGTCAACCTACCAAGTTACAATGAAATCCCTTCATAAATATGACCTGTAGACAGTGCTAAAGGTTTTTGGGCTTCGGGCACCTTTAGCTGTCAAAATTGCCCAAACATGTCCAAAAGGGGACGTTCTCATCTAGGCATTATATGAAGTCAACCTACCAAGTTACAATGAAATCCCTTCACAAATATGACTTGTAGACTGTGCTTAAGGTTTTCGGGCTTCGGGTTCGGGCAGCCATCATGGTTGAATAATCGCAACCAAAGGGGACAATCTCATCTGGGCATCATCTGGAATGATCCTATGAAGTTACAATGAAATCCCTTAATAAATATGGCCTGTAGACTGTGCTCAAGGTTTTTGGGCTTCGGGCACTTGTAGCCAACACAGCTGACCAATTACGACCAAAAGGGGATGTCATCATCTAGGCATTATATGGAGTCAACCTAATAGGTTACAATGAAATCCTTCCATAAATATGACCTTTTACCTATGCTAAAGGTTTTTGGGCTCGGGCACCCATCAAGGCTGAATGATCGCGATCAAAAGGGGACGTTCTCATCTAGACATTATTTGGAGTCATCCTACCAAGTTACAATGAAATCCCCTCATAAATATGACCTGTAGACTGTGCTAAAGGTTTTCGGGCTTCGGGCACCTTTAGCCGTCACAGTTGCCCAATCATGTCCAAAAGGGGACGTTCTCATCTAGACATTATATGAAGTTAACCTACCAAGTTACAATGAAATCCCTTCATAAATATGACCTGTAGACTGTGCTAAAGGTTTTCGGGCTTCGGGCTCGGGCAGCCATCATGGGTGAATGATCGCACGTTCTCATCTAGACATTATATGAAGTTAACCTACCAAGTTACAATGAAGTCCCTTCATAAATATGACCTGTAGACTGTGCTAAAGGTTTTCGGGCTTCGGGCTCGGGCAGCCATCATGGGTGAATGATCGCAACCATAGGGGACAATCTCATCTGAGCATCATCTGGACTGATCCTAAGAAGTTACAATGAAATCCCTTCATAAATATGACCTGTAGACTGTGCTCAAGGTTTTCGGGCTTCGGGCACTTGTAGCCATCACAACTGACCAATCACGACCGAAAGGGGATGTCATCATCTAGGCATTATATGGAGTCAACCTAACAGGTTACAATGAAATCCTTCCATAAATATGACCTTTTGCCTATGCTAAAGGTTTTGGGGCTCGGGCACCCATCAAGGCTGCATGATCGTGATCAAAATGGGACGTTCTCATCTAGACATTATTTGGAGTCATCCTGCCAAGTTACAATGAAATCGTTTCATAAATATGACCTCTAGACTGTGCTAAAGGTTTTCAGGCTTCGGGCTCCTGTAGCCGTCACAGTTGCCCAATCACGTCCAAAGGGGGACTTTCTCATCTAGACATTGTATGAAGTCAACCCACCAAGTTGCAATGAAATTCCTCAATAAATATGACCTGTAGACTGTGCTAAAGGTTTTCGGGTTTTGGGCTCGGGCAGTCGTCATGGTTGGCAGATCATGCCCAAATGCGGAAATTCGCATCTAGACATCATAAGGAGTCATCCTACCAAGTTACAATGACATCCCTCCACATTAAACATGACCTGCAGACTGTGCTAAAAGTTTTTGGGTTTCGGGCTTGGGCAGCCATCACGGTTGATAGATCATGCCCAAAAGGGGACGTTCTCATCTAGGCACTATACAGAGGCATCCTACCAAGTTACAATAAAATCCCTTCATAAATACGACCTGTAGACTGTGCTAATGGTTTTCGGGTTTTGGGCTCGGGCAGCCATACCGGTTGCCCGATCGCGACCAAAAGGGGGACGTTCTCATCTAGACCTGCATATGAAATTTCGTGACGATCAGACAGGAACTGCGGGGTGTAGCCCGTGCTAAAGGAAAATGTGAACAGACGTCACAGACTCACAGACTAACAGACTCACAGACTAACAGACTTCCGCACGCGTGATGGCAATAGCTTATCTTGACTGTGTCAAGTTAAGCTAAAAATGATACATCGGATGTACTTGTATGATGCATGACCAAAATGCCTAAACACCTCTAGGGTGAGGACGTAACCATGGGATATACAGCATAAACATTACACGTTAAACTCCCAAGATATTTTTTTAAAAATATTTCAAAAATTTCAATAAAACAAGCCAAAAGGCTTGGCAGTTTACCGGGGGTGGGTGGGGGGAGGGGGAGGGGGAACAATAATGATGACATCAGGCCCATGTCCCAAAATTGGGGAACATGGAATAATTTTTATAAATATTATAAAGTTACAGGCCTGAATGTTTCAAACCACCGTTTCTTCCTTCCTTCATCTAGTTGTGTCCTTGGATCCACCAAATTAGCCATTGATTTGTGTCTGGCATCATTAAAACGGAGATTTAAAAGCACAGATGTCAGTTTGTTGTTATCTGACTGAGGGCCAAACAAAGAATGATGTTGGTGCCAATTTCGATCACTTCCTGGCGTATGTGCATGCGCGGAGGCTAAATGGATGGAGGGCCAGATAGGACTTCTAATTTTTTTCGGTTTTGCATGCAAATTTTGGGGATGTGGGGGGGGGGGGGGGGGGGGTAAAATTTGTGTTTGACCCTCAATATTTTTGAGTTAGCACCAGCTAAGTCTGGGCCATTGGGTTATAGTATAAAAATATGATAAATTTTAAGTAATTTGTATATTTTTTATACTTATCAATGGCCCAGACTAGCTAGTGCTAACTCAAATTAATCCAGGGCCAAACTCTAATTTTGCCCCCAATCCCCCAATTTTGCATGGAAAACTAAAAAAATCAAATCCTTGATGATCCTCCACACTTTTGAGATCTGCGCATGTGCAGTATCAATGAAGGTACCGAAAGTGACAGCTGCCTGTTAAATGTTATAAACAGCGGAGAGGTATGAGTTCCCACTCATGGGAAGGCCATACTCGTCTGGGCCATTGGAAAGTATAAAAAATACACAAATTACTTAAAATTTATCATACTTTTAAACAACAACCAATGGCCCAGACTAGCTGAATCATAAAAAGACAGGAGGGCCTAGGACTTGAAAGAAAATCCAATTTCTCAATTAATTCAGTAAAGGAATAGGAGAAGGTAGGAATTATATATGTCTTTCTCTTTTATGAGAAAATAGAAAGGCATAACACCAACAATGTAACCTGTTATGCTAATTCGGTGAAGGAAAACCAATATATAAAGATAGACCAGAGAATGAGACTCTTTATACTCATTTAAAAAGATCCAAGGATTGTATATTAATGCTCGTTTGACACGTAACATATACAAATGCTTCACAGTGAGCTACACTTGAAAAACAGTACAAAAATGAGACATAGTTGTTGCTTCACACAGAGCTACACATTAAAACCACCCCAGCACCGACACAGGACTACTCTCACCAGAGGAGGTATTCCCTTGCTTTTCAATATAAAGCCAGATAATCATATGGGAAACCTCCTCCCCTCCTTACCCCCCCCCCCCCCTTATCCCTTACCCTTGTTTTGAGGTAAAATTCCACAGAATGAAGAGGGCAGCTGCACAGCGTCAGTGTTGGAGCAGACTGAATAAATACCTTATAGATGTAACATTAATGGACGACATTCTGAGCAACAGATAGAGAACCCAAAGATCTAAGGTCACCGGAGATGGACTCTAAATTTCTTAGGTAAAACTTGGTAATATAAGAGGGCTGTGTCCAGTAATAAGCCTTCATGAGATCAGTAATGGCTATAAGACAGTGCTCTAACCTCGTGCGCTGAAATCTTATTGACAGAACGTTGATCCGAAGACAGATTTTTCTAGGCAATGCTTATTGCCAACTGAATCCATCTAGCGACAGAATGAACAGAACTATTTTTTTGTTAGGTATCAAAGAAAGAAAGAAACGTTTTCTTCCTTTTCCAATAAAATTTGATCGACGTTGATGAATGTGAATTGTTCTGACTGGACACAGCAAAGGTCTACGGTTATCTGAGGATGGTAAAGTCTTAATGACAATGGGCTCTGGCCCCTTATCCGGAATCAGATTCTTAGCTAAGAATCCCACTTCCATAGTGAGGGTAATGGTATTACAGTATCCATACTACGGTAATGAGATTCATCAACAGATGATGCATGAAGTTCACTGCCACTTCTAGCAGATGCAAAGGCTAAGAGAAACATCATTTTATAGGTCAAGAATTTGAATTCTACATCGTCTTAACGGCTCAAAAGGAGCTTCTTTGAGCTTTAACAGAACCCAAGCCGAATTCCACTTAGGAATTGATTTGAGGGTTCTAAGTCTATTGATAGAAAAATTTATAACTAGCTTGGATAAAGAAGTATCTGATCCAATAGCCAAGTTATCAAGATGAGCGTGTCTGATAACATAGACCTACAGCCCTGAATAGTGACGGGCTGCAGTTTGAGATCGTCAAACAAGGAGACCAGAAAATTGGCATTATGGGTATGGATGGATCATATACGTCTATCGACTGATCTCTACACCAACGGAAGAAAACCCTACACTTTGCTGCATAATTCAACGAAGAGGAATCCCTCCTAGTTAGAAATTGCGTCCACTGCTCGTACTGTAAAATGTTTTCCGTGCAAGAAGGACCACACAACGGAAATATGTGAAGGTTGAGACCTTCCGGGATGTGATCCAGTGTGTGTGACATCCCCTGATAAAGAAGATCCTCTCGTGGAGAAAGCTTCCAAGGAACATCCCATAACAGACACCTGGGAAGATTGATCCAAGGTTTCTGTGATGACAGAGGTGCTACTAGCAGGATTTTGCAACAAGACTGTTTGATCTTTAACAGAATCTGCTGAATCAACAGAGCAGGAGGATATGCATATCCTATCATCCCGTCCCATGAAATCGACAGAGCGTCTACTGCATAAGCTCGATGATCTGGATATGGCGACATGAACGTTTGTTCAGATGTAACGCAAAAATATCTATCACAAGACGATCCCACTGGTAGCAAAACTGCATGAATATTCACTTGTTGAGAGTCCACTCCGATGGCAACAGGCAACCTTACGAGAGAGCAAGTCTGCTAATATGTTCAGACGACCCGGTATATGATGGACAGAGAGATGAAGGTGATGATTCAGAATGAAAAGGAGAACCCTCTCCTTTAATTTGCGTAATGGAATCGAGCGAGTGCCGCCTTGGTGTAGTGCTAGCCATATTGACATCATCTCTTTGATGTATATTGTTTATGTGCTTCTCTAGGAACTAAGAGTCCCAAAGACCTGACACTTCAAGTCTGCGGGACTTAGGGTCGCGCCCCAGCCCATCTGACTTGCGTCCATCATAATCATGAAAGCCGGATCTGGCAGTTTCAGCGGAACTCCCTGACTTAACCACTGAATATCTGCCCAAATCTGAACCTTTTCTTTTACTAGGTCTGTTAAAACAATACTGGTTTCGAGCGAATGCGTCTTCATACTCCAGTTCTGGATAAAGAATACCTGGAGTGGGCACATGCGAAGACGGCCAATCGGAATAAGATCTGCAGCCGGTCTGCACATCCCCATCATGAACTCCCTTAATGTTACTACATCTCAGTTTAAACAAAAGCAAGCATAACAACTGGCTAATTTCGCTTTGGGTAATGGCAGACAAACCAGTTTGTTGTGTATCTCAAAGCTCATTCCTAAGTGAGTGAATTACTTGGGTGGAGCCAGATCTGACTTTTTCTCATTTACTTTGAAACCAAGACGTCAGAGCAAATGTAGCAGACTCTGAACATCATTCTGAAGAATAATTCTGTTGCCGTATCTCTGAATAATGTCTTCCAAGAAAGCTGACGTTACCGCAGACAAACGAGCTCGGAAGTATGACATTACCAAGTTCATTATTCGAGTGAAAGCCCAAGGAGCCAGGTTCAGAACAAAGCACATTGCTTTGAACTGATAAACCCTTCCTTGCATGGTGAACCGCAGGCACTTTCTGAATGCCGGATGTACCATGACATGAAAGTAAGTGTCCTTTAGATCTATGCTTGCCGCATTGTCGTTCACTTGAATGCTCACTCTTACCGAGAGAATGCTTTCTATACAGAACTTTGGAGCCACGATTAACTTGTTTATCCAGCTCAAGTCCATTACTGTCTGGCTTCTGTACGAGGAACAGGTGACTGTAAAAGCCTTGAGAATCTTGATTCTCGATGACCTCTATTGCTTCCTTTAATAAGAGAGCTTGTACCTCCGCAAGGCAAAACTCTCTTTTGAAAGGATCTGCCGGAAGATTTGTCCAACGTTGACATCTTGTTAATGGGGGTTTCGCTCGGAATGATAGCTGTGGGCCTTCCGAGACTACACTTCTCACCCACTGCTCTTCTGTGACTGCTTTCCAGTTTCTCACAAAGTTTGATAACCTTCCGCCAACTGGCAAGCAATAGAGGTCTTGACCATCATCTGTAGGACTTGCGAGGCTTACGGGAGGAGAAACTACATCCTCCCCGCGAAGATCCTTGTCTCGTCGACTGAGGAGTGTCTGACTGATAATCCTGATCAAACTTACGCCTCTTTCCCGAGTCATTGTAATTATATGAGTGTTTCTTGAACCCTCGCAAGGAGTTTCTCTTTTGATGATTTTGATTTAGAATACAGTAGAACCTGTCTTGAGAGACCGCCCTTTGGGCCACACAAAAGTGGTCTCTCAAGACAGGTGGTCTCTCAATACAGGTTTCAGGTTTTCTCAAGTCAGCGTATAACCAACCACAAAATTCAGAAATGGAGAAGAATGGATTTTTGTAATTACTTTGTAGTTGTTCTTTTTTATGAAGTTTTTGTAACAAATTGAAATGGACTGTTATAAAAATTATAAAAATAAATTAGTGTTGAAAATCTTCATTGAAGATTTTCAACACAAATTTATTTTTATATGAAATTGTTTATTCAGCAATAATCCTAATCTTTTCATAGAGGCCTTATAAAAACATCTCAATCTTTAATGAGTTATGTAACTGAATAGCAATTGAAACCGAATTAAGAGCTTTTAATACTTTTAATTATGTTAGTATAACGACAAAAGATTTTCCAATTCCAGAACAGGTAAAAAGTTTTTGTCATGGTTTCAGTCTTCAAAGGGGCGGTCTCTCAAGACAGGTCCATTATGGCATAAAAATACAAGTTGGTACCAGGTCACAGTGGGTCATTTCATTTTTCATCGACACCATCATTCGTCATCAGGCATTCGCACCTCTGAACTCAGAGTGCGAGCATCCTAATTATCACCTTAATTATGGAAACACTGGAACTACCAGCGCGACTGAAGAAAACGATAGCAGCTCTGGGCGTCTCTTGCCCTGTCACCTGGACTATTCAGGAGACAGGCAAGAGCATCCATCTGTCTCTTGAGTTCAAGATCGAGGAAGACAAGAATTCACCACCCTACTCAGGGAGAGGTAGTACCTTTGATGAGAGGATCCCCTCTCACACTGGTCCTCACCCGAGTAGGTCAGGAGGCCCTGAAAAGAGAAAGAGAAGAAAGAAGAGCCCGTCCACCAAGCGGAGGGATTCCCGATGCTTGGAGGCATTCTTGGAGATGAAGAAAGAGAAAGGTGAGGAAAAGAAAGAGCCAGAGGTAGCCACCACTTCCCCTCCCACTCCCACAGACAGCCCCATCCAAATGCCGGCTTTCCAGTCGGTATTGTCAGATGTGGAAGAGTCTGTGGAGACTGAGGTAGAAATGGAAGCTGCCCTCTCGCCACTTCCTGAGAGCGGTTTCTCCCTTGTTGTCGCAGCTTGCTGATTCGGCGGAACAAATTCAGGATAATATTGATGGATAAATTCCATTGCCACCATATGTTGTCCTGAAAGGGAAGGGTAATCCTCTTCCTTATTCCTTTCACCATTCGACTGAATCAGCTGTGAATCTCGGTCTATTGCATCTGTGTGAACAGATGACTGGACTGACCCAACACCATCCGACAGCAGCTCATGCTGGGATGCTGCGGTCAGCTGTGCAATCTGCGACAGCAAGTCCGTCACCGAGGCTTGAGGAGCAGCAGTTTTCTCTTTTTAAGCTGCTTGCTGCTCCTGGGACAGCATTCTGGAGATGAATCTCTTCTCCGAACGTCCTGATGATCGAAGCCTCAGTTGTCATCCCAATTCACACATGTAGGACAAGAATCTGCAGGAGTACATCGACTACAGGCAAGGCAACAAGCATGTAAATCTGAGGAAGATTTCCTCGCTTTGCATTTCGAGCAGTAAGCTTTCATGATTCAATCAAAAATTAAGTCGATAGTACTCCTACAAACTCCACAATAAATATATGATAAAGATACATAAATAATTGCAATCAAAATCGAAAAATTAAATTAAAAAATTTTTTTTTTAAAATCTAAATACTACATATATTTAAAAATGTTGCCAATGTAAACATCAAAGGAAAAAGGCATCAGGCACAGAAAAAAGGCCCAAAGTCAGTAACAGATTTTAAAGCTACCAGATGTAAAGCAAGATCTTCAAATGAAGAAAAAACGATACATCGGATAGAAGATGCAAGGCCAAAACAACCTAACACCCATAGGGTGAGGACGTAACCATGGGGATAAACAGAATAAACATTCTGTTACACACGTTAAACTCCCAAGAAATTTAATAGAACATTTTGATAAAAAATAGCCAAAAAGCTTAGGAGTTTAACAGGTGGGCTTCAAGGAGGGATAGGAAAGGAACACTTAACAAACATTAAGTGTTCGAATGATGACGTCAGTAGTATGTCCCAAAAATTGGGAAACATGAAATAATTTTTATAATTATTATAAAGTTACAGCCCTGAACGTTTCTAACCACCACTGTTCACTTCCATCATCCATTTATAGCCTTGGAACAACCAATTTTACCATTGATTTGTGTCTGGCATCCTCAAACTAGAGGTTCTACAGATCTAGAGCCTGCAATCGCTCACCTGGAACTACATATAATGAAAGTGTCAATGACATTGTAGCTCAACTTGTCAAGACATGTACATGTATAGTATGTGAAACAGCAATGATAAACATCTAGGTAATGACCTGATAACAAAGGTACATATAAAGTATTGTAACGGTCTGTACATAAATACTGACCGTTGCCTGTAACAAATGTATAGGTAAAGTATTGTAAAGGTGGGTGACAGTCAGATGCTAAACTAGAAAAAAATCTTTGAGTCCCAGAGTGGGTCTGACTGAACCCCAAAATATTTGTTCTCATAGCACAGTGATAACAAAGGCACCCCAAAACTCACTCGTTCCTTTCCCAAGGTGAAAACAAAGTTACCTAAGAAGTTTAGAGAAGATCAGTTCATAAATACGAACTGTATAGAAGTTGTGACAAAAAACTGATTGGACCTAATTTCGGTACAAAAAGGCCACTGGCAGCCATCTTGAATTTTGGACCGCACCCAGAAACACTCGTTCTCGTCCCAAGGTGATAACAAAGGTACCCAAGAAGTTTTGTGAAGATCGGTTCATAAATACAGCCTCTAGCCCGAGCTGTACTGACATGTGCACTGACAGTGTATAAGTAGCACTGAATAAATCAACGTTCATCTGATTTGCATAATTTCTGCAAGAGAAACTAGAAGATGGCCACCAAAGGGTGTCTGATTCCCCCGAAAAAAGCCTTGATAGCCATTCCAACCTTATTCGCGACACACCCTCTGGTTGTGGGTACTAATAATACCAAGTATTATTAATATCCTTGAAGGCTGTAAGAAGTTATGGAGCGGACACGAATTCCGTCTACGCCCGGATGGACAGACGGACAGACGGACGCTCCAACATTTTGGGTTTATGGGCTACCAAAAAAACATTTTGTATGTCCAAAGCCTTATTTTACCCAGAACCCCCACCCCCTACACCCTAGAACTTATATTTAACCCTACCCCACTCCTCCACCCAAAAACCACACCCTAACCCTACCCCACCCTCACCCTAAACCCTAAAAGCCCACCCCAGACCCTAACCCCCACCCACCCCCAGGACCTAACCCCCAACCTTAAGCCCTACTCTGGGGCTACCCCTAACCCTAACCCCACCCCACCCCTGACCCAACCCCACTCTAGCCAAACCAATAGGATTAGGAGCCATTTTTCGGTTTAGGGGCTACTAAAACTAAAACCCCACCCCTGACCCCAACACTAACCCCTCGGGGACCTAACCCTCCCCAACCTTAAGCCCTACTCTGGGGCTACCCCTAACCTAACCCCACCCCACTCCTAACCCTAACACTACCTTAATTTGGAGGTAGCCCCTAATAATAATATCCCCTAAACCTCCAATGTTGGCCTGGACAGACAGACAGATGGACAGACGGACGACGTCACGGCTAGATTCCCCCGAATTTTTTTCGGGGGAATAAAAAACCTGTACTATATGTGATGTATTCCATGTTACTAAACATTCATACAAACACTTATTCAAATCAGAACTTTCATACAGAAGTTCTGTACAAAAGACTGATTGCACTAATTTTGGTACAAAATGGCTGCTGGTGGCCATCTTGAATTTTGGACCACACCCCAAAACACTCGTTCTCATCCCACGGTGATAACAAAGGTACCCAAGAAGTTTTGTAAAGATCGGTTCATAAATACAGCCTCTAGCCTGAGCCATATAGAAGTTGAGTACAAAAAACTGCTTAGACCTAATTTTGGTACAAAATGGCCACTGGCAGGCATCTTGAATTTTGGACCGCACCCAGAAACACTCGTTCTCATCCCAAGGTGATAACGAAGGTACCCAAGACGTTTCGTGAAGATTGGTTCATAAATACAGACTCTAGCCCAAGCTGTATTGACATGTGTACTTACTGTGTGTAAGTAGCACTGAAAAAATCAAAGTTCATCTAATTAGCATAATTTTTGGACGAGAAAAAAACCTGTATTATATGTGATGTATCCCATGGTACTAAACATTCATACAAAAAATTATTCAAATCAGAGCTTTCATGTGGAAGTTCTGCGCAAAAATCTGATTGCCCCTAATTTTGAACAAAATGGCTGCCAGCGGCCATCTTGAATTTCGGACCGGACCCAAAAACACTTGTTCTTGTCCCACGGTGATAACAAAGGTACCCAAGAAGTTTCGTAAATATTGGTTCATAAATGCGGCCTCTAGCCCAAGCCGTATTGGCATTTGCACTGACAGGGCTGAAAGTAACACTAAATAAATCAAAGTTAGTCTCTAATCTGCATAATTTAAGCACGAGAAAAAAACCTGTATTATATGTGATGTATCTCATGGTCCTAAACATTCATACAAAAAATTATTCAAATCAGAGCTTTCATATGGAAGTTCTGTACAAAAAACAGATTTCTGCATCATCGGTACAAAATGGCGGCTGGTAGCCATCTTGAATTTTGGACCGCACCCAAAAACACTCCTTCTCGCCCCACAGTCATAACAAAGGTACCCAAGAAGTTTCGTAAAGATCAGTTCATAAATACGGCCTCTAGCCCGAGCCATATCCAATTGTTGACAGACGGACGACTGGCCATGACAAAAGCTCAAATTTGGCTTCACCAAAGTTGAGCTAAAAATGTGATTTCCCATAGGCTTTCCATGGTAACTATGAGCTGCAATTGTGGCCATGTTTGCAACATTACATCAACATTACATGTGAATCATTGTTAGAAGGTGTCTCAGTCTTCAATCAAGTGAAGTTTCAAAACATTTGAATCCATCAAACAGAATCACAGAATGTCTCTGGTGGCCATATTTTCCAACCAACGGGAACAAAAAGAGGATCGTTTGTAGAGGGCCTCCTATAGACCATTCTTGCCAAGTTTTGGTTCCGTCGGCTCAGTAGTTCCAGAGAGAAGATGAAAATGTGATTTCCCATAGGTTTTTTCAATAGTAACTATAAACTGCAATTGTGGCCATGTTTGCAATATGATCAACATTAAAATGAGAAACGTCATGGAGGATGTCCCAGTTATCAACCATGCAAAGTATCAAAACATTTGGCCCTGTGGTTTCAGAGCAGAAGAGTTTTCAAAATTTACCAATCAGAATCAAAGAATGCTTCTGGAGGCCACGTTTTTTCACCCAACAGGAATAAAATGAGTAACAGTTGTAGAGAACTTCTCATAGACAATGCCTGCCAAGTCTGGTTCACATTGGCACAGTACTTTCAGTGAATATGATGAAAATGTGATTTCCTATAGGGTTTCTATAGTAACTATACACCAAAATTGCAGCCATAATTGCAACCCAATGAAGATTAAAATGAGGATCATTGGTAGAGGGGGTTACAGTCATCAGTCACACTAAGTTTTCAAACCATTTGGCCTTGTAGTTTCAATGAAGATTTTTTTGAAAATGTACACATTCATGAATTCTGTTACAACAAAAAAAAATCCGTAAAAGAAGGTTAAATATTTTGAAAATTGCAATTCTCTCAGACAGTATTCTGTTTTCAAATTAGCTTTGGATAGGTAAAGGGTTACAGTCAAACAAATTTTACTCCAATATTTGTCAAATCTTAAAAGATGTACAATAATTACTGTCATCTAAGCTGACATGATTGCAAGAGAATACAAACAAAAACTTTCATGTTACTTATCAGAAAATACCGATTGATGATGACAGATGTTTGGAAAACCAGGAGACTAATGATGCATATACCAAGGTACAGTTAAAATGGTTTACAGTAAAGTCAAAATAAGTTGTGTAGGATAATCCAAAAACTATGTATCTTTTTCTCTTCCTACACTGATAAGATCAGAAGCTAACATCATTTTCTGGAAAGCTCTCACTGATAGCTTTCCAGAAAATGTCAGATTCTGATCTTGTCAGGGCAGGAGCAGCAGTTTACTTAGTTTATTGCAGTTATGCTACTGCTTATTTAGACTTGTACTGTATACACAATATTTTGGGTTTTTTTCCCAGTTCTCAGTGGAGAAAACTGGAACCAACCCATACCAGATTCTTAAAAAAACAAGTATTTTGCTGACAGTACCGATCTTCGTGCAGACAGGAGGCACATTGGGTTAAGCATTAGAATATAGCCTCTGGTGGCCACATATTTCCATCCTCTCATAGATCATTCCTGTGAAGTTTGGTTCACGTTGGCTCAGTAGTTTCAGAGAAGAAGATGAAAATGTGATTTCCCATTGGGTTTCTATACTAAGTATAAGCTGCAACTGCGGCCAGGTTTGTAACCCAATCAACATTAAATGAGGATCATTGTTAGAGGGGGTCCCAGTCATCATTTATGTGAAGTTTCAAAACATTTGGCCTGACAGTTTGAGAGGAGAAGATTTTTGAAAATCCACCAACCAGAATTAAAGAATGCCTCTGGAAGCCACGTTTTTCATCTGCCGGAAACAAAATGAGGATCGTTTGTAGAGGACCTCCCATAGACCATTCCTGCCAAGTTTGGTTCACACTGGCTCAGCAGTTACAGAGAAGAAGATGGAAATGTGAAAAGTTTACGGACACCGGACGACGACCAACAGACGACTGATGCCAAGTGATGAGAAAAGCTCACATGGCCTTTTAGGCCAGGTGAGCTAAAAAGGAGATTTAAAAGCACAGATGTCAGTTCTTTGTTACTGACTTTAGGGCCAAACAAAGAATGATTGTTGTCGCCAATTTCGGTACCTTTCAGGATACTGCACATGCGCATATTTCAAAAGTATGGAGGACCACCTAGGACTTGATTTTTTTGATTTTGCATGCAAATTTGGGGGATTGAGGGGCAAAATTTGTGTTTAGCCCTGGATTATATTTGAGTTAGCACCAGCTAGTCTGGGCCACTGGTTGTTGTATAAAAATAGTATCTCACCGAGATAAATGGTCATTTTCACTCGCACAAGCGCCCGCGAAAAAATAAACATTTGTAATATTTTTCGGTATCCACTCAAAAACACTGGATAGCCTCTACGTATCTATGAAGGATAAAGATTGGATTGTGAATTTCTTACCACATTTTCTGGTAATTTTATACCAGGAAGATATTTTACATTCTCGTGTTCTGTATTAACTATCTCGGTTAGTTTTCTTCCATCAATCATCTCTTCATACATATACATCTTAATGATTGTTTCAAATTCATCTGGTTTTTCTTTGACATTATTTCCCAAAATTTTAGCAATGGCTGAGCCCCTGAAGTAGATAAAGAAGTGGAAGTCATTAGGTCTGGTCTTTTGAGGGAGATTTTTTTTTATTCTCGTAAGTGCGAGCAGGAAGTGATGCCATAGCACAACTGACATTATACATGTACATGCATGTTGTTTTGTGCAACACATCTCAGTGTGCAAAAGTTAACAAGAATGTTCGTTTCATTCAAGAGGCGATGACTGGTAAGCCAAAAGTTGCTTCTTGAATGGTAAAGTCTGAGTAACTTTAATGGTAGAGTGCTACATTTTTTCTCGGCCTCAAGATTTGTTCACATATTTTTGTCTTGTTACAATTTATGGGCGAGTGCCCATAGGCAAATCGATGGAGATTAAGCAATTTTACTTCCAAGGGCATCGACAGAATATGATGTCTTCAACTTTTGGTATCTGCAGTTCAGAATAAAACCCAAATATGGGCTTCTAGCACTCTACCAGTTAACCAGCCTTATGTGTGTCTAGACAGATTTTTAGACTTTTGCCTTGAGAGTCTATATATATTTCAATCCCGCACAATATATGAATACTTGTTCATGATAAAAATGGCAGTTTTCCAAGAAGTTTTACACAGCCAAGTGTTCGGTTAGCCATCTCCAAACCACATGAATGGTCAATCGGTTAGAGTCATTCTTGAAATTTTGCACACTGCATCTTATGATATCAAGTGAAAGCAACTGTTGTTGACTTTGGCCAATCAAATCAGAATAGAGCACAAGTAGTATTGAGTGTGCAAAATTACACATTACTAAATATAATACATGATATAATTCTAGAGATTTAGTGTCAACTTATTTTTTATAATTACTGTGATCCATGAAATAAGTCAATGTATACATTACACATGCAGATGCATGCACTGTCTATAGACATATATTTTTCCTAAATAGCCACTCAGTGTGAAGTACTGAATGACAATATATGTGTCATATCGCCCAGTCGATGTGTGATATACACATTTTTAGTTACCATATATGGAAACTGTATACAAAATTTGTATCTTAGTGTACAGTAGAATGGACACCATGGATAGGGGTGTCACGATTAACTGATTAATCGATTGTTGATCACTGAAATCAATTAGTATTTTTCATTGTCAAAGAATCGGTGAATTTTACCCCGTTTTAGATGTTTAATAATTTTAAACAATTGGATGAAAAAACTATTGTTTCTGATGGTAAAAGGTCAAGAACGTTGAGGTTAAACCTCAAGAAGCTGTTAGAAGCATTTGTCTTTTAGGTACATGCAAAGCTTTTATGTTCTGACCTTTTGAACCACCAGTGTAATACTCAAGACCGGTCAGTAATTGCGAAATTGCAGTGTTTGCAACTGCCAACCGGTCTTGATTATTACACTGATGGTTCAAAAGTTCAGAACCTCAAAGCTCTGATTGAACTTAAAAGAGGATCGTCTTTGTTGTTTACTTGAGGTTAGTCAACTGACTTTAACTTCATTTTTAACGACTTCAAAGAGAGGGAAGGCGGTCATCTAGGTACGATTATTATCGATTATTTGCGATGATTAATTGATTCCTAAATTCAATGAAAGTGTCAATGACACTGTAGCTCAACTTGTCAAGACAAAGACATGTACATGTATCGTATGTGACACAGCAATGACAAACATCTAGGTAATGACCTGATAACAAAGGTACATATAAAGTATTGTAATGGTCTGTACATAAATACTGACCATTGCCTGTAACAAATGTATAGGTAAAGTATTGTAAAGGTGGGTGACAGTCAGATGCTAAACTAGAAAAAAATCTTTGAGTCCCAGAGTGGGTCTGACTGAACCCCAAAATATTTGTTCTCATAGCACAGTGATAACAAAGGCACCCCAAAACACACTCATTCCTGTCCCAAGGTGAAAACAAAGGTACCCAAGAAGTTTCGTGAAGATAAGTTCACAAATATGAGCTGTGTAGAAGTTGTGACAAAAAACTGATTGGCCCTAATTTCGGTACAAAATGGCCACTGGCAGTCATCTTGAATTCTGGACTGCACCCAGAAACACTCGTTCTCGTCCCAAGGAGATAACAAAGGTACCCAAGAAGTTTTGTGAAGATCGGTTCATAAATACAGCCTCTAGCCCGAGCCGTATTGACATGTGCACTTACAGTGTATAAGTAGCACTGAATAAATCAAAGTTCATCTAATTTGCATAATTTCTGCACGAGAAAAAAACCCGTACTATATGTGATGTATTCCATGTTACTAAACATTCATACAAAAATATATTCAAATCAGAACTTTCATACAGAAGTTCTGCACAAAAGACTGATTGCACTAATTTTGGTACAAAATGGCTGCTGGTGGCCATCTTGAATTTTGGACCACACCCAAAAAGACTTGTTCTCATCCCACAGTGATAACAAAGGTACCCAAGAAGTTTCGTAAAGATCGGTTCATAAATACAGCCTCTAGCCTGAGCCGTATATAGAAGTTGTGTACAAAAAACTGATTAGACCTAATTTCAGTACAAAATGGCAACTGGCAGCCATCTTGAATTTTGGACCGCACCCAGAAACACTCGTTCTCATCCCAAGGTGATAACAAAGGTACCCAAGACGTTTCGTGAAGATCGGTTCATAAATACAGACTCTAGCCCGAGCCGTATTGACATGTGTACTTACTGTGTGTAAGTAGCACTGAAAAAATCAAAGTTCATCTAATTTGCATAATTTAGGCACGAGAAAAAAACCCGTATTATATGTGATGTATCCCATGGTACTAAACATTCACACAAAAAATTATTCAAATCAGCGCTTTCATATGGAAGTTCTGTGCAAAAATCTGATTGCACCAAATTTTGTACAAAATGGCTGCCATCGGCCATCTTGAATTTCAGACCGGACCCAAAAACACTCGTTCTCGTCCCACGGTGATAACAAAGGTACCCAAGGAATTTCGTAAAGATCGGTTCATAAATACGGCCTCTAGCCCGTGCCGTATTGGCATTTGCACTTACAGTGCTGAAAGTAACACCAAAAAACATCAAAGTTAGTCTAATTTGCATAATTTACGCACGAGAAAAAAACCTGTATTATATGTGATGTATCTCATGGTACTAAACATTCATACAAAAAATTATTCAAATCATAGCTTTCATATGGAAGTTCTGTACAAAAAAACGATTTCTGCATCGTCAGTACAAAATGGGGGCTGGCAGCCATCTTGAATTTCGGACCAAACCCAAAAACACTTGTTCTCGTCCCACGGTCATAACAAAGGTACCCAAGAAGTTTCGTAAAGATCGGTTCATAAATACGGCCTCTAGCCCGAGCCGTATCCAGTTGTTGACGGACAGACGGACGACGGGCCATGGCATAAGCTCAAGTTTGGCTTCGCCAAAGTTGAGTTAAAAATCATGTCATCCCTAGCCATGGACTGGTCATTTTCCACAGGTGGGCAATATTTCCGTGGGCAATATTTCTATGGACGCAATAATATTAGATTCCAAACACTAATTATAGGATTAAAGCATCAAAAATTTTATTAATGAAGCACCGGGTACAACCCGGTGCTTCATTAATTAAAATTTTTGCTGAGGATATTTATAACCTGGTAAACGCATGCGTGGACATCACTGTCCACGCTTGGATTCCAACCAGTCCACTGTACTGACTGTACTGTGTATACAGTTTTGTTAAATTTATGAATACTTTAGTAACAGCAGAACCTGTCTTGAGAGACCGCCCTTTGGGCTACACAAAAGTGGCCTCTCAAGACAGGTGGTCTCTCATAACAGGTTTCAGGTTTTCTCAAGTCAGTGAATAACCAACCACAAAATTCAGAAATGGAGAAGAATGGATTTTTGTAATTACTTTGTAGTTCTTTTTTACGAAGTTTTTGTAACAAATTGAAAAGGACTGTTATAAAAATTATAAAAAATAAATTAGTGTTGAAAATCTTCATTGAAGATTTTCAACACAAATTTATTTTTTATAATCCTATCTGTCACATTTCAGGTATGTATGAAATTGTTTATGCAGCAATAATCCTAATCTTTTCACAGGGGTCTTATAAAACACATCTCAATCTTTAATGAGTTATGTAACTGAATAGCAATTGAAACCCAATTAAGAGCTTTTAATACTTTTAATTATATTAGTATAACCAATTTTTTCCAATTTCAGAACAGGTAAAAAGTTTTTGTCATGGTTTCAGTCTTCAAAGGGGCGGTATCTCAAGACATGCATAAAAATACAAGTTTGTACCGGGTCACAGCGGTCTCTCAAGACAGGTGGTCACTCAAGACAGGTGGTCTCCCATAGCAGGTCCATTATAGAGTAAAACCAATCAGTGCCTGGCAGATGTGGTCTAAGGCAATTGGTCTCTCAAGACAGTGGTCTCTCAAGACAGGTTTTACTGTACTGCATTTTTTTTATTTTGTACATGTAATAAATGTTCTTTCTTCTCAAAATTCTTTTTTTCTTTTCTTTTGTACTCTTGAGAGCCTAATAATAGTAGATGTACAGGGCAGAATAATAGTACAGGGTGGAAAATTCTGAGGGGTGAGCCAGTTTCTATGCTTGAGGCATAGTTTGATGCAGATGTCTGCTGCTTTTTAACTGGTAAAGTGCTAAATTACTTTTGCTCATTAAAATTAGTTCACGTCTTCGCCTTGTTATAATTTATGCAGGCCACGAAATTTCAAAAATTTACGAACCCTTTTTTAGTTCGCGTGTTTTGGGCTTGCATAACCCATTTTTTTGTTCACGTTAATTATTTTTGCGCAACCAATTGGTTACGCAAAAGGTTACATGATTAAAACAAGATATGAGATGAAATATCCAGTGGTTGACATAAGTTGTACAGGTGTACGCTTATACCAATATGGTAAAGCCATTAAGAAACAAAATATTTAAAGGGACTAGTATTATTCATTGTAATAAATTAGAGCAATAATGAATACTGACGTACAAGCCATTCCGCAATCAATGAATATTACATGTGACTCCAGCCTTCCTTTGCTGACATAGACAATACCAGTGGCTGGTGTTGTCAATGTCAGCAAAAGAAGGCTGGAGTCAGTATAAGATTCTTTCGCTGATAAAGATCAATGGATGCAAGACCTCAGGACTGGGGCTGGAGTCCCAGCCGTAGAGTCTTGCATCCATAATGATAAAGCAATGAAAAATAAAAAAAAATAAAACAAACACCAGTGCATGCGTGTTTACCAAAAAATTGAAGTCCATTAGTGAAACAACCATAGGTGTTCCAGGTCCATGCCATTTCGACCCACATAAATGTTTAACATTAGATCAAGTTTGTCCTTGAATATTTTTCTGCATTTCCATATCAACGCCACGGCAAATACTATTTAAGTCCAAATTCTAAAATTAGTGTCTTCAATCTCAACCTCTACATCCCTTTGTTCGATCCATAAGATATGAAAAAAATCGCGACATCGACGCCATAGCTGTGACGGGTAGTGCAATTTCACAAAATTCTAAGTTCATCAAGGGCTTTAACTCCAAGAAAAATATTTGGAACAAAACATGCATTGAACAGTGGCTAGACATCAATAAGATACACTTACATGCCAAATATAAAGTCATTCCATCAAGTTTTTCAAAAGTTATTGAGTTTTGAAACTCGCTGGTCACAGACAGACCGACCGACAGACTGACATTGCCACTTATAGAGCTGCTAGTCGCAGCTAAAACCTGGGGCGAATTCACACGCAACAGTAATGAGGGGGAAAGCACGCTGAATCTACACCAATATCAAATGGAACACAACCACGGAGAAAAACCCACAATGGTTGATATGTTTCATGCTTTCGTGCTGTCAGTTACTATACTTACATAATGTCCGTGAAAATAAATGTTGAAATGTTGTGTTTAGAATCGCACGTGTAAAATACAGTACTATATAAGTTCAAGCAACAGGATAAACTACCACTTCTACTTCATACTCATTCGTTGTATTTCTTATCTGCCGATCAGGGTACCACGGCACACTGACACATCAATGAACAACAAAAAATTCGGACTCAAAAATTCCGTTCACGTCATATTTTTTGCGTGAATGAAACATCGCTCGCGGGTTTTTGGATCGTTCGCGTGAAATTTCATGGCCTGTTTATGGGAGAGTGCTTACTGCCACTCTCCCATAAACTTTAACAAGGCTAAACTTTACAGACTCACAAATTTTATTTCAGTGATACAAGTATGAAGCACATCCACTGAGTATGAGGTCTTTAGTGGTATTTGTGGTACCTGTACTTCAGAATGAAGCCCAAATATGGTTCTCTAGTTCTCTACCAGTTAACAATGCCATTACATCCTGTGTTTTTTGTGCCTTATGAGTATATTTTGTCAACTTCCCATAGATATATGTGAATGATGGGATAGTGAACTAAGTGAACTTGAACTTATTGAGATGAGCGATCAGTGACAGGTCCACACATTTGATCAATGAAAATCAATAATCATACAGGGTCAAATTAGGATCAACCATGCAGGATGATATACACCATTCCACATATACAAAATATTACCATCCCAACACCTCGTTTGCAAATCGACCAAAAGATGTCTATGAAATGGTCTTTTTACAAAACATTGTGAAAACGACCAGAGATGTCATTGATTGGTTCATGGAATAACAGAGACGCACATGACTGTTAATAGCCAATCACTTAATGCTTCACACAAAAACAAGACATGGCTGGTTTGGGTCTTTGATTTGCACATCAAAATACATCACGCTGTAAGAAATAATCTGAGAAACTGATAATTTCTGATATCAAGACAATGGCCAAAAGTATATCTCTTTCAATCATATAGAACAAGGACGAACTGTATGATTATGATAAGGTTGGATATCCATCATTATCTGAGTAATATTCTGACATCAAAACTCATCACTGTACAAATATGGAAAAAGTTGGACTCACAGGAAGGACATACCAAAGAAAACAATTATATTACAGCCTGTGGGGTCAAGTTGGGGCTACTACCAGGCAGACCCATAATCATGTTAGCTGTCTCTCAAAGTGCCTGGAACAAGTTTGCCCAATTAAGGGAGCGAGTTTGCCCTGGGGTGAGTAGTCCAAACTTTGACCCATAGACCATAATATCAGTTTTTAAGTTTGGAACACTCTGTGAGTGTGGCCAGAGAACATACCAACTTAAAAAATTACATGGCAATCTATGAACTAAGTCTGGACTTGGGGGTGAGGTGGCCAAAGGGTGAGTTGGCCCAGACCTGTTCCCACAGGGTTTGAAATTTGGGACGGACAAAAAAGTATGGTAACCTGTAAATGGTCACCTTGTTCTGCCATGGTGATCCAATTTCAAATTAGGCCTGGGGTCTTGGGCCTTCCATCTTATGTATCCCCCTCCCACCCCCCCCACCCCCCACCCCCACCCCCCATCTACAATTTTCCCAAGAAGAGTCCACCCACTTCAACCTACAATACAGAAAATGCATTTCCTGTTTTTTCTGCAAATTCCCCGTCCCACTCTTCACCACTTGAAGGTGCATAGTCCTATGTCATGCAAGATAAAATGCACAGTGAACTCAAGAATTTTTCGTATTCGTCACTATTTTCTTTCCCTTGATAACTCCCACAGCCCCACCATGCAGATGTGGAATGTAGTTGCTACTATTTATAAAGACGAATATATTTTATTTTATTCTTTGTTCAGACACACCCTCCCCCTGCCCCCTTACAAAGCAGGTAGGCCTACCAAACAAAAATAAAATGATGAATATGCTCCACAGTTCCTTCTGTGTATACCTGGTACTACAATACAAATAGCTAAATTTACTAGAGGATGGTTTGGATAAGGTCGGTCTATTGGCAGTAACTTCCTGAATTGCAGTAAGTAACTTTGCGAAAGTTCCTCGGTGAGCGCGAAGGCATTATTAATCCATCCTTTGTCTTGTTGGTACTTAATTGGATTACAGTGTTGTCACCTACATTAGTTTATTGTTGATAATTGATTTTTTATTAACTGCATCCATTAATTTTTTGAATGAAAAGTTTAAGCACGCCAAAGGTGCATAGTGACGATGTGGAATTTCCTTGCCACCCACAGGTGCTTGGAACAAGCTGGAAAATTGAAATAAAATTATATCTGATAGCATTTTTGGATCTATAAAATTGGAATATAAATATTAACATTAATATTTATATTCCATTACGGGAGCACGACAGCATCGATCCAAAAATGCTAGGATATTTTTTGTTGTTGATTTCACAGCCTGTGCAGTGTCTGTGTTGCGACCAGATTAACTTAATTTGTACATGTAGACAGTACACGAAAACATCATAAAAATCAAGGGGTACATACTTTCCATGACTGTCACTAAAAGTCTGCTTGTCAAGAGAGCTAATGTAAACACTGGGGACCATTTCAATACATTTCTCAATCATATCCACCAAAAATATCGCAAATATGTCACAAGCAAATTTCACAATGATGTGTCAAATATTTGGTGCTTAGCAAACTTTGAGTAGTATATAATAACATAAAATCTCAATCTATATTCTACATATTATGATGTATGTTTGACCCTTTAATTCCTTTTGAAGATGAGATGAATAGAGATCAACACAGCTAGCTAAAGTTTAACTGTTTTTCTAACTATAATCCCCAATTCCAATGGATGGTAACAATAAAACAGTAACAGTTCACAAAGCCCACTAAGACCATACATGTACATCCATGGCTCGTTCTAATGGGTAATGGGAGGTGGGAGGGGGGGGGGGGGGATCTAGGCTCTGTTCCGGAGGGAAGAAATACTATGTGTAATGTAATTTAGTAGTTGACCCTTTAGTGGCTTGATCCAACAATTTAGCACCTACTGGGGGGGGGGGGGGGGGGGGGGGGGGGGGGGGGGTAAAGGGGAGGGGGGTAAAGGGGAGGGGACATGGACTGTGTTTGGAAGAAAAGAATAATATTTAGAAATAATACAGTGTTAAATCCTTTACCCAACAACTCGGGAATAGCCGCTCAGTAGAAGATAGAGAAATAACACAATGGGATTTTAACTTTTCCTTCCAGGACATAGCTTATGGCCCCCTATTGGAGCGAGCTCCTTGAGCTCATTTCAGCGGGGGTCGTGGGATGTGCTTTGGAAGGAAGGAATAATATATGTAAATTAATGTAGTGGTTAACCTTTCACCCAACAATTCGTTCCAATGAGGGGTCGTGGGCCGTGTTGGGAAGGATAAAATAAAATATTAAAATACTGTAGTGGTTAATTCTTTACCAAGCAACTCGGCCATAGCTGCCCAGTAGATCATAAAGAAATAACATATAATGGAATTTTGTTCTTTCCTTCCGAAATTAAGCTTCTGGCCCCTCGTTGTAGCGAGCACCTGGGTCTCATTCTAGCGAGCGGTCGTGGGCTGTGTTTGGAAGGAGAAAAATAGCATTAAATACTGAAGTGAATCAAAACAGCTGAAGCCCAAATCGTAAGCGTTCGAATAAAAGTTATTCTAGTTGTATTTCTTTTAAAAACAGCTCAATTCTATTGTTGGAAAATTAATTAAAGAAATAACCGTGAAATTCAATTTTTAGCACCAATTTTATTATGTAAATTTATGGAATGGATAATCTTTTACACAACAACTCGGCCATAGTCAAATAATAGAAGATAGAGAAATAACATAACGGAATGGTAATAAAATGTGAAACTCAATTTTTAGTACCAATCTTAACATGTAAATTAATGTAAAGGTTAATCCTGAACCCCAAATCTCGGCAATAGCCGCCCTGTAGAAGGTAGAGAAATAACTCTTTCCAAAAAGGGGGCATGAGTTGTTTTGTGGAAGGAAGGGACAATATGTGTAAAATAATGTAGTAGTTAATCCCTTATCCAACATTTCGTTTCTATGAGGCGTCTTGGGCTATGCTTGGAAAGAAAAAAATAATATATTAAATTAGTGTAATGGTTAATACTTTAACCAACAACTCTACAATAGCCGGTCGGTAGATCACAAAGGAACAATACAATGGGATTTTAATTTTTCCTTCCAAGACATAGCTTGTGGCCCGTCATTGGAGCGAGTTCCAGGATCTCGTTCCGGCGAGGGATCGTGGGCTGTATTTTGGAGGGGAGGAAATAGTGATGAACTCTGAAGTGAATCAGACAGCTGAGCTTGTTCCGGTGAGAGATCGTGAGTTGTGTTCTGGAAGGAAATAACAGTGATGAACTCTGAATCTTAGTAGCCGAAGCCAAAATCGTAAGCTTTCTCCCCATTACATTGCTATACTAACAGAGGTTATTCATATATCTTTTAGATACAGTTAGGTCCAATTGTTCGAAACTTTTGTTTTTTTCTTGTTTTTTCTTTTTAAAAAAACAACTCAATCCAACAGTGGAAACTCAGTTGAAGAAATGACAGAGGAACTCAAATTCTGGGATCTTGTTTCCCCCTTCGGAACATGGCTTATGGCGGCCCCTACATGTGGTTCTAATGAGGGATCGTGGGCTTTGTTCTGGAGGGAGGAAATACCATGTATAATGTAATTTAGTGGTTGACCCTTCACCCAACAATTCATTCCAACGGGGGGTCGTGGACTGTGTTTGGAAAGCAAGATTAATATTTTGAAATAATATAGTGGTAAATCCTTTACCCAACAACTCCGGAATAGCCGTAAAGTAGAAGATAGAGAAATAAAACGATGGGATTTGGGGTTTTTTCCTTCCAGAACATAGCTTGTGACCACTCGTTGGAGTGAGCCCATTGAGCTCGCTCCGGTGAGAGGTCATGGGGTGTGTTCTGAGAGGGAGAAAACAAGGATGAACACTGAATCAAAATAGCTGAAGCCAAAATCAGACAGAGTTCTAGCATCAGTCGCCAAAGGTGACTGCCGCATGTGCCAAAGGGACATGCGCTTGTGTGAGGGTGCTCTGAGGTGGTTTCTAAATGCATTCTGGCCTCCAATTGAATATGTCCGACAGCAAAAGCAATTCGATATTTGTTAGAATGGCCATGTCACACCACACACCTATACAAAATTTCATCAATTTGCCTCTGCTATTATAGGAGTTATGGCCCGGATCACGATGGACATCTGACCGACGCACTGACCCACCAAACGACAGACCCATAGACGAACAGATGCAATCCAGTATACCCCACTTTTTCAGAAAGTGGGGGTATAATAAGTTTAAAGATTGTTGTAGGCACTGCAGTGTGCCACAATGAGAACTCGACTGGTCAACTCAACTGGCCATTCGCAGATTCAGGCGAATGGCCAGTTGAGTTGAACCAGCGAATGCCAGAAGCCCTCAATAAAATTAGAACTGTGAAACATACGCGACTGGAAATATTGGCTCCCCATTAACATTAACTTCAAGTTTGCGGTATGCGATGTAAACATAATGATACCAGGAACATACCATTTCTTCGGCCTTGTGGTGACAAAATATTCTTTTATAATTCGCTTCATTGCGTCCCGCTTTTGACTATCGATTTTGCAGACAGTGGATACTTGCAGACTTGACTGTCGTCAGTTCTATAAAGAACCCGATATTCTGCGAATTCTAAAAGAGGATCATGTCCCTTATTTGGCAGTGTGATGTCATTAGTTAAAGAGGGGTGTTATAGGACAAGACTGTGTGAAATAAGAGCATGACTTTTTTTAGTGGGCTCGGGGAGGGGAGGGGGGGACTAGTGTGTTTGTATGATAGAGCCTTCTCGCCATCTCACCACTATCTATTACATATCAATAATCATTTTCAAGGGCCAAAGGATTATTATTAGAATGACATACGATACTCTTCTTTCTTCACTGTCCGATGAGAGGTGAGAGCCAATAACAAGCTCAGTTGTCATGGAAGCTGCACTTGGCTCCCATTTTCTTTTGGATATATGTTTTTTTTGCTATAAGAGTATGATGTGCTCAAAATTCTTCCATCTGCATACATTGTACTGGACATACAATATTCTTGCACCTTTTCCTGTAGCTGTTTACCACAAAAACAAAAGTTATACTAGACCCGCAGTAAGGAGAAATGGATCTCTACCTTACTTGGGTTTAATACCGCACAAACTCAAGATACTAGAATGGCTTGGTGTCTACTTTAAATTAAATAATAGGTAGCACTTGCCTGGACGAGGTGAAGATAAAAGTTGATTTCGATTTCATTCATCTATACAATGAGAAACTCGGTATCGACGATGTGATTGAATCACCTTTCAAAAATGGAATTTTGCGCCTGCGATTATATTGAGCCAGGACAATATAGCTGTACATCCCACGGGGCCCACAGATCCTTTTCACTATTCCACATTAATTGCCAGAGCCATAGCGCTCATTGGGATGCACTTTCAGAACTAGTATTTAATATACAGGAATCCGACAATAACCTGTTTGATGTAATTGGGTTAACGGAAATTTTTAATATTCCAGATAATGTTTGCTTTGACCTGAAAGGCTATCATCCACTATTAAAAAGAATGTGTCGTAATAATGACGATGGTCGTGGTGGAGTTGGCTTATTTATTAAGGAAGGAATTGATTATAAGGTTCGAGAAGACCTATCATTTTTTATCCTCCATATAAATTTGAAATGCACACAAAAACTAGCAATAATATTGACTTAGTGTTTAGTCAGGGCTTCTTTCCACACATAACAAAGCCAACTGGAGTTACTGATTATTCTGCGACATTAATTGATCACATCTTAAGTAACAACATTACATCTCCATCCAAATCTGGTATAATACTAACAGATGTATCTGATCATTTTGGCACTTACTACTACGAAACAAAAACACAAAAATGTGAAGATATTGGGTCCATTATGACACGACATATAAATGATGAAAGTCTTTCCCGTTTTAGGACTAGTCTCTCCGAAATCGACTTTTGTAATGTAATGGAATGTGACTGCCCAAACCAGGCATATGACACATTTCTAAACATTTATAATAATGCCTTTGATGATGCATTTCCTCTGCAACAAGTCCGTCCGAAGAAAAAACTATCAAACGCCAGCCATGGATGACTAGAGCCCTTATCTGATCATCAATCACGAAAAATAAATTTTATAGAAAATGAAAGTGTCAATGACACTGTAGCTCAACCTGACAAACATGAAATTGGTAAGTTATAAGTGAAATGGTAAAACTGAAGTTCATTGGTTCCAATGTTATTTGGTGAAACTTCAACATAACAGAATTGTGTGTGCATAACGTCAGAGCAATCCAAGCATTTTTAAATGTAAACTGTAAGGCTGGCTACAGGAAAAATGTTGATACACAAATGCAGTAAGTTCAGAGGTCATTGTAAATGGCAACTTTTTCACAGAAATGAATCTACATGCAGAGGTTTCACTTAATGAGCACGCCAAGTTCGAAAACAATCCTATGATAAATGTGCCCTGCGGGCCATGTCAAAAAAGAATGTAAATGCACAAATGCAATAAATTCAAAGATTGTTGCTATCAGCAACAATTTTTGACAGAAATGAAAAGAAAATCGATAGCTCCTATCTCTGTCACCCTGAATAAGCATATGAAGTTTCAAAACAACCTGATAATGAATGTCCCCTCTGAGGCATGCCAAAGGAAGATTTTTTTTTTTTTTTTTTTTTTTTTTATGGGTTTAACGACACATTAACAGCCAGGGTCATATCATGTCGGTGACAGTTTTACAGGTGGAGGAAGCCGGAGTACCCGGAGAACCACCGAGCAACGACGAGCAGCTGTCAGCTCCCCAACATCGTAACACTGAACTCTGCACCGCAGCACAGGCAGGGTTAGATTGGTTGAAGACATGTGCACCATCGACGTGCAGTACGCCTTAGTACACAGCGCCATCGTGCCCCCATGCAGGCAAGTGAGGTGAAGTGGCCAAAGGAAGATGTTAATGCACAAATGCTGGAAATTCATGAATATACCGTGTAGAGAGTGCAAAAGGGATAAGTTGCTACACAAACACACAGTCCAAAGGCTGGTGCAAACGACAATAATTTTTTAATGAAATGAGAAATGAAAGTGTCAATGACACTGTAGCTCAACTTGTTAAGACATGTACATCTATAGTATGTGACACAGCAATGACAAACATTGAGGTAATGACCTAATAACAAAGGTACATATAAAGTATTGTAACAATCTGTACAAAAATACTGACCGTAGCCTGTAACAAATGTATAGGTAATGCATTGTAAAGGTGGGTGACAGTCAGATGCTAAACTAGAAAGAAATCTTTGGAGTCCCAGAGTGGGTCTGACTGAACCCCAAAATATTTGTTCTCATAGCACAGTGATAACAAAGGCACCCCAAAACACACTCGTTCCTGTCCCAAGGTGAAAACAAAGGTACCCAAGAAGTTTCGTGAAGATCAGTTCATAAATACGAGCTATATAGAAGTTGTGACAAACAAGAGGCCCCACGGGGCCTGAACCGCTCATCTTGTACAGAACACAATTTAAACAGAGTCCAAGAATGAGTCTACATTAAGCAAGCCATCTCCATAGGCTACACTGCCAATCCTCGAGTCCCTCAGGAGTGACAAAAATAATCTGGGCATCATGCCTTTTCTTCAGTTGATCCTAAGTAAAATGTAGAGCTCCCCTATGAAGCCCCTTGATACAACCTATGTGGATTAATCTTAGTACCTCTAGAGGGTACTGAATACAAAATTTTTAATTCATCAGCAAAATGGCCAATTCCGGCTCCCATAGAGAGCCCAAATATTAACCCAGGCTCTTGATTTGAACACAGTTAAATCTGACTTCCCTAGAGATGTTGTGTACCGAATATGAAAGCATTCTGACTGTTGGATCTGAAAAAGAGAAATTGTAAAGAAATTTCTTTGAATTGCACTAAGTTCAAATTTGGGCTACCATAGCGAGCACAAATATTAACCTATGGATCCGATTTGAACAAACTTGAATCTGACCCCCCTAGAGATGTTGTATACCAAATGTGAAAGCATTCTGACAAGTGAATCTGAAGAAGATTTTTGAAAAAATTCCCTCATATTGTACTAAGTTAAATTTCATGTTCCCATATGGAGCCCAAATATTAACCTAGGCACTCGAATTGAACAACCTGGAATCTGACCCCCCTAGAGATGTTGTATACCAAATATAAAAGCATTCCGACTGGTGGATCTGAAGAAGAAGATTTTTAAAGAAATTTCCTCATATTGCACTAAGTAAAAATTTGGGCTACCATAGTGAGCCCAAATATATACCTAAGGATCTGATTTGAACAAACTTAAATCTGACCCCCATAGAGATGTTGAATAACAAATATCAAAGCATTCTGACTGATGGATCTGAAGAAGAAGATTTTTTTAAATTACCCTCCATATTGAACAAAGATAAAATCTGGGCTTCCGTAGAAGCCCAAATATTAACCTAGGGACTTGGTTTGAACAATCTAGAATCTGACCCTCATAACAATGATGTATACCAAATATTAAAAGATTCTGACTGGTGGTTCTGAAGAAGAAGATTTTTAAAGAATATTCCCCATATTACCCTATGTTAAAACTTCGGGCTCCAGTAGAGAGCCCAAATATGAACCAATGAGCTTTATTTCAACAAACTGTTATCTGATCCCCCTATGAATGCTGTATAGCAAATATCAAAAGATTCTGGTGATTGGTTCTGGAGAAAAGATTTTTTTTAATTTTTGCAAATATGCTGACTCAGCATTTTTTCGATGCCCATTACAGAACACTCTAACATAACCGATGGCAATTTTTTTTACCATTCAATTCTACTGGTCATAAGGATACTTCATACCAACTAAAAGCTCTCTGTTCCATGGGGTTTGGGAAATATGGGCGTTTGAAAATATTTCTATTTTTAGCTCCCAGGGTTCCCATGGGGATGCGGGAGTTTGTTTTTTTTTGCATGGGTCAAGTACTTATGACCCAATACTACCACAAACCAAATTTGGTTCATACCGGACCATCGGTTCTGAAAAAAGAAATTTTGCCAAAAATCTTACCCCTCCTATTACAAAGCCAAATATTACTTCACGAACTTCATTTGAACAACTTTATCCTACACCTCATATGGAAGCTCCATAGCAAATATCAAGTCATTGTACACACTGGTTCTTGAGAAGAAGATTTTTAAAATATTTTGGAGCATTTTCCCCCACTCCCTCCCTATGGGGCTGGGCATGCTGAGTTGAACAAAAATGAAATTCCCCTTTGGGACCATCACTCACACAAACTTTCACTTGAATTGGCCCAGTGGCTTTGGAGGAGAAGACCAAAACATGGTGTTGACGGACGACGGACAACGGACGACGGAAGACGGACAGAGAGCGATGAGATTAGAAGTTGAGTACAAAAAACTGATTTACTTAATTTGGGTACAAAATGACCACTGGAAGCCATCTTGAATTTTGGACTGCACCCAGAAACACTCGTTCTCGTCCCAAGGTGATAACAAAGGTACCCAAGAAGTTTTGTGAAGATCGGTTGATAAATACAGCCTCTAGCCCGAACCGTATTGACATGTGCACTTACAGTGTATAAGTAGCACTGAATAAATCAAAGTTCATCTAATTTGCATAATTTCTGCACGAGGAAAAAACCCTGTGCTATATGTGATGTATTCCATGTTACTAAACATTCATACAAAAATTTATTCAAATCAGAACTTTCATACAGAAGTTCTGTACAAAAGACAGATTGCACTAATTTTGGTACAAAATGGCTGCTGGTGGCCATCTTGAATTTCGGACCACACCCAAAAACACTTGTTCTCATCCCACGGTGATAACAAAGGTACACAAGAAGTTTCGTAAAAATCGGTTCATAAATACGGCCTCTAGCCTGAGCCATATAGAAGTTGTGTACAAAAAACTGATTAGACCAAATTTTGGTACAAAATGGCCACTGGCAGCCATCTTGAATTTTGGACCGCACCCAGAAACACTCGTTCTCGTCCCAAGGTGATAACAAAGGTACCCAAGACGTTTCGTGAAGATCGGTTCATAAGTGCAGACTCTAGCCCGAGCCGTACTGACATGTGTACTTACTGTGTGTAAGTAGCACTGAAAAAATCAAAGTTCATCTAATCTGCATAATTTCTGCATGAGAAAAAACCCTGTATTATATGTGATGTATCCCATGGTACTAAACATTCACACAAAAAATTATTCAAATCAGCAATTTCATATGGAAGTTCTGAGCAAAAATCTGATTGCACCTAATTTTGTACAAAATGGCTGCCATCGGCCATCTTGAATTTCGGACCAGACACGAAAACACTTGTTCTCGTCCCACGGTGATACCAAAGGTACCCAAGAAGTTTCGTAAAGATTGGTTCATAAATACAACCTCTAGTCCGAGCCATATTGGCATTTGCACTTATGGTGCTGAAAGTAACACTAAATACATCAAAGTTAGTCTAATTTGCATAATTTACACACGAGAAAAAAAACCTGTATTATATGTATGATGTATCCCATGGTACTAAACATTCATACAAAAAATTATTCAAATCAGTGCTTTCATATGGAAGTTCTGCACAAAAATATGACTGCACCTAATTTTGTACAAAATGGCTGCCAGCGGCCAACTTGAATTTCGGATCCGACCCCAAAACACTCGTTCTCGTCCCACGGTCATAACAAAGGTACCCGAGAAGTTTCATAAAGATCGGTTCCTAAATATGGCCTCTAGCCTGAGTCGTATTGAATTGCTGACGGACAGACGGACAATGGATGACTGGCCATGGCACAAGCTCAAATTTGGCTTTGCCAAAGTTGAGCTGAAAATTAAATAAACCCACTGATCATAATATTCAAAATTATAAAAAATAGTGTCAAATGTTTAATAAAGTTAGAAAACAAAGTAAAGCACTGTACTACAAGAATGCACTAGCAACTAGTAAAAATAATATGCACGAAACATGGGAAATAATAAATACTGCAATAAATAATGCTAAGAAAGTAGCAACATTACCCTTCTGTTTCAACAACGGTGATAATAAAATTGATAATTCATACAGTATTGCCCAAGAATTCAATAATTTCTTTTCGAATACCGGCAAACAAACCAGAGAATCAATTGTGGAATCGAACAAATCATTTTCTGAATATATGGATGAAGACGTCCTGAATAGCTTTTACATTATCCCAACAACCAATACTGAAGTTCTTACGATTGTAAAATCCATGTAATCCAAGTTTAGAAAAGATTGTAATGGCATAACAATGAGCCTCCTCAAAAACACTATCGACCTGTTAGTCAACCCAATAACCCACATTATAAACAACTCATTCCTGCAGGGTAAGGTGCCTACACAAATGAAAATAGCCAAAATAATTCCTTTATATAAATCAGGTGATGTCCAAGACTTTTCAAATTATCGACCAGTTAGTATCCTCCCAGTTTTTTCAAAGATTTTGGAAAAAGTAATGTACAAAAGGCTAATTAGCTTCTTTGAGAGAAACAAAGTTTCAAATCCTTATAAATTTGGTTTCAGGAAAAAACATTCCACTATACACCCTGTCATGCATCTTATTAAACATGTAGCCATTGAAAACAATAAAAAGAGTAAAGATGTCACTCTAGCTATCTTCCTTGACTTGTCAAAAGCACTTGATACTATAAATCATAATATCTTACTCCAAAAACTTGATAAGTATGGAATTAGAGGTCTCACTAATGATTGGTTTAAAAGTTATCTCATGAATACAACTCAATATGTTAATTATAGAGGAAGCGAATCCGACAAAGCCAAAATATGTTATGGAGTGCCACAGGGGTCTATTTTGGGGCCAATTTTATTTCTGCTGCATGTCAAGGATCTCCACCACTCAACCTCCCTGAACCTCCTATCCTTTGCCGATGACACCAGCACATTCTCCTCTTGTAAAGATATTAATCATCTGACCAATTATGTGAACAGTGAATTAGATAAAATCTTTGAATGGTGTTCTGTTAACGAACTCATGTTAAAAAAAAAGAAAATGAAATATATTTTAATAAATCCAACACAAAACGCTACTACTATGACTTATAATATTTCAATCAACGAACAGAAAATAGAGTGGGACAGAATGAAATTGAATCTTTTTTTAAATTCTTAAGAATCTTATTGGATGAACATCTATCTTATAAATACCACATTGACCAAATATGTACAAAAATTGCCTGTGCGAATTATGCCTTAAACAAAGTGAAAAAGTTACTACCACACGAGTCAATGGTAACACTATCAGGGGCAAAATTTCATAATTTTGGGGGCGAATCAAGTTGGATTCGCATGGGAACCACCCGACGCGAATCACAGGAATCCAACTGTTGGGGCATGAAGAATAGCCATGATTTTGTTGAAAGCCTATAATCTGTAAGAACTTTACTAACGTCTGTTCTCCGCCACACATAAAAAACATTCAACTCGAAACTGAAAGTTTAAAAGAATAGAATTAACCAGTTCGTTACCTCTGAACCATTCTCAATTTCTGTGACAGTGTCCGAAGTGCACTGTAACCTCCAAAAGTTCGAATTGTAAATAATAACCAATGTTTTAAATGGAAGCAAAAATACGGGAGGGGGATATAAAAATATTGCCTTGCTTCCAAAGCAATGGTAATATTGACCGACCCCTTAATTTGGAACAATAATTGAACAAAAGTTCCCCGTCCCCCCCCCCCCCCCCCAAAACAAACATGTCTTCAAATTTAGTGCGAAGGCATATTTGTTTAAATGGGGGAGGGGGCCCAGGGGGGGGGGGGGGGGAGGCGGGCATAAACCATGTTTTGGAAGCAAAAATGCAGGGGGGGGGGGGAGGGAGCGTCGATGAATAAATTCAATTTCTCGTGGCAACTTGTCAAGTGAAGAGACTTAGTTAATCTTAAAGTAAAACATCGCTTGACAGACTTTTTGGTAGCCAGGCCTGAGGGCACAACAGTTACAGAGATAAAAGTTAAACAGAAGACAAGTTCAAAGAAGTTGAAAGAACACTTGCAGTTTTAATTTAATTAACTTTTGTAGAGACGAACTAAGAAATCTGAACTCTGTTTCCGTGGTGTTCAGAACCAATCAACAGAAATTACTAGTATTGCAACAAAACTCTGTCTACTTGGCATACATGTATGTACTTGGGGTTACACTTATTTGTTTTTTGGATTCTTAAAAAAAAATCAATTTTGCAAAGTCATTGGTGACCGTGAAATGAATAAAGTGGTGGCCACTATGAACAAAAATATTTAACAGTCTGACTTGTTTGACAGTCACAGTCTGTCACTTGTGTTTTTAGTCAGAATCACTGTCGAGAGTTTGAACTTCGTCATCTGAAGATTCTGTATCCGTTTGTTCAAAGGTGGCATCATCCCATGACATCTTTGAACTGCCAGATGCAACTTCCATGTCTGTTGAATCTTCGACGTGCGAACTTACTTCCAGGCCCCTCAAAAGTTTTTTGATTCGCCGTTTCGTGACAGTACCTAGCCCATCAACATCATTTTCTTTTTCACTTCCATCTAAAAACGAATCACAGGCATTGTTTATCAACTGTTCCCGCACCAATTTGTCATTTAACTGCTCTCTACGTGTACTGAAGTGCAAACAGTGAGAGATCAAAGCTCAGCTTAGTGTTGCGTGCCAATCTGTTACAATACGCCTAACTGAGAACCCATGCTCAACGACAGCAGTTGAAAAGGGGATGCATAAAATCAGTTCGGCCAAGAGGAAAAAATTTCTTTGGCACCATCAATGCTATACACCCAAGCCTAAAACTCTTTAGGTTTTTTTTTTCATCTCCTTCGCAGACAGTTGTGGACCATAGTAATTTCACTTTCAATATTGGCATTTGAGAGTGACACTCTAAAATGCTGACAGAAGTCTTTAACATCATCAACACCAAATTTCACAAGATCTGTTGAGTCGTCAGGCCACAGAGTAGTGTCTATGAATTTTATTTTGGACAAAACATTTGCTGAATTTCCCAGTTCCGAGTACCTATCATTGAAAGGGCAGTATCAAGTTTCTCAAGGGCCATTTTATGCATCTTAGCAACCCCGTCCTTTGTTTGCATATTTGTTAATGTGATGGGCTTGTCGAATTCAACATTCATGAAATGAGATCTGGATTTGGGATTTGAGGGATCTTTCTCCCCATGTCGATCCACTTTAACACAGAGTTTTATTTTAAGAGAATTTTCCATTGAGGGTCTGGGCACTCCAGATCTAGTACTCGCCCCTTAAATGAACAATTTCTGTTGGTGCGGGTGGGACTCCCTTATCGACTCTCTGCCAGAGATCTGATTCACACTTCCCTGGGTTATCAACTAAGAGTTCTTGTTCAGTTTGAAGAGCATGAAATGCACGAATCGAGTCAGCCATTAAACGAGCATCGTCAGACTGAAAAAGATTGGCAGTTGTTGACATCTGCAAAATCAAATCCTCATAAACACGACATCTAATAAGAAAGTTAAAATCTAAAAGTTTTTGCAACCAACTAGACACTTTAGCTGATAAAACTGCATCTTTGCCAGATTCTTTTACATTACCAAAATGGAAAATATAAATTAACCAGTTATAATGTAGTGCATTCAAAGCATGTTTTAAATGTGGAAGGAATCTGGTACCATGTGCTTTCGGCTGACTCAACAGAACGATATTCATCTGGGCACTCAATTTCAAAACAAGACACCACTCTTTTTGACTATTGCGGAAATGTAAATAAATTTCTTTTAGAAAATCATCAATGTCCCCAAAAGAACTGTGCAGGGCATCGCTTGCAGCCAAATCTAATCTGTGGGATAAACAATGAACAGTCACTGCCCACTCTGCAATTGTGGATTTAAAAACAGTAAAAAATAGCTGCCCCAACTATTTTCTTATGAAGACCCCTCTCAAGAAATGTTGATTTTATGGCATCAGAGGATACTTCATCAACAGGTTGCGTATAAAATTTTGCTTTTTCGAGTTCTTTATCACCCAATGTGCACAGTTCCTTCAGAAGGGCATGAAATAAATTATCTGCATCCACAGTAGCGTAGTTTTGCATGGGAACAAACCTGAACAATTCCACTTTGGGAATAAGGTTTTTAGCTGTTCTTATGCAAATTAATTCACTTTCATATGTGAGATGTCTCTTGGCAGCAGCACTGCCATCGATGAGCCAGCTGTAGAAATTAGTATCTGAAACAGCTTTCCTCAAATTATCAACCATTTGTCCAGCGACTATATGGTTGAACACCTTCGCTGAATGCGGGTTGCAAAACGCTGTGGTTGTTTGTAAACCTATCTCCTCACAGGTCTCAAGGAAATCCGGAAATTGACTATAGGGTTTTTCCTTTCGGCCAAGATACACACTTGCACACATTAAAGGCTTTAGGGCTACTTTTGCCAAAACTCGTGCACTTGAGAAGGATTCACTGATTGTTTTTTGTTTTTTTACAAGTGGGCTGTCCCGTTTCTAGTTCCATACATTTTCGATGACCGTTCGAATTGAGATGTTGTACTAAATTTGGCTTCAGTAGATGAGACGTGTCATTTTGCCCGTAGGTAATCACATCGTTACTGATCTTGCCTTTGTATGATGCTAGCACTTTCTTGCAATGCTTTTTGAACACTTTACAGAACGCTTGCACAATTTTCTCTCCCGTCGAGTCAGTTTCAAATTGAAAGTTGTTGCGCAATTCCTCGTTCCATTTCTGCAAACTTTTTTTTAGAAATCAATTTACATTTTGATGCCATTTTGCATGTCTTCGGTTCATTAAGTTTAACAGACGAAGAATGAGTCGATGTGGTGTGACCTGTTGAAAATAGCAACAAGAAAAAGTGATGCTGGACAACTTGGGTTATCTGATCTGCCTAACACTATTTTCCTATCGATTGAAGACAACCAACCGGAGTTGCCAAGCATCATTTTATCTTGTTGTCATTTGGTGAACAGGTCATGTGCACCAAATATTGTCATGAAATTCCGCATCTCTTGATGAATCAGAGCGATTATTTGGGAGTTGAAAGTTGCACTTAATCAAGTGTCTACATGTTTGCGATGTTTTAGATGAAAACGAAAATAAAAAACGAAACTTTATTCCCAATTTTTGCGTGATTCCACCGAGATTCGCGCACTTGGTATTTTAGGCAAATCTTCATGCGAATCGATTTGTGGATTCGCGTCGAAATTCTGCCCCTGACTATATTATGTGCTCATTCACAGCCATATAGCTTATGGAATACATCTTTGGGGTAACTCAAACTCTACAAAGAAGCTATTTCTTTAATAAAAAAGAAGCATTCGCATTATAAATAATAAACGATACAACACCCACACTGACCCATTGTTTCTTAGAGATCGTATCCTAAAAGTAGAGGATCAATATAAGATGCAATCTCTCCTGTTTGTTCATGATTGGCTTAACAATACTCTGCCAGTCTCATTTAACAACTTCTCAGAAGACCTAGAATCACCAGACAATCTTATCCATTGGAAATGAAGTGTATTAGGACAAAGTCTCTAGACTTATTTCCAGTATTTGCTTACCCCAAATTATGGAATGAATTAGATTGGCACCTGCATGCAATTTCTAATAAAACCCTCTTCAAGAGACAAATTTCAAACAAGTTTTTAGGAGCGCGTACACAAATGATGTTCATTGTAATAATCCTTATTGTTTGGATTGCATTCAGTAGAGATCATCTCTTTGTGTATTATACTAAAATTAATCAAACAAGAATTGTATTTTATGGCTAGTATAGGACCTAGTTCAAACACATAGACATCAACGACTGTCTAAACTAGACTCTGTTCTTATGTTTTTGGTTATATTTGGCCACAAATGTATACAAGTGACTTTAAAAATAATAAAAATAATAGAATAAACAAATTAGTTTGTGTGATACTCAAGTGTCTTTCCAGCTCGTCACAATATTTCTCCCTACCAGGTCTAGCTCAAGTAGCATCTGGGATAGACTATACTGTCCTGGTCAGTGATTGAGACAGGGGGCATGGTGGGGAGCCTGAAATGTACAGCAGCCACCAAGAGCCATATTATTTTTAAGTCCCTAAGTTGTCCCAAGTGATATTCAGTCTCAGATATATGAGTCAAAGTATTTTGTCGACAGCATTTAAGTGTGCTCCTACAATGTCCAGTACAATGTTGTAATATAATTTATACTGGGGATAACAGGAAGACAGCCAATCTGGCTATGTTATTCCCCACAGTGTACATATGTGTTTTCATTTTCCATTGTTATCATTATTCTTGCAGACTGTTATGTGTATGTTTATTGTAAAATAACGAATCAATCAATCAATCAATCAATCAATCAATCTCAAGCTGTTTAATTAGACAATTTTATGTTTAATGTGCTGTTTTTTAAATTACTTTTTATATAAAAAACAAATTTCGGAGGGCATTTTGTCCACCCCTACATTCCAGTGTGAGAATTTTGTCTGCATTTTCACTTATGGCATTATGTCCGAGGTCATTTTACCCTACAATCATCTTCACTGATAGTGCATGTCACTAGATTTAACTAGAAGGGGTATCAGTACCCTGTAGCACAACAACAGCTAATTTTGTACAAAATAGCTGACAGCGGCCATATTGAATTTTGGACTGTACCAAAAAAACACTCGTTCTCGTCCCACAGTGATAACAAAGGTACCCCAGAAGTTTCATAAAGATCGGTTCATAAATATGGACTCTAGCCCGAGCCGTGTAGACGGCACGACGGACGATGGGCCATGACAATACCTCAAATTTGGCTTCGCAAAAGTTGAGCTAAAAATTAATTATTAACAATAGACAAATGTAGCATTTGTGGGCGACAAGCGTAAATTCGTAATCCAATTAACTACCAACAAGACAAAGGATTAATAACACCACCACGCACACCGAGGAACTTCCGCAAAGTTACTTACCTCAATTCAGGAAGTTACTGCAATTCAGTAACTTACTACAATTCAGGAACTTAATGCAAATAGGTTTGGATAATGTGTTTGGTGGTCGGATTGGGGTCAACTCAAATATGGTTCAGGAATCAGGTTGCTCAGGAACGTGGACTCGTCGTAGTGGGTGCAGTTTGACTATGGGACGATCGGGTGCAATTCTTTTTCAACATGAATCTATCCATTTTTGTGTACTTCAGCACTATTTTAATTACAAATGGAAAGAAATACTCTATGTTTAGGAGGACCGACCGGACCCAAGCAAGTTCAACTGGACGACATGTATAGTTCAATGTCACTCGCTCACTAACAACTTTATGACTTTCTACAAGTACAAATCATAGCAAAACTTGCTGCGTTACTTTTGGGTACTGTGCTCTAAAATGGAAAAAGCAGTACTCTTATTCTGTCGAAATTTCTTACCAATTTCCCGAACCAATAATGCAAACTCTCTTTTTGGACATTTTTGGTGCAACTTGAGAGAGAATATTTCGACCAAAACTAATATCGTCCTTCACCTCTGGTTTACCTGTTAGAAATAGACGAGAAGTGTAAATCGAGCAACCCTTGCCTGTTTCTGGTCTATCTGGGAGATGTTCGATTCACTTCTGAAATTCATTTAATTTTTCACCAAGGTTTCGCTCCATACCTTGCAGAGAAGACGCGAATTATGAAGCCACAGATTTATGTTGAGTGAACCTGGCAGAACGAGTTTTACAAATAAAATACTGCCTTTTTTATTTATCACATTTTGTGATGAGTGCCTGGGGAGGGGGCACAGGAGGTACGTGCCTCACAACTTTTTTCCAGAAATAGCTGAGAATGAGAGAGATAGAGGGAGATTATAAGCCAACATGATCTGCCATTGCAATCTTAACCCTTTAGGCTTTAACGAAATCGAACACGAACAGCAGACGACAATCTCAAAATATTTCTTGAATGACTAAACATTTTCATTTTTTGATTCAAAACATAGATTATAACCCCTCGTTTGAACAAGTTCTTTTAACTCGTTGCAATGGGTGTCATAAGCTATATTCTGTTATACAAACATATATGAAGAGATAATAAAATGTGAATGGCGATATTTATGAATAGGCCCGGTCACATAAGGCGTTTACGTTGGGTAAAGGGTTAATGGAAATTAGGAGGAAGGGGTTGTACATATTCTTTTTACTCTCAAGATTTGATCGACTATTCCCTCGTTTGAATTGAGTTGTCTCCTTTACGGCCTTGAATTCTTTAGCTAATGAATCGACCGAATCCAACCGTGTATTCAGGGCGGCGGAACCGGGATGGGGAAGGGGGGTGCTGTGGGCACTTCAGCCCCCCCCCCCCCCCACTTTTTTTGCCGGGCCATGTTTTTTTGTATGCATGTATTTTAACACAACCAATAACTGGTGAAACAAGGGGCGGATATTTTCGTCAGCTATGTTTCTCTCGTACTGGTTCAGTTTCGGATCATTTTTTGCAGTAAGTGGCAGCAAACGCTAAAATATATACAGTCTGTTAAAAAATCGGTTGATCCTTTACCTAACGAATCGCCCGCATCCGCCCGCGTAATATGAAAATTGAGCAGTTGAAAAAATTTAATTTTTCAAAATATTTCAACAAAACCATATCATGTGACCCCTCATTGGAACGAGCTCATTGAGCCCTTTCCAATGAGAGGTCACATGATATGGTTTTGTTGAATTGTTTTTTAATTTGTTAAAAATTATATTTAAAATAATAAATTTTGATATCGTCTGCGTTGGGTAAAGGGTTAACTGAAATAGATCGTAATCTTACAGACATAGGCCTACAAGTACCAAATCCACCCGAGACAAAAAATGTGTAAAATGTGAAATTTGCCTTGTGCTATGTAGGAACGTCATCATATCTATTTTGTCTGTAGGTCTACAGGTTTCAGGCAAACTGTCGAGGCGATCGGATAGGTATGGCGATCCTATTTCTGATTAATCTATCCTTCCATGGGTAACAAATAGTATAAGAAACATTGCCTGTTGGCGGAAATTAGAAATAAAACTCAACAGCGTGGTCATGTCGATTTGGGTCAGATTTTTTAGGTCTATTTTGAATCAATAATTGCAACATGCATCATGCATGCTGCATATTCTACACGTATAAATTAAGATGAATGACAAAACTTTCTGAAATCACACTAAATTCAAACCGACGATTCTAAAATCCCTCAAACAATCGAAGTTTAGAAATCGATGATGAATAGCCAAAAGTAAATAAAAACATACCCATCTTCACCCGTCTCACCGGGAATCACCGCCAAACATAAACATAGAAGAGCGGTTATAAAACTTGAAACCAAAGGTGTTTCTTACAACGAAATCCAAAAACCAAGAACTGGAATGAAACTCGAAAGTTTCTGGCTTTATGTTAATATCACCTACCACAAACACCGCCCAAAGTTAAAATTCGTCTTCTATCTTTCCGATTTATCGACAGGATAATCTTTTCACATGTTCGTTGTCTGCACAATGGCTAATCGTGGCCGCAAAATGGAGATAAAGTCAAGTGTAGTCAATTGTTTATATCCATGTTGCCGCTTTTAGAGGACTTCTATCCCAGGCTTTGGTGATTGGGTCCTAGTTAACCAGTAAAACAGAGCTTGCTTACCACAGTAAACAAGCACTGCTTCACCTCCCGGGAATCCCACTGGTGATTTAATGGTGTTTTACATTCATTTAAATATAGTTTCCACAAAAATGGGCTCCCTTTCGCCAATAACCAACATCACGTTCTCCCCCTACTCTCTCGAAGCAACAATGTCCTGGTCACACGCACGCCAGGTATCGGTAGGTGGTGGAAATGCTTTATCAATAGGTTCCTTGGTACATCTATTAACGGCTATTGGCTAATGGGGAACTGAGCGACGTACCTGCTAACGTCCAGCTTCACTACTATCATCCACTGCAACCGCTATACTTATATACCGGAGTTATTTACGGGTAACCATCGTCGGTTATGACCCCCCCCCCACCACCACCACCACCACCACCACGCTCCAAACACTCAAATTTCCAAGAACAAATGATTGCGAAGTGTATTTTGAATCAGCTTGTTAAGTTGATTCCAATAGAACAAGAACCCTCCCTTTTCTGTTTTTTTTATTTCAGATACCTTGCAGATAAAAATGCTTCTGGTGCTAAATCCACCGAGCTGAAAACAGGCAATAATTAACTTATTAAGGGCCATAATTTCGCTCAATATGGTCGAACTGTGTCAGTTTTCGAACTCATTCAAGGCATTGAGAAAAAAGTTTCACAAATATTGAGCAAATCCGTTGTTTGTCCAAGTAATCGCTCTAACGAGCTGAAGACGGTCGGAAATTAACTAATTAGAGGTCATAACTTCGCTCAGTAGCGTATGGCCGAATCGCACCGGTTTGCAAAATCGCCCAAGACACTAAGAAAGTCTCACATACCAAATATTGACCAAATCCATTGATAGTGGTTCACGTTATCGCAATAACGAGCTGAAAACAGACCAATTACTAATTAAGGACCATAACTCTCGCTCAGTATGGCCGATCCGTACCAGTTTTCGAACCGTTCAAAACATTATTAAGAAAGTCTCACATACCAAATCCATTGATATTTGTTGAAATTATCGCGCTAACAACCTGTAAAGAGCAAAAATTAGTGGACGGTTGTTCAGTGGTACGGCATTGAACAACAAACCGAAAGGTACACGGCTTGATCGCTACCAGGGGTAACTGTGTTGTGCCCTGTGCAAGGCACTTAATCCCGATTGCCTAATTGGGGCATAATTGGGCGCCGTGCACTGAGGCGTACAGTTCGTTGATGGTGCATTTGGGTTCAACCAATGCTAACCCTGCTTATGCGAAGTTAGTACACTGGGGAGTTTGACAGTTGCTGGCCTGCTCGGTGGTTATCTCTGGGTACTCCGGTTTCCACCACCCGTAAAACTGACCAACACGAGGTGACCCTGGATGTCGAAAGTGTCCTTAAACACTAATTAATAAATAAATAAATAAATAAGTTATCGCATTAACGAGCAGAGAACAGGCAAAAAATAACTAATTAAGGTCAATAACTCAAACCATCAGTTTTCAAACTCATTTGAGACATTGTTAAGAAAGTCTCACATGTCAAATATTGACCGATTCCATTGATATTTGGTCAACTTATCGCGCTGATGAGCTGAAAACAGGCACAGATTAACTAATTAAGGGCCATAACTCCACTCAGTATGGCCAAACCGCACCAGTTTTCAAACTCGTTCGTGACAACATTAAAAAAGTCTCACATACCAAATATTGACCAAATCCATTGATATTTGACGAGAAGGGTGATGCTCGCCCGTCGGGTCCTACTAAATACCGAGGGGATACCGAGTTGAAGGGAAATAAATAAGTAAGAGTTGTTTAAAAGGTTTAAATATATGTGCAGACATATAATTTAGTCATTTGAAGCAATATATGTGATATAACCGTTGATTTATTCGAGTAAATGCAAGATATATAGACCGAGCTGTCGCCGAAAACTGCCCCTCGGTATTTAGTAAGTAGCTTTGTAATTAATAGGCTACCTCAGTGTCACCGTGTCTGGATGAAGCGCGTAAGTGCTAAATGGGTATCACAAGAGAGATCACTGGAATATTTGATAAAAATAAAACTCCCATCAACTTTTATTTCGCCTTTGGACAGGCAGAACTTTTGTCATTTGCCATTGTTGGCTTTATGCCGTTATTAGGGTTTTGTGGCATTCTGTGATAAGTATCGTTCTGTTGTCCCCGATACACCCAAAGCTGCAACTTGTGTTCAGTATATGTGTATATACAGTATTTTTTTCAGCTTTCTCGGCTCAGAGTCAACAGCTTTAATTTGACCTTGGTTTTTTTGTTGACACTTTCGCAGTTGTTATTTGTCCATAATTTTGGAATGTCAGTATGTGTCTGTCTTGGTTCGGATACTTTGGATTTTAATTTAGGTAAAAATGTCAATGCCAAATATTTGCTGTCTCTGAAAAGCGTCGACAGGTCAGTTGAAATTTCTTCGTATACAACAGGGTCCTCAGTCGTGAGAAGCCATGTATCTGAATTGAAGATAATGATGATCATGTTATTTGCGATTTCTTTATGTATCTTATGAAGATTGTGGAGCGCATTCTCCTGAATTCAAATGCCTGGTACATAATATGTGTGTTGAGTTTGAGAAGCAGGCTTTGATTGCAATTGCCGACAGCCACAAATTGAACTAATTATCAAGTCACAATGTGATTAACATTTCCCACTGTCGCTTATTGAGATGCAGCCGCTGTAAATACGGTACTAATTACCAAGCTACCATCTAAATACCGAGGGGGAAGATTTTTCAGTGAACGCTATTACTTTAGCGCCCATAATTCTCAAATGTGGCATTAAAACCTGGCACATACTGCTTAAATGTATTCATATACTCAAAATACACAAGCCCATACCCTTTTCAGAGTTTTCAACCCCATTCCCACCCATTATGTTTCTTCATCTCGGTATCCCTCGGTGTACATCGGTATCCCTCGGTATTTAGTATGACCGCACCCGTCGCCCCGTCATCTGCTCGCCGACTTCATCAAACTATAGGTCGCCTTATAGGCAAAAACTCAACCAAAAAGGTTGATTAGTTGGTAAATTGGTATTTTGTGTACATTTCAACTTTCAAGATCGTAAGGATGATATGGTGAGAATAAATGAAATCAGATTCAGCGTTAATTTATTGCCCCGATGAACTTTCATAAATTCTTTCTTTCTGGTGCTGGCAATGTAGGTCCTATTCCAGTTGGATAATAGCTCATACACGTCTACAATTTGATAACTTGAGACAAGTACTATTAGTTTAGTTTAATAGTTTAATGCATTACACCACAATGGCAGTTGCACAATACAAACATAACAAATAAGAAGAATTAGTAAACATGATATGTACGGTAATATAAAGTAGTAATGACATTTTTCTTCAAGGTGATCTCGCTAACAGAATGACCAGATCATGTTAGAAATAATATTAATCGATTTACTATCACAGTTTTTCAATATATAATAGTATTTCTCCGAATCATTTAATTGTTCAATATTTTTGTTTTCTTTTATAATTTCTTCGAACACCGTTTCCCAATTTTCGGCATATGCCTCACAACACATAACAAAATGTTTTTCGCTCTCTAGGTATCGCACACCTGGCATCTCCTATCATTTAGGGGCGTTGTTATGATCCGTGGTATCCCACAGGAGAAATGTGGAGAAGATACCCAATATTTTATCAGTCATTTTATTGATAGTAGTATAAACAATTCATTACTTTAAAACGTCAATGGAAAGGATGATATTACGGTTCAATGAAAATACTGGAAGTATATCTGAGATTGCAGTGCAAAATTGCAAGTCTAATGAAAAAGTTCAACAAAGTACGCGGGCAATGCCATCTTGTCCACCAAAATGGAGACAGGAGCGTCGCGAAGATGACAGATTGATCGAGAGGGTGGTGATAGTGATGCTGGGTCACCCGCTACCCGAATCGGGTACCACGGCTGTCCATTTGTATGACCGACTGTGTTTGTGACGCTGAAGTGTCTAAATAGTCTCTTTCGAATGTACTGACACGATTAATAGCAAGAGCGAATGGATATCTAAGACACCAACCCAGACAGTCGAATCAGGTACCACAACCGTCCATTTTGTAAGACCAAACTGCGTGTCCGACGTATGACGTAAGTTCAAGTATGTAAATCATGTCTCGTGCGAAAGTAGTAACACGATTACTAGCAAGACCAAACGGATACCTAAGACTCCAATCCAGACAGACGAAAATGTCCAGACTGGCAAATTAACATCTCCAACCTCCCGCAAGTCACACTTTGCCGAACAAGTCTTCTCCTATTTATCCTTCAACTCTAAGAAAGGGAACCCTGGCTCCGTTCGGGGCAAATCCCTCTATGTTCGCAGAGCACCCACCAGATGTCGATCCCAAATGGAGTGCTTGCCCCAACACAACCCTTCCAAATTTAACTTCACATGACCACTAATTCACGCAACAGCTCACCCCATCACTGATGGATACGGGATCCATTTAGGCTTCTCGTCGCCAAAAATCGACATACTTCATTAAGCCACCTCATGGCAAACCTCGACCCCTGGTCGATTAGAATTTCCTTAGGAAGCCTAGCCTCTCAAATACTTCGCGCAAGTCCTCGGCGATCTTCCCCGTCTCCGTCCTATGCAGTGCTAACCTACCATTGTTAAAATATATCTTTGTCTTTCATCCCATATTAAACAGGTCCTGTAAAATTCCAGTGCCAGCCACCTCGAACGACTCACACGTTAACGGCACTTCCTATAAGCGCTCCCGGGACCCTGTCCTTGGATCTACCACCGCGTTAGCCTCACACCGGCTCGTTTCTATGATCACCTTGCATGCGTCCACCTATCTGACAGAGGGGTTACCTTTTTGGTCCTCTCCTGGGTTCTTCACACGAACCTCCCTTGTCGTGTTTGACGCCCCCCCCCCCCCCATCCCCGTGACTCAGCGGGGCGTTTTCTGCTGCAGTCTGAGTCTCCTTCGCCTCTGCTGCTTCAACACTGGTTAGCGCCCTGTCTAACCACTTGTCGGCATCCTACATCACCATGATCTATCGTAAAAAGGTCCATCTATACAAATGGCTAACACACTGCCACTGTAAAATAGGTTATACGCCCACCCCCTCCCCACCCTTCGTAAGGGGAAACTCCTAACCGTTCCATCAATCAACAGATGTTCTCCACCCACTGGCCGCCACGCTGATACAACCTATATCACGTAGCATATGAACCTTTTGACGCCCCCACATACCCTTGGTACATCGGTACCTTCCGCTTCTCCCCATCTCCACTGATAATGGCGAGAATCGCCCCCTCTTCTAAAACAAGCTCCCTTTCATTTGCATCACGAAGGGGCGTATTCCAGGCCCAGAAGTTTGGCAAAATGCCGCCACCTGCCTTTCCCCCGGCCAGATAACTGCCAGGTTTATGGGTAGTAGCTATTCCCTTCCATTTCTCCGGGTAGCACGGTTTGTCCCCAAAGGGAGACTTCTTTTCCAACGTCCCTTCGCTAAATATCCATTCCTACCGCACATAAAACAACACATCTTTAGCTCCTGTTATCCCATTACTACCAGTTACTTGCCTGTTATGGGTGGTTGCATTTATCCGGTGCATTTGCAGCCTGGTTACCCCAAATTTTTTGGCGGGGAGTGGGTAATATTCCCCCCCCCTCCCATTGGCCTCTAAATACTGCTCAACTATCTTGGTCATTTCCTCAACATTATTCTTCCTCCTCTCTTTAACGAAGATAAATAAATTGCTCCCTCGTGAGCAAATCTTTGAGAGACTGAAATACGTCGTCGATGTTCGATAACCTCCACCCTACGATCAAAGTATCTATCTATCCTCTTCGGTAAGCTACAACCTCTCTGTTATAGCTTTCTCCAGTTATTCGTAATCATCACTCGGTCAGGAGGCATACTTTTATAACTTGCAAGGATTTCCTGTTAACAACGGGCTTAAATTTACTCGCGGCGAATCCACAGGGCAGTGATGATATGATGAAAACCTTTTCAAATCGCTTTAGGTATGCATCAATGTGCTCACCGAACTTGGGAAATGGGGGCCTACCATGACCACCCCCCATTCGTCCCCACACGTACCATTAGCCCCTTGCACCAGCAACCCCCCCCCCCCCCCGCTTCAACCCTGCCGGAGCTTGAACAGAGTTAGAATGTTGAGGAGCCGGCAGTTGCTCGTCAATGCTCGGTGGTTCTCTTCGGCTTCCCCCGCCCGTAAAACTGTCATGGTCACGATTAACCATTGTGCATAAGTATGTGACCTTAAAACCAATAAATAAATAAATACCTGAGACCCTAGTTCTAGCTATTATCAGTTCGAGGGTCAACACATGCTGTCGCCCTGCCCTTCATCTCGTAATGCCAACCCTTTTTGCGCTCAATTCCGTGCTCGGCAACATCTCTCTCTGCTCTTTCATGCTCAACTTCAGCTCGTCGTTCTGCCGTTTCGTTTCTTTCTCGCGCAGTCTGTCTCTTTCTCATGTTCGACTGCATATTTTCACCCACTTTCACTCTCGAGAGCAAGCTCTCATACCTAATACTTTTGTTAGTCCCTTACAAGTATTTGCAGTTCACCCCTGTATAGATTCCACCCCTTCTGCCTTATGAACAGTCAAATTTTACACCAAGCTATGTGAAGGCTTATGTATGCAGAATTATCCACGCGCCTATTTTTCACGCTTTACCCTCTCTATCGACTCGATTATTCTACTGAATAGTTAATTACTTGTGGGTCCGATCTACATGTAAATGAAAGTGTCAATAACACTGTAGCTCAACTTGACAAACTTTGACTTGGTAAGTTATAAGAGAAATGGCAAAATTGAAGATCATTGGTTCGAATGTTATTTGGGAAACTTCAACATAACAGCATTGTGTGTGTGCACAACGTCAGAGTAATTCGTGCATTTTTAAATGTAAACTGTTGGGCTGGCTAAAGGAAAAATGTTGATACACAAATGCAACAAGTTTAAAGGTAATTGTAAACAATGTTTTTCACAGAAATGAATGCTAATCGATAGCCTATGATTTTATCTAGATGTCTCGCATAATGATCCTATGATAAATGCGCCCTGTAGGCCATGTCAAAGAAGAATGTTGATGTACAAATGCACTAAATTCAAAGAAAAAAAACAATAGCTCCTATCTAGGTCATCCTGAATAAGCATACCAAGTTTCAAAACAACCCGATAATGATTGCCCAAATGCACGAAGTTTGAAGGTTGTTGTTAGTGGAATGTGTTTTTCATCATTTTTTATGGAAATTCATAAATATGCCCTGTTGGGGGGTTAAAATGGATAAGTTGCTGCACAAATTCAAGAAGTTCAAAGGCTGGTGCTAACGACGTATTGTGACGGAGATGAAAAAAAGATCAATAGCTCCCATCTGGAGGTCACCCGAATACGCATACCATGTTTCAAAGCTATCTATTCATAAATGTGCCCTACAGGACATGCCAAATGAATATGTTGATGCACAAATGCTCCACAATGCTACAGCAACGTCTTTTTTAAAGAACATAACCAAGTTTCGAAGCAATCCATTCATAAATGTGCCCTGTAGGACATGCTAAAGGAATATGTTAAGGCACAAATGCTCTAGTTTTAAACGTCACTGAGGACGGCAACATTTTTTGACGGAAATGGAAGAAAATCGATAGCTAGAGGTTACCCCAAACAAGCATACAAAGTTTCAAACTGATGCATTTATAAATTCACCCTGCAAGGCTTGTCAAAGGAAAATGTTGGTGCACAAATGCCATGAGTTCAAAACTCATTGCTAGCGGCAACATTTGGCAACGTTTTTCTCGAGAAATGAAAGAAACTCAAAAGCTCCCATCTGGAGGTCGCTCTAAACAAGCACACCATGTTTCAAAGCGATCGAATTGTAAATGTGAACTGTGCAGTGTTCCAAAGGAAATTGTTGCCAGACAAAATGGCAATGCTGAAAGTTGTTGCTAATGGTAACATTTTTTGACAGAAATGACAGGGGGGGGGGGGGGATCAGCCAAAACATTACGGATACAAGGTGAAGGTGGAAATTTTGACATTTTCAATTTTTGGGACCCACCACCCCCGGAATGCAAATTTTTGCCAGTCATGTCTTGAACACCCACCCCTCCCGCACAGTTTTTCCTCAAAGACAATTGGGGACCCACCCCCAATTTATAAAATCTAAATATAAAGCGAAGTATTCAAATTACCTAAATAAAAAAAAAAATTAAAAAAACTTTTCCCAAACATGAAAGGTGCCGCAAACCAACTTGTTCGATATCCCAGCCCCGCTCTTGGGCATCCAAGGCACCCCTAGCCAAAATGGCTCAAAAACAATCTCTCTGCATATAAAGCCACAACGGAAATGCAACATCAGACCCCCAGGCAACCACTGGAACCCGCCTCCACCAACTAAATTGCAGATATACACCCATTCATGTTCCAAGCAACACAACCCTTACCCCGATGTACAACATGTCTATGCTGTTCAGACACCAGTCGAATCCCACCACCAAGAAGCCCTGCCCAAAATATATTGTTCCCACCTGGATATCTTCAACTGTCCACAAGAAATAGTTGTTTTTCATTTCATTACTTTTCGGTTAAATGTTTAGTTTGTACAGCTGGTCTGGGAGAGACCTAATACTGTTCTTTGGCCCATGCCAGGGTGGCTTGTCTGAGATGAATTGCCTCTTATTTTTTTATGTTAGTGTCACTAGAATCATATTTACCTTGAAATTATACACGTTTTCCACAATCAAGATTTTTATTCTATCAATCTTTCCAATTATTCCATACATGGAAGCACACAAGACCAATGGCACGAGGCACCCTGAGCTTACAGAAGAATCAAATAATAGGAGCTATAAAGCACTAATAAGAGGCAGACTGCCTCAGTAGAGATATAAAGGAGTGAAAATCATGACAAAATAGCTGGGAATCACTTTTTTGTTTTGCAAATTTTTGCCAGACCCAGAACAGGACACACCCCTAATGAAGAGTAAAACATGGATGGGGGAAAATTCTAACATGGAGCCCCCGAATACATTATCAATGCTCTATTCTGTTCTAAGTTATGAATCTAAGCACTTGAATTCACTTTGGTTGTAATTACTTGTCTGTAAAATGATATTTGGCAAAAAATCGCATGACACTGGCAAAAACTGCACTTTGGGGCTCGGACCCACCCACCCACCCGGACCTTGTATCCTGGCATTTTTTTGCGACCCCCCCCCCCCCCCCCTTGGAAATGAAAGAAAATCTATAGCTCTCATCTAGACGTCACCCTAAACAAGCATACACAGTTTCAAACCATTCCATTCATAGAAAAATATTGATGCAAAAACGGCAAATTAGTTAAAAAATCATTGCTAACATTTTTCAACGCAAATGAAAGAAAATCAATAGCTCGCATCTAAAGATTGACCCAAAGCAGCACACCAAGTTTCAAAGCAATCGACTGTGACCTGTGCGATGTGCCAAAGGAAATTGTTAAAGTTGATGGTAGTTGCTAATGGCAACTTTTTTATGGAAATGAAAGAAACTACCCTCTGGAGGTCAACCCAAAAAACATACCAAGTTTCAAAGTGCTCCATTTATGAATGCACCTTGAAGGGAGTGCCAAAGGAAAATGCTGATGCACAAATGCACTTAGTTTGAAGGCCGTTGCTAACGGCAACTCTTTTGACAAAAATGGAAGAAAATCGCTTGCTCCCAGCTGGAGGTTACCCTGAATAAGCATACTAAGTTTCAAAGCGATTTGATGATAAATGTGACCTGTGCAGTGTGCCATAGGAAAATGTATGTCGATGTCCAAACAGATAAGTTGAATGTTGTTGCTAACGGCATTTTTTCTCAAGGAAAATGGAATGAAATCAAAAGCTCCCATCTAGAGGTCAGCCCAAACAAGTATACTTAGTTTGAAAGTGACCCATTCATGAATGCACCCTGAAGGACATGCTAAAGGAAAATATTGATGCACAAATCTACAAAGTTCAAAGGTCAAGGTAACAGCAACAAGTTTCAATGGAAATAAAAGAAAATGTATAGCTCCTATCTGCCTATCTGGAGGTGACTCCTAACACACATACCAAGTTTCAAAGCGATGCGGTAAATGAGACCTGTGCAGTGTGCCAAAGGAAATTGTCAATGTACAAAATGGATGTAAAACATTGTTACTGACGGAAGCGTTTCTCAACGGAAATGAAAGAAATTCAATAGCTCTCATCTAGAGGTCACCCCAAACAAGCATACCAAGTTTCAAAGCAATCCATTCCTGAATGCACCCTGCAGGGCGTACCAAAGAAAAAACTGATGCACAAATCCACAAAGTTCAAAGGTCGGTGCTAATGGCAACGTTTTTTCTTGGAAATGAATGAAAATCAATAGCTCCCATCTAGAGGTCAGTCCGAACACACATACCACATTTCAAAGTGATCTGATGATAAATGCAACCTGTTGTTGTCGTACAAAACGGAAAAGTTGAACGTTTCTCGATGGAAATGAAAGAAACTCGATAGCTCCCATTTAGAGGTCACCCCGAACAAGCATAGCAAGTTTCAAAGCAATCCAGTCATAAATGTGACCTGAAGGGCATGCCAATCGAATATATTCACACACAAATGCACTAAGTTCAAAGGTCGTTGCTAATGGCAACGTTTTTCATTGAAATGGAAGAAAATCAATAGCTCCCATCTCGAGGTCACCCCAAACAAGCATACCAAGTTTCAAAGCGATCAGATCATAAATGTGGCATGCGCTGTGTGCCAAAGGAATATATTGATGCAAAAATACACTAAGTTCAAAGTTCATTGCAAACGGAAACGTTTTTGTTTTTTTTTTTGACGGAAATGGAAGGAAATCGAGAGCTCCGATCTAGCGGTCACCCCAAACAAGCATACAAAGTTTCAGAGTGATCTAAAGATAAATGTGACTTGTAGGGCATGCCAAAGGAATATATCTTGATGGATAACAAAACTAAGTTTAAAGATTACTGCCAACGGCAACATTTTTTGATGGATAAGGAGGAAAATCAATAGCTCCCATCGAGAGGAGGGTACGGGTCCAGTCGTCACCGGACCAACTCGCCACCAGTGGCGAGTTGGCCCGATTTCTGATGGCGACTTGGCCCACTTTGATGACCACTATTATAGGTTTAGTAATCCGAAAAAAAACATTTAAAGAATGAAGAATCCGTTAAAAATCCTCAAATACGATTTCAAATAGCTTTACGCAAAAACTCTATACGTCTCATCACTACCTGTCTTTTCAATGAGAACGTGTTGGGTGTTTAATTTTATACTTTGTTTGCTTCATTCTTTGTCATACCGCCCATGAGCACTATATATCGCCGGGTTACCGTCATCAATATTATCTCATCTCATTTCACAATGCCTGATTCTGCAGAATGTATCCAATGCAAAACAGAAGTAAGGCTGCGACAACATGCCATCGACTGTGACGACTGTGGGAGATGGCAGCACAGACTGTGCAACACTGACATCAGTTTAAGGGACTACCGTTTTGGCAATGGCAGACAGATTAGTGATTAATTTCCAGTGAGACGAGTGTAAAGAGAGGTAAGTTATACTTTAATCCATTACATTAGGGGTTGATTCGTCCTGTCATATATACTATTTAATGTCATCGTGTGAGAACCATGAGGTTCTATCTCCTACTGGGAGATAGAACCTCATGATTCTCACATGACGAATCACTTTGAATTCCCGAGTCGTCGTACTTACACTAAGGGCGAGGCGGAGGAGGGGGGGGGGGGGGGGGGGTCTGGAGCTCACAATATATGTTTTTTGGTTTATAATACCTCACAAAAGTAAGTAGTCTATTATTTCTTATAAAAAATACCTAAAAACCTATCAAATTTGCCTTTTCCAGTAGAGCCCTAGATACACAAAACAGAGCTATATTGGCAGAACTGAATGAAGAAAATGGTCTCAGTCTCAGTGAAGAAGCTTTTCTTGAAGGTTGACCCTCACGTCTCTCAACCACTGCGTTTCTTAGAAAGTGTTCAGCCGTTTACGCTGAGAAGAAGAAGCCGACAGCACCAAGTGAGGTCCAACCGCAGAATTAACATGTGCTAGATATATTTTATTAAATATTTTATTAAGCATGTTCGTTGTCAAAACTTATTCATTTGTAATCATGACATTATTTCCATAAATATTTCCAATTTCATTTATTTTGTTAACCGGTACATATTGTATGTTATGTGCTATGCTATGTTGTTATATACCAATAAACACTGATAGATTTGTACCGGTATTCTCTTTATTTTTTACCCCAATTTGCCATCGCCACGTGTCCCATCACCGAGTTACATCTCGCCCACATGCTTTTTACACCAATTTGTCATCGCCCCGCGTCCCATCACCGACTTATATCTCGCCCACACGCTTCCATTTCAATTCAGTCGAAACTACTCACACCAAATCAGAGAGTAGAAATATTCTCCGTTTTGGTGCGGCTTTCTTTGTCGATAATATATCCCGTCCCTAATCCCGGCTAAACCAATTAGTGAAGTAATTATCACCTTGATCACTGCATACCATACTACATGTATTAACTTCTGGTGGCGACCCTGGCCCGGTGGCGACTTGGCCCAGGTGCTTGGTGGCGAGTTGGACCGGTGGCGACTGGTCCCGTTCTCTTAGAGGTCACCCTGAACAAGCATATCAAGTTTCAAAGCAATCTGATGATAAATGCAACCTGTGCATTGTGCTAAAGTACCAAAATGGTCCTTGCCGGGTTTTGGTATCATGACACCGATGGCTTTTTTCCTTTCCCAAATGTTGGAAAAAAGCCATCGGTGTCATGATACCAAAACCCGACAAGGACCCCCCCCCCCCCCCCCCCGATCTAGCCAGCTACCGCCCAATCAGCCTCCTCAGCTGCATTGGTAAGACATTCGAACGAATCCTTACCAATCGGTTCAGGGGGCACATTGAAGACAACGATTTTTTCAATAAATGGCAAAGAGCCTATAGAAACCATAAAGAAGGCATCGAACATGTCTACCGACTAGTCACCCAAATGAGAACCGCTATCAACAATTACCAAATAGGCGCGGCAATCCTGTTAGACGCCGAAAAAGCATTTGACTCTGTTTGGCACAATGGAATACGCTACAAATTATCAAAAATGAGACTCCCCAAGAAATTGCTCAGATTACTATCCTCTTTCTTAAATGATCGCGAAATTAAAGTCAGTGTGAACAATGAAATGTCTGACAGTATCCCCCTTGAAGCAGGGACCCCCAAGGATCCGTCCTAAGCCCTCTCCTTTACATCTTCTATGTAAATGACCTCAATTTCTCAGAGGATCGTGTTCAAATCTCCCAATTCGCGGATGATAAGGGTCTCTGGGATTCCAACAATACGGCCAATCTGCTCCAAAAACCCCTGCAACGCCCTCTCAATGGCCTAGAACAATGGTGTGCCAAATGGAGAATTAAGCTGAACGCCAATAAAACTCAACGAATCACCTTTACTCGCAAGACAAACAAACGTGATTTTGACCTAAAACTAATGGACAACACCCTCCCAGAATGCAAAGAGGCGAAATTCCTGGGCATCACCATTGATCAAAAACTGTCCTTTAACAAACACACCGACGACATGGCGAAAAAAGCAACCAAACGCATTAACTTACTGAAAATGCTAAAGGGAACTTCATGGGGAGCCAACCAGTCCACCCTACTCAAACTATACAAAGCCTTTGTGCGCCCAGTACTCGAATACGGGGAAATCATCCTAACTGACCTCAACCAAACCAATATGGGTAAACTCCAGAAGGTCCAAAATCACGCGCTTAGAGCCGCCCTCCGCGCCCCATGGGACACACCCATCAAAACACTCCACGACAGGGCCGATATCCCCACCATCAAAGACCGCCTAGCCACCCTGGCCGCGAAAAATCATGACCGGCTAGCCGACAGTTAACTAATTTCCGAACTTTGAGCCATTTGCGAAAGCCGACAAAAGCCCAAAAATTCCAATCAAAACTAAGACCGCTCGAAAGAACTAGGGAACGAGAAGGTGAACTAACAGGCAGATAAACATCTTAACTGTGGCCTTCTACCAGAAAGGGCTGCCTTCACCGACTCAACTAAAATTACATCACGCTTAAACACTGTATAAGGTTTATGTGTAAATATGTTATCCCTGAACAAAAACGCCCCGCGATCCCCGACACCTCCAAATACCTTTAAATTAACCTAAATAAGCGAAGGGTAAAACAGGAAAGAAACACCCTCGGGTGTGGTTTAGTGTGCTAAACCTGTTATCCTCCCGCTGCAAACTCATTCCCAGTCGCGGAAGCTCAGCCCACATAAAACGCTCGCGATACCCGGCACCTCCATATAAACTCAGACTAACCAAAATAACGTCGCAACCAGCGAAGGGTACAACAGGAAAGAAACACCCTCGGGTGTGGTTTTGTGTGCTAAACCTGTTACCCTCCCGCTGCAATCTCATTCCTAGCCGGGGAAGCTCCGCCCACATAAACCGCTCGCGATACCCGGCACCTCCAAATAAACTCAAAACTAACCTAAATATGGTCACTACCGGCGAAGGGTACAACAGGAAAGAAACACCCTCGGGTGTGGTTTAGTGTGCTAAACCTGTTACCCTCCCACTACAAACTCACTCTCAGCCTAAGAAGGTGAGCTAATAGGCAGATTAACAGCTTAACTGTGGCCTTCTACCAGAAAGGGCTGCCTTCACCGACTCAGCTAAAGATTAGATCATAAATTAAATGTGCTATTTTTATCTTTTTATATTTTACATATTCTAATGAAAACCAATTCTGCCTTCTTTTAAGCAGGTACAAAGAAGATACTTTTTGACCAGCACCCCAATAACCGCTATGGACACTATAACAGTTATGGAAACAGTATCCCCCATGGTTCCTGAACATCCTCCACTCCATCCCCAAAAGTGGTCAACCACTTTAAGGGAGGCGAGCGTTGGTCCTGCGTCCCGCCTCTGCCCCTTTTTGTAAGCGCATTGCGCATCTTTTGTCCCAACCCAATAGGATTACAATGCAGGCCTGCTCCCGAACCAGGGAAGTTCGGGTCTTCTTTCTGGTGGTCCCCGAAAGGGGTCGTTGTTTTCCTTCAAAAAGTCCAACCAAACAGAGACAGCCTGAGGCAGATTATACTTGCCAGTGATGGCCATCACTCAAAATCATCCTCGAAGTGGCAGACTTTACTTACCTGAAAACCTATTCACCTGCCTGAAAACATAGAACCACTGCACCCTCGGGGAGAGGTAGTACCTTTGTGAATGGACCCAACCTCCCATACTGGTCCTCACCTGAGGGTTCAACCGAGATATGTCAAGGAAGCCATCGCGCCGCAACCGGAGACACCTGCCGAGTGCTAAAGTGTACATCTGTACAAGTTGACAAGTTGAGCTAAAAATTAAAGACTCTTCAATGAAGAGAAAAAAATCATTTTTCTTGACAGAAAATCTCAAGGCAAAAGTTAGTATCACAGAATGTTTTCAATGTATATTGAAAACTTCTATGTGGAAATATTTCATATACATGCAGTAAAATTGTAAGCTGAATGTGACCTTCACAAATCAATAGAAACTCTGTTCATCATTTCTTTCCAGGTTGGAAATAACTGAAAAAAAGTATTTTTCATGATAAACTGACGTTTATTTCATTTGTTACAAATCGCAGTGGAATGCAAACATGAACAAAAGACTGAAAACACATCGCTTCCCAATAATTAAAAGGGAGATGATCAGGTAAAAGTTAAAAGTCTGTTTTCCAGGCCCTCCTGCATGGTACTTTTGGCTGCCGCATGCTCTCTTTCTATAACCAATGCAAACTTAAAAAAATAAAAATTAAATGGCTCATGTCTGATATTTTACTCAAGTTAATAAAACTGATATTTTTTTTCTTTGGCTTTGCAATGCTTTATACACCACCAGCCATGCTATTCTGCAGATTGTGAGGCCTGGAACATAAAACAAACCAAGAACATGAACTTTTAATGGCAAAGAAATAATTACAAAAATAAAAAATAAAATAAAAAACTGCCTGCCCACAAGCAATTTTACAAAAAATGGCATGAGAAACAGAAGATCTACTTTGTGGAGCGTTAGGTGGGATTCAAGTAAAGGATGATACACAAGGCCCAAAGTATTCAGCTAGTTCACCGGAGACCATTTTCTGGCTGAATATTATGGGTCAAATTATCTGGCTTCAAACCCACATTATACTGAATTCTTGTTTAAAGTTCTCGAAAATGAAATCATTTATTACATTTGGGAGAATTACATTTGATGACGTGAACAGTTTGGTTGGTGAGTTAACTCACTGGAAAACGCTTCAAAGAAAACAGATCTTTTTCAGCAGAAACTTGAGGTGAAAACTAAGCGAGATCATGATGAATGTTTGTATTAGAATAATAACTGTGCATTATTTAAAAGAATGCCCAGACATTCTTATGGGGAATGTCTGGTTATTCGTATAAATAATGACACCCATAGTTCATGGTAGCGATTCTTTTGGTTAACAGGGAATTAAGTTATTAGCAGTGGGTTTTAATTTCTATTTAACATATTTGCAGTCTATCCCCCCCCCCACCCCCCACGAGAAAATCAATGAACAAGTTCTTATGATTCTCACTTCTTTTTTGAAAAGCATGACTCATGGCCTTTCAAATAAAAACACATTCTAATGAGAGCAGTGGTGTAACCAGGGCTGGGGGAGGATTAGGGGCTCATCCTCCCCAGTTTTCTGGAAAATACCAATCTAATGTATATTCTGACTGAAATCCTGAAGACTTGTTCGTATTTTTTATATTTCTTTGGACATTTTACTCATTGTTCCTTCACTTTCTGGGTGCCTGATCTATCAAAACGTACTTGCAGGGTTTTCCAATTGGCATGAAAAATTCATTTTCTTTCCCCAGGGAAGGTTCTGGAGCATCACCTATGGGATATGCACAATCTTAACCCAACACAAGGTCAAGTAAAGTGAGAGTGTAGGGGAGAGGCTATTTTTCCACAGCAATTGGCAGCCAGAAAAGCCCTCCTCCCCCCCCCCCCCCCCTACACACACTTCATTCACAGCCTGGTTATGTCAAAACAACAAAATCCATCCAGTGCTCTTCAAAAAATGCTTTTCAGTTTCTGCTACCAAAACATGGCTTATGACCTTTTACTGGAATGAGCACCTTGAGCACATTTCAATTAGGATTCATAAACTATGTTTTGGAGGCTAAAATTGTTTAGTTATCCAAGGAAATATTTTGGAGATGTCATCCATCTAATTGTGTTAGATAAAGGGTTACACGAAAGACAAAGATACACAGAGTTACATGTATTATCGTAAAATAAATTCTGTCTGTGAAATATTTGTCCTCATTAATACCACTCAAAACAGAGTGGAAGAGGTTATTACAACGAGTGGGATAAATGATGGTATCACAGTGGACTTTTAAGGGCAAGACACCCATATATTGGAGCTCTTTTGAACAAATAATGGTACAGCAATATACATTTTATAAATTTTTTATTCTGTGGACTGCTTCATTTCAGTAAGAAGTGAAAGGTATTTTGAAAACACAACATACACTGAGTTACCTGTATAATTGTAAAATGAACAAGTGTATGCCACAAGACGTCAAAATCCACCGCTCAAAGATAAAAGTGGATATAAATCTTTTCAAGAAAACGTTTTGTGCAAGCACAAGAGAAAATGGCCATTAGACACTTTTATTTTATGCATAAATCATGGAATTTCTTCATATTAGAACTTATACAAGAAACATTCTGTAAACAAACTTGAATCTCTCTCACTAAAAGATGAATACCACACCTCAAAGAATGGTGCTTCACAAAAACATATTTTAAAATAATTTCAAGTTTATTGGACGGCTCCAAACCATGGTGGGCTAATATCTTCATTCAAAAATGCTTGAAAGGCTCCCTCTCACATACAAACCCCCTAAAAAGATCAGCTTTTTTGGACAAATCGTCCCAATACGAAACTGGACATGGGAAAAACACCAGTGCAGAGTTGGTTTTCAGAGGAAATGACCCAGCATCATCTCCAAGTATTGTGAGTTATGGTTCTTGAAAACCCTTTTCGAAGAATTTCAAGATTATTGGAGAAGGAGGGGGGGGGGCGTTCGCTACACTTTGGGGGTTAATATCTCCAAAAAAACTTGGAAAACTACCTTGTATCTCTCCACACAAGAAAATGAAAGTGTCAATGACACTGTAGCTTAACTTGATTGTGTGTTGTATTTGATGAAAAGGATAATGTTCAATATTTATGAAAGGATTATGAAATATGACAAGGATTGTGATAATTGAGAATATGTTAATTTCTGTTCCCTGTATGCTATGTTTTCAATAAAAATAATTGGAGGTGTAGACTGTATTAAAGAAGTGAGGGGTGGGTTAATGTGGCTCTCACAATTAATTTATGTCAACCAAAGTTACCTAGTTACAGTGAAATTATTCCCAAACAAGTCATCCTATCAAGTTACAATGAAATCCCTTCATAAATACGGCCTGTAGACTGTGCTAAAGGTTTTTGGGCTTCGAGCCTGTGTAGCCATCATGGTTGGCCCATCCCAACCAATAGGGGATGTCCTTATCCAGACATCATACCGAGTCATTCTACAAAGTTACAATGAAATCCCTTCATAAATATGACCTGCTGTCTGTGCTAAAGGTTTTGGGCTCAGGAAGCCATCACGGCTGAATGATCATGACCAAAAGGGGACATTCTCATCTAGACATTATCTGGAGTCATCCTACCAAGTCACAATGAAATCCCTCCATAAATACAACCTGTAGACTGTGCTAAAGGTTTCTGGATTTTGGGATCGGGCAGTTGTCACGGTTGACAGATTGTGACCAAATGGGCAAGTTCTCATCTAGACATGATGCACATTCATCCTATCAAGTTACAATGAAATCCCTCCATATTAAATATGACCTGTAGACAGTGCTAAAAGTTTTTGGGTTTTGGGCTTGGGCAGACGTCATGGTTGACAGATCATGACCAAAAGGGAACGTTATAATCTAGATATTATACAGAGTCATCCTACCAAGTTACTATGAAGTCCCTTCATAAATACGACCTACATGTAGACTGTGCTAAAGGTTTTCGGGTCTGGGGCTTGGGCAGCAATCACGGTTGACCGATCGTGACCAAAAGGTGACATTCTCATCCAGACATGATCTCAAACCTGTATATGAAATTTTGTGACGGTCAGACAAGAATTACGGGGTGTAGCCTGTGCTAAAGGAAAGTGTGAACAGACTTCCGCACGTGTGATGGCAATAGCTTATCTTGATTTTGTCAAGTTAAACTAACAATGCAGAATGCTTAATTGTAGGCTAGACATATCATGAATTGGGGAAAATTTTTACACAAACATCTCATCTACTATAATCAAGGGTCAAGCATCCGATTTTGGATATGACCGTCATATACGTCATCGGATTGAAATGAAAACTATAACTTTCTGTTGGGGTGATCACACCTACGTGGATGATAAAATTTCCATATACATTGCTCCTGTCTGTCCGAAGAAAATGTAACATGCTCCATTTTTGATGGATCGAATCCAATCGTATACAATTTTTCTATATTTTGAAGGTCAATTTCAAATCAAAGTATAAAAAAAATCTCATAATTTTACATCATTTTTTTCTGATTCCTGGAAGTGTTGCACACAAGTAAGTGTGTATCTTAGTTACTGTCTTTTATATTTTTCCCAGTACAGTAATCAACTTATGAATATTATGCAGATGATTAATTTTCAAGTGGTTCAATGACTGCGTTATTGGCGCCCCCAATATTTAGATTTTTTTAGTAAAATTTTTATTGAAAATTAAGATAATTTTCTAAAATCATAGCAAAGTACTTCCCTAACCAATATAAAAACTTGTGGACATTGTCCTCCATGATTTGGCCCCATTTTCATGATATTTCAATTTATATGTGAGAGTGAGGAGAGCTTGATGCCATGGAAATGTACATATACTGTAGATATAGTGTCAGTAGTGTGACCAAGCAGTGATGCGAATCACAGAGAAATACATGTACAATAGACGCACTAGGAAATCATATGCAATGGTTTGACCACTGCCTAACAATGCAGAACATGGCAAGCTGAATTTTTGACGTGCTCGCCAAGTTATTGTTTCAAATAGATTGTTTTTATCTGTACTTTTTCAGAATCCTGCATTTGTCAGAAAGAACCGTGTCTTGCTAAAAGAAACCAACCCAAGTGACACAGTGTTTCCTTCTAAAAATGTTGATGGGATATCTGGATGGAATGTTTTGCACACATGGTTGCAAAATACTGAAGTACGCATAAAATCCGAAATGTTTTTGCCAGCTTATAATGCTTGCACAATATAGAAACAGTTTATGTAAAAGGAATAGAATGAAAAGTAAAAACGAACTCTGCTTATTAAGTGGATCCAGTATTTTTTCACGGTTCTATTTTTTTGTTTTCCAAGTTCATTGAATCGACCTGAATTCACTACTGCATGATCTGGGGCAATTATCATCCCAATAGACACCTGCACACATGCTAAATGAAAAAAAACAATCTCACAATGTATCCCTGTAACAAGTTTCGTGAAAATCTGCTTACATTTCTACAAGTTATCCTGTTCACAAAGTCATAATCAGACAAACAGCAAATTCCCCCCTCCCCCCCCCCCCCCCAAAAAAATGGGCATAATTCCTACAAAAGCTGAGGAAATTTGGTGAATATCAAACTTGACTGAGATTATCTCACAGTGTATGCCAATAGCAAATGTTGTGAAAATCTGGTTTCACTTGTTCAAGTTATCATGTTTACAAAATCTGCAGATGGACACACAGACAGATGCATGGATGGATGCACAGAGAGGACCCATTTCATAATCCCCCATCAAACTTTGTTTGGGCAGAGGATAATAATGTCAGTGAAAAAAAAATGTGCTCATCTGTGTCACTCAAAAACAGAGTGGAAGAGGTTATTATAAGAATTGGATAAATGATATCACAATGGACTTTAACTGGTAGAGTGCAAAATTATATTTGGTCTTCAAAATTTGTTCACATGTCTTTGCCTTGTTACAATTGATGTGAGAGTGCCTGTGCACTGTCCCATAAAATATAACAAGGCAAATCCATACATAATTTCATATAAAAGGTAATAGGAATGCCCACAGAATAAGAAGCCTTTAATTTGCAGTACCTGAATTTCAGAATAAAGCCGAAATATGGGCTTCCAGCATTCTACCAGTTAATTGGCAGAGAGCAAGAAACTCATTTATACCATGGTTGTTGCGTGTATTCAACATTCAGAAAGCCATGCATGGAATCCAGTTCACAGCATGCAAGAATGCATCTGATTGGTGATTATGCAACAGTGGGTATTTCTGTTGATGATGCATGGATTCAGGTGAGCCAATGGAATGTTACTTTGAGTCACTGGAATGCTTCGACACAAAACAACAGTGTCATACAAGAAAATAAACAGACTGCTGAAGGTGATATTTTTCGTCAAAAATCTATTCTTTAATTCAACTTTTATCTTTATTAATACAGAACACAACTCAGACAGAGTATGGAGGACATATATCAATCATGAAACACTTGAAAAACTTGGGTCATTCATTTGTTTCCCCCACAATCTACCCTCGCTGTGTTTCGTCTTATATTTTGAGCTCTGCTATAAAAAAATGGAACTGCAATTTACTTTATATTCTTTGGACTGCTTCATGTTCTGTTAGAAGCAAAAAGTATTTTGTATTTATAGATTTGTCTAGTTACTGTTTACCGAGAATAAACAGAGGTCTTCTAAAACAAAATCCTAACAAAACAGAGCCTTGTCAACAAACATTTAAGCATACCACCATCAGTCTAACATCCTTCTAGTTAAATGGTTCAGTGCTGGAAGTTCATATTTTTGCTTTTAGAAAGTTGGAACCTCATTAAAGCTTGCATATTCTCGGTGTCTGCTTCCCTTTCAGCTAAACGCAAATGGTATTTGGTCAGTACTGACATTTTGTTACAATATGTTGGAGAATACCTACAGTCACTCCCCAAGAATTGTTACAAACAATTATGAAATTTAAAGATGGCATATTCTCCGCTTGCAAAGAGAAAAGTGGACTAAATGTTTATGAAGAAACACAAGATCCTCTCACAATATTTGCCTAACGGAAGTTTCGTAAAATACTGATTATATTTGTTCAAGTTATCATGTTCACAAAGTTATTATCAGACAAATGTCAAATTTCCAATAAAAAAGGACTTGGCTCCTACAAAAAAACAACGAAATTTGGTGAATATCGAACTTGATCTAGATCTTATCAAAATATATGCCTATAGCAATCTTCATGCAAATTAGATTACTTTTATCCAAGTTATCGTTTTCACAAAGTCATTATCAGATAAATACTGAATTTTTTCCAAAAGTCAACAAAACTTGATAAATATTGAACTTGACTGAGATCTTCTCAGAATGTATGCTTCTAGAAGTTTTGTGAACACACACTTTTACATTTGTTAAAGTTATTGCATTCATAAAATATGCAGATGGATATACGTACAAACACATGGGTGGACGGATGGGATCCATTTCAATTTCCAACCTTTGATTGGGCAGGGTATAATAATGGAGCTCTCGAGCAGTTAATCCCTTTCACCCATGTCCCTCCAAAACAGAACAAAGTTACAAAGTACCCAAACACTCTGTGTGAGAAATTGATTGTGTTTTGAAAAATGAAACTGAAATGTGTCTGTTAATGAGATAAGGTAAAATTCATCTTGATATCTGTCTAAATCCTAGTGCTTCTTGTGGCTAACCCAAATACCTGTTATAACAACCATTAATAGTACAGTTGCTGTGGACTGGTCGTAGTCCCCACATGGACAGTGACGTCCACACATGCATTTACCAGGTAATAAAAATCATCATCAGCAAAATTTTAATTAATGAAGCACCGGGTTGTACTCGGTGCTTCATTAATTACCATAATTTTTTATGATTATTCATGTAATTAATGTTTGGAATCTAAAATTATTGCGTCCATGAAAATACTGGCCACCCGGGGAAAGTGACCATTTCACCCTGGCTGAGTGGTACCATCCAGCAAGATACACAACTAGAACTATCACTGAAAGTGATTAATACTTCCAATTTTGGCTTTCTAGAATGTACCTTTGAATGTGAAGCTTCAAAAATTTGGAATATGTGGAGGTTCACTTGTTGGTCTGAGACGTTTCATCAAATCAGTCCATAAAGGGAAGGGTTGCTGTACACCCTAGAATTTCACACTGAATTATAAGTTCATGACAAGGTAACTTGTTTAAATCTGTCGCAGCTTGAAAATCTGGGAATATGCACATGCCCACTAGCTATTTATTTATCATGTATATGCACAGAATGTCACAATGTATGAATGTGTTCATCAATATGGCACGAGTGTAAGCACAGAAGGTTAGAATTGAACTGAAATCTTTATTTGCAGTATAATTATTGTACAGAAATAACACTAAACTAATATGTGTACTGCAGGAAACAGCACAGCCTTGTTGGCTGTCTTCCTGCTATTCCCCATAAAAGAAAATAGAAAAAAATAGAAAAACAGTCAAGATAGCAGAGTTTCAAGCCATTCAGTGAACCATTCAATAATGAAATATTCAGATGAGAATGATAAGTGATAAGATACCAGAATGGAAGGGATATGACAAATCTCAAAATTTCTGGCGAGACTCAGTCAACTGCATGTCCTGTCTATCAGGGCTCAAGGAACTCTGTCAGGCTAAATATGAACTTGAGTGAGGTTCCAAAGTGAAATATTCAGATCAGGATGATGAGATGCGATAAGATACCAGAATGGAGGGGATTTGACAAATCTTAATATTTTTGGCAGGATTCAATCAAGTGCATGTCCTGTCTATCAGGGCTCAAGGAGCTCTGTCAGACAAAACATGCACCTGAGTCAAGTCCAATAGTCAGCGCACATGCATTCTAAAAGCACTATAATTTAGGTATCTTTGGTCAAGAGCACTCCACACCAAGCCCCATGCCCAGTGTGCACTAACCATGTCAGAGGGTTGCAGTCAGTGCACCCAGAGTGCCGAAAATTCAAAATGTGTAGAGTATGATTTCAGAAGATAGTCAGTTGTGGTTTTCTTAAACTGTTGTCTGCTATAACGTTGTATAACTTGCAGGACTTCATTCAAATATCGAGGAAAAGTGTGAATAGGGAGATCAGATGAAAATTTAGTTCTTGGTTTGGATGTTCGTATTTTCCCGGATTGTCTGGTATCCATACCAGAGGGATTATTGTATACTGTGAAGACATTTGGTAATCTTTTATTCCACCAGTCATGCATGAATAGCTGCACATGAAGTTTATAATGATCACTAAATTTTAGAATGCCGTTCTTATGAAAAGAGGATCTGTATGCAAGGTATAATTTTCCTACTAATAATACGGTAATCTTACGGTAATCTTTTTTTGCAAGAGAAAGATTTTGTTGGCAGATGGAGCATGGCCCCAAACGTGAATACCATAAAGTAAGTGAGGATGGACCAACGAAAAATATAAAGTTTTTAATGCTTTTTGTGAGAGAGTATTTTTAGCTCTATTTATTGCGTAGATGGCCCATGCCATTTTGGAACAAACTGTCGGTGTATGGTGTCTGAAACTTATATTTTCGCCCATATGAATACCTAAAAATTTCACCGAAGAGTTCTCTTGTTGCTTACCAATTGGTCCAATATTATGTTTGTCATTGTTAGGATGTAGCAAAATGTACTTTGTTTTATTAGCATTAAGCACTAATTTGTTTGCAGCACACCACTTGGTGATATGTTGAAGTTCAGTGTTTGTCTTATTGAATAAGTCTTCTACATTGTGACATGACATATGGGCTGTTGTATCATCAGGAAATAAAACGTTCAAGTTGGTTGATTTTGAAATGTTGTTTATACAGATTAAAAATAAAAATAAAATAGGCCCCAAAATGGAACCCTGTGGAACACCAGTTGTTATCGTTTTGGGTTCGGAAGTTCTGTTAATAACTTGAACATACTGGTTTCTACCTGATAAGTAGTCAGGAAATCAGTTTTTTTGCCAGGCCCCTAATCCCGTAGTGATCGAGTTTACTAATCAATGTCGGATGATTAATGGTGTCAAAAGCTTTTGAAAAATCTAGAAACAAAGACAAAGTGCAATCCTTCATTGGCTGGTCATTATTTTCAGCCACGCTGTTAACAAGGTGCAGTATTGGGTGAATCGTCGAGTGTCCTTTTCTAAAACCAAATTGGTAATGGTATAGTATGTTGTGCGTATTAAGATAGTTTGAAAACTGTGTGTACATCACTTTTTCTAGAACTTTAGAGAAGACCAGTAGAAGACTAATAGGTCTATTAAAAAGTTGTGGATTCCCTGATTTAAAAACTGGGATTACTTTAGCAATTTTCATTTTTTCAGGAATAATGCTGGTACTAAATAACAGATTGATAATATGAGTTAAAGGAGTAGATACCTCTAATGCAACTTCTTTCAATAATTTAGTTGAAATATTATTAGAATCCATACTAGTTTTCAGAGAGAAGCGGTTTATACAAAGTACCACCTCCTTGACATTAGGGGGTGATATGAAGAAAGATTCTTTTCTGTAATCGTTGCCTAGATATTCTGAAAAGGATCTGTTTGAATGGGGAACTTGGCTGTTTAACGTTTTTCCAATATCAATAAAAAAGGAATTAAATTTATCGGCCATTTCCTTTGGGTCGCTGAGCTCAGTTTCGTTATCAATGAAGCTAGACGGAAAAGCATACAAACTCTTTGATTTATTAATAGCTTTCTTCAAAATTTCCCATGTTTTTTTTTATATTATTTTTGTTTTCAAGTAAAATATTGTCATAATATTCAGCCTTGCATTTACGTTTCAGTCGGTTAAACTCTTTACAATAATTTTTATATTCTAGGATATTATTATCACTTTATAGGGCACTCCCTGGCGAATATTTTCATTTTCGGGGGCTGCACAAAACTCATATGTTTCCGTTCACATCCGGGTTCCCAGGCAATAATGAAAAATTCGTTTCAATATGGCCCGGCGGCCCGCACATCCCCGGATGTAGGCGGGGTAACACTGCTTTGAGTTTGAATATTTGGAGAAGAGAGATGTGATGGCGGAATTTTGTGATCTTTGGCGTGAAAGAATTAAGATATACATTCGCATTTAAGGCATGAGTTAGTTGCTGACAATGATTGTGTGGGAATTTCACACATCTACTACATTGAAAAATGATAATAATATATGAATGATGAAAAAAATAGCAATCTTGATTTTTCTTGGTTTAGCATGTAACCTCTTTGAAATGTGATAATAATACAAATAACATTATTTTGTACGGGCGTTATGGTTCATTAACGGCCCTACGAAAATGATTAACAGCCCTTGGGCCTATTAGTGGCCCTCGACTTCGTCTCGGGCCACTAATAGACCCTTGGGCTGTTAATCATTTTCGTAGGGTCGTTAATGAACCATAACGCCCTCAAAAATAATGTTATTGTATAATTAGTATTAGAGGGCTTTTTCAGCTTTTTTTAGATATAACCGCTTTTTATTTAATGAGGATTGCAGAAGTCCTGATGTCATCCATGGTTCATATCTCACGTAATTTTGGGGTCACCGGTTTTAGAGGAAAGGCTTGATCAAATGCTTTTTGAAAACAACAGAGAAAGGCATTGTACGCAGTGTTCGGGCAAGTACTATTCAGTACATCAGTGAAGTCATTATCAGATAGAAGCCTCTTAATCAATACTTTCTTGTTTAAATTCCTGTTTATGATACTGAGTGGGTGCGTTCTGCAGTGTGTTCATTTCTCCAATACAGAACATCACAAAATGATCGCTTACATCCGTGATAATAATTCTGGCTCTGTACTTAGTAACTTTGTTACAAAATATATGGTCTTTAAGAGTGGCCGAGAAGTCTGTGACACTTGTGGGACGGGTAATAGAGGGCATGAAGCCTGCACTGAACATAGAATCCACATAAATATTAGTTTTTGAATGGCTACCAAAATTTAATAAGTCATATTGAAATCTCCCAATGAGATAAACTGTTCTATTCTCCCTATTCAGTTTATCGAGAATCTCAGATAATGTATTAAAAAAATGATCAATGTCAGCCTTTGGAGCAGTGTTTGGTCGATAGATGATCCCAATAACATATTTCGTAGCGAAAGATATTTCTATAAACAACGACTCAAAGACGTGGGGAATAAAAACAGACAAGTCATTCCGTATTTTAAAAGGCACATTTTCATTAATAAATATTCCCACACTGCCCTTGCTGTCATCATTCACAGGTCGTGAAAGAGAGACCAGTGGATAGTAGCCTTCCAGTTCATAAGTTATATTTTCCTTTATTTCAAAAGTTTCAGTTAGACCAATAATATCAAAAACGTTATGGTTAGATTGTAAGTCACACAAAAAATTATGGAGATGATCCCATTTTGCATTAAGACTGCGGCAGTTAATGTTTAAAAGGGATAGTATTTTGTTGGTGGTTGTAATCAAGCATTTAAAATCGTCTGTCATGCAGTACTTGCAAGTTTGATTTTCTAAGGTGGAAGGAGAACTAGCGTAATCCTCTCGATCATTTGTTACAGTCTCATTAAATTTGGAAACGAAATTATAATCATCATTATTCTGGATCTTATCAAGCGTGATTACATTAGCCATGATAAAACATATCGGTACAAAAAGTAATAAGTTCTTCTATAAAAGTAAAAGACAACCTGCATTTTATAATGAATGGCTCAGACTTTTGTTGCAAAAATAAAAAAAACTCTGCTATCAAAAGGTGGCGTTGAAAATTTACACGCTATTACTGCCTAATCGGGAATTATCCTTCAATTGCCTTAAATTAATGTCTGATTGATTAAATAATTACTCAACATGAATTTACAGACGACGCATACATTATATTTGTGACTAAAGTTTTCTTCCGTTGAAGTCGGTATGAGATCATTGAGTTTACCACAATCGGATGTTACAAATTTAAAAAAAAAAACAAGGTAAAGGTGACACATAGTGCACTCATCCCTATGAGAGACCTCGGGCCCCATTCCGGAAAGGAAAGTCAGCCAAAGCCTGTAATGTGTCGTCATGGATAGACCTTAATTCCCCACCTCGTCACCTTGATTAGTAAGTCACAACAAATTTACTTGATAAAAAAAAAACGCTGCGGATAAATGAGTCATTCAAATAAATCATGCAATAGCCTGCTGACCCATCTGTGTGTTTAGCTGGCATGAGGAAATCAGTAAGTCAACTCCTCCGTGCATTGTGCCAGATATTACAAGAGATATATCATTCATTGTTTAGTTCACCATCAGTTGTGTGGCAATTTGGGTAAACTGATTGATCACACACTTCATTTGTGGTATTCGCTTTCTCTTTCGCTTGATTCCAAACGTTATAATTAACTGGGCATGTGAGATATGTCAAGAAATTGCATGCAGTTTGCTAATTAATTTGCCAACGTACGTATACACATTACAAGGAAATAGCTGCAATGATTCCACGACATTATGGTGTAATCAAAAATTATTTTCTGTATTTTCTGACATTGGAGGCACATCAACTGAGGGATTAAGTTGGGGGAGGGGGTGGACATCATTAGGTTATGTGACTTATTACTTAATTTGATTCCATTACAGCTGTTTCCGGATAATAAAGGAAGCAGAGATAATTTTCTGACATTAGAGGCTAAGGGGTCAGATTGGTGAGAGAGGTCTTATACATTTTGGGGTATTGTTACTTATTACTTGTTGGGTCTTTATAGATGGCACAAGATAGGGGTCAATGATTTTCTGTGTTTTTAGTTTTTATACATATTTCCTAGACACCGTTGCAATGATTTCATTACAACTGTATTCAAACAATGGTGTAAGCAATAATAATTTTCTTTGTTTTCTGATGTTACAGGCACATCAGCCAAGGGATTAAGTTGAGGAAGGAGCCTTGCTATTAGTTAGGACCATATGGGGGCATTCGCTGTTGGCAAATTCATTGTTAGGTCATCTCAGCCACTTTAAGGTACTCATAGTGAGTCAGATATACACAATACATGAATGCAGATGCAATGACTCCATTACACCTGTACCCAAACAATATTGAAAGCCAATATTTAACGAGAGGCAGTCTCAAGTTCTATCCTTCCACAATGGCATGAGTGTCATATTGACGAACGCATTCACTTATCATGGCGTTCTGTGTTTATTACATGCCTCTATGACATATACTCCATTAATTTAAAAATTCAGTCTTATTTGCAGAGAGAGTTCTGACAGAAGAATTAAAAACAAAACCAAAAATAAGTTGTGATTGACAAGCATGTGACAGATTGATATATCAAAAGAAAAATATATTTTAAAATTGTGTCCAAATGTTATTTATTCGTATTTTTGAGAAATTAGTTGCTGTTATGAGAGATATTCGCTTCAAAGTCAGAACTTGAGTGTTATAAAATCACTCACCATTTATAAAATAAGGTTAATTTAATTAATTTTGGTGGATTTGGACAAATACATTTTCCAAATGACATTCAATTTATCGGCTGTCGGTGCAGTTTCCGAAATGATCTAGGTCAGAATGAGACATTTCAATTTGCTGATTACAATAATAATAATAATAAGACAGAGTTTAGTTCTTCTAATTGATCCATGATATCAGTTGGAAAAATAGTCCATCAAATTAAAGAAAATCTGTATGGAACATGTGTTCCATACGGATTTGGAAACGTGGAACTGGAGACAAAGTAACAGGTGTGTAATAAAGGAAAAAAAAAAGAAGTTTCACCACAATCGACTCATGTAGGTAGCTGTTAATTTCATACAGAAATGTGTACCGAATCTATGTTTCTAGAAGGGATAACTTGGTTAACATTAACACGGCTTTGAAATTTTTCAATATGCACATGTTGGCATGTTAGTGTTTGAGAAATGTCAGCAAAATAGGATCATAAATATAGGAGGAGTAATTCACACAAGAATCGCATATAGAAATCCTGATTAAATCTTGATCTTCAAAGTTCAAGGGGTGATAATTAATGTGGTTAAAATTGTCAAAGTGCGAAAATTTGGGAATATGCGCATGCCCACTTGCTAATCATTGGGTATAAAAGTTTCATTAAAAGCAAATCATAAATGCAGAAGTTACGTACACAAGAATTACATTTTGTGAGGGATATAACCAAGTTGAAATTGTCACAGCTTCAAAACTTAAAAAACAAATTTTGGATGGACGAACAGAAAGGTGACAAAAAAGCCCCAACAAGTGGGTGTGTACAAATGGTCATTAGGCTTTCCCAAACCCAGTTTGGGAAAGACTATTGTTATTCTTCTTTTTCAAAATTTTTCTTCTCTATTTTTTTTTTTTTTCCTCCCTGAATTTTGTCTGTTGAACTGCTCGAAAACAAGTTGTACGATTTCGACCAAATTTGGCACACTTAAGTAATGTCATAAAATCTCGTGAAACGCGGTATCTTCATATCTGTGAAAACGCGTATTTTCAAAATATTCTGCCAAAACCTTCAAAATTTCACCATTTTTCGAATGTCTCAAAATTATTTACAGTTATTTAGCTCAAATTTTCCACACATTTACAGCATAATATGATACACCACAATAACCACTCAGATCTTTCAACATTAACCCCCACTGGCCAAAAATGACATGAATATAGATTTTTTCTTCAAAATTGACCAAATTCAAGGGCAAATTTCTCTAATAACAAGGTTGTTGTAGCAATTATTTTGGTTTGGATAGATGCAACAATGATTGCGGAATAAAGTTACTGTTTACTTTTTAATCTCAGATTTAACCCTCAAGCACAATGAGGGCGAGAATAAGAGTACCGTTTGAAAATGCCAAAATTAGCCATCTTTGGTTGCTTTTTTCTATCATTTTGGAAAGGGTTAAGTTCAAAAACGTTTCATGTACGTATTCACAATTTGACTACCGAGCATATTTGCTGTTGTAAGTTTGGTTGTAAAGTTTAACCCTATCCCATTCTGGTTGCATAAAAGTAGGTACCGTCTAAAAAAAACTCCCAATTTTTTCAGAATTTGATAAGTTTAGGTGGCGATTTACTCCATTTTTAATTGATTGAGCTCTGAATGTTTTCTGTAGCTGCTTTCAGCAGTCAATGTTTGACAAATTTTGTTCTATATGTTATTATTAAAAGTTTAACCCTTGGCAGATTTGAGACTTCCCATAAGGGTACTGTCAGAATAATTGTTATTTTCGCCAACTTCAAGGGCAAATTTCTCTAATTACAAAGTAGTTGTAACAATTATTTAAATATGGCTAGATGCAACGATGGTTGTGGAAGAAAGTTACTGTTTACTTCATAATCTCAGATTTAACCCTCAAGCACAATGAGGGCGAGAATAAGAGTACCGTTTGAAAATGCCAAAATTAGCCATCTTTGGTTGCCTTTTTCTATCATTTTGGAAAGGGCTAAGTTCAAAAACTTTTCATGTACGTATTCACAATTGACTACCGAGCATATCTGCTGTTGTAAGTTTGGTTGTAAAGTTTAACTCTATCCCATTCTGGTTGCATAAAAAAGTAGGTACCTTCCAAAAAAACTCAAATTTTTCAGAATTTGGTAACTTTAGGTAGCGATTTACTTCATTTCTAATAGCTTGAGCTCTGAATTTTTTCTATAGCAGCTTGCAGCAGTCAGAGTATGACAAATTTTGTTCTATATGTTATTATTAAAAGTTTAACCCTTGGCAAATTTGAGACTTCCCATAAGGGTACTGTCGGAATAATTGTTATTTTCGCCAACGTTCACATGCACTTTCTCAGCACTGGAGCCATATTGTCTCAAAACCTTTCCATGAGAGGATTGGGCCTTCATCCAAGAACAATTTTGCTGTTATATATTTTATTCAAAGTTTTAACCTTCACCCAGTTTTCTGGCCTTGAATTTGAGTTCCCTAAAATTCTTCATAAAATTGGCTAATTTGGAGCTCATTTTTCTTCCATTTTCGAAAGGAATATCGAAAAATGATTTAAATGTTCGCATTTACAATTGCCTACCGAGCATATTTGCTGTTGTAAGTCTAGTTGTAAAGTTCAACCCTATGCTCGTTCTGTTTGCATAAAGATAGGTGCAGTCCAAAAAACTATCGTTTTTCAGAATTTGGTAAGTTTAAGTGACGATTTACTCCATTCCTAATTAATTGAGCGCTGAACGTTTTCTATGGCTGTATGCAGCAGTCATAGTATGACAACTTTTGTTTTATATGTCATTATTATAAGTTTAACCGTTAGCAGATTCGAGACTGCCCATATGGGTACGGTCGGAATAATTGATATTTTCATAAAATCACTGAATATTGATAAGCGTGTAGTGGTAGTTTGGAATAGAATATCCGAAAATGCTTTCGAAATTCGGATTCACAGTTCAATTTCAAGAATATTTTCGGTTATTAGGTTGCTGTAAAGTTTAACTCCATCCGTCTCAAATGCATAAAAATTGGTGCCGTCGAAAAAAAACTCTATTTTTTTCAGAATTCCGTAGGTTTAAGTGACAATTTACTCCTTTCCTAATTCATTGAGCGCTGAATGTTTTCTATTCCTGCATGCAGCAAGCATAGTATGACAACTTCTGTTTTATACGTTATTATCAATAGTTTAACCCTTGGCATATTTAGGAGTTCCCACGTGGATATAGTCGGAATAATTGTTATTTTCGTAAAATCAATCCCTGAATATATTGGTAAACCTGCAGTGGCCTTTCGGTGGTGCTACATGAAGCCGCAAATAGTTATGGTTGAAAAGTTCATCAAATAGACAGATATAATGCCTAACTCAGCCGGTGACAGGTAAATAATGAATGGAAAAGTTGTTGAATTGAGAATAAAGTAGGGGCGAATCGTGCCCTCGGTTTCCACCTGATCCACGGTATTTCCACGCGCGGCACTTGACAAAGATACTAAACTGTCGGGCAGGGACAGTAGAAAACATTCTGAGAATTTCAAGTTGCTGCCTTGCATGGTCAGGACATAATTGGAGTATATCCGACATTGTAACTGTTCAATTAGAATGTTAAATTAGCCAGATGACGGCTTTTTCTCCACCGGATAGTCCCACCTGCGGCAACCGCGTTGTGTCCTTGGGCAAGACACTTCATCTCCACTGCCCGTGTGGGGGCACGGTGGCGTTCTGTACTAAGGCGTACTGCACGTCGATCGTGCACTTGTCTTCAACTAATGCTAACCCTGCTTGTGTGGAGTTCGTATGTTGAGGAGCTGGCAGTTGCTCGCCGTTGCTTGGTGGTTCTCACCGGGTACTCCGGCAACCTCCACCCGTAAAACTGTTGTGGTCATGATTAGCCAGTGTGCATAAATATGTGACCTTAACCACCAATAAATAAATAAATAAATTCTTCACCGGGTCGAGTTGTTAGTTTCTGCCGGGACGGTCTAAAATAAGCAGTTTGACTCAAAACTTTCTGTCCTATATGAATGTGCGAATATTTAAAGCTGGACAGTTCATCAAATAGACAGAAATAATGCCAAACTCGACCGGTGATAGATAAATAGTGAATGGAAACGGCATTGCATTGGGAATAGAGTAGGGACGAATCGTCCCCGCAGTTTCCACGCGATCCACGTTGTTCCCACGCGGTCACGCCACTTGACAAAGATACTGTTCTGTCGAGCAGGGATAGTGGAACAACTTCTGAAGATTTCGTGCATCTGCCTTCACTGGTCTAGACGCTGTGTACTAAGGCATACTGCACGTCGATGGTGCGCATGTCTTCAACCAATCTAACCCTGCCTGTGCTACAGTGCGGAGGCACTATGTTGGGGAGCTGGCAGCTGCTCGTCATTGCTCGGTGGTTCTCTCTGGGTACTCCGGGTTGCGCCACCCATACAACTGTCACCGACATAATATGACCTTGGCTGTTAATGTGTCGTTAAACCCTAATAAATAAATAAATAAATAAATAAATAAATAAATAAATAAATAAATAAATAAATCCAGTACCAGTTTTGTTCGTACAAATATTAGTACCGTCAGACAAAATTCATTTTCTGATTAATTTCGTACTTTTCTGTACTCACATTCCCTGAGTAAGATTGGTATATCTTTTCAATCTCAGATTTATCTCTCAAGCACAATGAGAGCGAGAATAAGAGTACCATTTGGAAATACCTAAATTATCCAACTTTGGTTACTCTCTACTATCATTTTGGAATGGGTTAATTTGAGACACTTTGCTTTGCTGTATGCAGAGATGTTTAGTCAATAAATCCGGCTTTAGTTATGTTCTGAGACTTAATGAAACATGTGCTTTGGTGACTTAAAAATAGCACTCTCTGCAAAAAATGACTGAGTGAATACTCACTTGTCCAAAAACAAAAAGGAAAGAGTTCTTTGAGCTTTCCATAACTGCTTTCAAAAATCAATGGGAAACAAATTTTGTGTTATATGTTTTGGTGTTCCGTGTTATCCAACCCCAGTTTGGCTGTACAAATATGAATACCGCCAGGAAAGAAAGCACATTTTCTCAGTGATACACTGTTTGACTTCTATGATAGAGGTCCCGAGTTTGATCCCTGTCTGGGACGACCCACCTAATGTCCTTGGGCAAGGCACTTTATCCCGGTTGCCAACATGGGGGCACAATGATGCCATATACTGAGGCGTTTTGCATGTCAGTTGTGCACATGTCTTCAACCGCTGGTACCCTGCTTCAGCGGATCTTGAACATAATTAGAATTTTGGGCTGACAGTTGCTCCTCGATGCTCGGTGGTTCTCTCTGGGTCCTCCGACTTCCCCCACCCGTAAAACTGTCACGGTCACGATTAGCCATTGTGGATAAGATGTTTATTTAAACACCAATAAATAAATACCGTCAGGGAAACCCTCTGTGAAATCCTTCTGTCAATAAATAGCAAAGTAGTAATGTAATGCAAGAAATATTAACGAGCTGTTCAACATCCCTCTAATCAACTCATTTGGAATTGAACTGTACCCATCACTGTGTATACATACTAGCTCTCTAGATGATTTAAACCATATCAAATAAACAACTAATTTGTGTGTGACAGTAACTCATATTACATGTATTTCATTGTATCTGAAACAGATATGTTGGAAAAATTGTGAAATCATGGAGTAGGAAGCTTACCCTCGTTTGTTGACAAATCCCACACATTCACCAACAGATAGAATGATAGAGAATAAATTAATTATTGATATTTAAGGTCACTTTCATCACTTTCAGCATCTTCAGTTATATCATGACCATAATATAGGTATTTATTAAAGTCCAGGTATTCATTGCATAGGCGTACAGGGCTATTTTTCAGGGGGGGGGGGGGGGGGGGGGTGATCCCTTTTAGCCCAAAAAAGTTGAATCTCAGGAGGAAATGCCAAATACGGGTATGGGAGAGGGGGGGGGGTCTCTCCCCCCCCCCATTGAGTACCTGGAGAGAACTACCGAGCAATGGCAAGCGACTCAGACTCCCCGACATACTAACTCCACAAAAGGAGGGTTAGCATTGGTTGAAGACAAGTGCACCCTCAAAGTACCCTTAATACACATCGCCATCATACCCCCCCTCCTCACCCCTCCCCCCCCACGTGGGAAATTAAATTGGGATGAAGTGTCTTGCTCAAGGACACAATGTGGTTGCCACAGGCGGGATTCAAACAGAGGACTTCTTGGATTGCAACAATCATCTCTACCTTCTGAGCCACCGCGCTCCCGTAATATGTAGTAATAGAACTCTTTATATGTACTTGTGTGATTATAAATGAATAATATTAACGTGGATATGGTTCCACTGAATCAACTTGTACAGTATAATGGTCAGTTTACTTGCAACTTCTAAGTGCTGAGATAGGAAAACAACATTTCGAGTGGAAAACCAAAATGGTTTGTGGTCATTTCTGGCAACTAAATTGTCCGAAATTTTCTGGCATAGTGGCGGAAAAGATCAGCTCCTTCCTGACTCAGGAGTGGGTTGGGGCACAGTCCTCCATGAAACCCCGGCCCGTACACCCATAATTCATACGCCCATAATTCATATGTACTTATTTTTTTCAAAGCAGAAAGGACATCGCTTGTTTTGCTTTCTATGAAAATATTCTGTAATTATTGAAGAGCAAATTTTGTGTTAAATGTTTTGGTGTCCTGCTGTATCTCAAATATCTGTTTTGGCTGCATAAAAAACTAGCAGCATCACAAAAAACTTTGATTTCCACTAAATTTTCTGTTTTCAAAACTGATCGATAGTTTTGTGTACAATACAGTTTGCCTTTTCACATTAAAAAAGTTGGGAAAGCCCGTAATTTGTCCAACAAATTACAATTCTCTAGTTCAGATTGTATTTTACCTTTTTCAACCAAATCAACAAGTTCAAGAAGGTAGTAAGCTCTGGTTTCAATGAAATGTTTTTTCTTAGAAATTCCCCAAACATACTGACACTGTTATCTTAAGCTTTTTTTTAAACTGGTAGCATAATAGACTATTTTGGGTACACAAAATCAGTTAATCAATAATTGTCTGTTACAATTAATTTGAGAATGCCTGCAGATGCTGTCCAAACTGAAACAAAACAGTCATATTAAGAAAATACCAGTTACTGCAAGCTGAATAAGAAGCTCCTGCTAACAATTTGCAAACTTTACTGTAGCACCTTGGCTATTTAACAGATCCAAAATTTGTTAACTCATAACCCTCAGAGTATGTTAAAATATTTTTCATCAAATCTAGTCATGGCTGCTTGCCAGCAGCCATGACTAGATTTGATGAAAAACTGATAAAAAGGTGATGCAAAAAAACACTGGTCAAAGTGTTGAAACAATTTGCTTGGAAATATTTGGTTAAATGTGTTCAGATTTTACTTAAATTATTGGCAAGAGATTTCCTGCCAGGGATAAGAATATCCAACAGTAGCAAGTTTGGGGAGGATCATTTTATTTCTGGTATTACCAATAGATTATGGTTCAAAGTTATTCAAACCCACTGCTGGTTCTAAGAAACTTCCAAATTTTCAGGCCAGTTTCTGTAAGTGCAAATGCCTATTGGGATATATATGTATGCAATAAATACACTAAACATAAAAGCACTATCAACAAAATAAAAATGTTCATGTTTTTAACCAGTGAACCAGAAAAATGAGAAGCGTTCAACTAGTCTTAACACCAAGAAGCCTGCAGTCAAGCCTACTTGCCATCAGTATTGTATAGTAAATAACCTGAGACGAGTGTTCAAGTTGTCAGGTCCAAATTTAGGCAATTACACTAAAAAGTTTGACTTGGCACCAAAACATCTTTCTTGGCTAAAATTTTGGCACCAAAAACATCTCATTCACTTGTGAAGGAAAGCCATTGTGGTAGTGAAGAGTGTGATCGATGACAAAACGAAACAAATTTATTACTTCTTTTGTCAATAATATGCTGGAAATAGTGTTTGGACAAACTTTCAATATTAATTGCCAGTGAGTGGTAATGAGGCATTGTTTTTTCTTCAACAACAACATTGTAGGTTATCAACTTTACAAAAGGCAGCATTTAATTAAATAAATACTTCATACCCATGACATTATGAAGTATTTATTTAATTAAATACTGCCTTTTTAAAGATTTGTGACACTCAAAGCCCAGGGATTTAACAGAAATTAACCAATTAATATGTTATTATCTAAGGGCAACAACAGGTATATATACCAACAACAATCAACCTGATTATAAATTGAATAATTGGCATTTTGATATTACCTGCCAGAATTTGTCTGTGGCCAATTGTCCGTTCACTTTTCAAATAATTGCCAGTTCATTATCAAAAACCCTATCAATTTATTTAGATCAGACAGCAAAGTACTCTCTTTCTCCTCCATTAGCATTTTGGCTCCCAAATACTTTGTTTGGCACTAAAATATCCAGAATGGCTAAAAATGTGGCACTGGAAAATTTCAGGCCAGCACGAACACTGCCCGAGACTGACATTTTGAATAATAGTGATCAGGAAAAGGTATTTAACGAAAGCAGTTGTTTCTAGTCAATATGACTGTTAATCAGAAGAAAAACAAAATACATCATTTTTTTCAAAAGCTTTGCAGAATATTTCTAAAATTCTAATAGTATGATTTAATGAATGGTGAAATTTCTTACAATATTGTAAAGATAATTTGACATATTAAAATATGAATATGAAATAAAATAAAAACTATTTTTATAACCTGAGGTTTCCATAAATATATAAATAAAATCTCAACATTAAATATTATGTACAGTAATATCACAATTCTATATTTAACATGGCACATCAAAATAGTTTGACACAAGACTTGATATATTACAATATATTATTACATATATTTTTATTCTGTAATATCTGGATAATATCTATAACATTTGAACAAAATTTAAATAATTCTCAACTGTTCTGATCTCAAGCACCACTATCACTAACAACTCAAATCCATATTTTCGGTTACAGTTTTTAATTTTTTTATGTTGCAAGTTCATTTATTGAAGTTTATTGATTTTTTCTTCAACACCAGGGACAATATGATGCTGAAAAGACTCCTGGGAAGGAAGCCCAAATATCCAGAATAAAAACAAACTTCAAAGAAGTGGTGGAATGTTTTGTTGTCACTTTTTATCATATGAACTGGAGATATGTGGGGTTACCCTATACATGTACCCTATACGAAGATCTCTCATGGAAAGACAAGTCATCTCTTCACAACATATCATTATTGTTCCAAATCAAAATACAGTAGAGCCCACTTAATTGGATATCTCTTAACTGAATAATCCTGTTAATAGAATATAATTTAATTGTACCTCCAGTACAATTTGACCTGTTAATTGAATATAGATTATAGAGTAAACTCCTGTTAATTGAATAAAACATCTTGCAACCTGTTGAGAAATTACTCCGACTCTACCCAGTTTTCCTTTCTTTATAGAGCTATTTGGCTTCAGTACATCCAATACAGGCATTTAATCTATTATATCTTGTTTGGCAGAGCTCATGAAACTCTGTGAAACAAGATATAATAGAATAAATGCTAAGTTTATCTCTAAAATACAGGAAAGGGACACAATCCCTATTAATTGAATTCTCTTATTAATTGAATAATTTTCATTGGCAAAGTGGTTATTCAATTAACAGGGTTCCACTGTATATCAAAACAATTAATAACTTGCCTGGAAATCTAAGCATCATGTATACCAAAATCATTTTCCCCTTTATTAGGTTATTAGAATAAACATTTCTTGAGGGAAACCACAATATCATTTCAACATTTGTCAAAATCCATACAAATATCAAAAGTCAGAGGAACAAGCTTGATAATATTTGTGTGGCTTTTCTCAAAAATATTTTAACCTTCATTCCTTCATCTGATGCAAATACCAGGTAACAGTCTACTCTTGAAAAGACTTTTGGGGGAATAACTAAAAATTTCATTTTTGCCTAAAAAACATAGCTTATAACCCCTCATTGGAATGTGGTCAAGGAGCTCCTTGAGGGGTCCAAAGCTACGTTTTTGATGCAAAAAATGAAAAAAAGTTTAGTTATTCAAGAATTTAGTTTGCAAGTATTGTCTGACTTTCAGGATGGGTAAAGGGTTAATATCTTGGTCACTTTTGAGTGTATTTTTTATAGTATTGATATTTGGCACTCAGAGCTCTCTTGACTGGTAAGTAACCTCCCATATAGCTGTGTTCACAGTCATTGTCATGACTTATCATCAGTGATATTTTAGCTGGTGTGTGTCCTGCAAGTAAAAAGAATAGAAAACAAATAAAAATAACATATTTTAATTATTTATTGGGGTTTAATGACACTTTCGACATCCCAAGTCACCTCATGTCAGACAGTTTTATGGGTGGACCAAGCCAGAGTACCTGTACTACTGAGAACTCCTGAGCAGTGGTGAGTAATGTCCGAATCCTACACATACCAACTCTGCACAAGTAGGGTTAGCATTGGTTGAAGGCAAGTGCACCATCGCTGTGCAACATGCCTTAGCACACAGCACCACCATGCCCCCATGTGTGCAATCAAAATTAAGTGCCCTGCTCAAGGACACAATGCAGTTGCCCCTGGCGGAGATCAACTGTGACCCTTTCAGTTTGAAGTCCAATGTTGTAACCACTGAGTCACCATGCTCCCAAAATAACATATACACAAACAATCATTATCAATATTACACCAATGACAAATGACTGTGGGTTTATGGACAACTCACCATCAGAAATGGGCCCCTAAAGTGTGGGGGATTAGGTCGAGCTTGTCTACCCACTGCCAAACACACACACTCTTTTCCTGAAAAATTTCAACCTAATGTACCACTCATGACCCAAATCCCTGACACTAAATTATGTACTCTCACCCTGATATTTTTTGGTTCATGATGCTATACTTCTGCTTTTACTTTCTGGTTCTTAAGCCTCAGTGAAGTACTCAGGGTCTTAGAATTGATACAAAAGGTTGAAAAATTCTCCCAAGGAAGATCCTGGACCTTGAACTCCATGGAGTAAACCCTCTTAACCCTTTACCCAATGCAGATGATATAAGATATTATTATTTTAAATAATATTTTTTCAAATTTTTGAAAAACTTCCAACAAAACCATATCATGTGTCCTCTCATTGGAACGAGCTCATCGAGCTCGTTACAATGAGGGGTCACATGATATGGGTCTACTGACATTTTTTTGTGAAAATAATTGATTTTCAACTGCTGAATTTGTATATTACACAGGCGGATTTGGTCGATTTGTTAGGTACATTTATTTATTTATTTATTTATTTATTGGTGTTTAAGGTCACATATTTGAAAAAAAATCTCTCTATTTTCTTCTTTCCCCAAGAGATTTGGGAAAGAAAAGTGGTGCAAAAGCACCAAGAAAAAATAAGCTAAAACTGTGTCGGGTGCGACCGACACACACCCAGTAGGGGATGCTCTTCTCCTTGTACTAATCCACAGCTTCCAGAACCAGTGCGCAGACATATAACCAACGTGTCATTCTACTGAATCCACCAACATTGGAGTTACGTGATTAGTGGGGAGGAAGGATTCTTACCCGAAAAAGACTCCATGTAAACAATTGTGGTAGGTATAATAAGAAAGAAAATTTACTGTAAAATTTAAATTTCTTATCAACCTACCTTACAATTGTTTACAACAGGCTGAACAGACAATAGGAGGAGGGAATCACATAACCAACCCCCACATAACCTGACTGTGCTGGAACCATGGACAGAAGAAGAGTTCCCTAGGCCTATAAAACAATAGCACCATTAGTAAATGACAATGGGAGATGAGGCGTATGGCCCTGTGTGACACATAGACAGAAAGGATAGTACAAAGAACAGGGCTGGAACTGGCCTTGCAAGAACCCTAATGGCTCGGGTTGATGACAGCCGGAGCAGAAGAAAAGAGGGCCTAAAGAAAAACAAGAGGCCACACAGGGCCTGAAGCGCTCACCTTGAACAGAACATGATATAAACAGAGTCCAAGAATAAATCTACATTAAGCAATCTATCTCCATTGGATACATTATCAATCCTTGAGCCCCTCAGGAGTGACAAAAACAGCCCAAGCATCATGTCTTTTCTTCAGTTGATCATATTGTAAAATGTGGAGCTCCCACACCTCGAGAGGGTACTGAATACAAAATATCTAATTCTTCAGCTACATGACCGATTCCCGTTCACATAGGGAGCCCAAATATTAATCCAGGCACTCGATTTGAACAAGTTGAATCTGACCTCCCTAGAGATGTTGTATTTATTTATTTATTTATTTATTGGTGTTTAAGGTCACATATTTTTGCACAATGGCTAATCATGACCGCAACATGAGTATCAACTCAAGACCAGGGGTGAGCGTTAATAAGCCATGTTGCCCATTTTAGAGAGGGTTTGCACCTCCCAAGCATTGGTGACTGGGTCCTATTTTACCAGTAAACCAGAGCCAGTTTACCGCAGTGAACAGGCATTGCTTCACTTCCCAGGGTTCCCACGGGGACCTAGAGATGTTGTATACCAAATATGAAAGCATTCTGACTGATGGATCTGAAGAAGAAGATTTTTGAAAATTATCCTGCTTATTGCACTATGTTAACATTTGGGCTTCCATAGGAATATTAACCCAGGGATTTGGTTTGAACCACCTTGAATCTGACCCTTATAACAATGATGTACACTAAACATTAAAAGATTCTGACTGGTTCTTAAGAAGAAGAATATTCCTTATATTGCCTAAAGTTAAAAATTTGGGCTCCTGTATTGAGCCCAAATATGAACCAATGGGCTTCATTTTAACAAACTTGTATCTGACCCGCATATGGATGCTGTATACCAAATATCAAAAGATTCTGACCTTTGGTTCCGGATAAAAGATTTTAAAAACATTTTGCAAATATGCTGACCTCCACAGAACACTCCAACATAACCGATGGCAATTTCTTTTTACCATTCAATTCTACTAGTCCTAAGGATGATTCATACCAAATAACAGTTTTCTGTTCAGTGTGGTTTGCGAAATATGGGCGTTTGAAAATATTTCTATTTTTAGCTCCTGGGGTTCCCATGGGGATGTGGGAATTTTTTTTTTGCAAGAGTCAAGTACTTATGACCTATAATACCACATACTGAATTTCGTTCAAATCAGACCATCGACCCAGAAAATAGAAATTTTGGGCGAGGCCAAAAATCTTACCCCTCCCATTACAAAGCCATATATTGCTTCACGAACTTTGTTTGAACAAACTTGATTCCATACCTCAAAAGGAAGCTCCATAACAAATATCAAGTCACTGTACCCACTGCTTCATGAGAAGAAAATTTAAAAAATATTTTGGAGCATTTTCCCCACCCCTTCCCTATGGGGCTGGGCATGTTGAGTTGAACAAAAATGCAATGCCCCTTCAGGACCATCACTCACACAAACTTTCACTTGAATTGGCCTAGTGGTTTTGGAGAGAAGACCAAAACATGGTGTTGACGGATGACGGATGGAGAGCGATTACATTAGCTCAGCTTGACTTTGTCAAGGTGAGCTAAAAAGGTCCTCAGACTGCTCCTGCAACTGATGCAGACAGATGGAGAAAGTAGAAGCATTTCTCCAGTAGGCTGTCTGCATAACATCCAACAACTGACAGAGTTAGCATAAGCCCAGGAGGTAGACAATGCACTCACCTCGTGTACAGAGAAGCGATTGGTAATACAATCGTTACTCGCTGGATGAGCGTATGACGTGCGAATAGCAAGACAAATCCATCTAGAAAAGGATTGAGGAGAGGATTGAGGAGAGATCTTCTGTCGACCAGGGATAAAATAAATCTTTTCCTGCCTTCCCTAATGAACTGCGTCTGATTGAGGTAAATGCGAATTGCACGAACGAAGGGTAATTACCCTCAGCAGAAGGAAGAGCCCTGATACAGATTGGAGGTTGAGTAGTTTCTGGCATCTGATTCTTGGCCAGAAAGGAGCAATCAGTGTTAAAGTAAGGCTGTTGGCAGAGCTCCTGAAAAAGGCTGGATCAACAGAGAGGGCGTGAAGCTCACTAACCCTTTGGCTGAGGCAAAAACCATCAGAAAAGCTGTCTTGTATGCGAGAAAACGCATATCCACCTGATATAAATGTTCGAATGGTGCCCCCCTCCCCACCCCAAGCAAAGCAGCACCCAAGAAAGAAACCATCTTGGTGTAAGCTGCTAAATCCTGGGCCTTTTCAAAGAAAAGTGCCGAATAAGCTTGGAGAGGTACGGAATTAGTGCCAATACGGTGCTTTCCCACATACGAAGAAGTCTCCGAAAGCATGGACCTGCACCCTTAGATGGTAACAGGTTGGAGACTCCAGGAATCGAACATATATACCAGAAACTCCACAATCTGTGTTATTGAAGGATCAGCATAATCAAGAGAGTGATCAGCACACCATCAACAGAAGACCTTCCACTTAGCCACATAGGCTAAACCAGTGGAGTGCCACCTTGAATAAAAAATGCACTCCACTGCTCATCAGGAGACAGGACCTGACAAAAGATATGCGTGAAGGCACAATGAAGTCAGGTCGATGTGAAACCTCCTTGTGTGACCTTGGCAAAGAAGGTTGTGATGTAGAGGGAGATGTGCCGGAACTGCTGCCAACAAAGAGCGGAGCTGATTGATCCACACCTGCTGAGGCGACAAGGGAGCGATAAGAATGATTCGACAACTGCAGGTTCGTAGCTTGGCTAGAACCTGAGGCAGAATTGGAACTGGCGGGAAGGCATAGCCGACTAGACTGTTCCAATTGAGTGACAGAGCATCCATGGCAAAAGCCAGAGGATCTAGACACAGGGACACAAAAGTGTACACCTGAGGGTTCCAACACGATGCAAAAAGATTGATGTGGGGATGACCCCAGAGATCACAAAGCGACTGGAACACAGCCCTGTGAAGCATCCACTTGGTGGAAAAGAACCTGCTCCGTCGGGACAGGGAGTCGGCTAGGATGTTCCAACGACAGGGAATGTGACGAACCACCACCCTGACGTTGACATCCGGAGTGAGCAGTAGAAGATCCCGAGTCAATTCGTATATGGGAACCGAGTGTATGTCACCCTGGTTCCAAATGTAAGCGTCCACTGTCGAATTGTCGGACAACAGAAGGACCTGATTATTCGAAAAGGTGGGGATCCACTGCCGGAAACTCAGAAGAATAGCAAGAAGCTCCTTCTGGTTGAAATGAAGAGCTGCATGATCCTGGTCCCATACACTGTGAAGGGAAAGACCAGAGGATCCAACGTCGCGCACCATCCGAGATCGCTGGCATCAGCTATCGGAACATGATCAGACATAGGCAAGTCCAACGGAATTCCCTGCATAATCCACTGAACATCCATCCAGGGAAGAAGGTGACGATGCAGAGATGCTGGTAACTGAAGCACCAGATTCAGAGAATCGACATTCAGCCTCCAACAGCTAAAAAAATGTTGGAGAGGTCTGACATGCAGCCGACCTAGAGGAATGAGATCCATCACCGAAACGCAGAGAGCGAGCAGCAGCTGCCGTGGACATGGACTGGGTCAGAGTCAGGGCAAAAGCCGAGGAGATCACAGCCCTTGCCAGGGAATCGCCACCATATTCAGCTGAGTACGGAAGTCCATCTCCAGATGACAAAACGACCGAGAAGGGACCAGGTCCGACTTCTCCTCATTGACTCTGAACCCTAGCAATGTGAGCAGGCTCAAGTGTGTCGACATCTGACTCCAGAAGAACAGTATTGGAGTGCCTCTGGAGGATATCGTCCAGATATGCCAAAGTAGTCACCCTGGACTGAGTGAAATGGAAGGCTATCACAAACGACATCAGTGAAGGCCAAAGGAGCCAGGTTGAGGCTGAAAGGCATGGCCTTGAACTGGTAAATTTGCCCCAGAAAAGCGAACCTGAGATACTTTGTAGATGTCCGATGAATCGGAACGTGAAAGTAAGCGTCTCGCAGGTTGATGCTGGAAGCGAAATCTCCCTGGTGAATGGAGCAGCGAACCAACCTGAAAGTCTCCATGCTGAACTTGGGAGCAAAGAACAGGCGGGAATAAAATCCCACTGAATGAATGTTCTTGATGACCTTGATCACCCCCTGTGACAGGAGCCTGTCTATCTCCGTGATCAACACTTCCCGACATGAAACGTCTGATGGAACTTTGGTTGGAAGAGGTACTTTCGACAGAGTGGGGTGCCTCCGAAAGGATATCTGCACACTGGACTGAACATCTAACATCCAAGCATCGGATGTTATCGTGGCCCAACGGTCTGCAAACTCAGATATCCCTTCTCCAACCTGGGATGAATCGAGGTGAGGACCTTCATTTTGAGCCCCATCAAACCACCTCCTCTGCTAGATGAAGGATCCTGAGACCTCCCTCTGGACTGCCGATGCTTACACTTACCACATGAGTAAGAAGTGGAAGCAGGAGGATCAATCCTTGGTTTCACAGAAGAAGCAGAAGGGTGTTTGTTAGGCTTGGAATGGCTCTGGCCTCCAACAGAAGATGGATCAAGCTGGCGAAGCAGCAGCTGATCTTTGGAATGATGCAGGATATCATCCTGGACCGTCGCCACAGAATCATTGAATAGTCACAGACCCACCAAAGAAGCGGATCGAAGAACAGCGCCCCACCCTTCAGGAAGGGAATGGCTTGTGTCCAACACAGCATTCTGGCGAACTAATTCCAAATTAGCCATGTTACAGGCATGCATGTGAGTAAGATGCATGAGCTTCTTAGAGATCACACGCAAAGGAGCCTGTATGTCGTTAAACTTATCTGGAGGCAGATAAGCAGCCAATGCAGCAACGACCTGATCTGAGAGAGAAAGCATGCCTAGCAACTCTCTGGATATGCCCAACATGGAGTCCTGATCCAAGACCGTTAAAGTCTTGCAGACCGACGGATTGGCAGAATCGTAGGAATGATAATGCACAGGGGGCAAAATGGTGAACGAAGTCTTCCTAGCCTTGGTACTCAGCTTTGAGTCCAATGCTGCAAAAGCTTCGACCACTTGTACCGACTGGTACGGTCAAAGATGCCCAGAAGAAGGTTGCTCCACAGGCTGTAGGCGCGTGACCGATGATCGCAGCCTGGCTGAAACCTCGGACTGGTCTGACGGTTTGAAGGAACTCAAACACAAAGTCAAGAGCCACCCTCAATTCAGAAGACTAATGGCTCTCAACAACAGGTGTGTCTGACCCATCGCCTGAGTCGGAAGACACATAGCCCATGTCGGACATACCAGCCGATGCCTCCCATGGTGTAGGAACACCAGGGGGATCAGAAAGCAGCAGCCTGCTTCCAATCCCAGGAGGCAGAGCCGCGGAGGGCACCTGGAAGCCACTAGAAGCCTCGCTGGAGGCAACAGGAAGACTCTTGGAAAGAACCTGCATTAGGAAGGAGAGGGCCTCCCTGAGCTCACAACCAGTATCTGCTGGTTTGACTTGGGAATGACCTGGCAAAGTGGCTTCGCATCTGACCCTCTAAACCAGTGAAGTGTCACGATCCTCTAAAACACCTGATGCGGGGCAATGGGTGGCAGCTGAAACATCTGAATACAGATGCTTATAGGGGTATCTGAAGTGCGGGAACATAGGAGAGTTGCCGCGGACCTCTGAGGGACAGATGGTCCAGGCTGCACAAAAATGTGCTAGTCCCGTAAAACTGACTGAAGGACCAGAGTATGTGGATGGAAGCGCAACAGATTCCACGTTGACACCACCATGGACATCTTAATCCCAAACCTGCTCGATGGCTGAAAGACCACAGCAGAGGGATCAGCCAGCAACCACTTCCGACTTTGGCGAGTTGAAGCCAGGGACGGTGGAGGCCGATATCCCACATCCAGAGAAGCAGAAATCCCTGCAGACCCCTGCAGGGATAAGCCGAGGCCGGCTGAAACAGAGACTGATGATATCACCGGTGGAGCAGCAGCAGGAGCGGATACATCAGTAGCTGATGACAAAGGGGGAAAAGTGGAGAGCGCAACCGAGCTCAGCTCCAAAATGAGGAGTCACAACTTTAGTGACAGCCTCAGATGTCGATTGGAGGTGGGGCAGTAGTCCCGGAAGCAGGCATCTCTTTACCAGAAAGTCAGCAGCTACCGCGGTATCCCCGCCACAAAAAGATTGCAAAAAACCCCAGGAGAGGGTATAACTCTCTCCAGAAAGAGTCGAGTTGGGAGGCCCCGAACAGCTGCGTTCCCCTTCCCACGGGCACGAGAGGAAAATGGCAAGTGCCCGAACTACACAACAGACTGAAGCTCAAAAGGTGGAAGACCACCCAGCCCACAGCATCTTACAATAGAACACCCAATTAAAGTGGAGCATGAATAATGGGAAACTTCAACATGCTAAGACAACAAAAATGGCCCGCAAGGTATAGTCCTAGGCATATCTGGTGAGAGCAATGTAGATGGGAAGGTGAGCCCGAAGAAAAATAAATCAGGACACCCCGAGCTACCAGAGTAAGATGGCAGGAAACAACGGCCCGACAGGAACAGAAAAGTACCCCAACAGCCAAAAAGGGAACTGGCAGAAATTCTACCCTCAACAGAGGGGTGAAAAGATGCCATAACAGCCCCCAGCTGACACCTAACTCAGACAAAAGCAGAACCCAAAGGGTTGGCATTAATGAACAAAAGACCGAAACAGCATGGTATGCGAAAATCGCACGCGAAATCGGTATAGAGATTTATCATGAAAAATACAGTGAATAATTGAGAGAATATATAACACGAGGCCCCAAGGAGCCTTAATCGCTTACCGGCCAAAGTGGTTCAAAGAAGTATTTGGTTCACATTCAGTTAGACATGGTTCATCAACACCACAAAGGAATGAAGTCACGAGAGACAAATTTTATGGAATTAGGGACATGGCTTAAACAAACTTGAATTTTACCCCCGGGGATGCGGCATACCAAATATCAAAAGCATTCATCTGCTGGATCTGAAGAAGAAGATTTTTAAAGAAAATTCCTAATTTTGAACTAAGTTATCATTCAGGCTCCCACAGTAAGCCCAAATAGGAACCCAGGGACTTGGCTTTAACAAACTTGAATCTCACCCACCTAAGGATGCTACACACCACATATCAAAACATTCCGACTGCTGGATCTGAAGAAAAAGCTTTTTAAGACAATTCCTCATTTCGAACTAAGTTACAATTCAAGCTTCCACAGAGAGCCCAAATATGGACCTAGGGACATGGCTTGAACAAACTTGAATCTTACCCCCCCAAGGATGCTGCATACCAAATATCAAAACATTCTGACTGCTGGATCTGAAGAAGAAAATTTTTAAAGAAAATTTTTAAAAAGCATTCATCTGCCGGATGTGAAGAAGATGATTTTTTTTTTTTTCAAGCTTCCACAGTGAGCCCAAATATGGACCTAGGGATTTGGCTTGAACAAACTTGAATTTTACTCCCAAGAATGCTGCATACCAAATATCAAAACATTCTGACTGCTGTATCTGAAGAAGAAGATTTTTAAAGAAATTTTTTAAAAAGCATTCATCTGCTGGATCTGAAGAAGAAGACTTTTAAAGAAAATTCCTAATTTTGAACTAAGTTATCATTCAGGCTCCCACAGTGAGCCCAAATAGGAACCCAGGGACTTGGCTTTAACAAACTTGAATCTCGCCCACCTAAGGATGCTACACACCACATATCAAAACATTCCGACTGCTGGATCAGAAGAAGAAGATTTTTAAAGACAATTCCTCATTTTGAACCAAGATATCATTCGGGCTCCCACAGTGAGCCCAAATATGGACCTAGGAACATGGCTTGAACAAACTTGAATCTCACCTCCCTAAGGATGCTGCATACCAAATATCAAAACATTCCGACTGCTGGATCTGAAGAAAAAGATTTTTAAAGAAAATTCCTCATTTTGAACTAAGTTATAATTCGGGCTACCACAGTGAGCCCAAATATGAACCCAGGGACTTTTTTGAACAAACTTGAATCTCACCCTCCTAAGCATGCTGCATACCCAATGTCAAAAGATTCTGCCTGCTGGATCTTGAGAAGAAGATTTTTAAAGAAATTTGCCTGAAATGCACTAAGTTCAAATTTGGGCTCCTATACTGAGCCCACATATGAATCCAGGGGACCGATTTGAACAAACTTGAATCAGATCCACCCCACAATGTTGCATACCAAATATCAAAAGATTCTGCCTGCTGGATCTGGAGAAGAAGATTTTTTAAGAAATTTGCCCGAAATGCACTAAGTTCGAATTCGAGCTTCTATAGTGAGCTCAAATATGAATCCAGGGGAGCCGATTTGAACAAACTTGAATCAGATCCACCCCACAATGTTGCATACCAAATATCAAAAGATTCTGCCTGCTGGATCTGGAGAAGATTTTTTACGAAATTTGCCTGAAATGCACTAAGTTTGAATTCGGGCTTCTATACTGAGCCCAAATGTGAATCCAGGGGGCCGATTTGAACAAACTTGAATGAGATCCACCCCACAATGTTGCATACCAAATATCAAAAGATTCTGCCTGCTGGATCTGGAGAAGACGATTTTTAAAGAAATTTGCCTGAAATGCACTAAGTTCGAATTCGGGCTTCTATAGTGAGCCCAAATATGAATCCAGGGGGCCGATTTGAACTTGAATCTGACCCCCCTAGAGATAATGTATACCAAATAGGAAAGAATTCTGCCTGGTGGATCTGAAGAAGATGACTTTTTTGAATTTTGGAAAGAAATTCATGGGTGCTATCAGAGTTATGCCCCTTGTGGTGCCCATTGTGGGTGCGGCAAGTTTATTTGTACAAGTTTGAATTGCTATATGATATGGAACATGCACACCAAATTTGGTTCAATTTGATCCAGTAGTTTGTGAGAAGTAGTCGATAATGAAAATGTTCACGACGGACAACGACGGACAGCAAGTGATAAGCTAAGCTCCCTTCGGTGAGCTAAAAACACAGCCTTGTATGTCTGGATAGTGGAGAAACAGCTATGAATTCACAATTCAGAAAAGGAAACATTGTTAACATGCAGTCCAAAGGTATCACTGCTGATGAGCAAAACGATCCACATCCTGTGAGATGGTGGAAAAAGATAGAATGACATGTTGGTTATACGTCTGTGCACTGGCTCCAAACCCATGGATTAGTACAAGGAGAAGAGGATCCCCTACTGGGTGTGCGCCGGTCGCACTCGACCCAGTTTTGGCTTATTTTTTCTTGGTGCTTTTGCACCACTTTTCTTCCCAAATCGCTTGGGAAAGAAGAAAATAGAGAGTATTTTTTCCAAGTTAGGGACTTCCACTGTTGTGCAAGCCTGTTGTAAACAATTGTAAGGTAGGTTGATAAACATATTTTGCCCCTGTCACATCATTTAGCCTGGCTAAACCACTGCTCACCATTTGAGGTTGTTTGATAAAAACTTAATCCACTATGGAAAAATCCAACAAAAATATACACATACTAAAACTGCCCAACATATTTTTATAAGTTTTCAGTTTTTCTTTCAATCTGTTGGCAAAGATCTTGCATTGGACAAGCAACTCGCAAAAAAATATCGAACGTCATTCTCAGAGTTGGAAGTAATGTGACATCTCATGGAAAAATTAACATCCTTCCCAATGGAGACATACTGACTGAAGCCATTTACAGTCTTACAAGTTTTAGGAAAACAGCCTAACATAACTTGGTTTAAAAGAGCTCTTTGGGCTCAAACAAAACATGATGGGAGAAATTTCCAGTTCAGTCTGAGTGGAATACTTCAGAAACATGTGTTTAATATAACTCTGAAAATGTCAGGATGGTTTTAGTCAATACTTTATGTTTATGTACGCACACTGATAAACAGTCTCCTTACCTCATGGGGTGATAGATTTAATTCTGGCAGTCAGAAGCTATTATGTGAATTTGTTTTGGTGAAATTTATGGGAAAGTTCCCAAGGTAGGCACACTCTAAAACTGGAAGCAACAGAATAACTTCTTTGTTTACCATAGTACATAGGAAATTTCAGCATCTATGGCACCACTGCAACAACAATACAATTGTAAATTTAAGCCAGGTAATGTATTAACCCTTTACCTAACATGAAAAGCAGACGACACTTGCAAATAAAATTCTTGAATAACTAATCTTTTTCATTTTTTGTCTCAAAAACATAGGTTATGACCCCTCGTTGGAACGAGCTCGACGAGCTCGTTCCAACGAGGGGTCATAACCTATGTTTTTGAGACAAAAAATGAAAATATAATGAAAATTTATTGGCGATTTTTGAGAATAGCGCTGGCCGGTTTTGGCCGTTACGTTGGGTAAAGGGTTAAGTATATACTCTGTGTATGCTTGCACGTAACTGAATGGTTTGAATTATCTTACTTCTATAATTACCATTTTATTTCTGAAAGTTATGCAGGAATTTTCTCATAATCAGAAATGAGCATAATATTGTAATGCAATCCATATAGAAGCAACAGTGAGCTCCTTGCCTTCGACTGTACTTTATACTGATTTCTTCCTTATTTTCCTGGTGATCATGGATACAAAAAATCAGGAGTTCCTGGAATCTTGTTATATCTTTTGAGATGATCCAAATAAATGTTTAAATCTTTGTAAAATGGTTAGGAGAAATTTTGTTTCTATTCTGTTCCAAAAATACAACTTTTTATGAAAACTTCTTTCACTAATATTAAAACTAACACATACAAAAGGAAGACATTCCCTGGAACTGATGTACAAGATCTGTTTCTCTATTGTGCTCATTACTTAGTTCAGAGCAGGGTCAAATTTCAGAAAAAGTGCCAAGTTAAGAGTTTTAGGGTGATATATTCATGGCTATACATCACAGCTGACATTTTGCACTAATATAGAAGTTAGTATGGATCGACAGCACAAATCAAATTCTCAAAACATTGTGCATTTTTCCATTGCCATGGGAAGCTGGAAATTTAACAAAAATAAGGTATTTTGGGTTGCTTATAGCCCAGAAATCCAGTAGACACTTTTTAAATAAAGGTCTTCAATTGGTAGAGAAGTTCATATTTGAGCAGAAAATGCAAAAACCTCAAAACCTGTTATTCCCAGATGTCGCTCTAGATAGGGGTTGAAGTACAGTACCCTCAAATCCAAGTGAGAACTTCCATAAATTCTAAAAAGCCATTTTTTTATGAAATACATGAAAAACGTTCTGCAGTTGCCAATAATACTACTCGGGTACCATTTGCGATGCTCTATAAAATGCCACTTTGATATTTCATTCACAAATGGTAAGTAAAATGGTATAGAATATTTGAATCAGAGTAACCTGCCAGAAATAATGCAATCTCCACAACTAGCAGCCTTGGAAAAAATATATTGATTTAAAAAACTTTAGAAGTACTGTACTGAAATCCTCACTGATTATTCCAGAGAGAAAAGAATGTGATTTTATGAATTTTGAAGCCCAGCAGAAACAACTTACAATTGGTGTGGTTTGTTTGGAATTCCCAGGAAGAAAAAAGTACACATGACCAGTAGTTTCTTACCTGTCAAGCTTTCTATCTTATTTGTTGCATGATCCCCTGGTTTTGAGGACAGAAAAAGTTGTCTGAGGGTCTATACTTGACAAGGTATTGGAATGTCCAAATTAAAATATGATCATATTTTTTTTCACATGAACATTATAATGGTTGCCTATGGGAAAACACTTATACTGTTATACCAAATATATATACAGTTTACAAATAACTGACACTTTCAAAATGCATTCTCTTGGCAAGGGTCCAGTCTGGTATCAGTGCACAATGTCCCATGGATAGTTCATCCCTGATAAAAAAAGTACCCATTTTGGGTGATGTTTATTATTGATGGATTTATTTACAAATATCTCTGCCAAATATTAAGCGATTTCAGAAAAATTTGGAAATATTTTCTGCACAGGCTTCAGCAAACTTTGGGACAAATTTCCAACCTGCATCTTTCATATTAACCCTTATCTGTGCCATTTACTTTTCAGATAGTTTTTGCATGACTGTAGCAGATCATGATGCATTGTGAATACATTTTTTTCAGCTATCTAATATTACAACATTACAAAACAACATGCTTATATCATTCCGTCAGTTATGGTTTTAAGTGATATTTTTCTCATGAGATTGGGAAGTTAATTATCTCTGTTCGCATGGCCTGTCTCGTTCTCTGCAATCTCTTTCTCTATCTCTGTTAACATTCCATGATATTTTATAACACTGGTAATATCAGAAAGACACATCAGTTCCTTTTACTATAATCCTTAACCTCCAGTCCTATGTATGTATTTGTTGATTTATTTTCAAGAGAAAGTGCTATAAGGTTGTCATACCGACCTCTTATATCAACTAAAGTGGAACTGTTGGTTGAGAACTTTCAGAGATAAAAGTGAACTGGAAGGTGGGATTGCTTAGTTATTGAGAATATCAAGATTTGATTCAAAATCTGTGCTTCATTAGAAGATTCTAGGAAATTTTCATGAATTTATTCTCTTCAAGATTGCTGTTGTTCATATATCAATAACTGCCATTGCTCAGTGGTTATGGCATAGAACTTCAAACCGAATGGTCCACAGTTCAGTCCCTGCCATGGGTAACTGCATTGTGTCCTTGGGCAAGGCACACCAATCCTGATTACCCACGTGTAGGCACAATAAAATAAATAAAATATATAACAAATAAAATAACAAATAAAAATATTGACTGCATTTATCCATATTTATTTTGTACATACATGTAATATATTTTCTCTTTCTGGAATGAAAAGAAACAGTGAATATTTAAATTTTGTAGTAAATTTCCTTTCTTATTATACCTACCACAATTGTTTACTACAGGCTTGCACTATAGTGGAAGACCCTAACTCGGGTGGAAACTTTTCTTTCCAAGCGATTTGGGAAAGAAAAGTGGTGCAAAAGCACCAAGAAAAAATAAGCCAAAACTGGGTTGAAATCCACAGCTTCCGGAAACCCGTGCGCAGGCAGTAACTAATGAATCATTCTTTTGAATCCGGCAACATTGGAGTTATGTGATCAGTGGGGAGGAAGGATTTCTTACCCGAATAAGAAGAGGGGAGGGCCTCCATGTAAACAACTGTGGTAGGTATAAAAAGAAAGGAAATTTACTATAAAATTTAAATTTCTTATCAACCTCCTTACAGTTGTTTACTACAGGCTGAATAGACAATAGAATGGAGGGAATCACATAACCAACCCCCACATAACCCAACTGCACTGGAACCGTGGACAGAGGAAGAGGTCCCTAGGCCTATCAAACCATAGCATCACTATCATTAGAAAAAGACAATGAGAGATGAGGCGTATGGTTCTGTGCGATGCATAGACAGAAAGGGAAGTAACAGCACAGAGCTGGAACTGACCTTGTAAGAAGCCTAATGGCTAGGGTAGACAACAGCCTGAGCAAAAGAAAGACAGGGTCCATAGTAAAAAGGTCCTCTGACTGCTCCTGCAACTGACGCAGATAGGTGGAGAAAGTAGCATTTCTCCAGTAGGCTGCCTGCATAACATCCGACAACATGACGGAGTTAGTATAAGCCCAAGAGGTAGACAATGAATGCACCTCGTGGGCAGAAATACGATTGGTAATACAATCGTCAGTCGCTAGACGAGCGTAAGCCACGCAAATAGCAAGACAAATCCATCGGGAAATGGATTGAGAAGAGACCTTTTGTCGACCAGGAATAAGAGAGAAAAAATCGTTTCCTGCCTTTCCTAAAGAACTGCGTCTGATTGAGATAAATGCAAATTGCACGAACCGGACAGAGCATAGGGGGGTTCCCCTCAGCAGAAGGAAGAGCCCTGATACAGATAGGAGGTGGAGTAGTTTCTGGTATCTGATTCTTGGCCAGAAAGGATCAATCAGTGGTAAACGTAACACTGTTGGGAGAGCTCCTGAAGAAGGCCGGGTCAACCGAGAGGGCGTGAAGCTCATTAACCCATCTGGCTGAGGCAAAAGCCATCAGAAAAGCCGTCTTGTATGTGAGAAAACACATATCCACCTGGGATCAATGTTTGAACGGTGCCCAACCCCACTCCCCCCCACCCCCCCCCCCCCCACCCCCCACAAGCAAAGCAGCACCCAAGAAAGATTCCATCTTGGGGTAAGCTGCAAAGTCCTAGGCCTTTTCAAGGAAAAGTGCCGAACAAGCTTGGAGAGGTATGGATTAGTGCCGATACGACGCTGTCCCACATACGAAAAGGTCTCCGAAAGCATGGACCTGTACCCTTTGATGATATCAGGTTGGAGACCCCGAGAATCAAACAGATATACCAGAAACTCCACAATCTGTGAAATCAAAGGAATGGCATAATCAACCGAGTGATCGGCACACCATCGACCGAAGACCTTCCACTTTGCCGCATAGTCTAAACCAGTGAAGTGCCTCCTTGAAGAAGAAATGCACTCCACTGCTCATCTAAAAAAAAACCTCTACGGAGGAGACAGGACCTGACAAAAGATATGCGTGAAGGCACAATGAAGTCGGGTCGACGTGAAACCTCCTCGGGTGACCTTGGAAAAGAAGGTCTCGTCATAGAGGGAGACGTGCCGGAACCACCGCCAACAGAGAGCGGAGCTGATTGATCCACACCCACTGAGGTGACAGGGGAGCGATCAGAATGATTTCACAACTGCAGGTTCGTATCTTGGTTTGAACCTGAGGCAGAATCGGAACCGGCAGGAAGGCGTAGCTGACAAGATCGTTCCAATTGTGTGACAGAGTGTCCACGGAGAAAGCCAGAGGATCTGGGCATGGGGATATGAAAGTGTCCACCTGATGGTTTCAACAAGTCGCAAAGAGATCGATGTGGGGACGACCCCCGAGATCACAAAGCGACTGGAACACCACCCTGTGGAGCATCCACTCGGTGGAAATGACAATGCCCTGTCGGGACAGGGAGTCAGCTAGGATGTTCAGACGACCGGGAAAGTGACGAACCACCACTCCGGCATTGACATCCTGAAAATCCTGAGCCAATTCGTACATGGGAACTGAGTGTGTGCCGCCCTGGTTCCGAATGTAAGCAACCACTGTCGAATTGTCAGACAACAGAAGGACCTGGCAATTCAAAAGGTGGGGGATCCAATGCCGGAAACTCAGAAGAAGAGCAAGAAGCTCCTGCTGGTTGATGTGAAGAGCTGCATGATCCTGGTCCCATGCCCCGTGAAGGGAAAGACCTAGAGGATCCAACGTCGCACCGCATCCGAGATCGCTGGTGACTGCCGTCAGAACACGATCGGATGTGGGTAAGTCCATGGAACTCCCTGCATAATCCATGGAATATCCGTCCAGGGGAGAAGGTGACGATGAAGAGACTCCGGTAACTGAAGCACCAGATCCAGAGGATCGACATTCGGCCTCCAACGACTGAGCAGAAAATGTTGGAGAGGTCTGACATGCAGCCGACCTAGAGGAATGAGATCCGTCACAGAACTGCAAAGACCGAGCAGCCAGAGAAGATTCCGAGCTGTCACGGACGTGGACTGGGACAGAGTCAGGGACGAATCGAGGTGAGGACCTTCATTTCGAACCTCGGCGAGGCCCGCAAGAGGAGAAACCACCTCCTCTACTATATGAAGAATCCTGAGTCCTCCCTCTAGCCTGCCAACACTTACCCTTACCCCATGAGTAAGTAGAAGCGGCGGCAGGAGGATAAGCCCTTGGCTTTGCAGAGGAAGCATAAGGGCACTTGTAAGGCTTTGGACGGCCCCTGCCTCCAACAGAAGGCTGATCAAGCTGACGAAGCAGCAGCTGATCTATGGAATGACGTAGGACGTCATCCCGGACCGTCGCTACGGAACCATGGAATAGTTGCGGATCCGCCGAAGAAGCAGATCGAAGAGCAGCGCGCTGCCCCTCAGAAAGGGAACGGTGCATGTCCAACACAGCGTCCCTGCGAACTAATTCCAAGTTAGCTGTGTTACAGGCATGCGTGTGCATGAGCGCCTTGGAAAGCACACGCAAAGGAGCCTGTACATTGTCAAACTTATCTGGAGGCAGATAAGCAGCTAAAGCAGAGACGATGTGATCCGAGAGAGAAAGCATGCCCAGCATCTCTCTCGATAAGCCCAACAGGGACTCCAGAGTCGCCATAGGAATAAGGGCTGACTTGGGCTTGGAAAGCCCGAGGGAGGTGGAGTCCTGATCCAAGACCGTCAAAGTCTGGCAGACTGACAGCTTGGCAGAATTGTAGGAACGATAACGCACGACAGATTGGCAGAATTGTAGGAACGACAACGCACTGGTGAAGAACAAAGTCTTCATAGCCTTGGAACTCAGCTTAGAGTCCAAAGCTGAAAACGCTTCAACCACCTGTACCGACTGGCACGGTCGAAGGCACCCAGAAACAGTTTGCTCCACCGGTTGTAGATGCGTGACTGATGATCGCGGCCTGGCTGACACTGTCGGCTGGTTTGACAGTTTGAGATCTGGAAGGAACCCAAACACAAAGTCAATAGCTGCCCCCAAGTCAAAAGACTGTTGGCTCTCGACATCAGGTATGTCGGACTCATCCTCTGAGTCGGAAGACACATAGCCCATCATGGACAAACCAGCCGATGCCTCCCATGGTGTAGGCACACCTGAGGGATCAGAAAGCGGCCTGCTTCCAATCTCGGGAGGCGGCACCGAAACGAGGGGAGGGGGGGGTGCCTGGAAACCACTAGTGGCCTCGCTGGAAGCAACGGGAAGGCTCTCGGAAAGAACCCGAGTGAGCAAGGAGAGGGTCTCCCTAAGCTCACGTCCCGTGTCGGCCGGTTTGACGTGGAAATGAACTGGCAAAGTGGCTTCACTCCTGACCCTTTTAACCAGCGAAGGATCACAATCCTCAAATACACCCGATGCGGGGCAACGGGTGGCAGCCGAAACATCTGAAGGCAGATGTATATAGGGGTATGACATACACCGAGGATCGACAGAGTGGGAACTCAGGAGAGTTGCCGCGAACCTCTGAGGGACAGAAGGTCCAGGCTGCACAAAAGGCATTGGTCCCGCAAAACTGGCCATGGGACCAGAGTGCGTGGACGGAAATGCCATGGATTTCATGGTGGCCCCACCATGAAAATCCAAATCCAACAAGAGCTGGATTTTCGTCCGGTGCATACCCTCACGTGGTGTACCGCCTAGTGTGGGCGGACCTATAACCAACAAATATCATTTATGAATATTCTCGTATGGACTGACGGATGGATGCACAGATGGACGGATGCAATCCAGTATACCCCCCCCCCCCTACCTTCCATTTTCTTCGAAAATTTTCAACAATTTCCAACAATTTCTAAGTCAAAAGGTATGGTAAATTGTTTGGTGTTTGGAAGTTTTATGCAATGAGGCAGAAGCCTTTGTCATAGGCAAACTGCATGCCATATTTAACTGAAATCCGATAACCCCAATCCAGTATCCCCCCACCCCCCACCCTCCCATTTTCTTCGAAAGTTTTCAACAATTTCTAAGTCAAAAGGTATGGTAAATTGTTTGGTGTTTGGAAGTTTTATGCAATGAGGTAGAAGCCTTTGCCATAGGCAAACTGCATGCCATATTTCACCAAAATCCGATAACCCATACCTGAGATACAGGCTATTTAACCCTAACCCCACCCCTCCACCCCAAAACCACACCCTAACCCTAACCCTACTCCACCCTGACCCTAAACCCTAAAAGCCCAACCCAGACCCTAACCCCCACCCACCCCCAGGACCTAACCACCCCAACCTTAAGTCCTACTCTGGGGCTACCCCTAACCCCCACCCACCCCTGACCCAACCCCACCCTAGCCAAACCAATAGGATTAGGAGCTATTTTTCGGTTTAGGGGCTACTAAAACTAAAACACCACCACTGAACCCAACCCTAACCCCCCAGGACCTAACCCTCCCCAACCTTAAGCTCTACTCTGGGGCTACCCCTAACCCCACCCCACTCCTAACCCTAACACTACCTTAATGGAGGTAGCCCCTAATAATAATATCCCCTAAACCCCCAATGTTGGCCTGGACGGACAGATGGATGGACGGACAGACGGATGGACGCATGTAATCCAGTATACCCCCATTTTCTTCGAAAAACTGTGGTGTTCAATGGCTGAGAGACCACAGAAGAGGGTTCAGCCGGCAGCCCCTTTCGACTTAGCCGAGTTGAAGTCAGGGAAAGCTGAGGCCGATACCCCCACGTCCACACTATCAGACATCGCAGGGATAGATGAAACGGTGACCGATGACGTTGCAAACGGAACAGCAGTAGCAGCAGATACGACGGGAGCTGTTGAAACTGGTGGAAAAGGGGAGAGAGCAACCGAGCTCGGCTCCAAAGGAGGAGTCACAACCCTAGTGATAGCCTCAGATGTCGACTGAAGAGGGACCATAGTCCCGGAACCAGGCATCACTTCACCAGATAACTCAACTGCACATCCCCCACGGAGGGGGTATAACTCTCACCAGACATGGTTGTGTTAGGAGGGCCCTGAATGACAGCATTCCCCCTCCCCCCCCCCCACATGTGCGGGAGGAACGGCCACGAGAACTCACCACAAGCATGCCCTCAAGGAACAGTCCTGGGCATAACAGAGGTGAGAGCAGTAGAAGAAAAAGGTGAACTCACAGATGTAGAAAGTAGAAGAACACCCCCAACTACGAGAGTAAGGTGGCAGAAAATAAAGGACCGGCAGGAACACAACTGAACCCAGACGGCCAACAGGGTCCAAAAAAACAGAAATTCTGCCCTCAACAGAGAGAAGATATCCTGTCCATACAGCCCCTCACTGACACCTAATAATAATAATATCCAAAAGGATAACAAATTTATCAACCGAAAATGTTTATGTCCGAACCGCACGATATGCGGAAATCGCGCGCAAACACAGAGAATATATAAAATTCAATGAAAATGTGGTTGAAAATAATAACGAGAATATATAAAACACAGTCCTGTTATTATACAATCCTCAGATCCATAATTCCAGTCACAGGTAACCATTATCAACGAGTTGAATTATCACTGTTTCTTACAGCAAATATGGACGTCTCGCCACATGGGCGGACAAAAAAAAAGAATGATTACTCAAGCATTAGAGAAGAAGTATGGAAAAACATCAACTCCTTAGACAATACCTTTCTTCAAAAGAGTGATTCCGAAAAGTTCTTATATATAATGAAAAATGATAGTAAAGATCTGTGTAATGTGATCTGCAGTGCTGTGTGCAAACTCTTTGATCACCGCAATGAGAATTGATACTCAAATCTAGCATTTTGTACGTATATAGAGAAAGCTTAGCTTCATTACCGTACTTATTGGTTGTATATTTTAGCATGAACTTTTATAACTGGTCCTTATTTTGTTATTGATATATATAGCTGTATCACTTTGCATACTGCCCTATTAGGGTGTATTTTTGCAATAAAGTTTATCTTATCTTATCTTATCTTAGTTACTGCATGTGCACTGGTTTCCGGAAGCTGTGGATTTGTACTAAGAGAAGAGCGTCCCCTACTGGGTGTGCGCCGGTGGCACTCGACACAATTTTGGCTTATTTTTTCTTGGTGCTTTTGCACCACTTTTCTTTCCCAAATCGCTTGGGAAAGATCAAAATAGAGGGTATATTTTGCGAGTTAGGGTCTTCCACTGTAGTGCAAGCCTGTAGTAAACAATTGTAAGGTAGGTTGATAAGAAACTTTTTTTTATGATTTTTGATCTGCTGGCAGTCACAATCACACCTTCTAGTTTATAATATAATTATATTGACCACATCAGAGAGGTATTGCAACCTAGAACTATTTTACCAGTAAGACAAAATTTGTCTTTCACAACACAACTCCAGTTTCCAGCGTCCTTCAGAAAAGAGGGATCGTTTTGAATAAATAAAATATGTTTGGTTCTAAAATGATTATGAATCACACTTGTCAAATATGATTGTCTTCTATTCTGATAATGGCACATTTCAAACAAGCTAAAATATCAACTTTCAGCAAATGGTTTACAATTTGCTATCACATACTATTGTATCATTAACCTTCTATCTTATTCTAACAGCCGACGGCACATGCAAAAAAATTTCTTAAATTGCCATAAATTTTCATTTTTTGGCCTCATAATCATAGCTTATAACTCCTCAATGGAATGAGTTTAAGCTCAGTCCATTGAGGGGTCATAAGCTATATTTCTGAAGAAACAATTAAAAAAATAATAAAATATGAATGGCATTTTTGTTAATAGTTCTAGCCAATTATGGCTATTACATTATTAAGGGGTTAAAGGCAATCTGATCTGGCATAATGAACATGCACTGTTCCAGTTTCTGGTCTTCTCAGACTGTAACATTTATCCCCCTGTGGTGGAAACATGATAAAACATTGAATTATTATATGTGATCAACAAAAAAGACTGAAAAAATAACACACGCATGTCATAAAATTACACTTTTTAACAACAATAAGTTAATAAGCAGAGACAAAAATACAAATATGCATGGAAAAAATAATCATTAATCACAAATGGCTTAACAAATGTTTGTACTAAAACAACTTTGGTGATGTCACTTGTTGGAAACATTTTTTCAGTTATACTATCATGTAGCACAATCACTGTTATTGATGAAAATAATAATACTCAGGTCTTATCATCTAAGTTGGAGTAAGAAGGAACTGAATGGAATATTATTGTAGTTTAAAAAGATATATATAGGATTAATGTTATTGTTTCCTAAAATATGTGTTAAAGAGCCTTTCTTCAAAGAACAACTTCAGTATCAAATTATGGCCATATTTTATATTTAAAATACCCATAATTTCTATTATTTTTCACTACATGTAAAAATAGTTTGGGACGTAAGTGGAACAAGCCTTTAAAGAAAAAAAAACATGTTACCTACAAATAAATATTAAAATGGGTTTCAAAAAATGTTTTTAAATATACTCTCCCAAAAAAGAAAGTGTGCATGCTAAAAAATAACACTAAAAAAAGATATATATCACTTTCATTCATGGAAATTTTATTCAATCACAGATGAATCAATTTGTGATCAACACGAGAAATTTCATTACGCTACGATGAATACTCTTGGCGCCATGGAGAGTCAAAGACACTAAGGGTCAAACACAAAAGTCACACACTCAATATCTGGTATGACCTCCGTCTGCATCGACTACTGCTGTGCATCTATGCCTCATGGAAGCGAACAAGTTAGCATGGAAGTGGGTTAGGGTAGGGTTAGGTAGGGTTAGGGTTAGGGTTAGGGTTAGGTTAGGTAGGGTTAGGGTTAGGGTAGGATTAGGGTAGGCTAACCCTAACCCTACTCTACACCACTGCAGTCGAGCATGACGATGACATAACATCAAAATCGGACGAATTGCAGGTCTTCAAGGATGTAAGCCGTATTCTCTCAGGCGGTTGATTACTGTTTGAGGATGTATCCGTCTCAGGTTAGGGATGTTCCTGGCTGTCGTCGTTGCTGTTTGTTGCCGGTTCCGGAGATGGACAACACGGATATACCGATCTTGTGCAGGGGTGGTAACTCGGGGTCTCCCGGAGCGGGGGTCGGTCTCGAACGTCATCATGTTGTGCATGTCAATGGACTGGCCTGTCTACAGTGTTATGGTGGCAGTTCAAATGCTGGGCAACCTCTCTGTGTGTTCTGCCAGCTCTAATCATACCCAGGACAAGGAGACGTTGATTCATTGTCAATCTTGGCATGCTAATGTGGAGTCGTTTTAACAGCAGCGCAAGTTGGAATGTGAACGATAGGAAGGCCTTACTTTAGTGTTTAAATACCCAAGGATTCACACTGCTGCATGAATTTGCAGACTCTCCACGTGTAAAACATGACTTTTCAAACGTGTAGCACGTCATTTAACGTTAATGCAATTTTAACGGGGAAAGCTGTTTTTGTGTTCAATATAACTTATTCATGAACAGGTTAACACTCTTTACACCTACGAAATTATTTTTTTGGAGTTTGATCAATTTCTGCAATGCACACTTTCTTTTTTGGGCGAGTATAGTAATGAATCAGGAACATTTAGCTTTTAATTGAAAATAGAATATCTTTTCATTTTTGGAATTCACTAAAAACAACTAGAGCAAAGTCGAGGGTGGCATATACCCCCACCTGCAGTTCCATGGATAGCATTACAGAAATTAAACATTTATTACTGGGTGACGCTGAAGGATGACAGACCTGTGACAGATTACAGACCATTGGAGCATACATCATAAGAACTATCAAGAGTCACCATAGAGTGACACAAAAAGGTACCACCGCCTCTAATTCTGTGAAAAAAATATTTTTCCGCACACTTTATATATGTCGCACATCTGCAAGATATGTATAACCATATCCTAAAGTTTCAACTCTCTACATTAGAAATTGTGGGAAGAGTTGATTACATCATAAAGGTACCCACAAGTTATTCATGATTGAATTTTTGGACGGACAAAATCAAAGTCCATAAAATACAATAACTCCTATAATAATAGACTGCATAACATCTGCTTTGTACTGTGGGTAGACATCAATAGGATAGACTTACACACAAAATATGAAGTCATTCCATTGAGTGCTCTGCAAGTTATTCATGAATTAATTTCAAGGTAGACAAATTCTAATTCCACAAAGGGCAATGACTCTGGCTATAAAAATGCACAGGGTTAGTTGTTAACATGTTACATAGGGTGCAGGACTCAAGGAACTAATGGAAATACTGGTACTGGATTGGAGAAATTTTTTAAAGTGAATTCCAAAAATGAAAACATATTCTATTATCAATCAATAGTTTGTTAAGGGTATTTTATCTATCAACAAGCAATACTCCCATGTTACTAGAATTACAAGTTTTCTGTTTATTGATTGCTGCCAGGTTCTTACTCATTTTTGACATCAAATGCTTCTATATTACTGGTTAGTTTCATAATAGGATGGATAGTGAAAAGTTTTTAGAGGATAGAGGTCAATGATAATGTGTATGGGGCATCTCTCACGTGACTCATTGGTTGTATATGGTTTGTGATTGGATTGTTTTGCAGATGAAGGAAGCTAAATAAAGTACCTGGACAGAACCACTAAAGGTGATAAGTAACTGTCAGGTCTTTCAATGTGCTAACTGGATGCTTAAGGGGCCTTAGTTCAGGATTCAGTGATCAAACCTTTACCCAACATAACTGAGATATATGGCCAATGCTCTTCAGAAAAATCTCAATTCTAACCATGTAAATTATTTATAATTTTCATTGAGTTACAAGTTTTGATAGAGTTTAATTTTGTTGGGTAGATCAGTTAATATTTTCAACCTGTTGCTTATAGCTGCAGGCTAAAAATATTAAGTAGTCTGCCTTACAAATTTAATGAATAACATTTAATTTCATGCATTATTCTCTGATTATAAGTGGGCTCACACATCTGTGTGTTGGGGGGTGGGAAAAAGGTCTAATCACATACAATGCAGCCAGACATTTTCAAGCTTAATTCACACTAAATGGCCTAGCTGACAAATGGGGAAGACCACGGTTGTAGTAATGGCATTATCATGTATTAAAGGCTGGGAAAATTATATTACAGACAGAATTTTACAATGAAGCCAACCGGCTATTGTTGAATGAACATGAAACTTTCCAAATTTGGTGTAAGTGTAAATACATTAGTCTCCAATCTTAGGTGAATACAAAGCTCTTGTGTGTGGGGTTGGGGTACTTTATCATATGGCTACTTATATTAGATAAATTCTGAAGCTTTTAAAACTTCAGTCTACATGAATGCTTGAGAACACACAAATCCATGCTTCTAGTTATAATACGTAACACACAAAAACCACTCACAAAAATTGTTAGTATACCACCAACTAAATGGTAGAGAACATCTTTGTCAAGGATTCCAATGGATTTCACATCACCAAAACATTTAAACCTCTCTTCACAATAATGATAAAATTTGATAAACTTTTTTATTCTTGAGAGCAAAGTGAACACAACTCAATTGGACATTGTTTGATGGCATATCAATTTTAACAGCATAATTTTTCAACTCGTGGCGCCTTAGTCCAACAAGGGCAATAACTCTCAAAGAAATACTTGCACAACAGATTCCATCCCTATATCCCCCTTCCACTAGATGGCACAGGGATAAAACTATGTCCAGATTCCACTGAGGTTGGGCTGATATTTGGCAACAGTGGACACCCTGACAAACCCACCAGGGCCATTATAAAAAGATCCAACAAGCAAACTGCCAAGAAAAGGTTCCATCAGATGGTTTACCCAGTGGTTCATGAACTGTAAATATGTTTGTCAGGTCTCCTACTTTCTTATGGTGTAACAAATAATAGTACATTTATAAAGAACAAAATCATGTTTTACAGTAATTTAGAATACTTGGCAACATAACTTAGCAATCAGGAGTCCAACACCAACAGACCAAAACACATCGCCAAAAAACGATGGCTCAAATCCAGTATGTTAACTTAAGTGCTCAAAAATGTTGGTTCACAGCCAGTATGATACCAGAAGTACACATGATTACATGGTTCATAGGTCCTTATGGGAATTACATGAAAATGCAAAATGTGCTAGCTAAGGTATAATGGAATTGCTTTGGCTGCCCTCAAAAAAAGATTGGCGGAGGCCTGTATGTACACTTGGAAGGACGTAATTATGTTTTAGAGGAACTCAGATTGTTGGTTCATGAACTACAAATATGCTTGTTGGATCCCCTACTTCCTAATGCAGTTTACAGATAGATGCCAGCTAACAGAATACCAAATCAACATGTTCATACTGAGTCGATCATTTGAAAGCTGAAAATAGTCATTCAAGTGTATCACACCAATGAAACTCTCATAAAATAATTATGAACTTGAAATCTTCTGTTAAAACCATTTAACGGCACTCAGATATCAGCACTCTAGAGCCACCCATGTTAACAAAAGAACAATTGGATTGTCGTTAATAAAATTGTAATTAAATGCAAATTTAAGGAAAAAACATGCTAAAAACCTTTCAAATATATTTGCATGCACAGAAACAGACATTTATACAAACATGTACAAGCAGTGTGCAAACAAATTCAAACTCTCATTCTCTGTTAAATACAATGTATTCAATGCTCCATTGTGCAGGGTAACATCACAAAATTCACCCTCTGGAAACCTCATTTTGCAGACAACAGTCTGCTTATTTCCAGGCTTGGTGAGGAGATAGATGACCAATCAAATACAAACACTCCCTGTGAAATCATTTGATGAGTTTTTTATCCTTGTTTCAATAAAATTCTATTACGGAATGCTTCAAAAAATCTATGTCATGGATAATTTTTTTTTTTTTAGCTCTGCCAACCAACTCACTGTTTTACCTAATGAATCGGCCGCATCCGCCCGCATAATTTGCAAATTGAGTAGTTGAAAATATATTAATTTTCAGACAATTACAACAAAACTATATAATGTGACCCCTCATTGGAACGAGCTCGTTAAGCTCATTCCAATGAGGGGTCACATGATATGGTTTTGTTGAAATATTTTGAAAAATTTGAAGAAATAGTATTTAAAATCATAAAGTTTGATATCGTCTGTGTTGGGTAAAGGGTTAAAAAAAAAATAATTTCCTGGTTTTACAGGAAGTGCTGTTTATTTCTCAATCCATTTAGGCATCTCTTATTGGGTTGCCAGGTTTTCGATCAGGTGATAAATATGATCTTCAGTTTGTTACCACTCCATAGTGAAGTTACAAAACTCATCCAGTAAGTTAGCTCTGAACCTCACCAGACTTTGTCCAAATAATTTACGGAACTTGTTTTGTAAATTTCACTATAAAGTGATGACTTGTTGGAGATCATGGATTAAATCCAATAAAGAGATCCAAATCTATTCTCCATAAAATAAAATAGAGCTACTTAGTTACTGAGAACAAAAATGCCGAGAAGGACCACCGATCCAATGTCGAGTTGTGACAGCACAAACGTGGGTTTAATCATTATCAACTTATGGTCCGGAAATCAATTGTTTACAATTTACTATGTGAAGGGTCACTGTGACCTTGACCTTTGACCTAGTGACTCCAAAATAAATAGCGCTCTTTCTTGCACCAATGCCAACCTACCTATGAAGTTTCATGAATGCAGATGGAACCATTGTCAAATTATCATATGGAAACCAACTGTTTACGATTTATTATGTTCAAGGTCACTGTTACCTTGACCTTTCACCTAGCGAGTCAAAAATAAATAGGGGCCTTCCACTCACCTAGGCCAACCTACCTATGAAGTTTCATGAATGTGGGTCAAACCATTATCAAGTTATCATCCGGAAACCAATTGTTTACGATTTACTATGTTGAAGGTCACTGTGATCTTGACCTTTCACCTAGCAAGTCTGAAATAAATAGGGCTCTTCCTCTCACTGATGCAAACCTACCTATGAAGTTTCATGAATGTGGGTCGAACCATTATCAAGTTATCATCCAGAAACCAACTGTTTTGATTTACTATGTCCAGGGTCACTGTGACCTTGACCTAGTGAGTCCAAAATAAATAGCATTCTTCCTCTCACGAAGGCCAACCTACATATGAAGTTTCATGAATGTGAGTTGAACCACAGTCAAGTTATCATCCGGAAACATATTGTTTACAATTTACTATGTTCAAGGTCACTGTGACCTTGACCTTTGACCAAGCAAGTCCAAAATAAATAGGGTTCTTCTTCTCACCAATGCCAACCTACCTATGAAGTTTCATGACCATGGGTTGGACCATTATCAAGTTATCATCCGGAAACCAACCGCCATTCATCAAACTGTAAGTTGAGTTTGACTTCGTCACAACTCAACTAACAAGTACTGGTCATATTCACTGCAACTTGTGTTCAATAAATGGCCAAATGGTAACAATAATTCCAAGAATACAAGTAGTTTAGACAGATACTCCAAACAAATTTATCAGTACGATTTCTGATCAAACTGCTACCAAAAGAAATGTTGTTTGATTCTAACATTATAAGATATTGTGATAAATTGACAGTCACATGGTAAGGGGGTTTGCGACTTGCGTGTTTATGTTCAAACAAGATGCAGAGCAGTGAGGTTGAGCATAAGCTCTGAGCCACAAACCTCAGACCATCTCACCATCAATTCATCACAATAATGTATATGTTCCAATAAGAACCTACCCATGGCCCAAAACCTGCATCGAGAAATGAACAAGGCAACTTTTAAAGATAAAAGTTTAGTAAATAAACCTCTCGTGTACCCCACTTCAATGGATAAATAAATAAAAAATCAGATAAAGGTAAAGGTCATTCCATCTTAGTTAAAATCATAAAATGATTTGTAATTTAATCTACACTTCATTCAGAACATCGTCTGCTGCACAAATGAAAAATCTAAAACAATGAAGTGGTTCTTTACAAATCATTCCATTGAGGAAATAATTGTGAAACAGGCAACATCACTTCAAATATTTCACATGTTGACATTAAATGTTAGCATTTGCTACTGGAGCCATAAACACACAAAAACTATGGCGGGGATTTTGGTCTCATTGGATTTCTCGGGAGATTAGTGTGGACATCACATGTTAAAATCAATAGCATATAAATATGTGTAAATCTGCAGACAAGTGACTGACCCTTTGATTACCAAAGCTGATTTCAACAGCAATACTAAAATTACTCATATATTGAGATGCTGGAACATAAAGATTACCTTGCCTGAAATAAGGCTACATTTTTTTTCTGAGAACAGGGATCTTGGTGATCATCTTTGGACCACAAATCAGGTATTAGACATTATAATGCACTAACATTCTCTCCAGATCATGTTCAACAGGCAAAACAGTTCATAAATTCCCCTTGGATATAAATTTATTAATTTATTGGTGTTTAAGGTCACTTTTAGCATCTATGGCTATATCATGAAGTATAAAGCCAAGTTTAACTAACTCCAAACACCACGCCACCTTGAATGTAACAGTCAGGACTTTGAACAGAGCTCTGTTATCGACATGGCCAGTACAGCTCATTTCTTGTCTGAAGAGATGATGTATAAAATTGGTAAATAATGCAATTTTTGGGCTGTGCATACTGATTGAGAATTTTATTTTTATTTGAAATTCAGTCTGATTGATTGATTTTTTACTTCACTTCCCAGGGATGAGTAAAATCGAAAAAGAGGCCACTTTTGTAGTCACAGTACTGTGACCACAAAAGCCGTCTCACTCTCGATTAGATCACAATCTGCCTGTGACACATTTACACCAGAGGATTGAGATTTCAGGAATTATTTTAAATTTTCTGTCTGCTTTTGTAATGAAAGTACTGTCTGTGCAAAACTAAAATACTATTTAGAGGTAATGATTGGTTAGTTTCATATTGGCCGAAATATCATCCTCAGGTAACTTCATATTAGCTTGAGACCAAAGGTTGAAGGCTGCTATGAAATTACGGAGGGCTGATATCTCTGCCGATATGAAACTAACCAAGTAATAACCTGTTTATTTATTAAACTAAGACAAATAGTTACAAATATTTTCAGATCTGTTACAGTTTTCTAACAGTGTCATTGTTTCTCATTCTTTACACAAAGTTTGAGGTTTCCTATTCTCCCAGTTCAACTATCCAAACATCTCGGCTTCCTCACTGGGGAAGCAGTGATATTCAGATAGCTGAACTACCTCTTCTCCCACTTTAACAAGTCTTTACTAACAACACTAAATCTTAGTTTGTGATGAATTTACTGTACAACTCTCTTCTTTCTTTTCTTCATCCACTAATCCTTACTTATATATTGTCATCATTCCTCACCATACAAAACCTCAGCTTCAAACTATTCCATTATGCCTGGTAATGTCAATTTTCCTGATTGTGTTCAGCAAACAAAAGTGAATGATTCTGATGTTAACAAATTGGTAATGCATCAAGGGGGACAACTCTAGTTTGGTTCATATTGGCCAAGATCAGCATCGTATTAGCAGAGTTTGAAGTCATATCTGCCAAGCTTTATAATGGGCAATTCTGGACCAGAAAATCACATATAATAAATACATGGGCAATGAATTGGCACAGCCAACAGATACTCCCCGAACGCCAAGGGTGGCTATACTCCTGCCTCCAACTAGCAAGCATGACTTTCTAGTCATTTGTCTTTGTTGATATTGAATTAATAAATATCTTATCTTATCTCCATTAAACCATACAGCAGGCCACCAAATGTGTCCATGGGACACTAATGCTCCAGCTTCATGAGAAACTATATTTTAATGGTTAACAAAGTCCAAAAAGGGGCCATAATTCAGATAAAAATTACCGCACCACACTCAAAACCAAACCCGTCTGGTATATTGTCTACAGTAAGCGATATTCCAAGTTTGATTGAAATCGGACACCTGTAACTCAAGTTACAATCCAGAAACAGTCTTCTAAGTCGGAAAAAGACCATAATTCTGCCATATCGGACCAAGCCCACTATCAATCCCAACCTGTATTATTTTGTTATAAACCTTATAAACCTATGTATAAAATTTTGTTTCATTTCATTCACTCAAACTAAAGTCATCATCCGGAAACCAATATCAACATTTTTTTTAAGTTGGAAAAGGGCCATAACTCTGCCAAAAAATATCGGGACAAGCCCATTATCATTCCCAACCTGTATCATTGTATTATGTGGTTATAAACCTATGTATAAAATTTTGTTTCATTTTGTTCACTCAAACTAAACTCATCATCCGGAAACCAATAGCAACATTTTTTTTAAGTTGGAAAAGGACCATAACTCTGCCCAAAAATACCGATCCAAGCCCATTATCAATATTGTGGTCATAAACCCATGTATAAAATTTTGTTTAATTTTGTTATGTCAAACTAAAGTTATCATCCGGAAACCATTTGTTTTGGACGGACGAACAGGGCAGTGACTATATGCCCCCCCCCCCCCAAAATTTTATTTGGAGAGCATAAAAAGCTTAGATAACATAGTTTGTGATAGTAAAATGCCAGTAATAGATAAAATACAATGGAGCATTAATCAGCTTTGGTAAAGAGTCGATAATATTAGTCACTGATGTTAAATTGTGCTCAAGAGCAACAGCATCTACAGTTAGTGAGTGAATAGGTGTAAAAAATTCAACATTCATAAACAAAACTAAATATTTCAGCAAATCTCACTTTATAACAGGCTCACTCCAATGATTTTAAAATCTTTAGATCTTCCTGAAAATCAATACAAACATTAAAATGACAGAAACAAATAGTGATATAAGGAGTAAATACAGCTGTTTTCCAGATTCTTATTTCTTTTCACTGTCTTCTGTGAAAACATCAGAATTTGAAAACTGACTTTTGCCTAACGCAACATATGTATTTAACCAATTTATATGTTAAAAGAGTCAATATTGTATGTTTATAAATATTCTTCAGCTGTTTGTGATTAAATAATGCTAAATTTCCACCAATATAGTAGTACACCAGTAACTATGATTAAACTGGGATAATGTGTGGTAATTATTAAGTGCAAATCAAAGTATGTAAGCAACACAATCCAAATATCAGGGATGAAAAATTCAACTGATAATAATACATTAGAGGATGTTAACCACTGGGTAACAAGTTTAAAGTTTCCTGAGAATAATGGCTTTTTATTCTTCTTGCCAAAGGAGTGTGTGACTGGTGATTAAGATTAAATTTCTGTGACTAAGTTGTATAGATTGGAGCAGTCACCAAAATGCGTAGGTTAGGCATATTTGTTGTGTGTGAACTTTGAATTGTCACAGCAATAGTAACTGTTACAATGGAGACTATTATATTAAGAAAATTGCCGGTTTTCCATGTAAAGCTGAAGATGGACAAGTTGGATGTATGGTAAAGAGACCTCCATGATGAGTACAGTCAGTGCTCAGTGTAGAGCACAAGAAGGGCAAGTAGAATATATGTTTAAGAGATCTCCATGATAAGAAGATTTGAAAAATAACTGATGGAGTACGAAATTATCTTTAGTCATAAAAATTTGTTCACGTCTTTGCCTTGTTACAAGTAATAGGAGAGTGCCTACAGGCACTCTCCTATAAATTGTAGCAAGACAATTCCACACAAAAATCAATTCAATTTAAAAGAGAACATGAAACACATTCATAGAATATGAAGACTTTAAGAAGTAGTACCTACACATCAGAATAATACAAATATATGGGCTTCCATGACTAAACCACTTTAATAGCTTTGTCAGCCGTAAGTTCTCTTTGGGTATGTAGCTTGTGATTTTCTTTTACTCTGTATATTGTCAAGGGTCCAGGGAACTGAATATTAGACTTAAACTCTGGTGGCATTCTACGTACAGGACTGTCCCAATCAAAGACAAGATCAATGTAAAGCAGCAAATTAAAATTTATGGATACTTGGTGATTTGTGTTCATAATAAAATTTCAAGAAAAATATACAAATAAAGGACAATAGCTCTGTTAAATTACATTAAAATTAAGTGGTTATCAAACCTGTCCTAGACATTATAACTCTCTATACATTGGTGTAAAAATGCTTATATTTTAAGTGCAATTTTTTCCCATAAAGTCACTAGGAATTTAACCAATTCAATCTTGTTTGACAGAGCTCTGTCAATAAGATTTTAACATCAGTTTTCGGGGGGTTAATATGATATGGAAGCATAGCTCTCCAAAATTCACTGAAATTTAATAAATATTTTTCAAGGTATCACATCAACAAGTATTCCATATGAGAGGATGGGTGAAAAGATGGATAGATGGATGGACAGAACTCTTCACAATATTCCTTCACAGGGTGAGGACAGAGGTGGGACTAACAAGCACTGCCCAAGGCTTATATTTTGACAAGAATCCGAGAATCGATTCACACAACAAAACTAGTAAGAATCCATGTAGGTTCTTGCTTCACTCTGCTAGGATTTACATGAAAAGAATTGATTCAACTTAACCCTTTACCTAACATAGCGACAGAAAATTAACCAATACAAGGCTAACATGACCTAAAATATGCTGACACTTTGTCGATAAATTGTACAACTATGGCTATCATTGGAACCAGTTCAATGAGCTGGTTCTAATGACATCCATGTTTGTATTGTTTCACTGGTAAATACTGATACTTTTTTAAAAGTTAACAAATTCAGTTTTTGTTTAAAAATTAAAAAGCTGTGTGGGATAAAAGGTTAACATGTGTTATCAGTATACAACAGGAGTTCAACCATGGTGGCCTCATGGGATCCTGGGACACTCATAGCAGGTATGGATTCTCGCAACCATTTTCTTGAGAATCCAAATGGATTCTTCCAAATTTAGATGAAATATAAGCCCTGACTGCCCCACTTACCAGGGTTCTCACAAGGACGGCTAAATGTTATGGAAAAAATGCATAACTTAGATTATGCGGATAATACTTTACACAGGTCATTCTTTTCAACCCCTCCAACACTGATGACCAAATATCAAAATTTCCAGCTGGAAATTATTACCAAGATGGAAATAGGAATTTAACCAATTCAGCCTGGTTCAACGAAGCTCTTTGAGCATTGTCAAAAGAGATAGAATTAATTCAATTCCTAGTTGCCTTATGGGAAATGAAAGCTACTTGAAATTTCAGTATTTTGATATCAGAGTGCAGAATTATTAATATATAATTAAAATTATAAATACATCTTTTTGAAAATCGCATTGAATAATCAAGCACCTCATAGCATCATGAATATGTTTAGAAGATGATAAAAAGGAATCCATTCAGATTTATTTATTTATTTATTTATTGGTGTTTAAGGTCACATACTTATGCACAATAGCTAATCATGACCGTGACAGATTTACGGGTGGAGGAAGCCAAAGTACCCGGAGAGAACCACCGAGCAACGACGAACAGCTGTCAGCTCTCCAACATCGTAACTCTGAACTCTGCACCGCAGCACAGGCAGAGTTAGCTTGGTTGAAGACATGCGCACCATCGACGTGCAGTACGCCTCAGCACACAGCGTCATCGTGCCCCCATGTAGGCAATCGGGGTGAAGTGTCTTGCCCAAGGACACAACGCGGTTGCCGCAGGTGGGATTCGAACCGAGGACCTCTCGGCTTGCAGCCTGCACCTCTACCAACTGAGCCACCGCGCCCCCATCCATTCAGATGACAGATTCTCAAATTGTTGGATAAAGTCTTCTCATGACTTCAACAAGAAAATCAGTAAAACTGATGGATGCTCCCCGACAGTCGACTTAGTTAACAAGCAGATTCGTAAAATTATGATCCCCTACAATGGGAAATAATCTGGCACAAGCCTTTGAAATGCAAGGACCGTAACTCTGGTGAAAAATATGCAGACAACTTTTTTATAACATGTGCTCCCAGGAGCAGGTTGTCACACGGATCCCTCAAACCAAATTTCACTGAAATCCATCCACTCACTGCTGCGATATTGCTGTGGATGGATGGACAGATGGATGGAGAAAGCCACCTTTTTTGTAACATGTGCAGGAGTGGCTTGTCAAAAGGATCCCTCATACCAAATTTCATTGATTTCCATCCACTTACTGCTGAGATATTGCTGCAGATGGAAAAAAATCATGAAAAATTGACAAAGTAAGAACCATAAATCTGGTGAAAAATATGCAGACAACTTTTTTATAGCATGTGTAGTAGCAGCTTGTCACAAGAATCCCTTACACCAAATTTCACTGAAATCCATCTCGCACTGGTAAGATATTGCAGTCTACGGACATAAATCATGAAAAATATTACAAAGTAAGGACTGTAACTCTGGTAAAAAATATGCAGAAAACTTTTTTATAACATGTGCAGGAGGGGCTAGTCACAAGGATCCCTTACACCACATTTCATTGAAATTCATCCACTCACTGCTGAGATATCACTGTGGATAGATGGATGGGTATAAAAACTAACTTAAAGTGATAATGTCTTTGGGCATTTGACACATCTAAAATATAAGAAGGCTCTGACATGAAAAATCCTTTTGAATTTACTTTGTAGCTGACAGACTGTGATAAACAAAATGCATACAGAGTACATTGGTATTATTTGCCTTAAAGGAATTGAAAATGTGGAGCAAAATGTAAAAGAAATGGAAACACTCTGTAATAATCAACATACAGACAAAATAGCATATGATAGTGAGATTGATTACAATTAGACAGTGATCAGAGACTTTTTTATATAGATGAGTACTGTTTTTTTCCATTTATCTTGAAGAGTTCCAAGAACATGAAGCACACACAACACTGACATGCAATAGGCAAAAAAATATAGTTAGGTTGTGAATATATATATATATAATGAAGGTGCAAAACTTCTGAAGAAAAGTTGAAGAAAAGAGTTCAAATATGTTTTTCTAATTCTTCATCTCAAATTTGCATACATACCAGTGATTTTTACACCAAAAAACAATCTCAACATGGTATTAGTTAGTAGAGGAGTCTCATCACATTTATTATAAAGTATACAACTCTGAAGTATCTGAGAAGAAAACAATGTTTGAAGTCATCTTTTTTCAACTTTTCTCCAAAAGTTCTTTGCCAATTTATTCTCCCCATGGTGAAACACATCCAACCAGATACTATTACATCAACCGATTTATTTATTGATTCACTGGATTTAAGGTCAATTGCAGCATCTATGGCTATATAATGACCACTATACAATATAAAATCCAGTTTTGCCAATTGTTTATACCTGTGCTTCCTACTGTTGATGTTGGCTGATGGGTCCTATTTTACCAGTGAAAGAGAACTTGTTGACCACAATAAACTAGAAATGCTTCACTTCTTGGGGTTCCTAAAGAGAACTCGCACCATAAATAAGCCATGTGCACTGCACACTGTGCAATAATACTTTGAGTAAGCAGGTTAACCCTTATCTAACAAATCGACAGCATCCGCATGTGTAATTTATAAATTCAGCAGTTGAAAAAAATATTATTTTAAAAAACTGTTTACAATTCATATCATGTGATCCTTAATAGGAACAAGTTAGGCGAGCTTCGTCATATGATATGGTAGACAATTTTTGAAAATTTTCAGAAAAAAATACTTAAAACAATAAATTTTGATAGCCTGAGCATTGGGTGAAGAGTTGAAAACTTTTAATTGGGGGCATTGTGGCTCAGTAGGTAGAGGTGCAGGCTGCAAGCTGAGAGGTCCTCGGTTCAAATCCCACCTGTGGCAACCATGTTGTGTGCTTGGGCAACACACTTCATCCCCATTGTCCACGTGGGGCATGGTGGCATTGTGTACTAAGGCGCACTGCACGTCGATGGTGCACCTGTCTTCAACCATTGCTAACCCTACTTGTGTGGCGTTAGTATGTTGGGGAGCTGACAGTTGCTTGCCATTGTTCGGTGGTTCTCTCTGGGTACTCCGGCTTCCTCCACTCGTAAAACTGTCGTGGTCATGATTGGACATTGTACAGAAATATGTGACCTTAAACACCAATAAATAAACCAATAATAAATAAAGACTTTTAATCAGTTCTGGGATTACATGGAAACTTTTTGTTTGTGCTGTTAATCATTTATTGGGTTTAATGTCATGATAAGCATCTATGGCTCTATCACGATGAAACGTGTATAAAATCAAGTTTAACCATTGCTTTACGCTGCACTCTTCAGAGGCTCTTACTCCAGGTGTTAGTTTCCAGGCCCTATTATATAAGTGATGCAGAACTTGTCTAGTACAATAAATGACCATTGCAGCCCTTTATGGGTTCCCTTCCCACACTAACAGGATTGTGCCTAACCCTTTACCAAACAAAGAAGATATCAAAATTTGTTAAAATATTGTAAAATAAATTTTTGGGTATTTTTTAAAAATACTTCAACAAAACCATATCAAGTGACCCCCTCCCCTAATTGCAACAAACTTGTTTCAGTGATCGGCCACATGATATGGTTTTGTTGAAATTTTATGCTACTTTGTAAATTGCACAAGCGGATGCAGCAGGTTTTGCTAGGTACAGGGTTACTTGGTTCAGTTGCAAAAGCCTGTTGAAGTGTACTGGAAATTTATGTTTAGACTATATTGCATAACATCTTTTTTTTGTATTTATTTACATGCACAACAAGTTAATCTTCAAGGTTATATCCATGTAATGCAAACATATTTCAGATGAAATGACTTGGTTCTGATTTTCACCTATTCTACGTCAAAATGAAGTTGTAATTCCTAGAACTTGAAAGAGTGTATATATACAGCAGAACTGTTGGGAGGACATTTCATCGATTCCTGAAAGTCTGCAACTGCATTTTGGTCAAAAGAGTAAAAGGAGCCAAATAACATCAAAACTATCTATGTTTGAAGTTGCCCTAGATATTAATCCTTTACCCAATGCATAGGGTATCAAAATTTATTATTCTAATTATTGTTTTTTCAATTTTGTCATAAAATTTCAACAAAACTATATCATGTGACCCCTCATTGGGATGAGCTTGATGAGCTCGTTCCAATGAGAGGTCACATCATGATATGGTTTTGTTGAAACTTTTTGAAAAATGTATTTTTTTCAACTTCTAAATTTGAAAATTATGCGGGTGGTTGTGGCTAATTCATTAGGTAAAGGCTAAAGATAAGCTGAGTTGGCAACACTTGTATACACAAGGTTTTCAAATTGCTTTGTTTCTGTTCAAGGGAAACTCCTTCTTTATTGCTGTTGTAGTATGCTAAGGTTACATGGGACATTTCTTTAGAGGTTACACATGGAACACCATACTTATGCAAAAATCAAAACATAAAATCGCAAATTGGATTGTAGAGTGAAATCTAAACTACTGGCTTACAAACACATACATAAAATCTTTATCAAAGAAAATTCTGTTTCTCATGTTATTTTTGAAGAACTTCATGGATTAAATGTTTATACTCAAATGATATTCAAACAATGTTTAAGATGGCCCATTTCTGAAGTGCAAAAAACATCAAAGTATACAAGTCTGCAATCGAACTGTGTATGATACAAGACACAGTTGTTAATTCCATGTATTAATCGACTGATTGATGGGATTGAAAAGATGCATACAAATTATTAAAATGCAACTGAAAATTCATATGACCTCCGATTTAAGTATCTTGAACATTCAGCTCATTTTTTATATCAAAACCAATAATCAAAACACCTGGAACTAAATTAAGCGCCCCCTGTTTTTTTTTGCTGTGGAGTTAATAGAAACTGTCATTACTTTCATGCTATCTTTCAGATGGCCAAAAGTGATTGTTTGCGGAAAGAATGGTCTATTGACAAGTGAAAGACAACTCAACGATGAAAATATGCAATATTTAAATGGCGCTAATTACACATATCTGTCACTAATGTTTTTGATGGAAAACTGTTCTCTCAACAAGAATGATCCAGAAACGGTCCATGATGAAACAATGCTGGTAATTACTGACAAAAAATGTAACTTGTGATCTCGTGAACACAATAACAGTGTCTGACGTCAGTAGCGAGTGAATCCACCACATGGCCGGATGACAGACTGAACCCTGTTACAACCAGTAGTGTATAAATTTACCAGTAATGTCGAAATCGACCAGTAATGTCGAAAAAATTAACCAGTTATGTCGAAATCAACCAGTAATGTTGAAAAAATCGACCAGTAATGTAAAAATCCATAATGTCGAAAAATTAACCAGTAGTGTCAAAAAGTGACGACCAAAATGACGATTTTTCGCAAAAATTTCAATATTTTTTGGGGTTGCTCAAATTGTACTTTTGCCTATATTTATCGACTTTTAACCATTTTCGCGCAAGTTTCAACACATTTACCCCAGTAAATATGGAATTTTATGTTTAACAATTATTTCCCTCTTTCATATGCACAACATATCCCATCCTATTTGCTCTCTCTCTCTCTCTCCTCTTTCTCTCTATCTATCTCCCCTCTCTTTCTAGCCCATGTCCCTCTGCCTTTGCATCCCTCTCTCTCTCTCTCCATCCATCCTTCTCTCTCTCTGTCCCCCTCTCCCTCTGTCTTTTCCCAGCTCTCTTTCCCCACCACCCCCTCTCTCTCTATCTATCTATCTATCTATCTATCTATCTATCTATCTATCTATCTATCTATCTAATCTATCTCTCTCCCCTTCTTTCTCTCTCTATCGCTCTCTCCCTATCCCCTTTTCCTTCTGTCTTTGTCTCTCCCCCCTCTCTGTCTGTCTGTCTGTCTGTCTGTCTCTCTCTATCTCTCTCTCTCTCTCACTCTTTCTCTCTCTCTCTCTCTCTCTCCCTCCTTCCCCCTCTCTCTCTCTGGATAGATAATGAATTGATACGACGCTGAAATATTTAGTCTAGTATTTAGCGCTCACACAGACAGACATACAGTCACACATGTGGGCTGGCAAGTGCGTAGGCAGGCAGGTTAGCAGCATCCAGGCAGACGGACAGAAATCCAGACAGACAGATAGCAATGTGGCGTGTGAAAAATAACCCCTAGACGTGGATAGACAACTGAATGACGGAAAGACAGGCAGACCTACATACAAAGATTGATTGGTTGGTTGATTGATTGATTGATTTCGTTTACGACACTTAGTTTAAAGCACGTGCTCCATACACGTGTCATTTCGGCATGTGGCTTGGCACACGAAGTCAACGTGCACCTGGGATAAAGTGTCATTCCCAAGGACACAACTTAACTGACCTCGTCAGGTATAGAACCCGGATATTCATCAAATTGAATTGCGAGGCAATTTCTCGATTGAGCTAATAGTGCTCCCCACGTACATGCGGGTACATGCGGGTGACGCAGACTGACTGATTGATGGATGTAGGTAAAATGACAGGTAGCAAATTGGTAGAACTAGATGATAGACATGTAGCAAATATCGGGTAGTGACTGACATTATAATAGTCAATCATTAAAGCACACGACCAGGGGTGTCATCTGGGGGGGGGAGGGGGGTGGCTATACCCCCCTCCCCCGTCGGCAAGTGTTAGTGCTCCTCATTTTGGTCGTCACTTTTTGACACTACTGGTTAATTTTTTGACATTTCAAATTTTTACATTACTGGTCGATTTTTTCGATATTACTGGTTGATTTCGACGTTACTGGTTATTTTTTTCGACATTACTGGTCGATTTCGACATTACTGGTAAATTTATACACTACTGGTTGTAACAAACCCTCCTCCTATATGCTACCAGTGATCCTTCTGATATGGTACAGAGCCAACTGCTGCCACTCCTCATACAATGCAGCTTCCAAATCGGCCAAATTCTGTAAGGTGGATCCCTTGCTTACACACAACAGTCCAATGTGTTCTGAGGGATTCAAATTGGGACTCATTGCAGGGCAAGGTAGTGTTGTAATAGAGTTGTTCTGAAGGAATGCTCTCACAGCATGGGAACGATGTGGCCTTGCATTGTCGTCCATGAATACAGGGCGAGTAGCCAATGGGTGGTTGTCAAAATATGGCACAACAACCAGATTGAGAATATCCCGGATGTACTGATGACTATTGATATTCCCACACAGTCACCATATCAAGTTTACAATCATGAGAGAAGCATACCAAGATCATTACTGATCCTCCACCATAAGGAACAGAAGGTCTGATGTTTCTGGACACATAAGCAGTATTTCTATTCCTCCACACGCCCATGTGACCATCTGTGACGTGAAGCAGGAACCTATTCTCATCTGACCAATGGACTCTCCTCCACATCCTGAGATTCCAATGTTGCTATGCTATACACCACTCCAAACGTCGTCTTTGATGCCGATCGGACAGAGCTGGATGCTTGATGACCCTTCTGGACCTTATACCCAGTGCTTTGAGACAGTTTCTGAAGTTTTGTTGCACAAATGCCTGTTGGGGAGCCAAAGGCATTTCAAAACCCCACTTGAAGCAAAGGGTTCATGCCTGAGGTATGCCTGATTCCAATCTTCCTGAGGAGAGGTCTTTTGGGGTTGTCCAGGACTTGGTTGGTCCTTAACATCATTGCTTTGTTGATGTTTTCGGACAAGTCTGCTGATGACAGAATGACTATAGCCAAGTTTCGTTTCAATAGCTTTGAAAGACATGCCTGTTGCATGCATACAAACGATTTATCATCTTAGTGCCTCTGACAGTCTCCTCCTTGCCATGTCAACATTTATTGATAAAAGAAGAGACAAATTTTCTTGTTTTATACTCAGATATTGCATGTGGATGATAGTGTTTTTTATAACATGTGTGGGAAGCATGCTTCATGTGGACGAGGGGATGTGTTTGGGGTAAGCTATCAATCAGAAACATCATGTTTCACTAGATGAAATGTACTGCAAGACATAGCAATCATTAAAAAATTATAATCAGTAACAACAACTTTACTGTCAAGAAACATTTCAGGGGGTGCTTAATTAAGTTCCAGGTGTATGTGTGCTTTAGTTCATTTTTCAACACAATTCCATTTGAAGGTCCATTTTCAATTGTGTTACCTGGATACAGCTTTAACTCGTTCTTTGCTTGAAGTTTATATTTGAGCTGTACATAAGCAAACTATTCACCTATCACAAGGACCAGACAAACTTGTAAAACAAAATTCCAATTTTTTTACTGACTTGAAATTTAATTTTTTTGCCTTGAAAATATACTTTATGACTCCTAATTGAAATGAGCTTGTCCCACGATGGTAACATAAGCTTTTTTTAGAAACAAATCGGACAAAATAACAAAATATGAATGGCAATTTGTGTGAATAGTGAGTGCTGGCCAGTTTTGGCCATTTGGTTAGGTAAAGGATTTAAGCAAAATTATATTTTATTAATAATATCGATTTGTTCTGTCACACTTTATTGGAGTATGCCTATGGAGAGTCTTCAATATATTTAAAAACAAAAACAAAAACAATTTTAGTCTGCAAATTCAGCATATCAAAAGTAATTCAGAACTTACTCAGTTGGCAATTTATTGTGGATTATAAACATGCACTCTCTAAAATATTGTGGAAAGAACAAAATACAATTTGACATTTAGGTAAACATTATTATGGGTGTGCAATACATTAAATAAACAATTAATTAATTCTAAACTAATTATCTAAATCAGTTTAACATGCTGTGATTGGAAGGAAAGGTACACTGGACAAAATTTTAAATGGAAGGACAATTTGCAGAATGTTATATGGTAAGATAAAATAAGTTCACATACAAGTAATATTAGTAATTTACATTATAACAAAAATATGGGTGCATAAAAGCATAAGGTTATGAAAATGCATTCATGTGCTCGCTTACCTACTAACTTCCTGGAAGATTTGGCAGATTTTATCCTCAGTGATTGTGATGACTGAATAATGTAATATAAAAATTTATATTGTTTTCAATTGTTATATTAATTTTATTTAATAAATTGAAATAAAAGACAATTTCAATACATGTGTCATAATTTTTACCGCGCACAAGTTGCAGACAAGACAGAACTAATATTTTCTTCACTAAAAAATCTCAATTTTTCCAGGCAGTGCCATAGGACATCTTTATTGAGCAAGGCTGGAGAACTTGTCAAATATCATGTGAGTAAATCAAATAATTTGGATCAGAGTAAAAAACAGTGAGGAACATTTTATTACTGCCTGTGGCATTCATATAATGAGATCTAGCCTCCACACTGCTTTAATTTGGACATCAAGCCTGGAAATAAGCAGACTGTCATCTGCAAAATGAGGTTCCCAGAGGGTGAATTTCGTGATGATACCCTGCACAGCAGGGTAGCATCACTAACTCTACACGCTGTGAATCTGAATCAGGGTCTCAAGCCTGAAGAGAAAGAGGCACCCAGAGGATAAATTGGCCCACTGTATGGGACAGCACCAGCAAATTGACCCTCTGGGGACATCATTCTGCAAATGACAGATTGCTTATTTCCAGGCTTGATGGACATATCGACAAATGCAGACCACCATACTGCAACCTGGTAGATGCTACCATATCGACAAATGCAGACCACCATACTACAACCTGGTAGAATAAGAAAGTGCCATTCTTTTCTCGTTCTCCACATCGGTTTTCAATAACCTTTCCCATTTTTTGTTAAGAAACAATAATTTATAGCATTGTTGTTATACATTTTCCTGTTTGTTCTTGGTTTTCCCACTTGAGCTAATGTTTAGTTGATAAGGTGATACAGTTTCCCTTTGTCACCCAAAAATGCCATTTGAATATAAATTACACATGAAGTTTAATAGGAGACACCAGATAATAAAGAGATAATACATAACACTTTGGTGACATACCTATGCAGAGTTTGCAAGTGAAAAACAATCTACAAAGACAGTGTAGCAGATATAAACAGATTCTATTTAAAGCTTCAGTGACATACCCATGCCGAGTTGACTAGTGAAAAACAACTGAAACCCAAATTGCTCTTCTATGCTTACCAGTTACATCATTTTTGTTTTGGAAGGCAGGCTCTAAATGAAATTGTGTGTTTTGGAAAACATGCCCAATCTATGGCAAAATAGTGCAAAACTTGGTTTGTTTGTTTACTGGGGTTTAACAACACTATCAACAGCCAGGAGTCAAATCGTGTTGGGACAGTTTTAGGTTGAGGAAGGTGGAGTACCTGAAGAGAATCACTGAGTAGTAGCGAGCAACTGTGAGATTCTCCACAACTGTGAGACATTCCAACTCAATACTTCAGCACAACCAGAACTAGAAGTGGTTGAAGACAAGTGCACTATCAACATGCAGTACACTTCAGTACAGAGTGCCACTGAGCCCACACATGAGTAATCAGGATTAAGGGTCTTGCCCAAGGACCCGATGCAGATGACAGGATCACGATCGAACTGTTGACTTTTCGGTTTAAAGTTCAATGCTTTAGCCAATGAGCAACTGCACTCCCTGTAAAACTTGGTAAAAACCTTTACAACAATGCATAATTTAGGCACAATTGCCATTATTTGGTACAATTACCATTATCTGGGCATGGTGCTTACGGTTGCTACTTTTGGGGAACTTGAAGTTCTAGAGATATACAAAACAGTAGTGGATTTAACCCTTCATCCATAATATCAGTCAAGTTCAACCAGAACTAGCTGGCTTATTGGGGTTTTAGGTCACTTTCAGTATCTATGGATATATTATGACAACAACATAAGTATAAAATTAAGTTTAACCAATCGTTTCTAATAATACTGCCATATTTAGAGGACTCCCACCCTAGACATTAGTTACTGAATCTTATACCAGTGAAGCAGAACTTGTTTATCGCAGTAAATATGCACACATTCACTCCCCAGGATTTCCACAGGAAAGTCAGCCTAGCACAATTCACAAACAAAAAGTGCCGTTGAAATTTTACAGCTTTTATCAATCTTTGCTTCAGAAACAGAGATTATGATCCCTCAAAGGAATGAGTTCATTGAACTTGGGAGGAGGGTGGGGGGTCATAAGTTATGTTCTGTAAGCAGAAAAAATGAATTTTTTTAGTTATTTAGAAAATAATCTTGTCTCATTTGCAGTTGGTTAACCCTTTACATAAAGAATCAGTCGAATGTTATACAAACTCAGCAGTTGAAAAAAAAAAATTCAACAAAACCATATCATGTGACCCATCACTGGGACAAGCTCACGGACCTTGTTCCATAGAGGTGTCACATGAATTGGTTTTGTTGAGATTTTTTTTTTTAAATTTGAAAAAATAATATTTAAAATACTAAATTTTGATAATGTCTGCATTGGGTAAAGGGCTAACATCTACAAATGCAACTGTAAACCCTTCATGTAAAGTAAGGCCTTAACTGGCCAGTGCTATTCACAAAAACTGCTGTACAAATTTTAGTATTTTTTTCCATTTTTGCCTCAAAAACATAAGCTTTTTGAGGCAAAAAATTAAAATCATTTTAGGTATTCAAGAATTTTATTTTTGCAAGTATGGTTTGCTCTTAATGTTAGGTAAAGGGTTAAGTTTAGCAAGTCTTCATGATGATCCTCATACTTATAGGACTGTGATCACTAAAGTGGGCAGGGAATTTCAACTGGATTGTGATCCGGATGAAACTCTCTATCTTATTTCCTCCCACAATACTGGGTTCTCACCAGTAGAAAAACATATTTGAGAACATTAAAAAAGTCTTGGATGCCTGTTTTTTTTTCTCTTGATCCAGTCTTAATTTTGTAATATTTTATTGAGAAAAGTTCTAGTGGAAGTATGTCATGCCTAATTTAATAATCATTGTCTGATCTAAAAAAATACCACTTTTGCAATCACGATACTGTCAAAAAAATTCTACTGCTAGGTGGTTTTAAAATTATAGTTCTTGTCCTACATTCTCAGGTGAAAGTTATAAGATTGGTAATTGATTCTGCTAACTGGGGTTTTAGTACTCAACACTGTGACATAATGTTTTTTAAAATGGATAAATACAAAGAACGACACTCTCATGTGAATGGGTTAATCGATATGGCATGAGTGCCAGCACAGAAGGATAAAACGAGATGCTGCAGGCTTCAAGTTTTATCTTTCCACGATGACACCAGTCTGTAAAAGCAATTATCAGAAGAACACTCAGGAATTCATTTGACAACAGTTGTCCCCTGAGTTCCAATGTGTTATATGTGCCAGTAGGCACATAGAACACATTGGAACTTGGGAGACAAACTACCAACAAAAAGAACGCATTTTATCGTCAACCAAATTTGTGTGGGGAACCAGTGTTATTATTTTAGCTATCGCTAGCGATTCAAATTGTAATTGTGGTGCATGATTTGTAGAAAATTTCAGTGAAATTTCGCTTCTATTTAAACATAGTCCATCAACGATTTCCAATCCGCAAATATGTGTGGAACAGATTTTCATTTTCTGCATGGTTTAGTGTTGCTATAGATGGAGATGACACAGAACAGGCATGTAATAAGGCGTGAATAAGTTACATATCCAAATTTAATTACTGGGGGCAGGGGGTATAACTGAGTTATCTACACTTAAGATGGGAAAACATCTTGGTGTGTGCTCATTATTTGCTTATGAAGTGCTCTTGTTGGGGATAACTGTCATGTTTTTGAAAGTATACTGAAAAATAATCTCAATAATTTCAGGACAAGCTTGCATGAGGTTTCTTCACCCCTTGAAAGATAAAAAGTACAGAACTTTCTTGGGAAATTTCAGGCACTTCTCACTTGTTTGTCTGCAATTATTTCCATTATCTTGAGGTTTGTACACATACCAGTAAACAATTCTTGTAGATTTATTCCGATACCTAACTCTGATCCTTGGGAAACTCTCTCAGAGAGCTTCCCAAGGATCAGTGTTAGACACAGGTGAATAAAAAATGCAATTTATGCAACAAAAACATAAAAGTAAATTTATTTATTTATTTAATGCAGTTTTTATGATACTTTTGACAATTAGGGTCACTTTGTATTGGAACTACCGAGCAGTGGTGAGCAACTGTCATACTCCCCAACATGCCAATTCTGCATAAGATAGGTTAGCATTGGTTGAAGGCAAGTGCACAGCACCACCATGCCCCACGTGGGCAATTGGGATTAAGTGCCTTGCCCAAGGACACAACACAGTTAATGCTGGGTTTGACCAAACCATGGGGTTTTTGGTTTGATGTCCAATGCACTAACCACTGTGCCATTATATTTCTTCAGTCCTTCAATTTTGAAAAATCCAGGTGTGCATTCCATTGCTGGGTGCTTTTAGGATTTAGGTACACATTTTGGGGTGGAAGAGGGGAGGGGCTATATCGGGAAATGGATGTGTAAACGATAAGTCAACAAGCCGATGTCCCAATGTTATATGACGCAGTGATTTTATCCCATAAAGAAAACTTACATTGACAATTTGGTTCTCATCTGCCACTGGTCCACATAAACATTATTTTCAGTTCCAAAAAGATTTCAAAAAGGTACTTTCCAAGAGAATTATGAAGTCATAACACAATATATTTTAACCCGTTTAACCGTAACAGATCTCGATGTGAGAAAATTCCAGAATTAAAATCAAAATTCCCTGACAGTTGATGATGCTAACCTGATTGACATATGGACACACCTTGCCATCATTAACAGTAATGATCAATATGAGATGATGACCAGTTTGAACTAATTCAATGTAACATATAAACATTAGCTGAATGAATCTGATGCAGAAGAAAAATGAAATTGACATAAGGATTCTTCCCACATTTAGATGTACTGTTGTTCAAAGTCAATAAATGGTAAGTGATACCTTAATGTAAAAGTGATACCTTAATGTTTTCGGGTCAATGTGCACAGTTTGAAATCATATTGTGGCAAATTTGCTATCAGGGTTAAAAACTTGATACATTTGGGAATGAAACTAAGGCACTGACTTTTGCAGAATTTTCAAGGCAAAAGGACCGCTCTTTACACACAATCTTGTACACATACCTTTTGACCAAAACTAAGCCAAACAATTATCGGAATATATTTTTCAAAACTTTTTAATGATTTTTCAAAGTAACTCTGATTTTCAAGCAGTTTCACGGGCTTGGAATTTCAGTTTTGAAATTCAAGCATTTTCAAGGAACTGTATGAACTCTGTTGCATAATGTGCTTTGAAAATTTTTTTTCCAAAATTACAGTTGTTATTTCTAAGTGTATCTTAAAAAACAAAACACCAAACTTCTTATTGTTTAATTAAATTCAGTATAATATGGAAGTTTGATCAGAGTTTGATGCTGTATAAACCCTTTACCCAAGATGGACAATATCAAATTTATTATTTTAAATATTATTTTTCAACAATTTTCAAAAAATTTCATCAAGACCATATCATGTGACTCCTCATAAGAATGAGCTCATTCCAATAATGGGTTACATAATATGGCTTTGTTGAATTTTTTTGAAAAATAATATTTTTTGAACTGCTCACTTTGTAAATTTTGTGGGCAGATACAGCATTAGGCAAAGGGTTTGGCAGTGAATGCTTCAACTCAATCTTCAATCAACTCATGTTATCTTTGACTACTCATCGCACTTGGTCAGATGAAAACAACATGAATCAGAGGACCTCTGATGAGTCAAGATTTGAAATGAAATTTCTGAACGTAGTTTACTAAAATTTATCTGAGCCTCAGCAGATCAATTTTAGTGAACAACATTCAGACAATGCAAATCAAATCATGACAATTTGAGATTCATTTACCACATGTAATTTATCACCTATGGACTTCAAAAACAGAGAAAATTAATTCACTTCAACCTCTTATTCCCACTCCCTCACAATGTAACAACATCACATTGACATTTGACATCATACATTTATTAAACATGTTCTGTAATGGGCTACTTGATTCCAATTATGTGATAAACTGATTTCTGCAAACATCTCAACAATATCAAGTTGTTGAGAGAGTAGGTTTTGGGTGGGATAAAAGCCTGTGACAGTTCTGACTGGTCGATTATCAGCAAATAATCTTGGCTTTTTGTTTTGAGATCCTCATGTATTTGTCCATGTTTACATCTTCACGATTAAATTATGATGGCATGTTGCTGAAAAATATTCGACAAAGGAGCTAGATTATTCTGAACCAGTCAGATTGATCTTGGTATGAAAACAATAAAACACTTAACAGCTCTTTTGAATAACATAACTGTTTATAATTGGTAGTCTGATATTGAGAGAATCTGGAATGTGGAGCGTGCATTAAACAAGAGGCCCCAAGGGGCCTTAATCGTTCACCTGCCAAAGATGAGATGTTATATACCAAATATGAAAGAATTCTGACTGGTGGATCTGAAGAAGGTTTTTTACAGAAATGTCCTCACATTGAATTAAGTTAAACTTTGGGCTCAAATAGGAAGCCAAAATATTAACCCAGGGACCCGATTTGAACAAACTTGAATCTGACCCACCTACAGATGTTGTATACCAAATGTGAAAGGATTCTGATTGGTGGATCTGAAGAAGAAGACTTTTAAAAGAAATTTCCTCATATTGCACGAAGTTAAAATTCGGGCTCCCATAGAAAGCCCAAATATCAACCCAGGGCCTAGGTTTAAACAAACTTGAATCTGACCCTCCTAGAGATGTTGTATACCAAATATGAAAATATTCTGACTACAGGGACTAAAGAAGATTTTTTTTTAAATTCCTCATATTGCACTAGGTTGATATTCAGGCTCCCTATGGGAGCCCAAATATTTACACAGGTAACTAATTTGAACAAACCTGAAACTTACCCACCTCAAGATGTTGTATATATACCAAATTCAAAAGGATTCTGACTGGTGAATCTGAAGAAGATTTTTAAAGAAATTCCCTCATATTGCACTAAGTTAAAATTCAGGCTCCCATAGAGAGCCCAAATATAAACCCAGGGACACAATTTGAACAAACTGGAATCTGACCCCCTATATTTGTTGTATACCAAACATGAAAGGATTCTGACTGGTGGATCTGAAGAAGATTTTTAAAGAAATTTCCTCAAATTGCACAAAGTTGAACTTTGGGCTCCAATAGTGAGCCCAAATACTAACTCAGGGACCCGATTTGTACAAACTTGAATCTGACCCCTCTAGAGATGTTGTATACCAAATATGAAAGCATTCTGACTGGTGGATCTGAAGAAGAAGATTTTTAAAGAAATTTCCTCATATTTCACTAAGTTAAAATTTGGGATCCTACAGGGAGCCCAATTATTAACCCCTGGACTCGATTTGAACAAACTTGAATCTGATCCCCCTAGAGATGTTATATACCAAATATCAAAAGATTCTAGATTATGGTTCTGGAGAAGATTTTTTTCATTTTTAAAAAAACGTAACAAACTAGAACTATCACTGAAGGTGATTAATACCCCCGCTTTGGGTTTTTAGAGGAATGCACTTCTGATCATGTAGGCAAAGGCCATAAGGAAATGTATACATAAAGATCATTTTTTGTTGTTGAAATTTGTATTTGCATGTGGCCTTCCACAGAACAGCACTGAATACTTAAAGAGCCCACACATATATGGTTTACATTTGGAAAAACACATTTACAATGTGCAACATGTATTCAAAATCGGTTCATTAATGTAGGAGGAGTTGCACACACAAGAATCCCATTTGAAAACCCATAATAAATCCAAGTTAAAGGGAGATAACCTGGTTAAAATTGTCGCAGATCAAAAATTTGGGAATAAGCGTATGTTCACTTAGTTGTGATAATGTTTGAAAGGTTTCGTCAAAATTGATTGATAAATGTAGGAGGAGTTGCATGCACAAGAATTTCATGTAGAAACCCATAATAAATCTAAGTTAAAGGGAGATAACCTAGTTAAAATTGCCACAGCTCAAAAATTTTGGAATATGCGCATGTTTACTTAGTAGTGATGATGTCTGTAAATATTCGTCCAAATTGATTGATAAATGTAGGAGGAGTTGCGCACACAAGAATTTCATGCCGAAATCCATAGTAAATCAAAGTTCAAGAGAGATAACCTGGTTAAAATTGTCGCAGATCAAAAAGTTTGGAATATGCACATGTTCACTTAGTAGAGATGATGTTTGAAAGGTTTCATCAAAATCGGTTCATTAATGTAGGAGGAGTTGCGCACACAAGAATTTGTTCAGACGGAAAGACATAATAAATCTAAGTCAAAGGGAGATAACCTGGTTAAAATTGTCGCAGATCAAAAATCTTGGAATATGCGCATGTTCACTTAGTAGTGATGATGTCTGAAAAGTTTTGTCCAAATTGATTGATAAATGTAGGAGGAGTTGCGCACACAAGAATTTCATGTAGAAACCCATATTAAATCAAAGTTCAAGAGAGATAACCTGGTTAAAATTGTCGCAGATTAAAAAGTTTGGAATATGCACATGTTCACTTAGTAGAGATGATGTTTGAAAGGTTTTATCAAAATCGGTTCATTAATGTAGGAGGAGTTGCGCACATAAGAATTTGTTCGGATGGAAAGACACAATAAATCTAAGTCAAAGGGAGAAAACCTGGTTAAAATTGTCGCAGATCAAAAATCTTGGAATATGCGCATGTTCACTTAGTAGTGATGATGTCTGAAAAGTTTTGTCCAAATTGATTGATAAATGTAGGAGGAGTTGCGCACACAAGAATTTCATGTCCGGAAAGACGTACGGACGGACGTACGGACAGACGGACGGATGGACGTACGGACGTACAGGGCGATTCCTATATAGCCCCCACTTCTTCGAAGCGGGGGTATAATTAATTGACATATGATAAGGAACATGCACACATGCCAAATTTGGTTCAATTTGGTCCAGTAGTTTGGGCGGAGAAGTCAATAATGTAAAGTTCATGACGGACGACGACGGATGGTAAGTGATGTTAAGCTCCCTTCGGTGAGCTAAAAAGCATCAAATGGTGAAGAAAATCTCTCTATGCACCTCATGTTCAAGTTACCACATAAACCTTAAAATTTCCAGAAAAACAAAACAAGCAAATAACTCATGATTTTTCACAAATTACCATGGTTTTTTAACCTGTCTAAGACTATGTGAACATAAAGCAGGATTTATTTATTGGCGTTTAAGGTTACATGCTTATGCACAATGGCTAATCATGACCGTGACAGTTTTACGGATGGAGGAAGCTGGAGTACCCGGAGAGAACCACCGAGCAACAATGAACAGCTACCAGTTCCCCAACATCATAACTCTGCACTGAGTTAGATTGGTTGAAGACATGCGCACAATCGATGTCAGGTATGCCTAAGTACATGGCGTAATCATGTCCCCATGTGGACCATCGGGGTTAAGTGCCTTGCCCAAGGACTCAACGCAGGAGTCTGAATCGATTGCTCAGACGGTCACCCATCCGAGGACTAACTGGGCTCGACATTGCTTAACTTCAGTGATCTGACGAGAACCGATTACCGCAACGCCACCGCACCCCTATAAAGCAAGATAACAAATCTTATTGAAATCTGATAAATATATTCATGTTATCAGATAAACATTGAAATTCAAGAAAAATGGAAAAATAAAGAACTCCCTCACTTTTTGAGAAATCATTCTGGTTTTCAAGCTTGTGCAATACAATGTAAATATAAAGCAGCTTAACAAAATTTATTGAAATCTGATTTACTTTCTGAAGTTACCACATGAACAATGAAAATTCAAGTAAAAAGGGCAATAACTCCCTCAATTTCCAAGAAAGCAATTTCAAATGTTTACATGACAAAATCAAGATAAAGCAACACATCAAAATATACTGAAATCTTATCACTGTTCCAGTTATTGCATAAACCCAAAAAATGTCACACAAAATTCAACAAACAAATTGTAATAACTCTCTTAACTCTTAACCTGCTGAGTATTTTTAGGATATTTTTCATCAAATCTAGTCAGGGCTGCTGTGAAGCAGCCATGACTTGATTTGATGAAAAATTCTTTTCAATTTAACTCAAGAAATCATTTGTGAAAAACTACATTCAATTTACAGAGTGGAAATAGTATTAAATGTGCTCAAATTGTACATATTTCAGCATTAAGAGAAATCCTGTCCTGGGCAGGAATATCTGCCAGCTGCATGCAAAGAGTTAATTTTCATCAAACAGTGGTGACTATTAATCGTGTGGAAGACATTGTTACTTTGAATTAAAACAAAATTTAATGAACTGTGATAACTGCAAATAACAAGTTCTCTTTTTGATACTATCAGGACAGTTTAATAGAGAATACACACACTGCATAAACACAATTCCATGTGACTGTTTGTTATAAAACTTACTTGAGGTATACATGCAGTTGCTTAGGTATTGGTCTTAATATTCTCTGCTCAACTTCAATGTAAAATTTCTAGAATCTTTGTATGTTTTTTCCCCACCAAAACAAATTCCCAAGTGGAGCCCTCATGATGAGGGCTGTAGTAGCTCCCCTAGATTTTTAAAAAGTTCAGTCCCCGAAAAATCCATGATCGCTGCCATGGAAGCTATGCCACAATGATCGTTATTGAAAAGGCTCTTCCTCTAGTCAGGACTAATCCATCATAAAAATGGTATCAGTGTGACATTCAATTTTTACTTTACTGCTTAGACAACCAAAATTTAAGAGAGGGACAGACTGAGAGATGGATAGTTCAACAGATTGACATAGCCATACCAAAATATGGCCAGTACAAAGGAGTAAAGTGCAAAGTAAAATGGAATACACAAAGGCCAATAACTCTTGTATTGTTTGACAAATCACAGTGATTTTCGAACTTATCCAAGATGATGTTAATATAACGCATCATATCAAAATTATTTGAAATTTGAATCTTAATTTTTAAGTAATTGCATAAATGTTCAAAATTTAAGTAAAATGGAACAACAAAGGGTAATAACTCCTCCAAATTTCAGTATGTCATAGTAACTTGTCAAAAACCTTATTAATACAAAACAGGATATCCAAATATATTGAACTATGATGTTTACTGTTCAAATTATCATATTAACAATGACATTTTGAGAAAAATTAAACTAATAAAGGTCATTAACTTTCTCAATTTTCACAAAATCAATGTGTCCCAAAGGAATGCCAAATTAAAGCAGGAGATGAAATTTTATTGAAATCATGTTTACTGTTCAAATTATCATATTAACAATGAAATTTTGAGAAAAATTAAACTAATAAAGGTCATTAACTTTCTCAATTTTCACAAAATCAATGTGTCCCAAAGGAATGCCAAATTAAAGCAGGAGATGAAATTTTATTGAAATCTGTGATGTACAATTCAAGTTACTGAATAAATAATACTGTTATATTTGATATTGCTGGATATGTTTAGCTTCAATAAAATGTGAAATAATCCCATATTAATATATATAAAATCCAAGAGGCACAATAAATTCATTCACTTATTATTCACATTAGGGGAGCGTGTGTGTCACCTCTTGGATTTTATATATATTAGTATTTACCTAACCTCAACACACACGATGGCAGAAGAAGCAACCAACATGGATAGCATGTCCTTGGGTAGTTCTTCTCCACTAAGTCTGAATAGCAACAAGTCGAACACAACGATGATTGCATCTTCCAGTAGTCCCCCCCAAAAAACGTCAATGAACAACAGGGGAGGCTAACTATGAGCTTCACAATAAGAAGAAAGCAGTTAACATTAGATCAGAGAACATGGCAGTCCAAGTGTACAGCTGACGAAAACAATGAACTGGAATTAGCAATAACAACATTAACCTCCATGCTTCGCAAGTGCATCTCTCAGAACTATGAGAAACAGATGAAGATACTGAGTAATCACAAAATCAACACTTGATTCCATGCACTGGTTCCACCTAAACCTCATCCAGATCACCAAAACAGACAGCAATTTAAGAGAAGACGGCCCAGCAACTCAAAACAGAGGCCCATTTACAGGAAACAGAATCACAACAGACGTTCCAATGACAGAAATATATGGGACTTTATTTGGCTGTTAGCCAACTCAAACAATTCTTGTAAAAGTTCACCGAATAAAAATAATAATGCAAACTACAATGAATTGGTTCTAAACCTGTCAGACTATGAGCTTACAACAGATAAGCTTTCGGTTCTGCAGAAAGGGTTAACATTCATCCCCAGTCCTATTCACTACGACAGAGCTGGTCTCTCCCAGGACATATATGCCTTCATCTGCAGATTACGTCTTACGGCATTCTTTCACGACACCGACCATGAAGTAAAACCTTCTAACTGGTTGGATCGACTTGAATGCAAATTCAAGGCTCCGAGCAAATGGACCCCTGATGGGATTATGGATCCATGTCTTGAGACTTATAACAAAATCCTTGGCTTCCATGTATCTGCGATACCACATAAGCCAGCTCCCGACAACATAACCTTGGGAGAACGCAAAGCCATTAACACACTCACTGCCAACAAGAGAATTGTGATTAAAAAAGCGGATAAGGACTCTACTGTTGTTATCCAAAATAGGGAGGATTACATCGCTGAAGGTCTCCAACAATTAAACAATTCAAAATTTTATTGTAAAAGCCGTGAAGATCTCACTAATTTCCACAACCAAATGGTGAACAAAAAACTTGATCATCTTTTACTTAGAAAGGAAATTAGTGAAAAACTCCACCGAGGTCTCACAAACTTAAAACCTAGAATGCCAAAGTTCTATTTATTACCCATAATTCACAAACGTTCGATTCGAGGCCAAGTCCCTGGGAGACCCATCACCAGTGGGAACAACAGCCCAACTGAGAATATCAGCAGCTTTGTAGATGAACACATCAAGGACTTTGTTAAACAGTACCCAAGCTACATTCGAGATACGAGCGACTTTATCACTAAACTAGAAACCCTTGGTGATATACCTGAAGAAACAACTCTGTGCACTCTGGATGTAACTTCGCTATACACAAATATACCTAATCAGGAGGGATTGGTGGTCGTAGCATGAGCGGTACGCAAATATAAACCTCAATGGGATATCTCAACAGTTGGATTATTAGACTTACTGAAAATGGTCCTTCACAGTAATAACTTCCAATTTAATCAGGAACATTACCTGCAAATTGGTGGCACAGCAATGGGCACCAAAGTAGCGCCTTCATATGCTAATATCTTCATGGGTGAATTGGAAACAAAATTATTACACAACTTTCACCTGAAGTCGTTACTATATTTACGCTTCATTGATATTTTCCTAATTTGAACACATGGAGAAACAAAATTAAAGGAATTCATCACCTACTTAAATTCTGCCCACCATTCCATAAAATTTACTGCAGAATATTCTCCCCAATCGGTACATTTTCTCGATGTGGTGGTAAGCAAAGTAGAAAACAAATTGAAAACAGACCTCTACACAAAACCAACTGGCTCCCATGCGTATCTCACGGCAAACTCTTACCATCCAACACCTCAAAAAAAAGAATGGATATTATGGCCAACTCTTAAGAATCAAGCGTATATGCAGCGATGAACAGGATTTTCACCGACACGGTATGGAAATGCTCAATCACTATACCCAAAGGGGCTACAACAGAGACACCCTACTGCATGATCTGCAACGTGGAAAAACTCAGAGTCGACAAGAATTACTCACCAATCATAAAAAGACCCAATCTAATCGTATCCCATTGGTCTGCACCTTTAACCCTGATAGCATGTCATTCACCAACTTAATTAGGAAATATTGGGAAATCTTACTCTTTTCAGACAAATGTCGAAATCTCTTCAATGAAATGCCACTGAGAGCATTCAGAAGAAACAAAAATTTAATAGATCTGCTCATCCGAGCTGAACTGCCACTACTAACACAAGTCAGTGGTCGCATTATAAAGAACCCATTTCTCCCATGCAACATGAGAAATTGCACCATTTGCCCGAAATTGAAATCGAACCCACTTTGGTTCAAAAGCACACAAACCAAACAATGCTTTCCGGGCCCCAAGAGGTATTCATGCGCAAACAGAAATTGCATTTACCTGCTCACATGCAGCAGATGTTCCAAACAATATGTTGGGGAGACGAAACGCAATTTCCGCACCAGACTCACAGAACATATGTCGGACATTCGACACAGCGGAGATACCACAATAGCATTACATTTCTCGCAATCTGACCATAACATTAATGATCTGCATTTCCGAATTATTCAGATTTTAAATTCAGATCCCGACTCAGTACCAGCAACAGGACACAGAAAACAAACTGAAATTAATTGGATATACCGCCTACAAACTTTGCTACCATTTGGGCTGAACAGAAAAGATTTCTAATTTATTATTTATAATCCCATATTAAATTAAATTTATACAATTTACAAAGTAAAGAGATTTATGCTTCTTCCAGTGGGTTTTTGATAAATTTGTTCATGGTGAAGTGATTAAATTTCATATTTGGTGTTTCCTGGTAAAGTGAACAAATTTCACATCTGGTAAGCCTGCAGCAGAGTGAGTCAAGACGAAATGAATCTGTGAAATATTTTTGACCAATCACTCGACTGGTTAGTCAGAAGAATTCCGAAGACAGCGTCTTTCAGGGAGAACCAACATTCCTTTGTTCTCAATTGCAAAGATAAGTATACCATAATTTTATTCATCAGACATTTTTCACACATTTTCTCCAGGTTTGTACTAAGTTATATTACTCTGTCTGTAATTCTTTGCTTGTTATCATGATGGTTAAAGTTTTAGTCTTTGGTTCCTCCTTTATTTGCCGTTTGGCAGAGGATATTTATCCCGATTTAGCAGAAGCCGGTACCCCAATGGCGGCAAATTTTGCTCGTGGTCTTGGTTTGAGGTCCGATGTTGCAGTGGTCGAGGTTTGTTTTTATGGCGCTAGGAGGTTATTAGTTGACAATATTACCGGCGGTATGCAACAGGACATTCATTGTTTTTCGCCTGATATTATTATTCTGCAGTTCAGGGGCAATGGCTTGTTAGTTTCCGACCCCGACTCTTTCTTTCGTCTCATTCGGGATTTTGTCCATTATCTGGAAAAAGTGGTTCACTGTCGTGAAATTGTCGTTTGTCAAGCCCTGCATAGGTTTCGGATTTTGATTCCTGGCCCTCATCGCAAGTTTTCTCCTCGCCAACATGACATAGATATTTTTAACAAAAAGGTGGACGTGTTGAATGGGTGTTTATCAGCCAGTTTGCAGGGTTATCATGCTAATATTCATTTTTTGAGACACAAACGCAAGGCCTTTCAATTAAGAATTTGGTTTCTGAAGGTGTGCATTTTAACAGCATTGGCATGCATCGTTTTCTCATCAATATTAAATCAGCCAAAACCACCTCAGTTCATCGCCTGGTTGCATTTCAATAATGTGTCCTCTCGGTGTGTGTGTTTCAGTATTTGACTCCATTCAGTGTTTACTCCGTTTGACCTCATTCGGTGTTTACTCCATTTGCATATGGGACGTGACCCATGCTAATTTTGTATTCAAGATGGCAGCATCCATGCCCCAATGTTTTTCTTTTGCCAGGTGATACATTCTGACTTCAGTTTCGTGTTGCTTCCCAAGTGATGTTTGTTTTGGCGTGCATGCGTTTTACAGGTAAACCGTATTGTTCTTGGAAATGTGTGTCGATTTTAGGGGTAATCCTGTTTCGTTTTCGAGACCGGATCAACTTTTGCTGGCTACAGTGTGACACAAAAAGACTTAAGCTTTTGGTATGGATCAATATTCGGATACATGTAGTTCGTCGCTTTCATCATCGTACCTGTTGAACACGTACCCAATGATAATTCTGGGCTTCTTTTTGTCCAATGATAATTCTGGACACGTCATTTTATTTTTCTAACGATTATTCTGGGTTTTAATTTTTACATGTCACTGAATGTGACCTTAGGCCCAATGATGATTCTAGGTAAACCGTATTGTTCTTTGTAATGTGTGTCGATTTTAGGGGTAATCCTGTTTTGTTTTCGAGACCAGATCAACTTTTGCTGGCTACAGTGTGACACAAAAAGACTTAAGCTTTTGGTATGGATCAATATTCAGATACATGTAGTTCGTCGCTTTCATCGTCGTACCTGTTGAACACGTACCCAATGATAATTCTGGGCTTCTTTTTGTCCAATGATAATTCTGGACACGTCATTTTATTTTTCTAATGATTATTCTGAGTTTTAATTTTTACATGTCACTGAATGTGACCTTAGGCCCAATGATGATTCTGGGCCTCTTATTCAAGTAATTGGTTATCTTTATGGATAACAGAACCTCATAAATATTTATATTATCAGTCCTGTGTTATTTTGTGTGCCTTTACGGTGGTTTATTTACCCACTGATCATTCTGGGTTATTGTCATTTATTACGGGGACATCCAACACAACTTGTAATGGGTAAATCAATATCTTTTCCAAATCAAATCATTATTCTTCTGGACCGTTGTTCACATTTCACAAGTTTACTGCAATGACCTACTATTGTCCTTGGTTGGACCGATCAGTGATGCCCATTAGTCAATTACAGATTAATTCTCTTTAAACTGCGACATGTTTTGTTGGATGGCCCTTTGCATGACAGTAGTTTTTTTTTGTGGCCAATAAATCTGGGTCTGTATGAATTTGTTGGCTCAGCCGGACACATGAGAGACTGTACCAGTTATGATGTCTTCCGCCTTCTGGCATGGCAACTCTTGTGTTCTGCCATGTTATGTTCTCCTTAATTTATTCTTTAGAAGTGTTTTTCTGTCCCCATGATCTTTGTACACCATGTCACTTGGTCGGCACAGTTCGTTGGGCATTCTGTACATAACTTGTTGTTCTTACATGTCAAGGAAGACTCGAGGCACCTCTAGGAGAGCCCAGCCAGGTAGTTCAGCTGTACCTAGACAAACCAGGCATACCAGCTTAGGGATGGGCTATCCCATCTGTTTGACGTACCACCAACCAACACCACCTCCCAGGAAACTGCACCACCACTCAGCAACAATGTCGTCCAGTTACCGATCCCTCAAAATTTGTCAACCTCTGCAAAGCAAGCCTTGATCCAGCAACTGCAAGCCACCATAAACCATTTGACGGCCACTCAAGAACAGATTCCACAGCAACTGACTGCACATTCACAATCAACCAGCACTGGTGGCAGTGGCCAGTCTTCCAGACCTCAAGGTAACCAGGCACAGACTAATTTTTCTCTTGGACAAATTCCACCTATACCAACCTTTTGACAGGGCTTTCAGGATGGTGACCAGACTGGAAATGCCAACATGCACGACATAACCAGTCCACTACTGTAGCAGGGACCAGGTGCATCTGGTGCGGCCGTTGCCCAGCCACTTGTGTCAGCTTCTGTCCCTTTCGATGGGCATGTTAGTCTCCCTCTTAAAAGGAAAATCTGGGCTGAGGAATTTGTAGAATTTTCCTTGTTGCTCCCCTTTCAGACTAAAAGCACTCAATATACCGTGATGTTGAATGCTTCTGGCTCCACTGAAGCTCCTGCCTTACAATGCATTCCCAAGGCTCCAAAGCAGATAACCTCCATTATTCACTGGCTGTCCGCTTTTGAAATTTTCATGGTCATCTATCTTAAAAAAATTCCCTGATAGGGTAGCCAAACTGTTGAAATATCAGTCTCTCATCAGGTCTCTAGCAGCTAACAAAGGAGACTGGTCCTTTTATGACCGTCAGTTTAGAATCCTTCACCAGTCCAATCCCAACATCAGTTGGGATTTGATACAGGTTGAGCTCTTTATTACAGCCAATAAGCCAACTGTGCCACAACAAAGGGTTCAGCCTGCTCCTTCTGGCTTTGGGAAAAGTTTTTCTGAGGGACAATTTCAAGTCCGTAAGGCATTTCCCAATGGTTTTTGCTTTCGGTACCACAAAGGGACCACACGTTTTCAGTGCGACAAAGAGCACCTCTTTCTGTATTGCCCCTCAAGGGGGGAATTCTACAATAAACCAAACTGTAACAGAGGCCAAAGATATCCTCCCCACCCAGCAGCCACCCGCACACAAAATACTGCAAAATAATGTACCAACCACACCGGTCAACATCCATGTGTTGTAGTATTTGCTTCAGGGCTATGGTAGGGCTGAGTCTGCCTGTTTGATCGAGGGTTTTTCCCATGGATTTCGTCTTCAGTGCAACCTTACAACACCGCATTTGAAAAGTCCTAATCTACAGTCCACTTCTGACTACCCTCATGTTATTGATTTGCACATTCAAAAAGAGCTCTCTGCCAGTCGCATTGCTGGTCCTTTTGCGTCGCCACCTTTGCAAAATTTCCATATCTCACCATTAGTCGTTGTTCCAAAAAAGGCTTCAGGCCAGTATCGGGTAATCCACCATCTTTCTTTTCCTGAGGGTCAATCCGTTAATGACGGCATACCACTGGAACTGGCCTCAGTTCACTACGCTTCTATTCAGGATGCTATAGCCATCATTAAACGATTGGGCTCCGGATGTTTTTTAGCCAAAACTGACATCAAATCAGCATTTCGACTCATCTCAATTCATAGCTCTGTCCATCACCTACTTGGCTTTCAATGGAAGGACTCATTTTACTTTGATAGATGCTTGCCCATGGGTTGTTCATCCTCATGTGAAATTTTCGAATCATTTAGCACTGCCTTACAGTGGATTGCAATTCACAAATGCCACATCTCTAACATGGTCCATGTTTTGGATGACTTTTTGATTATCACAAGGACTAAGTCTGCATATTCGGCTGCTTTATCACTATTTTTAGAATTATGTCATAATTTAGGTGTTCCCATAGCTGATGACAAGTCAGAAGAACCATCCACAGTCATGCAGTTCCTGGGTATTTGGGTATTGAGCTTGATACATTGACTTCTCAAGCACGGCTCCCAGTCAATAAACTTCAAAAATGTTGTTCAGAAATAGTTGTCCTGTTAGCCTTGAAGAAGGCCACTTTGCGAGAATTGCAGTCCATAATAGGCACCCTCAATTTTGCTTGTTCGGTGATTTTACCCGGGCGTGTTTTTCTGCGTCGCCTGTTTAATCTGACAATAGGTGTCAAGAAACCACATCATCGCATTCAGATCACCAGAGAGGTGAAAGAAGATTTGCGATTGTGGCTGGTTTTCTTACACTCCTACAATGGGAAAACCTTTTTCTTGGATGAACTTTGGCTCTCTGATGCACATCTTCAACTTTTTACCATTGCTTCCACAACTCAGGGTTTTGCAGCAATATTCGGCAAGTCTTGGTTTTGTTCTGAATGGTCTACCCCAGCTAAGCAACTGAACATAGCCATGTTGGAGTTGTATCCGATTGTTCTGGCGATACAAATTTGGGGTGCGAGCTTTCGGAACAAGAGAATAGTAATTCACTCTGATAATGAAGCTGTTGTGTCCATTATCAACAAGCAGTCATCCAAAAATGTTCACTTGTTGCTCTTGGTGTGCAGACTCGTTCCTCTCACCTTGCAGTTAAATATCCTTTTGAAAACTGTGCACATACTGGGAAAAGATAACATTTTAGCAGAGCTCCTTTCTTGGTTGCAGGTCTCAGAATTCAGACGAAGAGCACCACGGGCCAATGCAACGCCATCCAACATTCCACGGGAGCTGAGCATAGACAACTGGCTCAAACTGTCAACCACCTGATTCACCATTCATTGGCTGCAACCACGACAACTAGCTATCAGCGCGTTTGGACGATGTTTCAGCATTTTTGTGAGCACAATTCACTACCCAGTACCTTACCGTCTTATGCCTTTTTATTGCTCATTTATTCCACTCAAAGTATAGTACTTCAACTGTTCGTTCATTCTTGTCAGCCATTGGCTTTTACCATAAAATTTGCAATTTGGCCGACCCTTCACAGAGTTTTTATATTCAAAAGTTGTTGGATGGCTATCAAAGGCTTCTCCCATCTTTGGACTGTAGGATGCCGATCACCTTATCTTTGTTACTCTGTTTATTGTGAGCAGTCCCCCTTTGTTGTAATAGTTATCATCATCAAATTCTATTCCAAACTATGTTTTCCACGACCTTTCATGCCTTTGCCCGCATTGGAGAACTTTGTTTAACATCAGGTGCACATCTTAATGAAAGAGTCAATGACTCTGCAGCTCAACTTGGATATGACAGGAATTAGTACTTGCTGTGACCAAGACAACTGAATAATGAATGTGACAGGAATTAGTATTTGTTTTGGCCCAGTCAACAATAATAAAAGAATTACAAGGTGACTGTAATGGACTACAGATTAAGACCAATCATTGTAGATTATTATTTTTGTGTGGAAATTTTCAGTCCCAAACAAAATATTTTCAGACTAAAATTTTTTCTTCTTCTTCTTAAAATTGACCAAAATGCATCAAAACACAAAAAACTAATTTCCGGATTTTGGTCCAAAATTTTCTAAGTCCCACCCGGACCCCTAATTTGCATAATTTATTCACGAGAAAAACTCTGTATTATATGTAATGTATCCCATGGTACTAAACATTCATACAAAAATTTATTCAAATCAGATCTTTCATTTGGAAGTTCTGCGCAAAAATCTGATTGCACTTAATTTTGAACAAAATGGCTGCTAGCGGCCATCTTGAATTTCAGACTGGACCCAAAAACACTCCTTCTCGTCCCACAGTGATAACAAAGGTACCCAAGAAGTTTCGTTAAGATCGGTTCATAAATATGGCCTCTAGCCCGAGCCGTATTGGGATTTGCACTCACAGTGCTGAAAGTAACACTAAATAAATCAAAGTTAGCCTAATTTGCATAATTTACGCACAAGAAAAAAACCTGTAATATATGTAATGTATCCCATGGTACTAAACATTCATACAAAAAATTATTCAAATCAGAGGTTTCATATGGAAGTTCTGTACAAAAAACAGATTTCGGCATCGTCGGTACAAAATGGCTGCTGGCAGCCATCTGGAATTTGGGACTGTACCCCAAAACACTCGTTCTCGTCCCACGGTCATAACAAAGGTACCCAAGAAGTTTCGTAAAGATTGGTTCATAAATACGGCCTCTAGCCCGAGCCATAGCAGCTTGGCACTTACAGCTCTGAAAGTAGCACTAAATAAATCAAAGTTAGTCTAATTTGCATAATTTACGCACGAGAAAAAAACCTGTATTATATGTGATGTATCCCATTGTACTATACATTTATACAAAACTTTATTCAAATCAGAACTTTCATACAGAAGTTCTGTACAAAAAACTGATTTTTGCATCATCGGTACAAAATGGCCACTGGCAGCCATCTTGAATTTCGGACCACACCCAAAAACACTCGTTCCCGTCCCAAGGTCATAACAAAGGTACCCAAGAAGTTTCGTAAAGATTGGTTCATAAATACGGCCTCTAGCCCGAGCCATAGCAGCTTGGCACTTACAGCTCTGAAAGTAACACTAAATAAATCAAAGTCAGTCTAATTTGCATAATTTACGCACGAGAAAAAAACCCGTATTATATGTGATGTATCCCATGGTACTAAACATTTATACAAAACTTTATTCAAATCAGAACTTTCATACAGAAGTTCTGTACAAAAAACTGATTTTTGCATCATCGGTACAAAATGGCCACTGGCAGCCATCTTGAATTTCGGACCACACCTAAAAACACTCGTTCCCGTCCCAGGGTCATAACAAAGGTACACAAGAAGTTTCGTACAGATCGGTTCATAAATACGACCTCTAGCCCGAGCCATAGCCAATTGTTGACGTACGGACAGACGGACAGACGGACGGACGGACAGACGGACGGACGGACAGACGGACGACGGGCCATGACAATAGCTCAAATTTGACTTCGTCAAAGTTGAGCTAAAAATGTGCTACAACCTTTGGACATACACTTATCTGATGGTCAGATTTCAATTTCCTTCCACCATTTTAAGCACCATATTTCTGGTCATTCACATGTCATGCTTAATAATCAACAGCCTGGCAATTCTTTCTGACCGGTGTCTTTGATGCAACAATTTTTACGATTACGAGGAAACTCACCAGGTCCGTTATTCGCATATCCAGATGGTTCCAGGGTCCCACGACATGAATTTGACACACTATTAAAGTCAGTTTTAAATTTTTGTCAATTAAATGTGTCTGTTTATACAGGACATAGCTTTCGAATTGGGGCAGCTACACTCACTGATGAACTTGGTTTCTCCGATGCACAAATCCACATGATGGGCCGCTGGAAGTCAGATGCCTTCAAAAAATATATTCGTCCACCCTCCCTCCTCAGCCAGATTGTTTGGAAGCTAGAAATGGTGCTTCCATCTTTTATTTTGCATTCAACAACCTAGGTGTTATTACCATTTTATTCAGGGGTTGGCAATGGCACCTCTGCATACTACTTCAGCTTCCACCATGTTCATAACAACTGTTAGGTTTAGTCTGGTTACCTCGAGTGCTCTGCAGTCTCTTTGTGCATCTATTCTCACACCGTTAATACATGTAAGTTGGGGATTGGCAATGGCATCCCCTTGCTCACTATGACTTGTCATAAATAATTGCTTTGAGGTTGGCAATGGCACCCCTACTTGCTTTGCCCACAGTGTCTTGCTGGCACTGGGAGCATTTTGATCAGGGTTTTCTGTTTAATATTAAATATCTGAGATGGGCGCATAATTTTTCTCGCCATTGGATTATCCATCCTTTTTTAGCTTAACTTGACAAAGTCAAGATAAGCTTGTCTGTGAGTCTGTTCACATTTTCCTTTAGCATGGGCTACACCCCCGCAGTTCTTGTCTGATCATCACGAAATTTCATATGCAGGTTTGGGCTCATGTCTAGATGAGAACGTCCACTTTTGGTTGCGATCGGTCAACCGGTATGGCTGCCCAAGCCCAAAACCCGAAAACCATTAGCACAGTCTACAGATCGTATTTATGAAGGGATTTCATTGTAACTTGGTAGGTTGACTTCAAATAATGTCTAGATGAGAACGTTCCCTTTTGGACACGATTGGGCAACTGTGACGGCTACAGGGGCTCGAAGCCCGAAAACCTTTAGAACAGTCTACAGGTCATAATTATGAAGGGATTTCATTGTAGCTTGGTAGGATGACTCCAAATAATGCCTAGATGAGAACATCCCCTTTTGGTCGCGATCATTCAGTCTTTATGGCTGCCTGAGCCCAAAGGCCTTTAGCATAGTCTATAGGTTGTATTTATGGAAGGATTTCATTGTAACTTGTTAGGTTGACTCCATATAATGCCTAGATAATGACATCCCCTTTTGGTCGTGATTGGTCAACAACTGTGATGGCTACAGGTGCCCTGAAAATCTTGAGCACAGTCTACAGGTCATATTTATGAAGGGATTTTGTTGTAACTTCGTAGGATCACTCCAGATGATGCCCAGATGAGAATGTCCCATTTTGGTTGTGATCATTTAACCATTATGGCTGCCTGAGCCCGAATACCTTTAGCACAGTCTACAAGTCATATTTATGAAGGGACTGCATTGTAACTTGGTAGGTTTGACTTCATTTAATGTCTAGATGAGAACATCCCCTTTTGGACACGATTGGGCAACTGTGACAGCTACAGGGGCCTGAAGCCCGAAAACCTTTAGAACAGTCTACAGGCCATAATTATGAAGGGATTCCATTGTAGCTAGGTAGGATGACTCCAAATAATGTCTAGATAAGAACGTCCCCTTTTGGTCGCGATCATTCAGCCTTGATGGCTGCCCAAGCCCAAAAACCTTTAGCATAGTCTACAGGTCATATTTATGGAAGGATTTCATTGTAACTTGTTAGGTTGACTCCATATAATGCCTAGATGATGACATCCCTTTTGGTCGTGATTGGTCAACTGTGATGGCTACAGGTGCCCGAAGCCCGAAAATGTTGAGCATAGTCTACAGGTCATATTTATTAAGGGATTTCATTATAACTTCATAGGATCACTCCAGATGCTGCCCAGATGAGAATGTCCCCTTTTGGTTGCAATCATTCAACCATGATGGCTGCCCGAGCCCAAAGCCCAAAAACCTTTCATATAGCACAGTCTTCAGTTCATATTTATGAAGGGATTTCATTGTAACTTGGTAGGTTGACTTCTTAAAATTTCTAGATGGAACAGCCCCTTTTGGACACCATTAGGCAACTGTGACAGCTACAGGGGCCTGAAGCCCGAAAACCTTTAGCACAGTCTACAGGTGATATTTATGAAGGGATTTCATTGTACCTTGGTAGGATGACTCCAAATAATGTCTAGATGAGAACGTCCTCTTTTGGTCGCGATCATTCAGCCTTGATGGCTGCCCGAGCCCAAAACTCCAAAACCTTTAGCATAGTCTATAGGTCATATTTATGGAAGGATTTCATTGTAACCTGTTAGTTTGACTCCATATAATGCCTAGATGATGACATCCCCTTTTGGTTGTGATTGGTCAACTGTGATGGCTTCAGGGGCCTGAAGCCCGAAAACCTTGAGCACAGTCTACAGGTCATATTTATGAAGGGATTTCATTGTAACTTCGTAGGATCGCTCCAGATGATGCCCAGATGAGAATGTCCCCTTTTGGTTGCGATCATTCAACCATGATGGCTGCCCGAGCCCAAAGCCCAAAAACCTTTAGCACAGTCTAGAGGTCTTATTTATGAAGGGATTTCATTGTAAGTTGGTAGGTTGACTTCATATAATGTCTAGATGAGAATGTCTCCTTTGGACGCAATTGGAAAACTGACGGCTACAGGTTCCCGAAGCCCGAAAACCTTTAGCACAGTCTACAGGCCATATTTATGAAGGGATTTCAATTTAACTTGATAGGATGACTCGTTTTAGAATAATTTCACTGTAACTTGGTAACTTTCATTGATATACATTAACTGTGAGGGCCACATACATTAACTGTGAGGTCACATTAACCCACCCCTCAGCTCTTTAGTACAGTGTACACCTCATATTATTTTTGTCAAAAACATAGCATACAGGAAACAGAAATGAACATATTCCCAATTATCACAATTCTTGTCTTATTTCATAATCCTTTCATAAGCATTGAACATTATCCTTTTCATCAAACACAACACACAAGTTAAGCTAGTGTCATTCACACTTTCATTGTATCAGGGGTCTTGGCAAGAAGTGCACTAAGACGTATTCTCGCCCATTGTCATGCGTAATTATTATCACACATTTCTGGGGTTAGCAATGGCATCCCATCTTCACAGGTTTAGGAGCCTATTTGTACCTTGCTGAGTCATATCGGCACCCATTTATTTAGTAGGCAATCAACCCATTCAATGTGGACTCATATGAGGATGGACATCTGTGGGTTCTTATACTTAAGTAAACTTCTTTCCAGAGACATTGTCACTTGTGTTGCATATTCCTATAATTTTAATCAACATTTATTCAATTTTGTTTGTCTATATGATCATCTTACTTTCTCTGCAAACATAGTGCATTCCGTATAGGCATTTATATGACGATCGCCGGAGCATTTGTTTCAATGTCCATCCATGCTGCTTACACTTTTCCCTTCTCTTTGTGGGTGTATGCCATCTGACGGCATTGTGGCGGTTTACACCCACTTTGCGAAGTGGATATTGTTTTTAACAGTATTAAACGTTATGTATATAATTTATCTAGTTTCTGTTTTGTCCAAATACAGTTATCTTATATCTATTAATTACCAGCTAATAATAACCATATATTAAATAATATGATTTTTGATAAAACGGTAACTTATGTTGCCCGTTTTGGAATTTCATCTTCTGTTTTATTCTGTTATTATCCTCACTGGTTGAAGCATAAATACAATTTACAAAGTAAAGAGATTTATGCTTCTTCCAGTGGGTTTTTGATAAATTAGTTCATGGTAAAGTGATTAAATTTCATATCTGGTGTTTCCTGGTAAAGTGAACAAATTTCACATCTGGTAAGCCTGCAGCAGAGTGAGTCAAGACGAAATGAATCAGTGAAATATTTTTGACCAATCAGACGACTGGTCAGTCAGAAGAATTCCGAAGATAGCGTCTTTCTGGGAGAACCAACATTCCTTTGTTCTCAGTTGCAAAGATAAGTATACCATAATTTTATTCTTCAGACATTTTTCACACCCACCCTCCCACCAAGTATACATACATCTCATAGCAAACTGCTCCGGTTATCCTGTCAGTTCGCATTCAGCTTTCATCCATATGCTGGTCTGATTCCATGCTTTTCCAGAGTTTTTTCTCCACCCAAGTGGTTTTACCTCTGGTTTTTACTGCAGGAATGTCGGATTATACATGCTTTGGTTGTTTACACACACTTTGCGAAGTGGAAATTGTTTTTAACAGTATGAAATGTTATGTATATAATTTATCTAGTTTCTGTTTTGTCCAAATATAGTTATCTTATATCTATTAATTACCAGCTGATAATAACCATATATTAAATAATATGATTTTTAATAAAATGGTAACTTATGTTGCCCATTCCGGAATTTCATCTTCTGTTTTATTCTGTCATTACCCTCACTGGTTGAAGCAAAAAGTATGTTACCGTTATATTTGATGTTGCTGGATATGTTTAGCTTCAATAAAATGTGAAATAAGCCCAAACTTAATTAAATTTAAGTTTGTTAGGATAAACAAAATTAATCTTTTGATTCTCAGACAGGAGTGCATTAATTTTTTCAGCCCGCATTTGTCATATTTATTTCGGAGGCAAAACTCAAAATCTATAAAACCATCACAGGGTGTGATTTTAGTGGTATCGCATTGCGATTTGCGATGTAATATGTTGTATACAGTGGTACAGTATTGTTATTCTCTTTGTGAAATGCGACACGATTCTCATGTGTATGTACAAAATAAATACGAATAACACTCACAAAGTTTTTATTTTTTTTGGTCGCTCTGGGGGACTTTTTCATACCTGAACCTCAAACAAGTTGTATCTTAACTTTAGAGTGACTAAATAAATAAAAAAAATGCCAGTCACACTGTATCATTCAATATAAAGAGAAAATGTTTGACACCTCCAAAGAAGGTTTTAGCAACGTTTATCACTCAAGGAATGTTACTTTGGTGTCTGACATCACAGGAATGTTTGTGTTTTCTCTCAAGAACTCATGAGGATTTCCATGCCAGATCAGCTGCTTTGAATCAAGTTTACACCCATACACAAGATATTTATTGGAAAATTAGAATAATTAGTTCATTACTAAATGATAATAGTGTGAAATTTTATGGAAAATTTAGAAAAATGCAAGTTATTTTCTGAGAAATTCCAAGTAAATTAAAATTTTGGAACTCTGAAGTTGCAAAACGATCTAGGATCAATTTTGCGATAGCGCTCTATAAAATGGAAATCAAAAATAATAAGAGTAAATTTATTTAAAAACCTCTTATTTTTTATCTCCATTTTAGTTTTTCTATATTGATTTTGTGTTGTATGATTACTTTTACAATAAAAACTATCAGTGAAATCAACATGGAAGCTCTGATATTTAATTTTAGGCTCTCACAGTTGGATTTTGGGCATCGGCAACTATTCCATCAGGAATAAAAAATAAAAATACCCCCCCCCCCCCCACCATTCATTTTTTTTTAAATTGCCTGAGAATCAATTATTTAATTTTGTTTGGCCTTACTGTTATATTTGATATTGCTGGATATGTTTAGCTTCAATAAAATGTCAAATAAGCCCATACTTAATTAAATTTAAGTATGTTACAGTTATTTTTTAAATTGCTGAATATATTTAGCTTTAATAAAATGTGAAATAAGCGAATATTTAATTAAATGTCAGTATGTTGTTGTTATATTTCACTGCAGGGTGCCTGCCAACAGAGACACTCAAAGATATTAGCTGCAGAACTCACACAAACTTAGTGATGAAGCAGTGCTGTTATGTTTCACTCTGGCATTGTTGCTGTTCTCACTATGTTTTACTCTTAAGTAGAGAGACAAAAGTAAGTTCAATGGATGACACTACATTCAGTTTCTATCTTATGTTTCAGAATGTCAACACAAAGAACAAAGATGTCTCAATTGCTCTTTCCATGGTAGTCAGTCCAAAAAGTGTCTTGGAAAGCCTTTTTTACTTCAGTTAGTCAAAAAGTAGAATCTGTCTCACAAGTTTCTCACTTCTATATCATCATGTGAAATCACAAGTACAAAGTCAATTTTTGCTGAACTGACACCTTTGCTATCTACTTTGGAGAACTGAAAACTTGCACATCCTAATTCCTTCCAAATGCATTTTGGAGAAAAGCCAAAAAAAAACCTAACTGACACGGGAGGAGGGGGTGGGGGTGGGGGTGGGGGGGTGGGCGTAGGAGTCAAATTTTTTCCTGCATGTTGTCACTCTAAATGTTGTCACTTTGGAGCAAAGAAAAAAATTCCCTAATTGGCACCGTGGAGGGACAGGTGAATAACTCTGACAATTTTCATTGGATAATGGTGATCATCGAACTTGACATAGACATTGTTTTCAAAGAGTTATATACCCCCAAAAATTTATATTTGGTTACTAATGTTTAAGTTATTCCACAATACATGATATTTTTTAACAAAGTACAATAACTCTGATAATTTTCATTAAATATCGCTGGTCACTGAACTTGGCGTAGACACTGTTGTTATAGACATATGCTGAAAAGATGTGAAATCCAGTTTATATTGTTAAAGTTATGTCATAAACAAGCATTACACTATATTTTTTATTAAACAAAGGGCAATAACTCCAATAATTTTCATCAAATATCGCTGGTCATCGAACTTGATGTAGACATTGTTGCTATAGAGACATCTACCAAAAAGATTTGAAATCTGTCAACTATTGTTCTATTTATTTATTTTTTATGGTTCAACAACGCTTTAACAGCCAAGGTCATATCGTGTCGTATCGTGTCGGTGACAGTTTTATGAGTGGAGGAAGCCGGAGTGAACAGAGAGAACCACTGAGCAACAACGAGCAGCTTCCAGCTCCCCAACATCGTAACTCCGCACTGCAGCACAGGCAGGGTTAGATTGGTTGACGTGCAGAACGCCTTAGCACACAGGGTCATCGTGTCCCCAAGTGGACAATCGGGGTTAAGTGCCTTGCCCAAGGATCAATCGCTCAGACGGTAACCCATCCAAGGACTAACCGGGCTCGACATTGCTTACTTCGGTGATCTGACGAGAACCCAACTATTTTTCAAGTTATACCATCAACAAGCATTAAATAAATAATAAATAGAGGATACCTAGTGTTTTTGAGTGGATACTGAAAATTATCTCATGAGTGACTGAGACAAATGTTTATTTTTTTCGCGAACACTTGTGCAGCCACTCAAAAACACTAGATTTTCTTTTTATTATATGCTTTTTATAAGAATCTGATCATTCCTATCGATGATTCCACTCGTTTCAATCTTGAATTGAGGGGGGGGGGCATTCTTAACTTAAACCGCTGAGTATTTTTAAGATATTTTTTATCTAATGTCGTCATGGCTGCTTCACAGCAGCCATAACTAGATTTGATGAAAAATTCATCTAAATTTAAGTTAAGAAATCATTGGTGAAAAAATCCATTGAATTTATAGGTTGGAAACTGGATTAAATACACCAAAATAATATATAATTCCGAGGCAAGAGAAATCCTGTCCTGGGCAGGAATATGTGCCAGCAGCATGCAAGGAGTTAACACAGCTCTAAGTGAAATGAAGTGGAGGGAAAAATATTTTCTAGCTGCCAATGCAATGGCAGAAGAAAAATATTTTGTTCCTCCACCTTCATTTAGCCTGGCTATTTCCCTGCAACCCTAAGACAGTAAACAGGTAAAAAAAAATAAAATATTATACCTCCATTCCCAAAGGATCATTTTCAATTCTTTCACTTTGATATCTCCTGTCATCTTTACAGACTAGCTTTTCCTCTTTAGAACTGGTGCTTGTTAAACTATCTTTTCTGGGAAGATGTTCAGAACTCTTTACGTAACTGTTTGACATAGCCCATGTTTTTAATGGGTTATCTTCATCAGATTTGGAAGATTTATATTTGGAGTCACTAAAGGGATTGTTCTCTTTGTTTGATACGGCAGACAAAGATGTCAATGAAGTATTTGGTTTCATATATGGCAGTTTCTGATGTTTTGACTTTGAGAATTCTCTCCTGTCCTCCTCCAACTCACGAGCTAGACGTCTTTCCAGCTGAAAAATATGTATTAAAAATAGAAAAAAATTAATGTAACCAACTCTTTCAATACACATATTTTAAAAGACATGATTTGAGAAATTGCATGTCTCATTGCCCAGCATAATATTATGTTTGGATTAACTCTCTACCTAACACAGCGAGAGATGGCACTTGCAATAAATAACTCTTGAAAAACTAAAAAGAAATTTCATTTTTTACCTAAAAAAATATAGCTTATGACTCTCATTGAAACAATGTTGTCAAGCTCATTTCAATGAGGCTTCATATGCAATGTTCTGAGAAAAAATCAAATAAATAACAAGTGCAATGCCAAACACCAGCGATCAGACAATCGTCCCCCACGGTAGGTGGATTACTGTGAAATATATTGATATTTCCTCAATAAAACCCAAACAAATATGGATATCGAAGGAACAACTCAACAAACTAGCCCCAGTATTACCCATATTTCTGTGGTTTTACTGGAAGCATCCAAATACATGAAAAAAAGTAAGGCTAACTTGCATAATTTATGCACAAAAAAAAAAATCTGCATAATATGTTATTTATCTTATGTCTCTTTTCTTTTCAAATCTGAAAATTTACAAGAAAAGCATGAAAGCATCTCTGAGGAACCGGTGGTAACAGTACACAACATAATATGCACAAATATATTACCCGAGAAAAAGGTTAAGTAATGCTAATTTGCATAATTTATGCACAAGAAAAAAACACCGTATGATATGTTATTTATCTTATACTGCTAGACCTCCATACCAAAAATGATTGAAATCGGAAATGTCATTCAGAAGTTCTGAGTGTATAATGAATTACATGCAATTTCAAACAAAAATGGCTGCAAGTCGGACAATACACATATTTTTTCTAATGCCTTATCAAATCTGAAAATTTGAAATAAAAGCATCAAAGCATCTCTGAGATACAGGTGGTAACGGTACACAATATAATATGCACAACAATATTACCAGAGAAAAAGGTTAAGTGAGGCTAATTTGCATAATTTATGAAAAAAAACCCATATGATATGTTATTTATCTTATGCTGCTCGACCTCTATATCAAATATTATTGAAATCAGAAATGTCATTCAGAAGTTCTGAGCGTATAACGAATTACACTCAATTTCCAACAAAAATGGCCACCAGTTGGATATCTTGAATTTTTTTCAGAAAAAAACTGACATGCATCAATTTTTCCTAATGCCCCATCAAATCTGAAAACTTTTAAAAAAAAGCGTCAAAGCATCTCTGAGATACAGGTGGAAACAAGACAGAAGGATGGACAGATGGATGGACAGACACACAGAGTGCAATCCAATAGTCCCCTTCACGGTGAAACCGTGGGGGACTAATAAATAGAGGATATTTAGTATTTTTGAGTGGATACTGAAAATTATCTCATGAGTGACCAAGACAAATGTTTATTTTTTTCGCGAACACTTGTGCGGCCACACAAAAACACTAGACTTTCTTTTTAATAAACGCTTTTTATAAGAATTTGATCATTCCTATCGATGATTCCACTCGTTTCAATCTTGAATTGATGCATGAAAGTAAACAGCTGATGTGCATTGATACATGGAAGTGATTTGATCGATACTCAGAACAGGTAGAATCTTGCGATCTGATTCAGCGGGCAGATTTCATGCATCAATTCAAGGTGAATACATGTTGAATTGTTGCTGGAAATGATCGGTATCCATTCAAAAACACTAGATTTTCTTTTCATTACACGTTTTTAGAACAAATTGCTCATATCCAGTGATAATTTGACTCGTATTCACCTTAAATTGATGCTTTGATAGCCACCATTTTGAATGATACTGTGAAAGTGAAAATTTCTATATCTTCACAGTGGGGGATACCATTTCAATCTTTCTGCATTTTTTTTCGATAACCTATCATTCAGCGAATAATAAAATGTTTTGTAAATAGCACTGACCATTTAAAATCATGTCATTAATGGGTTAACCAACTGGTTGTTAGGTTGGGAATTAACTGATCAGAATAGTTAAAGCTCGAAGTATTTGTGTCTCAGCTGATCATTTGTATAAATCATCAGCTAATAAAAGAAACCCCCATGACATCTGGTTTAAACACATCTAGTCTAAATCACAACTGGTCTGATAAAAACTTGTCTAAATCACAACCTGCCTAAAGATATTGGTCCAAAGGACACCTGGTCCAAATTTTGTTGATCTTGTGAACGCACATTTTAAAAGGTTCAACATAAACAAGAGGCCCCAAGGAGTCTTAATCCCTCACCTGACAAAGTGGCTCAAAGAACTATTTTGGATCACATTCAGTTAGTCATGGTTCATCAACACTACAGAAGAATGAAATCATAAAATTATTCATAACTCTAGTATTCATGTCAGAGGATTATTATCCTGGGTATTCTTGACTGCTTCCAGTTCTATCAGCTGTAGACTAGCACTGTCAAATTTCCAAGGGTTGTTATGTCACTGCCCCCCGATCAAACAGAGCACAAATATTAACCCAGGGACCCAATTTGAACAAATTTAAAGCTAACACACACACCTTAACACAACCCCCACCCCCACCCCCATATGCTGTATACCAAATATGAAAGCATTCAGATGGTGGATCTGAAGATTTTCAATGAAACTTCACCATGTTGCACTAAGTTCAAATTCAGGCTCCCATAGGGAGCCCAAATGTTAACCCAGGGACGCGATTCAAACAAACTTGAATCTGACCCCTGTCTCCCCCTGAGATATTGTATACCAAATATCAAAAGATTCTAACTGATGGTTCGGGGAAACAAGATTTTTAAAGAAATTCCTTCATATTGCATTTTTTTTCCTCTGCTCAATTGACCCTCAGGGGTGGGGAGTGGAGTTGGTGGTCATAGGGGTATTATTTTTTTTTTTTTTGGGGGGGGGGGGGGAAGGGAGTTACATAAAATCACCCTAAATCTTTCAAAATATATTTTGCAGCCAAACATTTTGTTACATCTAACTCCCCCCCCACCCCGACAAGGAAGGGAGGGGAGGACATAGGGTAAAAACATTTTTTGCATAAAAACTCTCTAATTAATCTAAGAACTCTATTCTGAAAAGAATTTTCAGAATTTTGGTAAAGTCGGAACCGGACCCAAAATTTTCAGGCTAAAAAAAAATATTTTTTCGTCTCAAAATTGAACAAAACGCAAAAAAAATTGAAAACAAAATTCCAATTTTTGTCCAAAATTTTCAAGTTGGAACTGGACCCAAAATTTTCAGGGTAAAAAAATTTTTTTTTTCATCACAAAATTTAACCAAATGCATAAAAATCGATAACAATTTTTTTTTCACATTTTGGTCCAAAATTTCTAAGTCCATACCAGACCCAAAATTTTCAACCTAGGTACCCGATTTGAACAAACTTGAATCTGACCCCCCCCCCCCCCTAGAGATGATGTATACCAAATGTTAAAGGAATCTCACTGGTGGATCTGAAGAAGATTTTCAAAGAATATTCCATGTATTGCACAAAGTTAAAATTTGGGCTCCAATAGGGAGCCCAAATATTAACCCAGGGACTCGATTTGAACAAATTTGAATCTGGTCCCCCTAGAGATGATATATACCAAATATGAAAAGATTCTTACCACTGGATCTGAAGAAGAAGATTTTTAGAGAAATTCCCTCATATTGCACATACTAACCCAGCGACCAGATTTGAACAAACTTGAATCTGACCCCCCTAGAGATGTTGTGTACCAAATATGAAAAGATTCTGACCACTGGATCTGAAGAAGATTTTTTTGTATTTTATGGGTGCTATCAGAGTTATGCCCCTTGTGGTGCCCCCTGTGGGCGTGGCAACTTTATTTGAACAAACTTGACATATGACATGGAAGATGCACACCAGATTTGGTTCAATTTGGTCCAGGAGTTTGCAAGGAGAAGTCGATAATGTAAAGTTTATGCCGGATGGACGGACAATGGACGACGATGGGTGGACGACGGACAGAAAGTGATTAGTAAAGCTCCCCTTGAGCTTCGCTCAGGTGAGCTAAAAACTAGCCAGGCTTAACAATGGCTTCTCACTTGGACATGTGTTCTGTTTTATTTAACATAATTTTGATTTTTGTTTTAACAATAAACACTGCAATCTTATTTTAGTTTGCCATACAGAATGGCCACAATGGACTGATTACTTCCCTGTGCTGCTTCATGAATTAAAATTTTGGTGATGATGATTTTTATTACCTGGTAAAAGCATATGTGGGCATCACTGCCCACACATGGATTACGAGTCCATGATGACTGTACTGTATAATGCATAATTACATACATTATAAAAAGTGCTATGGAACACCACAGTATTGTTTCCCAAATACATTTTCATATAAGGGTATTACCCTGATGTACTAAGATATTTGGGGACAAGAACATAGTGCACTATTTTGTTTTTTATACTTATATTATACCTGACTTCCCCATATCCTTACCAGCAAATCACTTTTTACATGACAAACTAGAACTATCACCTTTGGGTGCTTAACCCCCCCTCCACACACTTGAATCAAGAATGGGAGGGTGGTTGCATATACATTATTTTACTCTAGCTACAATGGAGAACACCTGTAAGGGAGTTAAGATATGTGAATTTTTTTATTCCATAGAGAAATCAATATTAAATTCAAGTGAAACAGGAAATAATTCAGTTCAAGGACTTGCAGCTCAAAATTTAGAAGTTTGCATGTTCATAAAATGAGAAGAAATGCACACAAGAACAATGTGTAGTCAGGAAGGACATGACACACTGGATGGGAAGGGATAGGATAGGATGCATGGAATGTGACAGGAGGAATGATACATACATTAAATGTTTTGAAAAGTGCAAGGTTTAAAGAAATTATGGGTATATCATTGAGAAATATATTTTATATTTTAATTTATATCACTTGTAACTTAGTTTAAACAGTATTTATTTCAGAACAAATTTTACAAAAATATTACAAGGAATAATCAAAGCAGTAAGACATTAATAAATCAGAACTGGAAGGGATTCAGCAGTAAGCTTAAAGCTTATACGAGGCTGTCTACGGACATCATTGTAAAAACGAGTTAAGATGGCTGATACAGGTGAACTATTTGTTCTTTCTTTCAAATATGTCACTTGTAACTTAAGGATTTTGTTGAATTTCTCATAGAATCATGTCATTGCTGTTGCAAAGCAATCTTAACTTGATTTGAGGAAAATGAAAAATTCAATTAAGACTAGCATAAAAAAATAGTTTTTAACCCTTTGAACCCTGGTGGTATATTCCATATCACTTTATTGACTGCAATTCGAAGAGTCCATATTCATTATTTGGGGGTTGTCCAATTAATATTTTCAACATGCAGCCCTTGGGCTGCATGTTGAAAATATCAATTGGTCTACCCAAGCTTTCACTTAGCAGCCATCTTAATGAAATTATGACGCATCATCTTCCTGGGCCAGAAAAAAGGCCACTCAGTTTCGAAGGGTCAAGAGTAATACTAGCAATATTGTTTGTCTTGATAGAACCTTCATTTTCATCAAATCCAGTCATCACATATTTCATGAACATGAGCTAGAAACAAAAATCTACCTGATAACAAGAGTATTTTTGTTCTGTTCAAGAAAATCTGTTGGCAGCATGAAAGGAGTTACATTCCTCCCTAAGTTGTTTAAATTTAGACTTTTGTTAATGTCGGCTTTTGTTTATACTGAGTGTGCTTTAAACCACTTGTTTAGATCATTTGTGTTTTAGACAGGTTATGTTCAGGCCAGATGCCATATACATGTATTCCCATTTACTTGAACAATCCTTCGAACTGACAGAGAGTCTATGTGCACTGGGGTTTAGATTAATAGAGTCAGATTGGAAAATGACACATCAACCAGAATTCTGTCAATCACCCTTATTCCAAAGTGAAACAGTGTATTTAATTCACTGTATCTTGATAGCTTGGTCAATTTGGACAGGACAAAATTATATTCAGAACAAAGTCACTCAGAATCCACAAATTTTCGCCCCCATTCCCTTTATCAAGTTGAAGAAAGTTTTAATGGTTAAACTGTGTAAAATCCATCTTGCCACTATGTAAGTTCAACTTCCCTTTGGAGGACTTTCAGTGTCAAAATTATTTTGCCTAAACAAGGAACGTTTGAACTCAGGATAGCAAATTTCTGGTAGGTAGAAGAGTTTTTAAGAGGCCATTATGACCTATCACCTTTGGCATAATGTCCCCAAAATAAGTAGGGTTCTTCCTTTCATCATAACCAAACCACATATCGAATTTGGTTTCAATAAGTCATACAGAACTATAACTGTAGAGCAGAAACCAATTTCATCTACAGCATAGATAGATGGATGGACAGTGCCACGGCCAAAAAGTTTCAGGGGTATAAAAATGTGAAAAACAAACACATCGACAATGGGAGGTCCAAAGGGGTCAGCCTCACATCCCCCCACGAGGAGGGGATACAGGCTGTAAAAACCTTTCCTTTATTCCAAAAGTATGTAATATAAAAAAAAAAGATCTCTGCTTGTTCACCTCAATGTCTTCCTCTATTTTACAAGTTAGTTCTTCAATGTCATCATCTGTTTCTTTCATCAGTTTTCTAATATACTGCCTGCAAATTCGAAAAAACAATGTTTTACCTATTATTAGACACCTGTTCTATGAAATCTCCATCTACAGCAACACAAAACCATGCAGAAAATGAAAATTCACTCTGCACACATGTGCCGAATGGAAATCGTTGAGCCAACAATTGATCACCCAAAATTGAACCGATTGCGAAATAACTAAATAAAGTGTGTAAAATTGAAGGATATGGTGAGTTTAATGTGAATGAAAATTAAATTTTTATACCAAATTTTATTTTTTTAATAATTACCAAAGTAATACAAAGTGCCTAATATTCCTCTCTGCTCCCAGATGAAAAAGAGTTCCTGAGAAAATACCCCTTAGGAGACAATAAAATTATCAAAAGACAAAAAAGAAAACCGAACAAGTTTTGCCAGGTGCTGATTTGCATAGGATAACAAAAACCTGGTGAACTGTATCCTATTCAACCTTTCACCCATTGTCTAGTTCTCGCCATTAGTGTGCAATAATATCAATTTCCGATTTTAAATTAAATTCAATATACATATAAATCAATTTTAGAAACATAAGTTCCTAAACAATACCAATGAGGAAAACTAGCCATAAATCTGTGTTAGAATTTCCCCAAGCAAATATGAAAGTGTCAATGACACTGTAGCTCAACTTGACAAACTTGAACTTTGGTAAGTTATAAATGAAATGGCAAAATTGCTGATCATTGGTTCCAATGTTATTTGGTGAAACTTCCAACTTAACAGCATTGTGTGTGCACAACGTCTGAGCAATCCATGCATTTCTAAATGTATACTGTGAGGCTGGAGAAAGGAAGACTGTTGATACACAAATGCAGTAAGTTCAAAGGTTATTGTAAACGGCAACTTTTTTCACAGAAATGAATGATAATCAATGGCTCTTATCTAGAGGTCTTGTCATTGAGCACACCAACTTTAAAAACAATCCTGGTCTTGCCACTGAGCACACCAACTTTAAAAACAATCCTATCATAAATGTGCCCTGTAGGCCATGTCAAAGAAGAATGTTGATACACAAATGCAATAAATTCAAAGATTGTTGCTAACAGCAACAGTTTTTGATGGAAATGAAAAGAAATTTGCCAACTCCTATCTTTGTCACCCTGAATAAGCATACAAAGTTTCAAAACAACCCGATAATGAATGCACCCTCTGAGGCATGCCAAAGGAAGATGTTAATGCAAAAATACACTAAGTTGGAAGGTCATTGCTTGTGGCAATGGTTTCTTTTTTATAGAAATTCATAACTATACCCTGCAGAGAGTGCAAAAGGGATAAGTTGCTGCACAAATCAACAAAGTTCAAAGGCTGGTGCTAACGACAATACTTTTTTATGGAAATGAAATTAAAGTGTCAATGACACTGTAGCTCAACTTGTTTAAGACATGTACATGTATAGTATATGACACAGCAATGACAAACATCTAGGTAATGACCTGATAACAAAGGTACATGTAAAGTACTGTAACGGGGTCTGTACATAAATGCTGACCGTAGCCTGTAACAAATATATAGGTAAAGTATTGTAATAGGTCTGACTGAACCCATATTTGTTCTCATAGCACAGTGATAACAAAGGCACCCAAAAACACTCCTTCCTGTCACAAGGTGATAACAAAGGTACCCCAAGAAGTTTCGTTAAGATCGGTTCATAAATACAGACTCTAGCCCGAGCCGTATTGACATGTGCACTTACTGTGTATAAGTAGCACTGAACAAATCAAAGATCATCTAATTTGCATAATTTCTGCACGAGAAAAAAACCCTGTATTATATGTGATGTATTCCATGTTACTAAACATTCCTACAAAAATTTATTCAAATCAGAACTTTCATACAGAAGTTCTGTACAAAAAACTGATTGCACTAATTTTGGTACAAAATGGCTGCTGGCAGCCATCTTGAATTTTGGACGCACCCAAAAACACTCGTTCTCGTCCCACGGTGATAACAAAGGTACCCAAGAAGTTTCGTAAAGATCGGTTCATAAATATGGCCTCTAGTCTGAGCCGTATAGAAGTTGTGTACAAAAAACTGATTGGACCTAATTTTGGTACAAAATGGCCACTGTCAGCCATCTTAAATTTCGGACCGCACCCAAAAACACTCGTTCTCGTCCCAATGTGATAACAAAGGTACCCAAGAAGTTTCGTGACGATCGGTTCATAAACACAGCCTCCAGCCCTAGCCGTATTGACACGTACACTTACAGTGTATAAGTAGCACTGAATAAATAAAAGTTTATCCCATTTGCATAATTTCTGCACGAGAAAAAAATCTGTATTATATGTTACTAAACATTCATACAAAAATTTATTCAAATCAGAACTTTCATACAGAAGTTCTGTACAAAAAACTGATTGCACTAATTTTGGTACAAAATGGCTGCTGGCGGCCATTTTGAATTTCAGACTGCACCCAAAAACACTTGTTCTTGTCCCACAGTGATAACAAAGGTACCCAAGAAGTTTCGTGAAGATCGATTCATAAATATAGACTCTAGCCCGAGCCGTATTGACATGTGCACTTACTGTGTATAAGTAGCACTGAATAAATCAAAGTTCATCTAATTTGCATAATTTCTGCACGAGAAAAAAACCTGTATTATATGTGATGTATTCCATGTTACTAAACATTCATACAAAAATTTATTCAAATCAGAACTTTCATACAGAAGTTCTGTACAAAAAACTGATTGCACTTACTAAAGTACAAAATGGCTGCTGGTGGCCATCTTGAATTTCAAACCGCACCCAAAACCACTTGTTCTCATCCCACGGTGATAACAAAGGTACTCAAGAAGTTTCATCAAGATCGGTTCATAAATACAGCCTCTAGTGCGAGCCGTATTAGAATTTGCACTTACAGTGCTGAAAGTAACACTAAATAGATCAAAGTTAGTCTAATTGGCATAATTTATGCACAAGAAAAAAACCTGTATTATATGTGATGTATCCCATGGTACTAAACATTCACGCATAAAATTATTCAAATCAGCACTTTCATATGGAAGTTCTGCGCAAAAATCTGATTGCACCTAATTTTGTACAAAATGGCTGCCAGCGGCCATTTTGAATTTCAGACCGGCCCCCAAAACACTTGTTCTCGTTCCACGGTGATAACAAAGGTACCCAAGAAGTTTCGTAAAGATCGGTTCATAAATACGGCCTCTAGCCCTAACCATGTTGACGGCACGACGGACGGACAGACGGATGACGGGCCATGGCAATACCTCAAATTTGGCTTCGCCAAAGTTGAGCTAAAAAAATCAATAGCACACACCTAGAGGTCACCCCGAACACACATACCAGGTTTCAAAGTGATCCGATCATAAATGTGACCTGTTGGGCATGCCAGAGGAATATATTGATGTCTGACTAAATACAGTTCAAAGTTCGAAGGTTGTTGCCAATGGCAATGTTTTTTGACGGAAATGGAAGAAAGTCGATAGCTCCCATCTAGAGATCACCCTAAACAAGCATCCCAAGTTTCAAAGCAATCCAATCATAAATGTGCCCAGTATGGGGTGCAAAAGGGAAATATTGATGCCTAACTAAACCAAGTTCAAAGGTCATTGCCAGTGACAACATTTTTTGACGGACAAGGAAGAAAATCATTAGCTCCCATCTAGAGTCACCCCAAACAAGCACACCAAGTTTCAAAGCGATCCAAGCATAAATGAGACCTGTAGGGTGTGCCAAAGGAATATGTTGATGCCTAACTAAACTAAGTTCAAAGGCCATTGCCAGCTGCAACATTTTTTGACAGGAGCGGAGAAAATTGATAGCTCCCATCTAGAGGTCACTCCAAACAAGCACATCAAGTCCCAAAGCAATTCGGTCAAAAATGTGCACTGCAGGGTGTGCCAAAGGAAAATATTGATGTATAACTGCCCTAAGTTCATTAAAGATCATTGCAGCAACATTTTTTGACTGAAATCGGAGAAATCAATAGCTCCCATCTGGAGGTAACTCCAAACAAGCATATCAAGTTTCAAACTGATCTGATCATAAATGTACACTGCAGGGTGTGTCAAAGGGAAATATTGATGCATAACTGCACTAAGTTCATCGAAGATCATTGCCAGTGGCAACATTTTTTGACAGAAATGGAAGAAAATTGATAGCTCCCATCTAGAAGTCACCCCAAACAAGCACACCAAGTTTCAAAGCGATCGGGTCAAAAATGTGCACTGCAGGGTGTGCCAAAGGGAATTATTGATGCATAACTGCACTAAGACTAAGTTCATTAAAGGTCAATGCCAGCGGCAAAATTTTTTTATGGAAATATAAGAAAATTGATAGCTCCCATCTAGGGGTCACCCCAAACAAGCATACAAGGTTTCAAAGCAATCTGATCATAAATGTGCCCTGTAGGGTGAGCCAAAGGGAAATACTAAGTTCTAAGAACATTGCCAGCAGCAACATTTTTTGATGGAAATGGAAGACAATCAATAGCTCACATCTACAGGTCACCCCAAACAAGCAAACACAGTTTAAAAACGATCTGATCATAAATGTGACCTATGTGGTGTGCCAAAAGACATTGTGGATGTACGTATGTTGGTAGGTACACAAGGATGTACTGATGTACGTACGTACATACATATGCCAACGGACTAAAAACTGAATAATGATAAACTTTAAGGAGATTAGACACTACCAAAACAGTCAAGGAGTTGCCAGGGCCCAGATACTCTGGCTTCCCACATCCGTAAAACTGTCTGATTTGATGTGACACTGGCTGTTGAAAGTTTTGTTAGAGTATTGATCAGCGGTATTCAATTGGGCAGAATCTATTTAAAAACCCAGCTGTCACATGGAGTAGATTATTTTTCTCAAATTCATTTTATCACTTCCTCTTTCTAAATTCCCAAAGTGATTCTATCACCTGTTAAATTTATAAAATACATATGCATGTTAATTGTATAATCATACATATCTGATATTAAACTTGTTTTGTTATCATTTATCTTCAATAAATGATAATAAGTCACAAAACCTTACTAAATTCTGATATGTTTTCCAAGAAATTGTACTGGTCGTTTCGTCTGGCACAAGTGATGATGCCCGTAAAATGTTTAAGTTGTGCTGCTTAAGGTGATGGGAAGTGATGGGAAATTTAACTGGAAAATAGGTGACATGTTATTTTCAATACCATCAAAAATCTAAAAAAAAATGTTATATGTTATAATTTTTCATTTTTTGGTATTAAAATTTGTTCAGAAATACATATGAACAACAAAATGTCACAATTGGAAACCAAGGCTGCTGATCTGGAGAAAATTCAGATCGCAGCGACCAGGATTGTAACTGGTGCAACTATAAGCCCCAGTGAGACCCTCTTGTATACCAAAACCTGCTGGGACTCTCCTGAAAGACATTGTAAACACAGATTGAAAAAAATCGTCAAAATGTACCATCATATGAAGCCTCGATATATTGCTAACTAAGTTCCTACAACAGTTTTGTTAACCAGTCAAAGTCATAACCTACGCTCCCACCAGAATCACCGAGTTCCCTTCTGTAACTCGCAACTATACCAATCTTCGTTCATCCCAAATATGACTAGTCAGTGGAATAACTTGCCATTATCTGTCAGAGAAAACTCATACCTGAGTAATTTTATGACCTTTCTAAATGATGGCAATCAACAACCACTGACATTTTACAGTGGAGCTAAATCACAGGCAGGTGAGATTTACCACTGTAGATTACATTTGCGGTGGAGCAATCATAATGCCCATTTATACAATAATCCCTTATCACCCTCCCACTATTGTGTTTGTGGTGAACGCGAGACAGTAAAGCAATTCCTTTATTCTGTACAATATATGAACATGCCCGCAGTACTACAATTGAATTACTTCCATCTACTATTGATACTAGTACTCTTCTATTTGGTTTGGAATTCCTTGATTATGCAGAAAACTGCTGTATATTGGAAGTTGTCCAGGATTTCATTGTACTTAGCAAATGGTTCAGTTAGCTGCAGCAAATTTGTGGCCTACATGGGTACATTTGCATCTGATTTGATATAATGTTTGAACTAGTCGACATCAGCTTTTAATTTTTTCACATAACTAAATAAGTGCATTTCTCAGCTCCCAACCCGATTCATGACTGCTTAACTCTGATCACTGAGGGATTTTTTTTTTTTTTTCCCAAGTTGGCTTCATCCTCATCTTAATCCTCTTTTTGTTTCTTCTCTTGTTTTATCTCTACTTTCTTCTTCCAATTATCTTTCTACTGGTTGAAACAATATTAGTCCAGCAAAAGCCTTGTGTCATCTTCCAGTCAAATACTCTATCCATCAAAGGAGATGACTTCCAAAATCTTATAGCTTACTGTTGAATCCCTCACATGTATTCTTTGATTCTATTGTTTTGTTACATTGTATACTATTAATATCATGATTTGTTTCTTCTTATCTGTTTGTGTGATGTATACAACTGGTACTTCCAGTAATAAAAATATTGTTTAAACTAAAAAGTATATTTTGTTTAGATTTCTGAGGACATCAAAAATTACCAATCATCTAATTTGAAGCGAAGTTTCCATTACTTATATAACACCTCAATAATAATGACATCCTGCTTATTGACAGGCTTCGACACCTTCAATTTACAGTTCTCTAAATAGTGCAAAAATCTCAAATAATTATTGAACAATATAAAATAGCTAATTTAATTAATTTTAATTAATAACACACTTGATCTATGAGTTAATTCATCTATTAATCTTACCCGGTTGCAGACTTTGATCCAGATGAAGACTTCTGTTTACTATTTGCCGTTTGAGTTGTTACTACTGACTGTTTTAAATTTCTAATACTTTGTAAAGTTTCTGTCATATCAACAACTTCAGCATTCTGTATCCTTTGTTTAGAGGAAGAATAATTAACTAGATCTTCTGACACATCATTACTGTGTACCCTAGGTAAATGAGATTCCTCTTCCTCAACCATTGCTAAAATTAAACACCCAAAACAAAATTCTCAATAAAAGTACCGGTGTATTCCCACAATTCTAGACTCTCAGAAACAGACTGGTACTAAGGCTTTTTTTTATATAAATGTCATTGCTAAAAATGATTGACCAAATCAAAGCAGTTCAGGCAGAATTACTGAGTGGAAATAATCAGAGACAGAGATTGCAGACACTTAGTAGAAATTGACAAAACAAGGCAACCACCTTAGAGGGGTCTTGTCTGCCTTAAGTATTCGCTTTAGGGGACAACCTACATTAGTAATAACAAAATATGGAAGCAATGGCTTGAAAATGTTCTTTAATGTAGCAATTCAAAGAAAGCAATGCTGGCCACTGGATAATATGCCTGTGGGCTGTTTAAATTGTACCACACCTTATATTTACATTTTTGCACAATGTTTATAAAATAAAATAGGTAAGGTCCCACAAAGTAGATCTTCTGTTTCTCAGGCCATTTTTTGTAAAATTGCTTGTGGGTGGGTGTTTTTTTATTTTAATTTTTATTTTTGTAGTTATTTCTTTGCCACCAAAAGTTTATGTTCTTGGTTTGTTTTATGTTTTAAGCCTCATAATCTATAGAGTAGCCTGGGTGGTGGTATATTTTGTCCTTAAGTGCAAGAAGACTTTGCAATGCTAAAGGGTTGCAAAGCCTTGTTGCACTCCAGGGACAAATTAATCAATTTTATAAAAATGGTTAAAATATCAGACATAAACCATTTAATTTTTATTTTTTCAAGTTTGCTTTGTTTATATACTGAGTCAAAAAAGAAAGTATAATAAACTTTGAGGAGAAATTTTTTTAGTATTATCGACTTTAATCCCAAACAAATTATTGTAAATTCATATTTCGAGTCTAGCTGTATGAATTTGCATAATTTCATGTTCTTACTGTTGCCAGCATCATGTCAGGACGTCGCAATTCAGACATGGGGTGACATGAAAAGTTCACACCTGTAGTCAATAGCGTGTATGTCTACCGTTTGCCTCTTGGATGGCAAGACATCGACGGCGCATGGACCTGATAAGTCTCTGGATGTCACCCTATGGTATTGCGTTCCACTCCTGCCTTAAAATATTATGTAAATCGCCTAACGTCTGAAGATCATGAAGTCATACCCGACGGTCCAATTGATCCCAAAGATGCTCGACTGGCGACAAATCTGGTGAAAGTGGGGTTCAGGAAAGAAGTTTGATGCTCTGCTCCTCAAGAAAGTCAAGACAGATAGCGCCACGTGACATCGGGCATTGTCTTGCTGGAATAACTGCAATCCAATGTTAGCATGGAACAACGGGACAACAACAGCATTAAGAATTTCGTCCCTACATCGCTGTCCATTCAGATTACCATGAAGATGAAGATCAATTGTGTTCGATGGAGCAAGGAACTTCCTGCCCAAACCATTACACTACCCCAGCCAAAACAGTCGCATTCCCACACACAAGCATCAGAAAACCGTTCTCCTTGTCGGCGATACACTATTGCCCACTAAAAAGAACTGTGCTCCAATGCTGCTGAGTCCAGCAAACATGCTGATGTACCCATTCCATTCTGACGGTACAATGATGTTGGGTAAGGATTGGTCCGTGGTATGGATGTTTCAGTGAGTCTGTTGTGGACAGTTTGTGCAATGATTCTGTTGTTAGTTCTACCAGGAGTAATTGCTGTTGTCCTCGTCACTGGAAGGAAGCAATCCCGCAAGTGAGACGTCCTGATGTGTCAATGTTGTGCAGGGGTCTTAAATCTTGGTCGACCTGAACGTGGTCCATTGGCAGTAGATCCAGTGGTTCTATACCTTCCAATGAGACGATAATTAGTGGCAAATGTGACTATGAACTCAGAAGCAAGCTCATCTGGAGGTATCCCGGCCTCATGCATACCAATGACACGCAACCTCTGATTTTCGGTTAACCTTCGCATTTTTTAAAATGTCGGAAGACAAAAACTAGAGTGTTTTCTCAATAACCCAGGCTCTCTAGCATGACATAACACAAAGAAAATCATCGATCACCCATTCAATTTGACATTCTTGGGTAGCATGTGCTATTTTGAAATCTGAAGCAAAATTGTATACTGTTGGCTGGACAACAACAACATGTCATTAAACTGTTTGCACGACTTCTTGTCCACAAACATGCAACATTAAAACTATTCTATTTCATCCTTGTGCTATTTTTTCACATTTGTTTCTATTGTACTTTCTTTATTGACTCAGTATAAAAAGAGAGCATGCAGCAGCCAAAAGGACCATGCAGGAAGGCATGAGAAACAGATTTTTAACTTTTTAGGCCTAACCTTGATCCAAAGTATACAAATGTCTTGCAATGTGACGAGTCATATTCAGTGCTGTTGGAAAAGATTAATGCTAATTTGTTGATTTGTAGTTCTATTTTAACACAATAATCCCATGTAAAAACTAAACTTTTGGCACAAAAACCAAAAATCTATTTATATTGAGTGAGCTTGGCCTTTGACCTATTGGCTCCAAATTCATTCTCAATCACCAACACCTTATACACAATCTGCGTGAGGTTATAGTTCTGTATGCAAAAGGAAACAAAGTTATTGCACAGAAACCCAGAATCTATTTATAGTGAGTGACCATGATCTTTGACCTATTACACCCAAACACAATCACAATCAGTGACACTTTATCGACAGTCTGTGTTTGAAGCTATTTCCTCACCAAATTCAGGTGGATGAAGAAATTTATATGTGACTTTTGTATATTCTGTGTATCATTAATATGCAAACAACAAAAGAATTTTTTAAAGAATATGCACAATTTTGCCAGTCCTAAAAATGTTCACATGATAAAGTGGGAAATACACATAACAAGAGGCCCCACGTGGCCTTAATCGCTCACCTGACAAAGTGACTCTAAGAAGTATTTTAGGTCACCTTCACCATGTCATGCTTCATCAACATTAACTGGTTGAGTGATAGATTTTGTTTGAAGTTCAACATTTGTTACCTAAAATTAGTTTTATTTAAAATCATTGGTGTGTGGACAATCTCCAATGATTTTTAATAAAGCAAATTTATCTCTGCAGACAAACTGGTTTAGCATGAAGCACAAACAAGGAATGTGAAGAGATAGCCTTGGACATCTCTCCCCAACTGTGGATATCTTCCATGTGCTACATGTATATATTTGCATGCAAGAAAACAAAAATTTTCACAAATTTTCCAAAATATTAGTTTTTTTTATCATCATTGGAACTAGCTCAAATAGCTTATTTCAATAGGGGTATGGGAAGATCAGGTATATTTTTGAGACAAAAATGTGAACATATAAATAATGGTGTTTTTTTGTGAATGATGCTGGAGAATTTTGCGTAAAGATATGGTAAATGGTTTGTTCTAGATACAGAATGATGCAAAAGTATTTAAATTTGATTAGGCAAGTTGTTCCTATAATGCATTTAAAAATTGAAGTAACTGTTTTTTTGCTGACGAACTTTTAGATGTGTGTGTCTGTGTTTGTGTGTGTGTGTGTGTGTGTGTTTGTGTGTGTGTGTGTGTGTGTGTGGGGGGGGGGGGGGGGGGTAAGAGTGTTCTTGCAAACAAAATTCCTGAATAAATGGAAAATTTTATTTTTTGTGTGAAAGACATAGTGCGTGAATGTTGATTGGAACAAGCTTAGAGAGCTCATTTTAATGTGAAGTCATAAAGCTGTGTTTTACGTACGAAATTCTGGAATAACTAAAAAAAATTGCTTTTTTGACTCAAAAAGCATGGTGTGCGACCTCTCATTGGAATGAGCTCAAAAAGCTCATTCCAATGGGGTATTTACAAGCGATAAGTACATGTATGTTTAAGAGACAAAAATTAAAATTTGAATAGCGATTTTTGCGAAGAATGCTGACAAGTTTTGGCAGTTATGCTGGTAAAAAGGTAAGATATGCAAAGTGGTTGTTTTTTAGAGGCGACATTTAATTAAGGGGAATTAACCCTTGATTACTGAGGTAACTTCTAAAAGTACTGAAATTTCATGAAGCAGTGTGAATAACAGACAACAGTTGCCTAAAAATTTCATGAATAACTAAAATTTTTATTCTTTTGTCTCGAAAACATGGCATATGACCTTTGTTGGAATGAGCTGAATGCATGTGTTCCAATGAGGGGCCATAAAATTTGAACGGAGATTTGTGTGAATAATGCATTAGTACTGCTAGATTTGGGTAAACGGTTCACCCTGGATACCACCCCTTCTATAGTAGATCTTTTCTGCAAATTTTGTCTAAGATTCTATCAACTTTACAAATAAATACGTTCATGAATCACAATCAGATCCACCCCACAATGTTGCATACCAAATATCAAAAGATTCTGCCTGCTGGATCTGGAGAAGAAGATATTTTAAGAAATATGCCTTAAATGCACTAAGTTAAAATTTGGGCTCCTATACGGAGCCCAAATATAAACCAAGGGGGACGATTTGAACAAACTTGAATCAGATCCACCCCACAATGTTGCTTACCAAATATGAAAAGATTCTGAAGCTGGATCTGGAGAAGAAGATTTTTTAAGAAATTTGCCTGATATGCACTAAGTTCGAATTCGAGCTTCTATACTGAGCCCAAATATGAAACTAGGAAGCCGATTTGAACAAACTTGAATCAGATCCACCCCACAATGTTGCATACCAAATATCAAAAGATTCTGCCTGCTGGATCTGGAGAAGAAGATTTTTTAATAAATTTGCCCGAAATGCACTAAGTGCGAATTCGAGCTTCTATATTAAGCCCAAATATGAATCCAGGGGGCCGATTTGAACAAACTTGAATCAGATCCACCCCGCAATGTTGCATACCAAATATCAAAAGATTCTGCCTGCTGGATCTGGAGAAGATTTTTGAAGAAATTTGCCCGAAATGCACTAAGTTTGAATTCGAGCTTCTATAGTGAGCCCAAATATGAATCCAGGGGGCCGATTTGAACAAACTTGAATCAGATCCACCCCGCAATGTTGCATACCAAATATCAAAAGATTCTGCCTGCTGGATCTGGAGAAGATGATTTTTTAAGAAATTTGCCTGCAATGCACTAAGTTCGAATTCGAGCTTCTATAGTGAGCCCAAATATGAATCTAGGAAGCCGATTTGAACAAACTTGAATCAGATCCACCCCACAATGTTGCATACCAAATATCAAAAGATTCTGCCTGCTGGATCTGGAGAAAAAGATTTTTTAATAAATTTGCCCGAAATGCACTAAGCCCGAATTCGGGCTTCTATATTAAGCCCAAATATGAATCCAGGGGGCCGATTTGAACAAACTTGAATCAGATCCACCCCGCAATGTTGCATACCAAATATCAAAAGATTCTGCCTACTGGATCTGGAGAAGAAGATTTTTGAAGAAATTTGCCCGAAATGCACTAAGTTTGAATTCGAGCTTCTATAGTGAGCCCAAATATGAATCCAGGGGGCCGATTTGAACAAACTTGAATCAGATCCACCCCGCAATGTTGCATACCAAATATCAAAAGATTCTGCCTGCTGGATCTGGAGAAGATGATTTTTTAAGAAATTTGCCTGAAATGCACTAAGTTCGAATTCGACCTTCTATAGTAAGCCCAAATATGAATCTAGGGAGCCGATTTAAACAAATTTGCATCAGATCCATCCCACAATGTTGCATACCAAATATCAAAAGATTCTGCCTGCTGGATCTGGAGAAGAAAATTTTTTAAGAAATTTGCCTGAAATGCACTAAGTTCGAATTCGAGCTTCTATAGTGAGCCCAAATATGAATCTAGGAAGCCGATTTGAACAAACTTGAATCAGATGCACCCCACAATGTTGCATACCAAATATCAAAAGATTCTGCCTGCTGGATCTGGAGAAGAAGATTTTTTAATAAATTTGCTTGAAATGCACTAAGTTCAAGTTTGGGCTCCTATACTGAGCCCAAATATAAACCCAGGGGGCCGATTTGAACAAACTTGAATCAGATCGACCCCACAATGTTGCTTACCAAATATGAAAAGATTCTGCCTGCTGGATCTGGAGAAGAAGATTTTTTAAGAAATTTGCCTGAAATGCACTAAGTTCAAATTCGAGCTTCTATAGTGAGCCCAAATATGAATCTAGGAAGCCGATTTGAACAAACTTGAATCAGATCCACCCCACAATGTTGCATACCAAATATCAAAAGATTCTGCCTTCTGGATCTGGAGAAGAAGATTTTTTAAGAAATTTGCCTAAATGCACTAAGTTCGAAATCGGGCTCCTATACTGAGCCCAAATATGAACCCAGGGGGCTGATTTGAAAAAACTTGAATCAGATCCACCCTACAATGTTGCATACCAAATATCAAAAGATTCTGCCTGCTGGATCTGGAGAAGAAGATTTTTTAAGAAATTTGCCTGAAATGCACTAAGTTCGAAATCGGGCTCCTATACTGAGCCCAAATATTAACCCAAGGGGCCGATTTGAACAATCTTGAATCAGATCCACCCCACAATGTTGCTTACCAAATATGAAAAGATTCTGCCTGCTGGATCTGGAGAAGAAGATTTTTTAAGAAATTTGCCTGAAATGCACTAAGTTCGAATTCGGGCTTCTATAGTAAGCCCAAATATGAATCCAGGGGGCTGATTTGAACAAACTTGAATCAGATCTACCCCGCAACGTTGCATACCAAATATCAAAAGATTCTGCCTGCTGGATCTGGAGAAGAAGATTTTTGAAGAAATTTGCCTGAAATGCACTAAATTCGAATTCGAGCTCCTATAGTGAGCCCAAATATGAATCTAGGGAGCCGATTTGAACAAACTTGAATCAGATCCACCCTACAATGTTGCATACCAAATATCAAAAGATTCTGCCTGCTGAATCTGGAGAAGAAGATTTTCAAAGAAATTTGCCTGAAATGCACTAAGTTCAAATTTGGGCTCCTATACTGAGCCCAAATATAAACCCAGGGGGCAGATTTGAACAAACTTGAATCAGATCAACCCCACAATGTTGCATACAAAATATCAAAAGGTTCTGCCTGCTGGATCTGGAGAAGAAGATTTTTTAAGAAATTTGCCTGAAATGCACTAAGTTCGAAATCGGGCTCCTATACTGAGCCCAAATATGAACCCAGGGGGCCGATTTGAACAAACTTGAATCAGATCCACCCTACAATGTTGCATACCAAATATCAAAAGATTCTGCCTGCTGGATCTGGAGAAGAAGATTTTTTAATGTTTTTTCCATTGCCTACAGTGTTAAAAAGTGTTGACTCAGCACTTTTTCAAAGTCCCGAAACTGTACCCTATGATAAAACCGATGGCAATTTTTTTTTACCAATCCTTTCTGTTGGTCCTAAGGAAGCTGCACACCAAATAAAAATTCTCAGTGCCGTGCAGTTTTGGAGATATGGGCGTTTTAATTTTTTTCTATTTTTAGCTCCTGCGGTTCCCACGGGGCTGCGGGAAAATTTTTTTTTGCATAAATCAAGTACTCATGACCCAATAAGCCCTCACATAAAATTTGGTTCAAATCAGCCTCTCGGTTTGGAAAATAGAAATTTTGGGCGGGGCAAAAAATTTTGCCCCTCCCATATCGACGCCAAGTATAGCCCCACAAACTTCTCTTGAACAAATCTGAGTCTACACCTCAAAAGGAAGCTGCACACTAAATATCAAGTCTCTGCTACTGCTGGTTCATGAGAAGAAGATTTACAAAGATTTTGGTGCCCCTTGGGGGCGTGGCACCACCCAGGAGGAGGGGCAACTTCATTTGAACAAATCTGAATTGGCATTAGGTAATAAACATTTAGCCAACATTTGAATAAAATTGGGCTAGTGGTTTAGGAGGAGAAGTCGATAATGTAAAGTTAACGCCGGACGACGACGACGACGACGGACGACGACGGACGACGGACGGAAAGTGATTAGTAAAGCTCCCCTTGAGCTTCGCTCAGGTGAGCTAAAAAACATACCCATTCTGGATCTCCTTCCACTGCGATGACGATTCTTTGATTTTGCTCGATACATCTCTCTGTCAACTGAAAAGTTATTGTTGTGTTGTCAATGAAGACTTATGTTTAATCTCTCTGCATATATATATATAAAATATAAACTGGGGATGAGCTGAAGATTCTATTCATCTCCTCATCCAAAACCTCATAAAAGATGTCTAAATGACCAGAGAATCAAACAGTACTTCCTAAAAGACCTTGGATTGCATTGTTGCAATAAACAGTTATTTGGCATAACTCAAAAAAATATTGCCCAAAGACATGTTTTGAAGTGCTCAGAAACAGAAATTTTATTAAAACAGCAGTTCAAAGTTCATAACATGAAGTTACTGGGTGTGTTTCTATTTCATTTATCCCCACCCATCAGTTACTGTCAACGATTATTATTTCACACAAGAACACAACTGCATACAAGTTGGTCTACTTCTGGAATGTTATTGAAAACGCACGCTTTATTGTTTTTAACATATCATTCCTTGAGGGCAACAAGGCACCTTCAGCAATGCTTTAGCAGTGCAAAGGGCAAATTGTTCCACTTAAGAAGAGACCAGCCTTGAAGGCAAAGTGGGTGATATATTCACCTTGGCATCATTCACTTCACCTAATTTATATGTTTAGGTAAAATCAGTCACCTTGTGATTCTGAGAAGCAACCATAAGAAAAGTGGTTTATCTGGAGTCATTTCAATGCAACCCTTATATTTACAGTTAGGTGACAAAACAAAGGACATAAAAACTATTTCATACTCTAACAGATTATAAACAAAAAGAAATAAAACTGAAAAAATAGTTCTGTAAAAAATGAATCTCTTCAGTCAAAATTAGGAGAGATATTGTTGAAAACATTGGAGTGAGTAACCAACAAAAGTGATTCGTATATCATGACTTACTTCACTAAAAGTTATCAAAATCACAAGAAATATAATTTGTGTTGTGCTTCCTTTATTTCACTAGCATTTGATGTTGAAGTGGGAACCATAAATCACCAGGGCAGTTTTTGGTGTATCTTGAAGCGATGTCTAAGTACCAAAATAAGGTCAACAACAGCAAATTATCCTTTAAAGCTATGATAAGGTAGTTCTGAAGAAGAAGATTTTTTAAGATTATTCCCCATATTGCCATAATTTAAAAATTTGGACTCCTGTATTGAGCCCAAATATGAACCAAGGGGGCTACATTTTAACAATGGTTGCTGTACAGCAAATATCAAAAGATTCCGATCATTGATTCTGGAGAAATTTGTTTTTTACAAATTTTCCACATATGTTGACTCAGCATTTTTTTTATGCACCACCCCCCCCCCCCCCCCCCCCCCCTACAGAACAGGCAATTTTTTTTACCATTCAGTTCTACTGGTCCTAAGGATGGTTCATACCATTTTACAGTTCTCTGTTTAGTGTGGTTTGGGAAATATTGGTGTTTGAAAATATTTCTATTTTTAGCTCCTGGGGGTTCCGATGGGGACATGGGAATATTTTTGCAGGAATCAAGTAGTTTGACCCAATAATACCGCGAACCAAATTTGGTTCAAATCAGACCATTGGTTCAGAAAATAGAAATTTTGGGCAGGGCCAAAAATCTTGCCCCTCCCATTACAAATGCAAACAAATATTGCTCCACGAACTTCGTTTGAACAAAATTGATTCTACACCTCAAAAGGAAGCTCCATACCAAATATCAAGTAATTGTACCCACTGGTTCATGAGAAGAAGATTTTAAAATAATTTTAGAGCATTTTCCCTATGGGGCTGGGCATATTGAGTTGAACAAAAACACAATGCCCCTTCAGGACCATTACTCACACTAACTGTCACTTGAATTGGTCCAGTGGTTTTGGAGGAGAAGTCCAAAATATAGTGTTGATGGACGATGGATGGATGGATGGACGACGGGCAGAGAGCGATTACATAAGCTCAGCTTGACTTCGTCAAGGTGAGCTAAAAACCCAATGTACTTTTTATTTTATTTCTATTGCTGTATCATGACCGCAACACATGCATAAAATCAAGTTCAGACATTGTTTATACCTATGCTGTCAACTTTTGAGGACTTCCATCCTGGGCTTTGGTAATAGACTCCTATTTATCGGTATCCGGACAAAATACCCTCGGACAAAATACCCTTAGGACATAATACCCTCAAAAAAAATACCCTTACGACATAATACCCTCAATGGGTAGGACAAAATACCCTCAGACCAAATGTATAAAAAAGTTGGATTTAAGGTGTTGGGGGGGGGGGGGGGGGGGGTGCGGGTAATTGCATCTAAGGCACTAGCCGGTGTTTTGTTTACCAATATTTTTAATTTTTTTTTATTAACCCTTTACCTAACGTAACAGCCAAAACCGGCCAGCGCTATTCTCAAAAATCGCCAATTAATTTTCACTGCTTTTTCATTTTTTGTCTCAAAAACATAGGTTATGACCCCTCGTTGGAACGAGCTCGTCGAGCTCGTTCCAACGAGGGGTCATAACCTATGTTTTTGAGACAAAAAAAATAGTCATTCAAGAATTATTTTTGCAAGTGTCGTCTGCTATTCAGGTTAGGTAAAGGGTTGAACTAAATAGATATGAAGCACAATACCAATGGCAGATGGCAATTGAATATATACATTTGGTCTGAGGGTATTTTGTCCGAGGGTATTTTGTCCTACCCATTGAGGGTATTATGTCCTAAGGGTATTTTTTTGAGGGTATTATGTCCTAAGGGTATTTTGTCCAAGGGTATTTTATCCTACAATCTATTTATCAGTAAACCAGAACTTTACCACAGTAAACAAGCACTACTCTACTTCCCAGGGTTCCTATGAAGAATCTAATGTACAAGACTTCAACCTATTCACATCACTATTACGCACATATTGTATAACAATATTTTCAGTGACAGTTACTGATTGTGATATTCTATATTTTCATCTTTTCAAACCGCTAAACCTTTTCAATGACATTTCAAATTGTGTCTGAGCTTTCTGTAACTAACATTTTTGAAATTTTATTTGCAGGGTCCTTGTAAGTTATGGGGGTATTCAACTCTTCTCTTCCAACAACTGGACTGCTGGAATGCTCATTGATCATAAATAGCAAAGTTTCCCACTTGCTGCCATCTTTGGGGAGGGGGACAATTGTTGAAAAAGTAGACAATGCACAAAAAAACTTTTATCTTGACAGTTTTCAATTTTCTGCCTTGCAATCACCAATTGCTTTTTGAAGAATATTATAAGTTATTGTGATGCATTGATGGTAACATGGTCTGATGGTTGCTGCAAACCTCAGACCATGTTACGATCAATGCATCACAATAACGTATATGTTCCAATAAGACACTGCCCATAGCCCAAAACCTACATTGTGAAACACGACAGGCTTATTTACTGAACTTCTGATCATTAAAAGTTGCCTTGTTCAAGTCAACTTTTACGATCACAAGTTTAGTAAATAAAGTGGGTAAATAATTAATATATCAGATACACTCATTCCATTTTAGTTCAAATTGTAAATCGGTTTGTAATTTAAAGAAAACTTCATTGGGACCACAGTCTTCTGCACGTGTGCAAAATCTGGAAAAATGGTTTGCAAGTCACTACGTTGGTGAAACAATTACAAAACTGGCAATGTCATTTAAAATATTTCGTGTGGTGACATCAGACGGTAACATATGCTACTGGAGCCGTCAAAGTAGAAGAAACTACAGGAGTTCTCATCCAAACAGGGAGGCGAGGATTTTAGTCTCATTGGAACATACTCTGATGTCTGAAAAACGAATATGCTGATGATGTACACATTTTTCATTGAAATAAATAATAATAATAAATTGAATATTTACAACATATTTAGTTATTACAAGTTCTGAGATTGGAAAGTTGATACGGTGTAATAGTTTTCATGCTAGGCTTTCATTTGATGTTTCATTTGATGTTTGATGATGTGAAAGAAGTCATGCATCAAACATCATTGATGGGAGGAGTTACTACATGGATTGATCTGATGCCATCTTGAGGGGACAGATTGAGTTGCGGCGTTTTTCACTGACGTTCCAGTTGTATAGAGATCAGTGGATACCCCAACAATTTCATGTATTGAATTCCAGGACTGTTCAAGGATCTCTGGATATTTAATTCCAGGACTTTTACTAATGTTTTAAGACCAAATTCAAGAACTTGCAATGGCCTTTGGTAAAGAAATAGAGAAAAAATAAACAATGTCACAGAAAAAATCAACAGTGTTTTCAATAGTAATCACTTGTTTAACTTCTTACATGCTGCTGGAAGATATTCCTGCCCAAGACAGGATTTTTCTTGTAACTAAAATAAGTGTAATTTTTCCCATTGTAAATGGCAGAAATTTTTTACCAATGATGTCTTGAGTTAAATTTAGTTGAATTTTTCATCAAATCTAGTCAAGGCTGCTTCACAGAAGCCATAGCTAGATTTGATGAAAGATAGCTTGAAAATATTCAGCAGGTTAAGAGAGTTATATACCAAGCACTCTGGCAATGTAATATTATTCATTTATTGTTGTGTAAGATCACATACTTCTGCACAATGGCAAATCGTGACCACAACATGGAGATAAAGTCAAGGTCAGTCAATTGTTTATGCCCCATGTTGCCTATTTTAGAGAACTTGCATCCCATGGATTAGTGACTGGGTCCTATTTTACCAGTAAAACGGTGCTTGTTTACCACAGTAAACAAACACTGCCTCACTTCCCGGGGTCCCGTGGGGGAATGCAATGTTAGAATTCCTTTCACTGTCATCTCTTTCAAGTAGAACTGACAATTTAACCAATTACACATTGTTTGACTGAGCATTGACTTCTTACAAACAAGATATGACTCAAAATAGTACTGTAATTACAATAGCTGGTTGAGAATTTTGACAGGATCATGATTGGGTCATTATCTGGTCAAAATTCTTGGTCCAGTTTTCTCCTCACAACTCTAAAGAATCTCTCATGTTGAAAAAGAAATGTAGTAACATTGAATCTCGGATGCTATTTTTGTTTATTTTTCCTTATTTGGTTTTGATATTGCGATATTTTGTTTATGAAATCTTAATCATCTGGTGTAAAAAAATCACAAACCAGATCACAATCTTTAACCCTCTACACACTGATGTTAAAGCTAAGATTTCAAGCAGCAAATATTTTTCATAATGCAACTGGGAATTTAACCAATTCAATTTTGATTGACAGAGCTCAATGGTGTCATAAATTGGATATTGTATACAGACAAGAAATATTGCAATATCATTTCTTAACCCCTTACCCATTGCACAGGACATCAAAAATTATGATTTTAATTATTGTTTCTTCAAATTTAAAACAAAAATTTCAACAAAACCCTATCATGTGAACCCTCACTGGAATGAGCTCGTTCCAATGAAGAGTCACATGATAAGGTTTTGTTGAATTTTTTTTTTAATTGCTTAATTTGCAAATTATCTGGGAGGATGCAGCTGATACATTAGGTAAAAGGGATTAAATACCAGAAGATAACAATGTGTCACTATTTTTAGACATATCTGATACAGAAACAGATTTCAGACTTCATATTGATTACATCTTAAAATTAGTAAACTGCCCAGATCGAAATAATTGCATTTATTTGATGAGGTAAACATACACCATAATTTTCAAAGTACCAAAATTGGCACCAAATCTTCATTCTTACAACCAGTGCCTGGTAAATGTTTATATCATCAGCGGAGAGGTATGAGTTCCCAACTCATGGGAGGGCCATCCCTGTCTGGGTCATTGGTAAGTATAAAAAATATATAAATTACTATAAATTTTTTCATATTTTTATGCTGTACCAATGACTCAGACTTAGCTGAATAGAAAAAAGGCTGGAGGGCCTAGGACATAAAGGAAAATCCAATATGCTCAATTACATATAAACAGAATTATCCCCTCAAGGAGAAAAGGAGAAACAGGATTTACATATATCTTTCTTGTTTATACAAAAAAAGAAAGACATATTACCAATCCGTAATTGAGCACAATAACATCAATGATCTCTATTAACATCCAGTATAACCCAAAACACTAATTTTTTTAAAGGAAAGCCAATAAATAAAGATAGTCCAGAGAATGAGACTCTTTATACTCATTTAAAAGTGTCCGAGGATTGTATATTAACGCTCGTATGACACGTGACATATACAAATGCTTCATACCGAGCTACACTTTAAAAATATTACATAAATGAGATAAACATTAGCTTTACACTTTAAAACCATCCCAGCACCGACTCGGAATTACTGACTCTAGAGGAGGTATTCCCTTGCTTTTTACTATAAAGCAGGTGATATAAGGGAACACCATCCCCCCCCCCCCCCTTCCTCTTGCTCTGGGTCAATCACCCCAGATCGAAGAGGGTTGCAGGACAGAGTCACTGCTGGAACAGAAAGCCTGCATAATAACTATAGTTGCAACTGTTTAGTGGATGACAGTCTGAGCAACAGATAACAGACCTAAACAATGCAGGTCGCCAGAAATAGACTCAATATTTCTATAGTAAAAATTTGTGAACGTAGAAGGCCGAGACCAGTATGCAGCCTTCATCAAATTGGTAATAGCAATACTATTAGCATAAGCTCAAGATGTAGACTGCGCTCTCACTTCATGCACTGAAATCTTAAGCACAGACTGCTGAGTAGAAGATAATTTTTCATAAGCAGTACGAATAGTCAATTGAATCCACCTTGAAACAGAATGGACCGTGATGTCCCTTCTATTAGGCAGCAGAGACAGAAAGAAACGTTTTCGTCCCTTTCTGATAAACTCAGATCTACATTTGTAAATACGCATAGCTCAAACTGGACACAGCAAAGGCCTATGGCCATCTGAGGACGGAAGAGCCTTAATAACAATAGGCTCAGGGTACTTATTAGAAGCCTGATTCTTAGCTAAAAATCCAACATTAGTAGTCAAAGTAATAGTATTACCAACACTACGATAGTGAGAATCATCAACAGATAGAGCATGAAGCTCACTAACTCTTCTAGCAGAAGAGAAGGCTAAGAGAAAGTATTTGAAGTCTACCGTGTCAAGGGGTTCAAATGGCGCTTCTTTTAGCTTCAGAAGAACCCAAGCTAAATTCCACTTAGGAATTAACCTAAGGGTTCTAGGTCTATTTATCGAAAAGTTTTTAACTAACTTAGATAAAGAGACATTAGATCCAATTTGTAAGCTATCATGATGAGTATAAGTATCCGATAGCATAGACCTATAACCCTTAATAGTTATTGGCTGCAGTTTGATCTCGTCAAACAAGTAGATCAAAAAATTAGCAATGTCTGGAATGGAGGGATCATAAATATCAATAGACTGATCCCTACACCGAGAGAAAACCTTCCACTTAGCAGCATAATTTAGCGAAGAGGGGGTCCTCCTACAGTTAGAAATTGCGTCCACTGCTCGTCCTGTAAAATGCTTGCTGTGCAAGAAGGACCGCACAACGGAAATACGTGAAGGTTGAGACCTTGCGGGTTGTGATGCAGTGTGCGCGATTTACCCTGTGAAAGAAGGTCCTTCCATGGAGGAAGCTTCCGAGGAATGTCCCATAACAGACACCTAAGTAGATTTATCCATGGTCTGTGGGGTGAGAGATGCTACCAACAGAATCTTGCAGTGAGATTGCTTGATTTTTAGCAATATCTGTTGAATCAATGGAGCTGGAGGATACGTGTATCCTATCATTCCGTCCCAAGAGAGCGTCTACTGCGAACGCTCGAGGATCTGGGCATGGCGACACATATGTCTGCAACTGATTGTTGAGATGCGTCGCAAACAAGTCTATCATCAGATGATCCTATTGGTAGCAGATCTGATTGAATACTCGTTTGTTCCGAGTCCATTCTGACAGCAACATACGACCTTTCCGAGAAAGGGAGTCTGCTAGAACATTCAGACGACCCAGAAAATGACGGACTGACAGAAGAACCTGATGCTCTAGGACAAACAGAAGGATTCTCTCCGTTAAGTTGAACAACGGAATGGAATGAGTGCCTCCTTGGTTCCGAATACACGCTACTACTGTCGAATTGTCGGACAGAATTTGAACATGTGAATTCTGAATAATGTTCATCCAATGACGTAGCACAAGCCAAATTGACATCATCTCTTTGATGTTTATGTGCTTGTTTAGGAATTGCGGATCCCAAAGACCCTGGCACCACGAATCTGTTGGGCTCAAAGTCGCGCCCCAACCTGTTTGACTTGCAGCCGTCATAATCGTAATCGGATCCGGCAGTTGCAGTAGCACTCCCCGAGTTAACCACTGAATATCTGCCCAAGTCTGAATCTCTTGTTTTACTTGGTTCGACAAGACGATGTTCGTTTCGAGCGAATGAATTTTCACACTCCAGTTCTGAGTAAAAAATATATGGAGTGAACGAGTGCGTAGGTGCCCCATCGGAATAAGATCCGCGGCGGCTCCGCACAAACCTATCAGTCGCATGAATTCTCTCACTGTTACTACATCTGAGTGAAGACAAAAGCGAGCGTAACAACTGACTAATTTCGCTCTGGGTAACGGCAGACGAACCAGATTGTTGTGCGTCTCGAAGCTCATTCCCAAGTGAATGAATGACTTGGATGGAACTAGATTCGACTTCTTTTCGTTTACTATGAAACCAAGATGTCGGAGCAGATGAAGCAGACTCTGAACATCGTTCTGAAGTGTTAATCTGTCACCATACCTCTGAAGAATGTTGTCCAAGTAGGTCGATGTTACCGCAGACGAATGAGCTCGGAAATGACTCATTACCGAGTTCATTATTCGAGTGAAGGCCCAGGGTGCTAGATTCAGACCGAAGCACGTTGCTCGGAACTGATAAATGACTCCTAGGACAGTGAAGCGAAGGTACTTTTTGAACGCCGGATGTACCATGACGTGGAAGTACGCATCCTTGAGATCTATGCTCGCAGCATAATCGTTCACTTGAATGCTCACTCTCACCGATCGAATGGTCTCCATATAAAATTTTGGAGCCACGATCAGCTTGTTTATCCAGCTTAGATCTATAACTGGACGGAACGAGCCATCTGGTTTTGGTACCAGGAACAGGTGACTGTAAAAACTGTGAGATTCCTGGTTTTTCTACGACCTCTATTGCGTTCTACTCCAGAAGAGATTGCACCTCTGATAGAAGTGAATCTCTCTTCTGAAGGTTTGACGGAAACTGAGTCCATCGTGGACTTCGTGTTAACAGAGGTTTTTCTCTGAAGGACAGTTTTAGACCTTTTGAAATAACCCCCTGAACCCATCGGCCATCCGTAATTGACAACCAATTGGTTAAGAATCTTGACAGCCTTCCGCCCACTGGAGCGCAATAGAGGTTCTGACCTTCACCCCCTGGACCTGCGAGGCTTGCGGGAGGAGAAACTATGTCCTCCCTGACCCACACCTCGACCAGTCGACCTAGGGGCATCTGACCGGTTGTCAAGCACAGCATTACGTCCCCTACCTGAGTCGCTACTCTCGACGGTCTCTGGAGTAAGATGCAGAGGCTTTCTTAGATCCTCTATAGGAACTTCCCTTGGACGTACTCACCCCAGAAGTCCCTGACTTACTCCTCTCTGCTGAGTCCGTTTTTTTCGAAACGGACTTAAAGAGCAGAGGGTCGGAAGCTTTCTTAGTAATCTGATCGTAGATTAGCGAAAGCTTACCATCAAAGAGAAGCTCTCCTGAAACCGAAGCGACTCGAAGAGAGTTTTTCACCTTAGAATCCACTCTTGTGGATGAAGCCAGGGCAGCATCACGTCTGGCTAACTCCAAATTTGCCACTGAAAGGGTGGAGTTATACATGGAATATGCAACTGCCCTCGAACGAACTCTCAAGGAAGTTTGAACATCCTGGAATTCTTTTCCATCGAGACATTGTGATAACGCTCTGGTAAGGTGATCTGTGTAAGATAAGGCGTCTAAACTGGCTCTGTTAGACGAGATTGTCGTCTCCAACGTACTGGAGAGAAGCGACATAGACGCTGGCAAAGATAACTCAAAATCTTCTGCCTGGTCGAGTAAACGCAGAGAAACTCTCGGAATGCCCTGTCCTGCCGTTTCAAATTTATTTCTACTATTGATGAATGGCAGATGTAGAGCATGAGACGATAAGAAACTGGATCTGCCCGTCTTAGAGGCTAGCTTCAAAATAGCGTCATTCAGCAATTCAAATGTCCTTGACACATTTCTGCACTGTGTCCAGTGACGCTATCAGTTTCTTATGTGGTATCGCAGCTCTCTGGTCCGGAGGAACAACTTCTGGAAGGTGTTGCCGGATGAAATCTACGGCCACCTTATGTTGTTCTAGAAGGGAAAAATCCAGCTCCGCAGATTCCCTTTCACCATCCGACTGGACCAAATGTGAATCTCGGTCGTCCCAATCTGACACTGCAGGGGAGCGCACCGACCCAGCTTCCTCAGACAGTTCCTGATCTGAAAGAGTTTCTGAAGGATGCTGGGATGCTGCGATGAGTTGTGCTATCTACGATACCAAGTCCGTCACAGAGGCCTGTGGAGCTGTGGTCTTACATTTTTTAGCCGCTGGAAGCTCCTGGGACGGAACCTCTTGCGTAAATCTTTTATGGGAACGTCCCGACTGGTAAGGCCTCGTGTCCTTGGCTACTGGTTGGAGTAACCTGGTCGACGTGGAATCCCTGGTCTGCAAAGCAGGCTGGATATCTGTGGTCACGTAGCCAAGATGTGGTCGTATTTGCTGACATGTGGAAGAGGAAGCCAATAGACTAGCCGCGCCCGGCTGTCTATACAATGGAGCGTCCCAAGCAGGAGGAGTGGACGTATGCTCCGACTGACAACCATTACGTACAACAACATGATGTTGTTGTAAGAGAGAGGGACCTCTCTAGCTCGTGGTCCGGGTAGACCTGAACGAGCTAGCTACCAGACTGACTGGCTTCCTCTGTTCCCTCCTCAGATCCGTCGTCGCCGGGTGTGCGTGATCTGAGATTATAGTGCTCGCAACACCCCTTCTCCTCTCTTGGACCGCAATGGATGAACCCGGCGTCACATCACCCACTTTATGAGTGATAGCTTCTCCGGGTAGACCTGAACGAGCTAGCTACCAGACTGACTGGCTTCCTCTGTTCCCTCCTCTGATCCGTCGTCGCCGGGTGTGCGTGATCTGAGATTATAGTGCTCGCAACACCCCTTCTCCTCTCTTGGACCGCGATGGATGAACCCGGCGTCACATCACCCACTTTATGAGTGATAGCTTCACCGGGCGAGCTAGCTGGCGACAAGGTCGTCAATCCTACTAAGGATTTAGGCACTTGTCGTATTTCCTTGAGCACTTTTGCCGCTAGCTCTTCATTTGATTGCGATGATGGTAGCACACTTCCTGAAGACATCACGGAAACATCACCCTGTTCTTGTTCCTCTGAAAAAGAGACTTAAATACTAGAGTGACCCTGTGGCGAGAGGACCGGCATGGACCTCTCACCACTAACAATATACCGTGACACACGTCTCCAACGTTTGTCATCCCAATTGGCACACACTGAGCAAGAATTAATTCGAGTACATTGACTACAGCAAATACAATGAGCATGAAAATCAGAGGAAGACTTCCTCGATTTACAATTTGAACAATATTCTTTCATATTTAAAAAATATTAAACAGCCGTAGTACTCGCACTAACCCTTGAAAATACAAAGATACATAATAATAATATAATCCATTACAAAAATTTCGGAAAATAATTCGAAAGAAAAAATTTTTGAAAAAATTTTGAGATGAGCCCAAATTCCCAAAGGGAATGATAAGCCCAAATGGATCCCCAAAAAGCCTAAGTGTGGACAAAAATTCTAAAGCATATCTAAAAATTAATGTTAACTTACGGACAATATTAATGTATCTGGCTATAAACAAAACCTAACAGAAGACAAGGAATCACTGTCAGAAGTAACCGTTGTTAACATAAACAAAAGTGAATAAAAACTGGAAACAAGACTCCAGGCACTCAAAATATGGCCCGAAATCAGAAGCCAATTTTAAAACACTATCCGATGTAAAACAGAATCTTCCACAGAAGAAACTGCAGTACATCGGATGGTAGATGCATGACCAAAACGCCTAAACACCCCTAGGGTGAGGACATAACCATGGGGAAAACAGAATAAACATTCTGTAACTATGCTAAAACTCCCAAGAAATTTCAGTAAAAAAATTTCCAAAGTTATGCCAAAAGCATGGGAGATTAGCCAGGGGGGTATCAAGGAAAGGGAGAGAGGAAACACAAACAGTGGAGATTTCATAGCAAGAATGAAAACATCAGGCCCATGCCCTGAAATTAGGGAACATGAAATAATTTTACATAAAAATTATAAGTTACAGCCCTGAACACATCCTTCCACTGTTTCCCCCTCTTATCCTCTTATTTCATCCTTGGATCCACTATTTCCTTCATGATTTTGTGTCTGGCATCATTTTAACTGAGATTATAAGCACAGATATCAGTGAGATGTTACTGATTGAAGGGCCAAACAAAGAATGAAGATTTTGCGCCAATTTCGGTACTTCCTTGACACTGCGCATGCGCAGTGGACAAAAGTATGGAGGACCATATAGGACATGGATTTTTTTGATTTTGATGCAAATTTTGGGGATTGGGGGGGTGGGGGGCAAAATTTGTGTTTGACCCTGAATTTTTAAGAGTTAGCACCAGCTAAGTCTGGGTCATTGGTACAGTATAGAAATATGGATATGTCTTACTCATTTGAAAAAAAATAAATATATATATAAAGTGACCACTACCAGATGTGTCACAGAAAGGGCTATTCAATGAAGAAAAAATACAACTGTCGCTAACATCTACAGTATAGGGGCGGTGGATTACTATGAAAAGTTTAACAACCCAAGCTGTTGTTTCTAGTAAGGCAGCCAAGGTCAGAAAAAACTTTCTGATGGCATCTTCGGGTTAATGGAATGGTCTTGCCGCCATCCAACTCTACAATCAATACTTTTAACGACCTACCCAGATGCCCATCTGGATTTTCACCTCGAAGGGTATTTGAAGATTATCAACGGTCAAAAAGGTCAATTTGAAGGATATTGGCAGATATTGGCAAACAGCATTACAATTTGTCCTGTTTTCACATCATATGTTACAAGGAGGGGGGTGGGGGGGGGGGCACCTATCCAAGGACAGAAAAGATATTCCTTAGCCAGTAGGCCAACCTGTGCAAGGATTGAAAATTAGTCCACTGCATATAAAGACAGATAATTAAAACTGGAATTTCTAGCTGGATGGAATGGAAAGAATCAAAAACACTTCCTAGTTATATAATAAATGGGAAGACAGAAGACTTAAACTAGATGATTTATTTAACAAACAAAACATGTATTAGAGCTCAGGAAAAAAACCATCAAATTCTGACATCCTGTCCAGTTTTTCCATATTTTCAGTGCATTGCCCTTAAATACTGTTGTGTCCATTTTGGATTGCATACTTTTCACAAATTTACACTTTACCCTGCCATATGATCAGGAAAAAAATACAAGATAGACTTATAAAACACTTGAGAGATGCCGACTGAATACAAAGTAATATATACAGTTTAGATGTTCCTTAACCCATCTGTATTTTGGTTTTTGCAATATCATACGGGTTTGTAAAGCACTCTACGGCACCATGCCCTTCTTAACCCTATATGCTAATGTTGCTATGTATGCGACTTTCATAATATTGTTTTATATGAGCTAACACTGGCATATGGGGAGGAGAAAAGATGGTTTGAGCACTTTATCCATCATACACAGAAGAATGAGGGGAGGTGAATACTCTAAATCACATGATACATGTTCAAATCGTGTTGTCCCAGTTAGTTTCCAGCTAAATTTACACAGTACTTGATATCACAGCCACACGCCTGATTCAGCACCGTACTTTCCTCAAGCTGTTATGGCTTTGACTACCATGATACGATTCAGGAATAAGTAGGTTCAAACTGTATCGACATTTTTTGGTGATGAACCACCCAATTTACAAACCAATCTTTCAGTTCCTCTTGAGTCCTCTCACCAAGTGACATCACTTAGGAGTTTATGAAATCCAATCAAGTTTTTCCCTCTCACCCTTTGATAGGTTCTTTGTTATACCATGCTCAGGGTTGTGAAGTCTGTTTCTGGCAGACCCAGACACCAAACAGGGTTTGTTATCTGCCTCTACCAGTCTCTGATAAGTGCATGACAAAGTTTCAGTTGCATGTAGAATGAGATGAGTATCAGCTTCCTCGTGGTCATCACATCTAGTCGATGTGATATCATATGAGGAAACCATCTATCAATCTTCTGGAAAATTTGGTCCTGCAGGTACAATGGTATATGATATGAATACGTCTAAATCTGCCTTCTTCTTAACCAGTGCAATAAATCAAGCAGGGTGTATACTGAAATGCCATTTTTTTCTTTATTTTCCCTACTTTAGTTGTTTCTAATTGCCATTCATACTAGTTTAATTGCAGACTCATACTTGGTGAATTTTTATAACTGTAGGCCTGGATAGAAACATTTTTCAAATTATAGGAATTAATTTGGGTGTAATATACATGTATTTCCAATTACTTTTTCTGTGCTGAGTGATCTGTAGTGTTCTTGTGACAAATTGTTATGAATTTTAAATGCTTAGGAAAGTCAAAAAGCCAGTTGTACCATCTTCAAGGGGATCAGTTTCCACGTGGCTCTCCTCCCTGTCAATATTATCTGAAGAGTAAATGTTTATAGGCTACCTTCACACATTCAGTATACAATGAGATTTGAGCTTTTGGCAGAATATTGGAGGGTTGTCAGTGAAGAGTGGGCTCTTGTTCCACTTTAGGAGTGGAAGGATACTGCTTCGAAAATTCAGGACAATATCTGTTTTGGGCATTAAGTTTAACTTTTTCCATTTTTTTGACACAATGCGTCAGATTCCGAAAAGAAGTTGAAAGAAAGTTCAATTTTCCGAATGATGGTGATGTGTTCTGTGCATTTGCGATAATGTAGCTTACGTATTTTCTTACATGTTTATGTTTGAATTTTCAATCAGAGTGAAAATGTTTTTTAATTTTGCATAATAATTTATAAATTGAATAAATTTCAATTTGAATAAAAATGTATGTGTCCAAGAGAATTCTTTTCTAATTGACATTTAGAGGAAAAAACTGAAAATCCATAGGATTCTTCTCCTTCCATAATGACCTGCATTAAACAGAAGTAAAGTTTTTGTTGGGAAACCAGTTTTTGACAAAGTTCCATTAAAAGAAACAGTCCTTTAATCATAGTCCTCACTGCAGACGACTGATATATCAATAGGGTTATTCCCTTTACATAGGGGTATCTAATCTATAAATCTGGTGACATGTATAAAATAAAAAAAAGTTAATGCCTAGAGAAGAATTTTTTTACAAAGTTTTATGTATAGTAACAATCTCATGACCTTTGACCTTCTAGCTACCAACACATCATCAATTGGGCTCTACTCTTTCCTAATGCAAATATTTCCTGAGACTTTGGTTAAGTTGTGTTATTTATTTATTTATTGGGGTTTAACAACATTTTCAACAGCCAGGGTCACCTCGTGTCGGACAGTTTTATGGGTGGAGGAAGCCAGAGTACCCAGAGAGAACCACCGAGCACCGGTCAGACTCCCTAACATACTAATTCCACACAAGCAAAGTGCCCATCAACGTGCAGTATGCCTTAGTACACAACGCCACCGTGCCCCACATGGGCAAGTGTCTTGCCCAAGGACACAATGCGGTTGCCGCAGGTGGGATTCGAACCGAGGACCTCTCGACTTGCAGCCTGCATCTCTACCTACTGAGGCACCTTGCTCTCAGTTAAGTTGTGTTAAACAGAAGTTAAATAATTGCTTGGAAACTGAAAGGTGCTATTTTTAGTAATAGTGACCTTGACCTTTGGCCTGGAAACCAGAAATTTGATAGTGTTGTTCTCCTTTCATGAGGATATGAACCCTGTAAGTTTGGTGGACCTGTCTCAAAAAGAATTTATGTTATTGCCTAGAATGTAATTGTTTACGCACACCTTCATCAAACTATTAGTTATGGTTGACTTCATCACAACTAGAATAATATCAGAAATATGCCCCACGTAAGAATTTTGTATTATAGGCAGTGAAGCATGAAAAAGTGTATCACAGTTAACCAGAACTGGGTGATAACAAATCTTTGGGCAATTTTGTAACATCTGTTTCAAGGCCCTGTTGGAACAAAATAGAATTTTACACCAAGTTCAGTGACATCCATCAACTTTCATGGCTCCAGGTCAAAAAACAGTGGTTGAATTTAAGCAGTGAACAAATTGGATGAACATCCTGCAGATATGAACATATGCATGTTCTCACATTTGGAGCTCTTCACTTTATTTCCTGTTCATGGGCAAGGTAAAAATTTAAGCAAGGCCATTTGCAGAGATCGACCGGCGCATTCAAAAATAAGAGCTAGGCTTGGAACCTACTTTTGAAATCTAGAAGCCAGATTTACTTCTTAACCAGAGGAGTGCAAAAATTGTCATTGATTGTCAAAATTTGTTGTGTGTTTTGCCTTGTTACAATTTATAAGAGGGAGCCAATAGGAATCCTCCCATAAACTGTAACAAGGCAAATCCACACAGGTGATATAATTCCACTTCAAAGATAATATGAAGTACATGAACTGAACATGAAGCCTTTAAGCTGCTGGACCTTCTCTCCAGCATAAAGACTACATACGAGAGCTTCAAGCACTCAACCAGTTAATTGTAGTTATATTTCCTTTTGGCAACAATTTTCATTTTGGAAGCTTTCAGTTGTGTAGTTGATATGTTTGTGCATTTCATTTTAGAAGTCAAATTCACACTGGCTACTCACTAGGTTAGACCCTGGCTATCTGTTCTGTCACAAAATCTGTTGTGTCATGATGAATAAGAATATACAATGATTCATTTAACTCTAACAAACAGTAGAGCCTAGAGCAGCAAACATTGTTGTCAGACATTAGGTGTAACAAACATACAAAGTATGTATGTTTGTTATAGTTTGACAACATTTTCAACAGCCACAGTCATTTCATGGCAGACAGAGTGATGTTTGGGGGAAGCCAGGATATCATCCCCCAGCCCCACCCCCCCCCCACCCCCCCCCCCCAAAAAAAAACCCAGTGAGTTGGTTTGAGTAGGTCAAATTCTCCTGCTTATTAAACTGACACAAGCAGGACTAGTACTACTTGAAGGCAAGTGTACCATAAACCCCATTTGAGCATTTAGGATTAAACACAGTGCAAAGGGCACAGTCAGAATAAAACCTCTGACTTTCTGCACTGAAGTCCAATGCAGTACAATGCATGCAGCATGCTCCCCAATCATACATAGATACATATACAATACTTTACTATCGATAAAATCACCTCTCCTGTTGATGTGATAATAATAATAACTCTTTGGCCAGCCGCTGATTTGTCGCGGTCCTCATAAGAGAAGGCCATCATTCCCCCACCCCCTCTTCCCCTCCTCTCCTCCCAGCATTCAGATATAAACTGCTTAATAGTGTCCCTCACTTCCTCTTTTTCAATTTCTTCAATAAGCATTCCTACCCTCTCCCTTGTGTCCCCCTTCAGCCATCTATCCTTTGTTTCTTCACCCCACTTCTGCATTATTCTTCCAGTAAATTTTATTCTATGAGGTATATACTGTGGGCATTCCAAGAGAAAATGTTCCAGGGTCTCCACTACTCCAGAGTGGCACATTTGGCATCCCTTTTCCCCATCTCTCCCAATTTTTCCCTGAAGCTCCAGTGATCTTGATCTCAGTTTGAACAGCAGTGACCCTCCAAAGGTGCCATCTAGGTACTTCTCAAAAGCTGGCTTTTCTTTATATTGTAACCCCTGTAGTGATCTTTTCACGCTAACCCCTGCTCGCCAGTTTCGATTGCAATCTTCCATGACTCTCTCTTTGACAAACCTTTTGCCTTCTTTCATTCCTACTTCTATGTTTGTGACCTCTATAGAGTAATTGTCCATTAGTTCCCTCACATGTTTTGACCACCCCGTTTCTATATTAGAATTCCAAATGGTATCGAGCATCAATTTGCACCACCGGTTGTCAGGCAGGTTTCTCAAGTAGTTAAAGTAACACAGTTTTCCCAAATCTACCCTGTCCTTGATTTTCATCCACCCAAGCTCCCCCCTTACTGCTTCCAAAGCTGCAGCATTACTCGACCCTGTTATCCATCTGCCGGCATCATTCTGAGTACTTTCCAACTTCTTAATAACGGTTTGGTTTAATGGAATCACGTCCGTGCCATACGTTATACTTGGTAAACCCACCCTCTCCCACAGTGTTTTCCCCACAAAGACCTTGTTGAAACTATTTTTCCCCAAAAGTTTTAGTTGGTTCAGAATTCTTTTCCCCTTCAGAATCAGTTTGGCTGAGTAATTTCTGTACACCCCTCTTCCCGTTATATTTATGCTTACCCCTAGATACTCATACTCTCCCGTTTCTCCTACAGTGATTTGTTTGCTTTCCCCTTCGGGGATTGAGAACTCCCCCACTCTCCATCTCTTCGTCATATCTACCTTGCGTCCAACGGGTATTACCTTGCTTTTATTTTCATTTAGTTCGAGCCGCCAAGTGTTCCCATATCTACCAACAATTTCCAGCAATTTCTCTAGCCCCTGTTCTCCGCAAAGAATAAGCCTGGTATCTTTATGTCTCCAACATTTACCCCCTCCGCACTCTGAATTAGTTCGTCCCCTAAATCTTTAACATACAATGCAAACAAAATCGGTGAAAAGATACACCCCTGCTTGAGGCCTATATCCATAGGGACTCGTTTTGTAGTGATACTCCCTAGACTGAGTTGGCTTTGCACATCTGTATACAGTGCTTTCATGATTCCCACAAAGTCACCCCCCAGTCCGATGCCCTCGAGCTTTCGCCACATACCTTCCCTCCACACTCGGTCGTACGCTTTTTTCACATCTAGAAATGCCAGAAACATCTTTTTCTTTTCAGCCTTTGTTGATTCTATCAGTTGGGTGAGTGTAAATAGGTGATCAGTGACTCTTCGTCCTTTCTTGAAACCATTTTGAATTTCGCCTAAAAAAACCTTTCTCTTCAATAACTTCCTCTAGTCTACCATATATGACCTTACAGAATACTTTTCCGATGTTACTACTAACTGATATCCCCCTATAGTTATCTAGAACTTCCTTATCCCCCTTTTTGTGTATGAACGACACCTTACTTTCCCTCCACTCTCTGGGGACCTCTTGCTTTCGCAGAGCCAGGTTGAAAAGGTTTGTCAGGACTTCAATAAGTGCCTCCCCTCAATTTTTGAGGAATTCGTTCGGAATTTCATCAGTCCCTCCCGCTTTACCATTTTTTAATTTTGAGACCACGTTCCGCACTTCTTCTGTCGTTATTTCGCTACATACACGATTGGATAGGTTCTCCTCCACCAGTGTATTTCTTTTTGGTGGGGACCCACTGCCCCATCGCCTATCGTTTATCTTTTCCCAGTGCTTGACTAACTCTGAAGCGAAACGGCCTTTATCTTCTGTACTTTCCACATCCACTTTGATACTCTGCACACTACTTTTCCCCCGTTTATTTACCCAGTTCCAAAATACATTTGAGCTCGAACCCCCCGTTTTCTTTATTGTTCTGGCAAGACTGCAATTGCGCTCCTTCCTATTATTATTCTTTATCTCATTCACCTTTTTCCGTGCCAGTTCATATTCTCCTTTCATTAGTCTCGTGTCATTGTTATCCACCCCTTTAAGCTTCCTACTTCTTCTGTAAGCAGCGCATTTTACCTTCCTTACTTTTATAGCCTTTTTCAGTCCCTCGTTAACCCTGTATCCAAGCTCTCTCGTTGGGACCCTCACCCTTCCTATACAATCCTTCCCTGCCTCTGTTAGGCTATTTACTATGCCATCTGAAATACTCTGGACATTTGCATCCCTAGGTATACATTCAAGATTTGGTTTTAGTTTTTCCCGAAACTGCTTCCAGTCGGCTCCTTGTTTTAGTCCCAAAACTTCCTTGAAGGTATTTCTGTCTCTATTCGTCTTTTTGCCCATAATCTTAACTGTTATCAGGTTGTGATCACTACCCAAGTCATTTTTTCCCTCGTCATCTATTTCTACATCTATAACCTCCCTCCATACGATAATGTCAGTGAGTATATAATTAATTATTGTTTTCTTATCATTCCTCTCCCAGGTCCATTTACACTTACATTTCGCATCCCTGTTCAGGATCTTTAAACCAAGCTCTTTTGATAGGTCCAACATCTTCCTCTCATTCGTGTTAATTTTCCTATCACCTCCCTGTATGCCGTCCTCCTTATCCCCGATGTGCCCATTGAAGTCCCCCATTAGGCCAATACTGAACCCTTTGCTTTCAAGCTCTATGATATTCGATCTAAGAGTTGTATATATTGAATCATTCCACTCGGGCTTACTTCCCTCCACTGCTAAGTATACAACACCAACGGCAACACTCCTGCTTCCTAACTTGATTTTTGCCCAGACTATTTCGTTGGATACTGGAATCTGAGTCCTTGCTTCTGTGAGATCTGTAATCAATGAGGGCTGTAATTCCTCTTTAGCGTAGATGCCAACACCCCCACCCCGTTTCTGACCCTCAGTTCGCCCAGCTCCTATCCACACGCAACCCTTCATCTGATCAACCCGCTCATCCCGTCGTATCCACGTCTCACTTAGACGCATTATATCGAAGTCTCCTTCGTCCATCATTGTTGATATTTCGCTTACTTTCTTGTGCAGACCCTGGATGTTGCAGTACCCAAACTTAATGAATGATAACAGGAGCAATGATGACAAGATACAAGAATAAAGTCTATTTAACGTACAGTACTGTGATATCAAAAGTGAACAGCAAATTCCAACTGGATCATGACTTGGTAATGATCCGGTTCAAATTATCTGTCTGCATTTCTTGCCGCAGCACTGCAGAATCTCACTTGTCAAAATAGAAATTTAAGAATATAGAAGATGATAAGCTGTCTTTAATTATTTTTTAATGATGCGGTCTTGATTTCACTTTAACTGTGTTATATTTGTAAAATCTTGTGTAAGTGTGTCACGATCGAATCATAATCTGACCTAGAAAGAGAATATGTTTGTGATGACAGTACTGTACATATCTGATGAACTTTTAATTACATACAAAGGTGTTGCTAAATAAGTGAGACAGACCCCGCGAAGCTAGATATGTGAATTAGTTACACAATCAAAAGTGATCTGTGGATTCTAGCTGAGTAAAATTTGTGTGGTAAATATAAAGTAAACCTGTCCAGACTCTATTTTTTTTCTATAACTGAAAGAGTGCTAGATTACGTTTTTTTGTCAAAATTGAGTCATTTGAATTTCTCTTGTTACAGCTCATCAGAAAGTACAGGCAGGCACTATCCTTTAATCTGTTAAGAAGACAAATTCATCTAAACAATATATGTTGCTTCTAACTGAAAATAATTTAATTTTCTTCAAGCAGCTCCAAGGATATCCAATTTGTTTGATTACGATTAGTTGAGATGAATTTTTCATAACTTGAGGCAAGTTTTTCTTATCGCTGAATTCTTTTTTTCCACCCATCTGTCAAAAAACTGTAGGTATGTCCTCCAGTTCAGTTAAACTGTAATTGCTGCATGTTGACTGTTATGTCATTGAATTTCATGCACATGAAAACCAAAACAATCCTTCCTAATTGTGCACTGAAAAGCATCTTGTATTGAATCTGAGCAAGGCGACATTCAATATAATACTATAATTTATAAAGGTCTATGTGCATTGGTTGTTCGCACTAGTTTTCCACTTGTGTATCCAAGACCGTGTGCATCAACCAATGTTGATAACTATAAAACTATTGTCTGCACAAAAGTTCAGCCAACTGATGCAAAGTCTGAAATATGTCATCGTTTTGAGATTTCCATGGTATAAATGGTCAAGACTTCAACCATCTCAGAGTACATTATAGTACATTAACCAGCAATTATTTTAAATAAAATATCAATAATTGAGATGAAATATCTGTCACTTTATCTGCAGTATGAATGGGTATGTGGGTGTGGGGGAGGGGGCATGTTAAGTGCTAAACAATACAGATAACTTGACATGTCCAACCCACATTTGTACTTCAACAAAGCAACAAATAATTTATTTCAACTGTTATATAAAGCACATCCACGGAATATGAAGTCTTTCAAGTATACAAGAACATTTTTTAGTAGAGCCCACACATGGGCTTCCAACTCTCAACCAGTTAAGTCACTGTAAATTTTAGTAACAACAGTTTGTCAATCACACTACACTACGAGTGTTATAGTTATGACAAAAATTTTAGAAAAATACACTCTGAATTTTATTACCATCAAACAAAGTTTTGTGAAAGTTATGAAATGATTTATTATACTAAGCAGTCAACACACAAGTGATTATCTACAATCTCCACACATAATCAAACCATCACCTTCACGTGCTAAGTCCACTTGAACAGAAGAAAGGCTGAGAGGTGAAGGTAATGAAGTAGAGACAGGACTGCATGGATACTGCAGTGGATGCCAAACACCAGATGAATACAATAGAGATGATGAAGGAATGTCTCTACAACTGGATGAGCGACCGTTTATGTACAGAGATGAGGCAGCCCTGCTGTTGTCTACTGCTGGTTTTTCATATTCAAGACCTTTAGTTTCAACACTCTTAAAGGAATTGAAATACAATTTCCCTTGCCGTCTACCTAAATATATAATCAAGACAAAAAACTAGAAGATAAAACAAAACAACTGAAAAGTGTTTCTTGTGCAACATTCTATAAATATATACTGAAACTATGAGTTTGGATTCTATCAAATGAAATTTAACGAAGACCACTACACCCAATTCAAGCCTAGCATTAGTCAAGCTTAAACTTCTGTTCACTGATGGCAAAAGACCAAAGTTTCAAGAAGCAAATTTTTCCCATAATGCAACTATGAATTTAAGCAATTCAATCATGTTTGACAGAGCTCAATGAGCTCTGTCAAACAAGACTGAATTGGTTAAATTCCTAGTTGCATGATGGGAAAAATATGCAAACTGAAATTTTGATACTTTGACATTATACATGAAGAGGGTTAAACTGAATTTTATGGTTAATGTTCATTAAAATCACATGGGATCACAATGAATTTGAGATCCTTCTTGTCACATGATCGTGTAGTTGAAAAGATACAGTTTGGGTAAAGAAGATACAGTTTTAGTAAAGAAGACACAACTTCACTATTGAAACTATAGCACTGCATGATGCTATGGGGTTTTTTTCTAGGTTTTTTTTTTTTTTTTGGGGGGGGGGGGAGGGTTGTGGGTGGGGGGTATTGGGTTTTAATTACACTTCTGACAGTCAGTGTTGGCTAGGTTTACTGGTGGAGAAAGCCAGAGTACTCAGAGAGAACCAGCAACAGTCAGACTCTCCAATGTACTAACTCCGCACAAGCAGGGTTTGCATTAGCTGGAGACAGGTGAACCTATGATGTGCAGTACGCCTTAGTACACAATACCACTGTACCCTCACAGGGGCAATTGGGATCAAGTGCCTTGCCAAAGGTCACAATGTAGTTACCCCTGGCAGCAGACATGTTAACCTCCCAAAATTTTTTTCAGGGAGATTGAAGAAAATTTTCAGGGAGATGACATGATTTTCAGGGAGATTTTTTTTTGCGCGTAGAAACCATGTGTGGATCGATCAATTTTAAATATAAATTAATACCAAATACCCCCTCCCCCCCCCCCACACACACACATAACAGGAAACAGCCCAACAACAATACATCAAAGGAACATACGTCAACATTCTACTAACTGGTGGTGAGTGACCCAGACCTGTTAACCTCTGGAGGTGACTGTCCGTGAGATTTTGATGAGCTCCCAGTGAGACTCGGATGTTTGTCAGTGAGATTTTTGCACGTGGGCAGCACATCAATAATTTCCATGTTCCCCCCCCCCCCCTCACACACACATACATTAAACATTCCACCCTAATGTGTTTTATTTGAACAATTTGTCCTTTCAAAAGCCAAACCATAGAAATATAGAGAAAAATAGAAATCAGAAATATGGATGTGGTCATGTGCCAATATCTGAGCTTGTTCCAATGACATCCATATTTCAATGGTTTTATGTACAAAATGTTTGGAGATATTTTCGACCTTTTCAGCACTATATCAGTTATGGTGCTGTGTTGAAAGTTTTGGATCCATTTGGGTAATTATGGGTACTTGCGGTAACCTGCGACGATCTGTGGTGTTTAGGCACACCCCAGAGCCCGGTTGTTGTAGTAATTCGATCTTCCAAAGCCCAGCGCCCCACCTAACCACACCGGTTACTCACTGGAAGTAGTTGGTCATTTACGAAGGGGATTTGGAATGGGGTGATCATTTTTCAGTGAAACGTGAAAATTATGCCACAGCCAGCCCAGGACGAAACATCTCGGGGATATTTTGTTGTCCATTTATCACTACGAATGAAAAAACGTGCAAGTGCCGTAAATTACCAACTTTTTAGAGATTTTTTTCACCAAAAACATTATTTTTTTCACAGCCTGCTTTATAAAATTGCGAATCGGAAATTTTTCCCAATATATTGAAAATTACAGCAACTCATATGTTTGAGCCGTTTGTCTCCAAAATTGGCTATAATTATCTGAAAGTGAAATCCAAAATGCACAATAAATTTGTGCGTATTTTTGCACATTTTTCGATTGGACAAGATTTTATACGTATGGAATTTATTTTTCGATTTGACTGCTACCTGTATACAAGCAAAGGTGTGCCTTTAATATATAATCAATTTCAGCAATTATCCTGCATCTCAAATTCATTTAATCCGCCTGTCAAACGTGTTGCAATAATCACAACACGGCCATTGACAGAAATGAGAATTGGTCATCAGTTCTTACGTAAGTGGTGACGTTTCACACAAACTTAATGACGTTGCCATTGAGAGTAGAGCACATGCTTTTGTATTTGTAAACAAAAGCTGGTGGATTCAGTTTTTGTCTGGTATGTCAACTTTCCGGGAGATTTTTGGTCCAAATTGACTCCCGGGCGGGAGGGCGGGAGGGGATAGCTAATTCCGGGAGAATCCCGGGCATTCCGGGAGAGTTAACATGTCTGCCTGGCAGGGATCAAACCATGAACCTTTTGGTTTGAAATCCAATGCCATAAAAACTAAGCAACCACACTCCCGCATGAGGCTATGTAACTTTTTGTTTATTTACAAATTCAACAGAATGATTCTGGCAGTAATTATGTGATAAATAGAGGATACCTATAGTTTGAAAGTAGGTACTACAATTATCTCATACATGACGGCAAGGAAATATAAACTTTTAAGAGCAGCTGAAAGCCAGTAGTGAAAACTTTGATTTCCTTGCAGTCATGAATGAGTTAATTAAGGTACCTATTCAAAAATAGTAAGCATTCTTTTCGTAATATTTGCATTAAAATATTTTTTACTGCCATTCTAACATGTTTTAAGTGCAACTAGATGCTAAGCGATGGGGGCTATCACTGTGGGCCCCACTTTTGAAATGGTCAGTTTGCAATTCGAATAGTATACAGTACAGTAAAACCTCTTTTGAGAGATCACCTGTCCTGAGAGGCCAGTGAAATGATGTACCGAATAGCTGTTTTGGGTTCCAGGGTTCAAAGTATTTATATCATAACAAGGAGGGGGGAGGGTCTATCCCCATCAGCTCACCAACAGTACCCCATACAATATCTTCAGGCTTATTATAAATGGTACACATCGGGTTCACCAAAACTTTGTTAACCAGTGGTTGTCTGCATTCAAGTATAGCAAAACAGGTCAGAATTTTTCTTAAGTCTAAACTAAGAAAAAAAGTTGAGCAGTGCATTAAAAATCTCCACAATCTGTAAAAACTGTCTGGTCAAGGGGTAATGTTAACTTATATTGAAGCAATTAACACACATATGAAATTTGAAAGTCCTTCAATACTACCCGAAATCATGTATACCAAAACAGGTCAGAAATTTCCACACCACTCCTTCAACATTGATGACCTAAAAATTGCTATTTTTGATGATTCAAGTCCCATAATTCTGGAACGACAAATCTGAAAATACTCAAAAAATGAAAAGGAGCTTCGTTGGATCAGTCTCAATAGTGTGTATATAAATTATGAGAATTGGTCAAAACAAACTTGAGTAATGATATGACATGTGAAAAATTGTCAGTTTTTAACAATTAAAGTCCCATAAATCCAGACTGACAAACCTGAAAATCATAAAAATTGAAAGGGGTGTTGCCTTTACTGATGTAACATTGTTACAAAATTTCAAGAGATTAGGTGAAAGCATTATTGAGTTGTCATTTGATATGAAAAAAATTGCTATTTTTTGAAAGATTCAAGTCCCATAACTCTGGAAAGAAAAAACAGAAAACCGTCAAAAACGAAAGGGAGCTTTGTTTGATTAATTTCAATATTGTGTATAAATATGATGAGAATTAGTGAAAGGAAACTTGAGTTATCGAACGACATAGGAATATGCTGGTGGACAGATGGATGGATGGACAGAGAGACACAGTGATTACTATAGGGCTTCGCTGAAAGTTGGCAGGGCCCTAATTGATCATCTGAACACTGAAAACATGCTGTGATGTTCAATTAAAATTACTGTGTAATGTGCATCATTTGAAGAGAGATAATCTCTTATATCTATCATTACAACAGCCGATCAAAAATATTTGTAAAACATTTTCCACTATCTTATTTGATAGCATATAATAAAATTATTTTTTCACCTTATGCTTAAAGAAAATATTAACCGTTTACCTAGTGTAATGACCATACGCAGCCAGTGCTGTTCATAAAAATCGCTATTAAAATTTCTAAATTTTTACTTCAAAAACTATGCTTATGACACCTCATACTGTTTCCAGAGCAATTTGACAAGAATGTGAAGTGGATAGATTGAGCCCTGCAAATCTTCGAATCTTCAAATTTGATTCAAATTTCGAATCGTTTGTCCAATTCAATTCAAGTCAATTTTCGAATACCTGACTGCCAAATACTGAAATCAAACATCCCAATGATGATCACGGAAACTTGCGGCCTTTCTTTTTTGCGTATATCATATGTGGTCATTATTTCTTGCAAATTATGATAATACCAAGAATATTATGGTTAACTGGTTGGTCAGAGGCTCAAACAAACTTTTGTTTGTTTGAACGTGGACAGTATTGACAATTTCATTTCAGAAATGTTCTCCTTATTTATATACAACTACCAATCACTTCCTCGTCTGTCTCAATCCATATCTTCTCCACATGTATGATTTTTCAAAACATTCAAGCTGTGTACAAAAATCTTTGACCGAATATACTGACTGAATGTCCAAGTTGATTTGAATTTGTTCACATTTGTATTCAATTCGAACGGAAAAAGTATGATTCGTAGGACCCTAGTGATAGAATGATAGATTACCTATCTAGTAATTTAACCTGATTCAACAGTCACTGACCTACCAATATTGATTTGATTCTAGTCCTACTGAAGCATATTTTGAAGAAAAACAGTAAATGCAGAAAAGGGATAGAAACCTTCAAATTATATTACTAAGCTATATCTGGAGAAATGGGTGGTTACTATATGCTGGATGGTTAAAAGAATTTTGAAAGACAAACACAGGATTTGACTGATTGCACATACAAAATGAATCTCACAATCTACTGTTCATACTTAGCACATCTTATGAAAATCAGATCTTTTTAGCTATTTTCTAGAAGATATATTGAAGAGTATTTTCGTGGGATAAAATTTAATTTTGCCATTTCCTCATATTGTCAAGTACTAATGTTAATGCAGTGGTATAACAGGATAAAACAGGTTGTGTTCAAAGGAATGTTAAAAATAATAAAAGTTACACATGATCTCCGATGAGTATCCATTTCATAGTGAAAATTATGAAACAAATTCAGTAAATAAGGTATGGACTGAGAATGGAGTGACCTAATTTATTAGACAAGTTTCATAAACTTCAGTATGAACTGGGGATGAGCCAAAGATTATATTTACCACTTGATACAAAATCCAATAAAAGATGCCTAAATGGATTGAGAAACAAATAGTGCTTGCACTATGGCCTTGACTAATGTTGTTAAAAACAGCGCAAGCTACGTACACTGTGGTATACTTCCAGAAAGTTACTGAATGATCAGGCTTTACTACTTTTAACCCTTTATGCAGGAGCATGGTGGCTCAGTGGTTACTGCATTGACTTCAAACCGAAAGGTCCACATTTCAATCCCTGCCAGGGGCAACTGCGTTGTGTCCTTGGGCAAGGAACTTAATACCAACTGCCCACGTGGGGGCACAGTGGTGCTGTGTACTAAGGCATACTGCACGTCAATGGTGTGCTTGTCTTCAATCAATGCTAACCCTGCTTGTGTGGAATTAGTATGTTGGGGAGTCTGACAATTACCCGCCGTTGCTCGGTGGTTCTCCCCAGGTATTCCAGCTTCCCCCACCCGTACAACTGTCTGACCGAGGTGACCCTGGCTGTCAAAAGTGTTGTAAAACCCCAATAAATAAATAAATAACCCTTTACCCATATACTGATATTGGATATCAAAATTTATTATTTTAATTGTTTTTTAAATTAAAAAAAATGAAAGTGTCAATGGCACTGTAGCTCAACTTGTGTAAGACGTGTACATGTATAGTATGTGACACAGCAATGACACACATCAAGGTAATGACCCGATAACAAAGGTACATGTAAAGTATTGTAACAGTCTGTACATAAATACTGACCGTAGCCTGTAACAAATGTACAGGTAAAGTATTGTAAAGGTGGGTGACAGTTAGATGCTAAACTAGAAAAGAAATCTCCATGGGGTTAATGTTACAATGGGAATCCTTGTATGGTGCACCATAAGTCAAATGTTAGCAACTGTTTTGGCCTGTTTGCTTCAAACCCTTCTAAGGTTGATTCATACTAATTAAAAAATATTTGTCCAGTCCTTCTTAAAATATAGGTATTTGAATCTTTTATCTTCAGCTCATAGGGTTCCCACGGGTGAGGAGGTTTTATTTTTCTCATTGGAAATAGAAAATTGGGTTGTGATAATAATGTTTACCCTCCCCAAACAACACCAAATATTAACACAGGAACTTGGCTTCAACACATTTGAATATACACATCCTAGGGATGCTGAATTCAAGAAACATTATTTTGTCTGTTTTTTTTTGGAAAAGATTTTTAATTATCTCCCTTTTGAGTCCCCGAGTGGGTCTGACTGAACCCCAACATATTTGTTCTCATACCACAGTGATAACAAAGGTACCCAATAAATTAATAGCAAACATTACTGACATAAAAAATCTTCTTTACAGGTTCTGTACAAAAAATGTAAAACACACAATTCCCGTAAATATGACGGTCTACAGGTATTTTGAATTTTGGGCCGAGCCCAAAAGCACTAGTTACCATCCCATGATGATAACATACGTAGTCCTATAAATTCTGTACAAAAAAATGATTGCACCTAATTTCGGTATAAAATGGCTGCTGGCAGCCATCTTGAATTTTGGACCACACCCAAAAACACTAGTTCTCGTCCCAAGGTGATAACAAAGGTATCCAAGAAGTTTCGTGACGATCGGTTCATAAATACAGCCCCTAGACCGAGCTGTATGGACATGTGTACTTACTGTGTATCAGTAGCACTGAATAAATCAAAGTTCATCTAATTTGCATAATTTCTGCACAAGAAAAGAATCTGTATTATATGTCATGTATTCCATGTTACTAAACATTCAATCAAAAATTTATTCAAATCAGAACCTTCATATAGAAGTTCTGTACAAAAAACTGATTGTACCTAATTTGGGTATAAAATGGCCACCGGCAGCCATCTTGAATTTTGGACAACACCCCAAAACACTAGTTCTCGCCCCAAGGTGATAACAAAGGTATCCAAGAAGTTTCATGAAGATCGGTTCATAAATACAACCCCTAGACCGAGCTGTATTGACATGTGTTCTTACTGTGTATAAGAAGCACTGAATAAATCAAAGTTCATCTAATTTGCATAATTTCTGCACGAGAAAAAACCCCGTATTATATGTGATGTATTCCATGTTATTAAACATTCATACAAAAATTTATTCAAATCAGAACTTTCATACAAAAGTTCTGTACCAAAAACTGATTGCACTAATTTTGGTACAAAATGGCTGCCGGGACCATCTTAAATTTTGGACCGCACCCAAAAACACTAGTTCACGTCCCACAGTGATAACTTTGGCAGCCAAGAAGTTTTGTAAAGATCGGTTCATAAATCGGCCTCTAGCCCGAGCCATATTGAATTGTTGATGGATGGACAGACGGACGAAGGGCCATGACAAAACCTCAAAGTTGAGCTAAAATTCAACAAAGCCATATCATGAGACCCCTCACTGGAACGAGCTTGATGAGCTCATTCCAATGAGGGGGGTCACATGATATGGTTTTGTTGATGTTTTTGAGAATTTTTTTTTCCCAACAGCTTTAGGGGGAGGCCGTTAAAAAAATGCATGAACACAGATGGAAATTTCTATTTTGCAGATTTTCTGACCCACCCACCCTTTCCTGCATATTTTTCTCCATGACATTTTTGGGGACCTGTCCCCTTCTCATACATTTTTATATACAATACTTCGGCACTCAAACACCAACTCAAAACACGAAATGCACAGATGCAAAACTTGAAAGCATTTACCACAGTACACATAATAATTGAGGAATACCCAGGGGATTTCCCTGTTTACCTCATAATTGTTTACATCATAATTTATGTTCCACTAAAGCTTTGTTGACAAAAATTCTGCACAAGTTCCTGCGAGTTCAGTAGATTATTCCAGCAAATCAGCCCTATATAATGTGACAGGTACAGGTAGTGAAAGCAAAAACATTGTTCATCCTAAAATTATGCTGACTGACATGCTCCCTTCCTTGAATTTGCACAGTGGCACATCTAGAAAATGTAAACAAATAGAGGCAGAACAGGCAGGGGGTGCACCAAGTATGATGCGCAGCTTCATCCAAGCTGTGTATCAGCCTGCCCAGGGAAAATTTTTGGGATTTGAGACTAAGCTTTTCCTAATTTTATCTCTGATATGCAATGATATGCACTTCAAACAGTCTAGTTTCTGTAAATCATGGCATATGCAAGTACTGTGCTTGCTGTACCCATAATTACTTTACCACTGCTTATACTGTAATGGTGTAAATGTTGGTTGAATAAATGGGAACTTGTTTTTGTTCTGGTTCAAGATGAGCAAACCTTGTGTTTTTTGGTTTTTGTTATGGCATCTGCATAGCAGGACAGCTATCCAAAAGACTTTTGTTAAATCAGACTTTTGGGTTTTTGTTGAAATAAAAATTAATATTTTCAATTTTTTCATTTCGAAAACTGAAAAAATTTATAGTAATTTATATATTTTTTATACTTACCAATGACCCAGACATAGCTGGTGCTAACTCTTAAAAATATAGGGCCAAAACACAAATTTTGCCCCCCAATCCCCAAAATTTGCATCTAAAACCAAAGAAAACATGTCCTGAATGGCCCTCCATACTTCACCTCTACTGTGCATGCGCAGTGTCAAGGACGTCCCGAAATTGGCGCCATTAATCATTCTTACCATCAGTGCCTGGTAAGCGCTATGTCCTCAGCGGGGAGGTATGAGTTCCCAACTCCTGGGAGGGTCATCCCCGTCTGGGTCATTGGTAAGTATAAAAAATATATAAATTACTATAAATTTTTTCAGATTTTTATACTGTACCAATGACCCAGACATAGCTGAATAGTAAAAAGGCTGGAGGGCCCAGGACATAGAGGAAAATCCAATAAGCTCAACTATATAAAATAGAGTCATCTCCTGGAGGAGAACAGGAGAAATAGGCTTCACGTGTATCTTTCTTATTTATGACAAATTAGAAAGACACAATACCTTCTATAATTGAGCATCATAACATCCATGTTCTCTATAATATCCAGTATAATTCTTATACTAATTATTTTTAAAATAAGGCAATAAATAAAGTTAGTCCAAAGAATTGAGACTCTTTATACTCTTTTAAAAGTGTCCGAGGATAGTATAATAACATCCGTTTGACACATGACATATTCAATGCTATACTTTAAAACTATGACATGAATGAATTTAAAAACATAACTTTCACTCAAGAAACCATCCCAGTAACAGCTCAGAATTACTAACTCTGGAGGAGGTATCCCCTTGTTTCATAATAAAACAGGTGACCCAAGGGAACACCCTCCCCCCTCCCCCCCCCCCCCCCCCCTTAGCCCAGAGCGAAGAGGGCAGCAGGACGGAGTCACTGCCGGAACATAAAGCCTACATAGCTATAGTTGCAATTGTTAAGTGATCGACTTTCTGAGCAGCTGATAATGGACCTAAATAATGCAGGTCTCCAGAAATGGATACAATATTTCTGAGATAAAAATTTGTGAATGTGGATGGCTGAGACCAATATGCAGCCTACTTAATCTATAATAGCAAAACTATACGTCAGCCCAAGATGTAGAAGAGCTCTTACTTCATGAGCCGAAATCTTAAGCACAGACTGCTGAGTTATGGATAGATTATCCTAAGCAGTACTGATAGTTAACTGAATGCATTAAGTAATAGAATGGACCGTAATGACCCTTCTATTAGGCATCAGAGCCAGAAGAAGCTTTACGTCCTACTGATAAACTGAGATCTGTTAATAAATACATAAAGGTCTATCCGGACAGAGTAAAGGCCTATGCCCGCTTGAAGACGGAAGGACCTTAAAAACAATAGGTTCCGGATATCATTAGGAGCCTGATTCTTAACCAAAAATACAACATTAGTAGTAAAGGTAATAGAGTTCCCGATACTACGAAAGTGAGAATCGTCCACCGATAGTGCATGAAGCTCACTGACTCTTCAGCAGAAGAGAAGACTAAGAGAATCGCTGCCTTAAAAGACCAGAATTGAAACTGCTGTCTCAAGGGTTCAAATGGTTGCTTTAGTTAATAAGAACCGAAGCTAAATTCCGAATAGGAATTAATCTAACGATTCTAGGTCTCTTATCGAAAAGTTTCAAACTAACTTAGATAAAGAGACATTAGGCTCCATTGTAAACTATCATGGTGTGCATAGGTATCAGATAACATAGACCTATAACCTTTAAAAGTAACTGGCTGAAGATGATCTTGTTAAACAAGTATACTAGAAAGTTTGCAATGTCTGGTATGGAGGGATCAAAAATATCAACATAAAGATCCCTACACCAACGACGGAAAACCCTCCACTTTAGCCGCATAGTATAGCGAAGAGGAGGTCCTTCTACAGTTAGGAATCGCGTCCACTGCTGGTCCTATACAATGCTTGCCATGCAAGAAGGACCGCACAACGGAATACGTGAAGGTTGAGACCTTGCGGGTTGTGATAGAGTTGACACGATTTCCCCAGCGAAAAACAGATCCTCTCGTGGAGGAAGTTTCCACGGTAAGTCCCACAGTAGACATCTAAGTAAATTTATCCACCGTCTCTGTGGAGACAGAGATGCTACCAACAGAATTGTATTGTGAATGTAAAATCCTAGCAATACTTGCTGAATCAACAGTGCTGGAGGATACGCATATCCTATCATCGCGTCCTACTAGATCGATAGAGCGTTAACTACATATGCTCAGGGATCCGGACACGGTGACACATACGTCTACAATTGATTGGAGAGTTGTGTTGCAAATAAATTTATCACTGGGCGCTCCCATTGATAGCAAATCTGATTGAATACTTGTTTGTTGATAGTCCATTCCGACGGCAACAAACGACCCTTACGTGAAAGGGAGTCTGCTAATACGATCCGACGACCGAGAATATGACGAACCGAAACAGAACTTGGTGTTCTATAACAAACAGAAGGATTCTTTCCGTTAAAATCAATAACAGAACCGAATGAGTGCCTCCCTGGTTCCAGATATACGCAACTGCTGTCGTATTATCGGACAGGATTGAACATGCGTTTCTGAATAAAATTCATCCAATGACGTAGTGCAAGCCAACATAATATTCTTCCTTGGAAGTAAAGAGCTTGCCTAAAAACTACAGAACCCAAAGACCCTGGCACTTCGAATCCGTTGGGATCAAAATGTGTCCCAACCTGTTTGACTGGCATCCGTCATAATCGAAAAACTCGGATCTGGCAACTACAGTGGAACTCTCTGAGTCAACCACCGAATGTTTGCTCACGTCTGAATCTCTTGTTACACTTGATAGACAAGAGAACGTGTATATCGAGCAATTCAAGATTGCTGAAAGGTTACCGTCAAAGAGAAGCTTCTCGGAGACTGAAGCGTCTCTGAGAGAGTTCTTCACCTTACTATCCACGCGCGTGGATGTAGCTAGGGCTGCGTCACGTCTAACCAACTCCAGGTTGCCACTGAAGGGTGGAGTTATACGTGGAAAAACTACTGCCCCTGAAAGAAATCTCATTGAGGATCATATCCTGGAATTCTTTCTCTTGAAGACGTAATGATAACGTCTCAGTAAGGTGGTGTACGTATGATAAAGCGTCTAAGTTAAGTCTATTATACATCATTGTCGTTTCCAACATCGTGGTTGGAATTGACATAGACGGCGAAAAAGATAATTGCAGTCTTAAGTCTTGCCGCCTTGGACGCAAAGGAACTCTCGGTAAGCCCAGTTCTGCCAATAAACAATTATTTCCTAGAATTCACGAAAGGCAGAATAGAGCATTGCGGACAAGAAACTAGACTAGCATGTTGATAGCAAGCTTATATATATAGTGTTGTTCAATAATTCGAATGTTCTAAAGACATTATTGGACTGCGTCGGCAACTCAGGGACAATGTCCCTGAACCAATCCAAAACTCCGTGTCCAATGATGCTATTAGTCTCTTATCCAGCATCGCAGCAATGTAGTCCGACGGAACAACCTCTGGAAGATAATGCCGGAAGAAATGTATGGCAGCTTCTGTTGTTCCGAAAGGGAAAGCTCAAAATCATCCGAATCCCTTTCGCCATCCTGTCGGACCCTACGAAATATTCGGTCGTCCGTACCTGATGCAACAGCGGAGCGCACCGACCCAGCGCCGACGGATTATTCCTGATCCGACTGAGAATCTGTCGTTTGCTGGGATGCTACGATAAGCTGTGCTATTTTGGATAGCACGTCCGTCACTGAGGCCTGTGGAGAAGCGGTCTTACGATGCATTGCCGCTGGAAGCTCCGTGTTCGTTACCCCGTGCATACTTCTATTATGCGAGCGACCGGAGTGTGTAGGCCTCGTGTCCCTTGGCTACCAGATGGCGTGACCTGTTCGCCATGGAATCACTGAATGACGAAGCTGGCCGGATATTCAAGGTCACGTAGCCAATGTGCGGTCGTGTGCGCTGCTGTGAGGATGAGGAAGCATTATCGACAGTCACTCAGACTGTCTATATAATGGAGCGTCCCGAGTGGCGGACATACGCTCCGAAGGTGAAATGTCTGCACCACAACATCCGGTCCGATATGTTGTTGCACGAGAGAGGGACCTCTCTCGCTCGCCGCCCGGATGGACCGGACGAGCTAGGAACCGGACTAACAGGCTTCCTTCGATCTCTCCTCTAATCCGTCGTCACTGGGTGTGTACTAAAGTCTATTATAGTGCTCGCATCACCCAAATCTCCTTCCTAGACCGCAACGGACGAACCCGACTGCCGAACCATTCGATGAATGGACGCTACACCGAGTGAGCTAGCGAATGTCAACTCTGTCGATCCTACTAGGGACCTCTTAGGCGATTGACGTAATCCATGAGCACTAATTGCCGCTAGCTCTTCATTAATTATGATGACAGAGGCACACTTTTGAAAGACATCTCAGTAATTTTGCGAACAAGAAACCAGACATGCTTGTACATAGCAAGCATATAAAAAATATATATAGCGTCGTTCAATAAATCAAACGTATCTGAGACATTATTGGACTGTGTCGGAACTGAGGGACGATGTCCCTGAACCGAATCAAAAATTTCTAAGTCCACCGACGCTATCAGTTTCTTATCCGGTATCGCAGCATTCTGGTCCGACGAAGAACCTCTAGAAGATGAAGTTGGATGACATATACAGCAGCTTATGTTGTTCCGAAAGGGAAAGCTTGAAAACCTCCGAATCCCTTTCGGCATCCCGTCGGACCGTATGAAATTTTCTGACGTCCGCACCTGATGCTTCCGCGGAGCGTCCCGACCCAGCGTCATCGGATAATACATTATGCGACAGAGATTCTGTCGTTGCTGGGATGCTGCGATAAGTTGTGCTATTTGGGATAGCATGGCCGTCACCGAGGCCTGTGCAGAAGCGGTCTTACGATGCTTTGCCGCTGGAAGCTCCGTGTACGTTGACTCCCACATATTTCTTATGCGAACATCCGGAGTATCCAGGCCTCGTGTCCCTGGCTATCGGATGGCATGACCTGGTTGTCGAGGATTCTCTGATTGGCAAAGTTGACTGGATATTTGAGGTCACGTAGCCAAGGTGCGGTCGTGTGCGCTGCCATGAGAATGAGGAAGCCTTATTGACAGTCTCTCCGGACTGTCTATATAACGGAGCGTCCCGAGTGGCGGACGTATGCTCCGAATGCGAGACATTTTGTACCACAACATCTGGGGCCAGATGTTGATGTACGAGAGAGGGGCCTCTCTCGCTCGCAGCCCGGATGGACCTGGACGAGCTATGAACCGGACTAAAAGGCTTCCTCCGTCTGCCGTCACTGGGTGTGCACTTGGTTATTTTATAGTGCTCGCATCACCCAAAACTCCTTTCTAGACCGCAACGGACGAACCCGGCTGCCGAACCATTCGATGAATGGACGCTACACCGGGCGAGCTAGCGGACGTCAAAGGCCGTCGAACCTACTAGGGTCCTCTTAGGCAATTGACGTATTACATGAGCACTTTTCCGCTAGCTCTTCATTAATTGTGACGACGGAAGCACACTTTTTTGGAAGACATCACGGATACATCACCCTGATCATGATCGTCTGAAATAGAGATTGATAAAGTAGAGTGACCCTGCGGGGAAAGGACCGGAATGGCCAATTCCCCACTAACATACCGTGACACACGCTTCCCATGTTGTCATCGAAATCAACATATACAGAACAGGAGTTAGTGCGAGTACACTGACTACATTATACAATGATTATGAAAGTCAGAGGAAGATTTCCTCTTATTACAATTGAACAATATCCTTTCATTGTGAAAAGAAAACAAAGTCCTAGTACTCGCACCAACCCCTGACAATCAAAATACATAATAACAAGATCCATTAACATAGAAAAAAAAATTGAATCAAAAACTTTTGAAAAAATATTTTTTTTAGAACAGCCCAAGTTTCTGAAAAGTAACGTTGAGCCCCAATGGATCCCAAGCCTAAGTGTGGACAAAAATTCTAAAAATATTTTAAACAATTTATGCAACACTTACGAACAATAATAATGTATCTAGTTATGATTAAATTAACATCAAGATATTATTTTCAAGAAATCCCCCCTCACACAGAGGGCTGTTGGAAATGTAAACAATAAGTGTAAAAACGCTAGATCAAGACTCCAAGCACCCTGGCCCGAAATCAGTTACCAATAATACACTATCTGATGCAAAACAGAGACTTCCAGGGAAGAAACTGCAGAACATCAGATGGTAGATGCAGAACACTATGCCTAACCACCCATAGGTGAAGACGTAAACATGGGGAAAAGAACAGAATTCATTCTGTTATCCAGCTAAAACTCCCAAGAAATTTTAGTAATAATATTACAGAAAATATGCCAAAAGCATGGGAGAATAGCAAGAGGGGACTTAAAGGAAAGGGAGAGAGGAAAACACTGAATAAGCAGTGTAATCTTGATAACAAGAATGACAACAACAGGCTGTTGCCTCGAAAATAGGTAACTTAACATAATTTCATCAAAAAATTTTAAGTTACAGCCCTGATTATTTTCTGTCACTCATTTTTCCTCTCCTCCTTCTATATCCTCCTTAGAATCACCATTTCACTAATATTTATGTGTCTGGCATCATTTAAACTGAGATTTACAAGCACAAAGGTGCTTATTTGTTCACAAATAGGTTAATTACGATGGGGTTGAATTGTCCTTAACTGTCTTCCGAGTTTTACTCTATTCGTAATCGAACGTATTCCTTTCTTCTCTTCAGTTTCAACCGTCAATTTTTCATTGTTTAGAATGATTTTGATCGGGATGTTCAGCCTTCAGCTGCTAGAATTAATTTTCAGTCATTGAATCCCATGAATTATTTGATTTTGACAGAGATTTCTTCTCCTTGTTTACTTCCATTTGCTTGGAATTTGATTTTGATGTCGTTGCTATAGACGCTACTTTGATTTTTGATTTGAACAACGTACAAGCTATTTTGATTGTTCCAGTCTGCAGTGCTATATTTTCCAAATGTCCAATTCAGACCAGTGTATGGGTGGCGACAGGCCACGTCGTAATACTACGAAGAATATTAATTACAAACTTTTGAATGAAGGAAATTATATAAGCGACGCTGATTTGGAACTCATAGAAAATTCATCTGCATCCACTATTTCTCATCAATCCTGTATTTCGGCATCCGCCAATTTGATTGGTTCCAGCTTATCTTCGGATCAAGTTGAAGGTGACAATAAAATGACAGATCTTGGGCATCAACAAGAAATTGTTTCTGAAGATGTTACTGACATTTCCAAAGTTTCTGTTTCTCAGTTACAGAACGAACTTGCACTTTTGGAGAAGCAAAAACAACAACAACAAGAACTTTTAGTTAAAAAGGACCTTTTAAGGCAAATTCAGAAAGCCAAAAAAGATGTTGCCAAACTTCAAGGTACAACATTGACTTCTGGGCATAAATCCAAACATAATGTTGCTCCTTTAAGAGATGAAATTTCTGTGGTTTCACAACGACATTTAAATAAAGTTGACTTGAATACATTACGTAAGATGGATGATTTAAATCGTTCAGTTAAAAAAAAAATGGCTCGTTTGAGTTTATTGAGTAATTCTGATTTCTCTGATTCTGAAAGTGATTCAGAATCAGATGATAATTCACATATTGTTGTTTCCAAGTTCAAGTCACCTACTAATTTGATTTCCAATTCCAAGGATCATCCAGACGTGGATCGCGTTGATTTGTCTACTGATAATGTTAGATCAAAATCTAAATTAAAGTCTGAAATAGAGGCTAAAGCGAGTGATAGAGTTTTTTCCCCTCAACTTTTCCAACATGCGGCATTGCAGTTCGAGTATTCTGGTTCCGATGTGAGGTTCAAGGATTTGAGTTTTCAGCAATTTGTTGCTGGGGAACTGGAGATTCTTACTCGCGAAGGAATCAGTAGCTCTGAAAGATCTGGTCGTCTTAATTTTTTAAAGAAAATTGCTTATTTTTATTCAGTATATGATTGGAAAGCATTGTTAAATTTTTACAGTGACTGGTTAAGACGGCTTGAGCTTGGAATTAACACTTGGGAGGATGATCCTTCTCAGATTGAAATCCCAATTTTGGCAAAACATGTAAGAATTAGTAAGCCGAAAACTTTCGTATCTACAAAATTAGACGAAAGATCAGACAAGTTCGATACTCTCTGGTTTTGCTCTAGTTTTCAGAGAAATAAATGTTTACTGAGTGCTCCACATAAAGCTACTATTCGTGGTCAAAGCCGAATGGTGGAGCATGTTTGTGCCACCTGTTGGCAAAAGAAAAAGGAAAAATTTTATCATCCTGAATCATCATCAGCCTGTCCATATCAGAAATGACTAGGCTTAGACAGACATTTTCACAAAGCCTTTCATCAGCTTAATCCCTTAGCAGATATCTTTTATCCTGAATATTTAAAAAGGAATCTTCCTAATAAGGTATTTAATATTTGTGATTCTGATAATTTTTACTGTGCAGATGAATGTGCTATTGTTGATTCTAATGTCAATTTAAATTCCAAAGTTAGGGAATCTTGTGATTCAATTAATTTCAATTCTGACAAGGTCAACTGTAGAGAGGAATGTACTATTTTTAATTGTAATATTGATTCAGGTTTCAGTGTTGATGAACCATTGTCTGGTAGTTTTACTTCTGACGTAGCCGTCAGTATTTCCAATGAATTGTTTTCCCCTGATCCGGGAAAGGATAAAGTATTTGATTCAAATTCTTTTTCAAATAGATTAAAGAGAGTTTCAAAAAAAGATGCATTCAACACTAATATTGATGACTTTTTGCAATCTGATTGGGATTTCTTTGCTTCTGATCCTTGCATTCAGTTGTCACAGTTAGTAGCACATGACTGTGAGATCCGTGATGATTGTCATGATGGCAAAAATGAACAGCTCTTTTCAGAGGCAGAATTAGTATCTGGCTCAGGTCCTTTAGGGGTTGAATTTTCTTCAGATATTTCTTCAACTGTTATTGATTTGGATTCTAAAAAATTTAACAACGATATGATTAAGATTCATACCAATATCTTGAATTCAAAAGCTTATAATTTTCAACTTTGTCTTTATCCAGTGTCTTCTAAATTGAATGTTCACTTTTTTCAAGAGTGGTTAGTTAATTATTCAGATAAGAATGTCTGTCAATTTTTGCAGTATGGTTTTCCTATCAATTATTTGGGGAAAAATGAGCATACCAACAAAATTGTTTCTAATCACAAAGGTGCTACAAATTTTTCTGAAGATCTTGACAAATATATTATCACTGAATTGAATCATCAAGCTATTATTGGCCCTTTTACCCATAATCCTTTTTCTGTCAATGCTCATTTTAATCCTCTTAATACTGTTCCCAAGAAGAATTCTGTTGAAAGAAGAGTTATTTTAGATCTGAGTTGTCCAAATGGTTATTCTATAAATGAGGGTATTCCAAAATCTAATTATCTTGGAGATACAGTTGAATTAAAATATCCATCCATTGATGATTTAGTTAATTTAATTGGGATAAAAGGAAAAAATTGTCTTCTTTTTAAAAGAGATTTAAGTAGAGCTTACAGACAAATTCCTATTGATCCTGGTGATATACATTTGGTAGGCTTTTCTTGGAAAGGTTTACTATATTTTGATGTGGTCCTTTCTATGGGGCTTCGATTGGCAGCTTATATTTGCCAAAGAGTTACAAATGCTGTCAGTTTCATTTGCAAACAGTTTGGGATAGAAATTATCAATTATCTGGATGACTTTGCAGGAGCTGAGACTTCTGAAAAAGCTCTGGGAGCTTACACTGATTTGTTGCATATTTTGGATAGTTGTGGTTTAGCTGAGTCAAGAAACAAAGCTTGTCCTCCTTCTGCTCAAATGGTTTTTCTCGGAATTTTGTTTGACACACATTCTTTAACACTTCAGATTACTCAAGATCGAATTCAGGAGATCTTAGAATTGGTTAATTTTTGGTTATGTAAGGATTATGGTATTTTAAGGGAGGTTCAGTCTTTATTAGGAAAACTTCATTTTGTTGCTTCTTGTGTGAGACCTGGTAGGATTTTTGTCTCCAGATTATTGCGTTGGCTCAGATCCTTCAAAGATAATATTCATCTGTCTTTGAGAATTCCAAATTATGTACATAAAGATTTACAGTGGTGGTTGCTTTTTCTACCCACATACAATGGGGTGTCAATGATGAATTTTATTGATTGGTCATCTCCTGATTCTACCATTGCTTCTGATGCTTCAAAGTCTGGCTGTGGAGGAGTATGTGGTTTGGAATTTTTTCATAGGTCGTTTCCAGAATTTATTCAGAAGAAAAATCTTCATATCAATGAACTTGAGCTCCTAATCATAGTTGTGTCTTTGAAATTATGGGGCAAACAATTGATTGGGCATAGAGTGATTTTCAATTGTGATAATTCTACTTCGGTGCTGGTTCTGAATAAAGGTGCTACAAGAAATAATTTTTTACAAGAGTGTTTAAGAGAAATTTGTTTTTATGCAGCCATGTATCAGTTTGAAGTGCGAGCTTGTCATATCAGTGGTAAGGAAAACAGATTGCCAGATTATCTCTCGAGATGGAATAATAGTGTTGATTATTCCTTGAAATTTTTTCAGGCAATTGAAGTTGACATGAATGAGACTACTGTCCCTGATAGTTTGTTTTCTTTTGATCATAACTGGTAATTTTGTATTTTTCACAGATTTGGAATTGGAACTGTTGAAGAAGGAGGTTAAAGTTTCGATGTCCAAAGCCTTTGCAGAAGGGACTTATAAGAATCTTAAATTGCAATGGAGAGCTTATTTATTGTTTTGTACATATTTTGTTTTGATGCCTTTTCCTGCAGAGCTATCTACACTTCAGATGTACGTGCAGTTTTTGAGTCGTTCTTTTAAATCAGTGGATTCAATTAAGAGTTATTTGAGTGGTATTAAAACCTTACATATTTTGTTGGATTTTAGTATTCACCATTTTAATTCCTTTGAACTTAAACTTACCCTTAAGGGCCTAAGTAGATTAAATCCCCATTGTGTTCGTCAAGCATTACCTATTACACCATCAATTTTAATTGAAATTTATTCAATATTGGATCACCAGAATCCTCTTCATTGTTCTTTTTGGAGTTTATTCCTTCTTGCATTTTTCCTCATGATTAGGAAATCGAATTTAGTACCAAATTCGACTTCTACTTTTAATCCACAGCATCAGCTCACCAGGGGTGATATTGCATATAGTAGTGATCTTCTTTTGGTAACTATTAAATGGTCAAAAACTATTCAATTTGGTAATAAAATTTTGAAGATCCCAGTTTTGGCTATTCCTGATTCTTGTTTGTGTCCTGTTAAAGCTTTCAAATGTATGTTGGACTTGGTTCCTGGTATATCTTCTGATCCTTTATTTATACACAAATTTAATTCCCACCCTATTACATATCCACAATTACATAAATTTATTAAGTTTGCTATCGCTTCTATAGGTTGGGATAGTACCTTGTATTCTTCTCATAGTTTTAGAAGAGGTGGGGCTTCTTGGGCTTTTCAAGCTGATGTGCCTGGTGAGCTTATTCAACTTATGGGTGATTGGTCCAGTGATTCCTACAAAAAATACTTGCATTATACTTTGAAAGACAAATTTTTTATTGCCAAAAAAATGAGAGATTTAATCTCTGATACTGATTTTTAAATTTTCCTACACGTTTTCTTTTTCAGCTAAAGTTTCCAGGAACGTGGCTATCATTTCCGATTGAATTTGCAAGTATGTTACTGACATTTATGACACTAAAGTGATAGCTCATCCAGGAATTTCTATTTCGGGTATAACTTATCTTATCAGCTCTGGTAAACTTCAAATAGACAATTTTTCTCACATTATTTATCATGTAGGCACCAATGATATTGAAAAGAAATCAATAGAAATGATTTCATCTGCCTTTATGAGCTTGATTACTGTCTCTAGACGTTTTTCACCAGCCAAAATTATTTTTTCCTCTATTTTACCTCGATCTAAAGACTTTTCCTTTTTAGGGCAAAAGGTTATTACCTTAAACACCAAATTGGAACAACTCTGTTTGGAGAGACATGTTCAGTTTTTAAAATCTTATAGATCTTTTTTGAAATTTGGAAAACCCAGAAGTGAATTATTTTCCGAGAGAGACGGTCTTCATTTGAATTTTGAAGGAACCAGGCGTCTCAGAGCCTTTTTCATTCAAATTATTAATAGATTGGCTCTATAATTATGCTTAGCAGATTGTATTTCATGTACATTCTTTTCTTGTTTTGCAGATTTCGCCTGTTTCTTACATAGTTGCTACGGCATCTATGGGATTTTGGAGAGAGAGGGGCCTTAGTCATGTGCTTCCCAACTCCTTGGTTTTTTACAGGTGAAGTTATGTTGACTGTTGGTATGTACGGATTTTATTTGCTTAGCATTGCATGATTCTTCTTGCATGTAATTTCCGTTTTGGCCAAACCATCTCTCTTGGAAGGTTCAATTTTGCTTCTGGGTGCATAGTCATAATTCTTTTACTCCTCTCCCTTTTTGGTGGCCTTTGGCTTGGCGGTCCTTTTATATACATTAGATTGTTTATCCAAGTGGATATATTTGGCTCTTGCTCCTTTATCAGTGGCTATGTCACTTCCTGGGGGTAATAGCAATTTATTTCTATTTGGTATAACTTTAGGTATGTAAGGTAATTATTCCTTACTTCAGCTTATATTTATATATATATTGAAACAAATTATGTTCCTAGTCTAGATTTTCCGACATGTAATAGTGTGTATAGTTGTGCATGTTTATTTATAGTATCTTTCGTGTTCATTTTATTTATTTCTGCTTGTTTAATGTCCTGCTAGATTATATAATTGATATGCATGTGAGTTAATTAGAGTGATTGCTTATCAATTTTCATTGTTTCCTTTGCATGTTGTGAATCTTGTGTCATCGTTGATTGTACCATGCATTTATATGCATTCTGGTTTCTCTGAACCTGCATGTGTATGTCCTGATCTATCATTCTTCTACCTCAATAAACTATATTAACTTTATTTGATTTTGTTATAACCCAAATTGTAATTATCAGTCAGATGTTAACTGATGAAGGGCCAAACAAAGAATGATTAATGGCGTCAATTTCTGGACGTCCTTGACACTGCGCATGCGCAGTAGAGGTGAAGTATGGAGGGCCATTCAGGACATGTTTTCTTTGGTTTTAGATGCAAATTTTGGGGATTGGGGGGCAAATTTTGTGTTTGGCCCTATATTTTTAAGAGTTAGCACCAGCTATGTCTGGGTCATTGGTACAGTATAAAAATATCAGTCCTACCTAGCTATTATGACCCATTAGACAGTATTATATATACTATGGTTCATTTCAAAGAATGTTCCATAAAAAAAACTTGAATATAAACGAATTATGTTGAGAATGGATATTTTAGTCAACTTTAGGAGAAAATTGTTGGACAATTTTTTTCCGTTTAATATCGGACACCCATCCCCATCCTCAAGTCAGTTTTTGGTGAAATTCTCCAATATTTTTCATATTAAGGGGGTAACTTTTGTTAATAATGCTACTAAATGGGTTTTTGTGGCCAGTTGGTGACAAATGATGCAATAACACTAAAAAAGGAAAACAAATGCATTAACTGTTTACGCCCATTTTTTTGGCACTTGAAATCCCCACCTATATCCATGCAATTCACACACACACACACCCGCACCCCCATTGCACAATTTGTAAATTATGTAGATGGCTGAGGATTATATGTTAGGTAAAGGGTTAAAGTATGAGTTTCATAGCCAGAAAAATTATTTTTAAAAGGAAACTGTGGGAGTTTAATGGTAAAAAAAAATTAATCGGAAAAAAGGATCTTGAACTGTTATAGGTGTATGTCTGTGTTGGTTAGTGTTTTCGGATAGTCTCAACACAGAAACTCAAAGTACCAAAGCTCTGGTTTTCAGCCAAATTCTGGCTAGCCACAAAAAGCTGAAAAGACATCATTAAAAACTACAGCTAAGTAAATACTTCTTGCAAGTGATGTGTACTTTTAGGCAACTGTTTAAACATGTCCTGCCCACTTTAAAAGACTACCATCAGACACTGGTTACAAGGTAATGTTTTACCAGTAAAATGGTACAAATTTAACCTAGTAAACAAGCACTGCAGCACTTCCCAGGATTCCCACAGGAAGAGTTATCTGTTATGGTTTGGGGGAAAAAATACTATTAAGAAAATCGATATTCTTAAAGATATTAATTACAAGATACAGTACGAGTGGGTTACCAAAAGAACACCTGCAAGAGTGAGGTTTCCACCCAGATAATCAGTCTTAAATTCTGTGAAAAAAGTAAACAGAGCACAAGCAAAATTTCTACTAATGAACCAGTGATGATAGTTATTATCTCAGTTGGATGTTTTAGTGGTGATACGCAATCAGCATACTTTATTTTGTCGGCGTTCCAATGAATAAAGGATTAACAACCTAAAAATATCATTTTCATTTTAAAGTGAAATTAATTCTCCACTGGGATAATGGAAAAGAGAGAATCTTTCTGAAACCTTATTTCATTTCTTCTGAAATCAGAATATTTTGGACAAATTTATTGCTGAAGTTAATAAAACATAAAAAAAAACAGAGAAAAGTGATGAAATCTCTTTGTTGACAGTTGCTGTCCGACACCCTTGTAAAATGAATACATCAAGAAATAAGTAGAAATGTACAAACCATCAATGTTGTTGTTGGAAGCATCAATATCTTCTAATGCACTGTTATCAGGTAGGTTACCCATTGGAGGCCTGGTAACAAGAGAGGTATCATACTGAACAATAGTTGCTGAGGGAACCTGCATCCTTGGATACCTACCAGAACCTGAAATGTGAAATGAATGGATCATTATTTATTTATTTATTTATTTATTTATTTATTTATTTATTTATTTATTTATTTATTATAAGGTCACATATTTCAGCACAATGCCTAATCATGACTGCAACATAGAAATTATTATAGAGGACTTCCACCACAAGCATTGGAGACTGGGTTCTATTTTACAAGTAAAACAGAGCTTGTTTACCACTGTAAGCACTGCTTCATGTCCAAGGGTTTCCATTGGGGTTGCTACTGGATAAAACATTTACTAAGTGTTTAACCCTTTACCTAACAAGAAGGACGCCAACGCCCTATAGCTCACCAACATTCCTCTTTGATAGTAACTTTGGCAAACACAAGAACTGTATCAAACAGGCTCATAACATGTGACAAAGCTTACCTAAACACAACCTCTTAAAAGTAAAACACAGAAACTGACATAAACACTAAGTCAAACATGAAATTCTGAGCTAAACAGAAAACAAAACGCAAATAAAAATGTCAAGAAAAATGTTTAAAATGCAGGGTATGAGGGGGTTAATCATGGAACAATGATACTGAGGAACATGTATGATGAATATAAGTGCCATGGGAAGAAAAGGAACACAGCAGCTGACCTAAACACTAAGTTAAACATGAAAGTCTGAGCTAAACAGAAAACTAAACGCAACTAAAAATGTCAAGAAAAAATGTTTAAAATGCAGGGTATGAGGGGTTAATTAATCATCGAACAATGATACTGAGGAACATGTATGATGAATATAAGTGCCATGGGTAGAGAAGGAGCACAGAAGCTGACCTAAACACTTAGTTAAACATGAAATTCTGAGCTAAACAGAAAACTAAACGCAACTAAAAATGTGAAGAAAAACGTTTAAAATGCAGGGTATGAGGGGTTAATCATGGAACAATGATACTGAGGAACATGTATGATGAATATAAGTGCTATGGGAAGAGAAGGAGCACAGCAGCTGACCTAAACACCAAGTTAAACATGAAGTTCTGAGCTAAACAGAAAACTAAACGCAACTAAAAATGTCAAGAAAAATGTTTAAGCAGCTGACCTAAACACTAAGTTAAACATGAAATTCCGAGCTAAACAGAAAACTAAACGCAACTAAAAATGTCAAGAAAAATGTTTAAAATGCAGGGTATGAGGGGTTAATCATGGAACAATTATACTGAGGAACATGTATGATGAATATAAGTGCCATTGGAAGAGAAGGAGCAAAGCAGCTGACCTAAACACTTAGTTAAACATGAAATTCTGAGCTAACAGAAAACTAAACGCAACTAAAAATGTCAAGAAAAATGTCTAAAATGTAGGGTATGAGCACAGCAGCTGACCTAAACACTTAGTTAAACATGAAATTCCGAGCTAAACAGAAAACTAAACGTAACTAAAAATGTCAAGAAAAATGTTTAAAATGCAGGGTATGAGGGGTTAATCATGGAACAATGATACTAAGGAACATGTATGATGAATATAAGTGCCATGGGAAGAGAAGGAGCACAGCAGCTGACCTAAACACTTAGTTAAACATGAAATTCCAAGCTAAACAGAAAACTAAAAGCAACTAAAAATGTCAAGAAAAATGTTTAAAATGCAGGGTATGAGTGGTTAATCATGGAACAATGATACTGGGGAACATGTATAATGAATGTAAGTGCCATGGGAAGAGAAGGAGCACAGCAGCTGACCTAAACACTAAGTTAAACATGAAATTCCGTGCTAAACAGAAAACTAAACGCAACTAAAAATGTCAAGAAAAATGTTTAAAATGCAGGGTATGAGGGGTTAATCATGGAACAATGATACTGAGGAACATGTATGATGAATATAAGTGCCATTGGAAGAGAAGGAGCACAGCAGCTGACCTAAACACTTAGTTAAACATGAAATTATGAGCTAAACAGAAAACTAAACGCAACTAAAAATGTCAAGAAAAATGTCTAAAATGTAGGGTATGAGGGCTTAAATCATGGTAAAATGATAATAATCATCATATGGCAGCATTATAAAAGCCATGATATGGAAAGAGGGCGATTAAGTGACCGAAACAGAAACTTTAACATTATTGGACGCTGATGCTGACGCCGACGCCACCCGATCGAGCCATGCCATAAGCTCACACAACTAAAGTTGGTGAGCTAAAAATCGCAATTTAACCCTCTGCACTCTGATGTCAAAATGGCATGGTTTTCAGCAGCAAATTTTGCCCATAATGCAGTTTGATATTTAACCAATTATACCTTTTTTGACAGAGCTCAAAGAGCTCTGTCATACAAGATATAATTGGTTAAATTCATAGTTGGAAAAGAGAAAAACTGAGTGACTGGAGAAAATTTTGTTGCACTACCAGTGTTTTAGGGGTTAAGTTTGATTTTGCTTTAAATTTTTACCTCCAAAACATACCTTTTGACCATCATTCATACAAGCTCTTCAGCTCGTTCAATTATGGGGGTCATAAGCTTTTTTTTTTTTAAACAAAAAATGAAAAAGTTTTGATATTCAAGAAATTGTTTTGGAAGTCCAAGTTACAATGAAATCACTTCATAAAAACAACCTATAGACTGTACTAAAAGAATCTAGGTCAGGCGGCAGTAATGGCTGACCGATCATGACCAAAATAGGGACAGTCTCATCTAGACATTATACCAAGTTATCCTTCTAAGTTACAATGAAATCTCTTCATAAATATGAACTGTAGACTGTGCTAAACAAATCTAGGTCACGTGCCTGTGCATCCATCACAGTTAACCAATCACGGCCAAAATAGGACGTTCTCATCCAGACATTATACCGAGTCATCATACCAATTTACAATGAAATCCCTTCCTAGATGAAACCTGTAGACTGTGCTAAAGGAATCTGAGTAATGAGCCCTGCTGCCGTCAAGGTTGACTGAACCTGACCAAAATAGGAAGTTCTCATCTAGACATTATAAGGAGTCATCCTACCAAGTTACAATGAAATCCCTCCATAAATATAACCTGTAGACAGTGATAAAGGTTTTTGGATTTCGGGCCTGTGCAGTCATCATTGTTGACCCATTGCAACCAAAAGAGGACATTCTCATCTACACATGACATCGAACCTGCAGATGAAATTTTGTGATGATCGGACAGGAACTATTGGGTGTAGAAATCCTTTCATAAAAACAACCTGGAGACAGTGCTAAAGGAATCTAGGTCATGAAACCAGGCAGCGGTAACGGCTAATTGCAAGCTGTAGACTGTGAAAAACAAATCTAGGTAATATGCCCTGCGACCATCATGGTTGACTGAACCTCACCAAAATAAGACGTTCCCATCTAGACATTATACTGAGTCATCCTACCAAGTTACAATGAAACCCCTCCATAAATACGACCTGTAGACTGTGCTAAAGGTTTTCGGGTTTCAGGCTCACCCAGCCATCACGTTTGACCGATCATGACCTAAAGGGGACGTTCTCATCTAGACATCGCTTTCAACGTGCATATGAAATTTTATGTTGATCAGATAAGAACTATGGGGTGTAGCCTGTGCTAAGGAAAATGTGAACAGACTGACTGACTCACAGACTTCCGCACATGTGATGGCAATAGCTTATCTTGACTTTGTCAAGTTAAGCTAAAAACTAAAATATTAACTCAACAATATGACTACTGTACTTAGTGGCATATCTGCCTTTTGGAGAATAACTCCTCGCATGCTGCTGGAAGCTATTCTTGCCCAGGACATGAATTCTCTCGCCATTGAAACTAGTATAATTGGGCTCATTTAACCAAATTTCTCCCCTTCAACAGAATTTACTTTTTGGTCAAAGATTTTTTGAGTCAAATTTAGATGAATTTTACATCAAATGTAGGCTAGATCTGATGAAAAATATTTTGAAAATATTCAGCTAGATGAGAGTTAAGAGATTGGACCCATTTTTACCAGTTTTCAACATTTAGTGGGAAGTATATATAGCTTATCCCTTTCAGGCCTAGACCATTTCCTAAATTTTTTCAGCACTCTGACAGGTATTTTGGTACAGAAGGGAAGCTCAATGCAATAAGGGATCATATTTTCTGAACTATTTTTTGATGGTGAAAAAAACTGAAATTTTTAGATAATCCAAAATTTGGGGTGCAAATGTTTTCTTCAGATCCCCTTTACTTCCTATAAAGAGCTTCCTCTGAATGCTGGTTTCTGTGGAAACTTGCAGGACACTTTCACAGTACCTTGGCATTTGTTTCCAAATTTTATTATTTTAAAGTTTACATTGGTACTAAAATCTTACAGCAGCCAAAATGATGATGCAGAAGGGCCTGAGAAACATATTATTATATTTTTTAGGAGTAGCATGCAAAAATACTTTTAACTTGAAAAGGGAAATTACTCTGCCAAAATGAGCCTGGCCAAGCTAAAAATATCAGGTTCACAGGTTCCCATGATGGTTAATCTCTGCGCTAAGTTTTAACAAGAAGGACGCCAACGCCCTATAGCTCACCAACATTCCTTTTGATAGTAACTTTGGCAAACACAAGAACTGTATCAAACAGGCTCATAACATGTGACAAAGCTTTCCTAAACACAACCTCTTAAAAGTAAAACACAGAAACTGACATAAACACTAAGTTAAGCATGAAATTCTGAGCTAAACAGAAAACTAAACGCAACTAAAAATGTCAAGAAAAATGTTTAAAATGCAGGGTATGAGGGGTTAATCATGGAACAATGATACTGAGGAACATGTATGATGAATATAAGTGTCATGGGAAGAGAAGGAGCACAGCAGCTGACCTAAACACTAAGTTAAACATGAAATTCTGAGCTAAACAGAAAACTAAACGCAACTAAAAATGTCAAGAAAAATGTTTAAAATGCAGGGTATGAGGGGTTAATCATGGAACAATGATACTGAGGAACATGTATGAGGAATATAAGTGCCATGGGAAGAAAAGGAGCACAGCACCTGACCTAAACACTTAGTTAAACATGAAATTCTGAGCTAAACAGAAAACTAAATGCAACTAAAAATGTCAAGAAAAATGTCTAAAATGTAGGGTATGAGGGGTTAAATCATGGTAAAATGATAATAATCATCATATAACAGCATTAAAAAAGCCATGATATGGAAATAGGGCGAATAAGTGACCTAAACAGAAACTTTAACATTATTGGACACGTACGCTGACGCCGACGCTGACGCCGACCGATCGAGACATTCCATAAGCTCACACAACTAAAGTTGGTGAGCTAAAAAACGTGACCAAATAAGCACAAACAAAACTATGAAGGTGGCAAAAATACTCTAAGTTGAAAAAGAGCAATAAATCTGCTACAATACATCTGACTCATCTCAAAATCACAGGTGTACAGGATTCCATGCTAGTGAAACTATGTGCCAAGTTTGAAAAAAACATTGACATGAAAATGAAGGAATACAAGCTTAAGACACATTTGTGGCCATGGAAAACAATTTTCTGAGTCAAAAATGGCCAAAAAATGTAATAACTCTGCCAAAATGAGTCTGGGCCATGGAAGACAAATTCTTGGTAGAAAAGGGCCAAAAATGGCACCAACTCTTCCAAAATAAGTGTTACTGATCTCAAAGTCGCAGGAGCACAGATTCGCTTACTGGTTAATCTCTGTGCCAAGTTCTAACAAAATACCCCAAAGGGCCTAAAGCCCTACTGCCAAAGGCCCATTGATTCTTCACAAAGTGATTTAAATATTTTATTAAAAAATAATTCATCACTTATTATATTTTTTTTCCACTGACTGGGGCTGTGGTTTGAGAGAACAAGCACTGCTAAACAACTGAGAGTTCCCACAAAGAAATTGCATTATTACAAATAATTCATAGAAGCAAAAAGTTAAAAAATTTATAGTAATTTATATATTTTTTATACTTACCAATGACCCAGACATAGCTGGTGCTAACTCTTAAAATATAGGGCCAAACACAAATTTTGCCCCCCAATCCCCAAAATTTGCATCTAAAACTAAAGAAAACATGTCCTGAAAGGCCCTCCACACTTCGCCCCTACTGCGCATGCGCAGTGTCAAGGACGTTCCGAAATTGGCGCCATTTATCATTCTAATAACCAGTGCCTGGTAAGCGCTATGTACTCAGCGGGGAGGCAAGAGTTCCCAACTCCTGGGAGGGCCATCCCCGTCTGGGTCATTGGTAAGTATAAAAAATATATAAATTACTATAAATTTTTTAACATTTTTATACTGTACCAATGACCCAGACATAGCTGAATAGTAAAAAGGCTGGAGGGCCAAGGACATAGAGCAAAATGGAATACGCTCAATAAAATAAAATAGAGTCATCCCCTGTAGGGAAAAGAAGTAATAGGCCTTACATGTATCTTTCTTATTTATGATAAATTAGAAAGATACAACACCTTCCAAAAATTGAGCTTCATACATCCATGTACTCTATTAATATCCAATAATCCTTATACTAATAATTTTTAAAGTAAGCCAATAATAAAGTAAGTCTAGAGAATAGAGACTCTTATACTTCTAAAAGTGTGTGAGAATTGCATAATCATGTCCGTTGACATATGCAATATTCAAAAGCTATACTTTAAAAACTAAGACTTGAATGAATTTTATAAACTTAAACTTCTCACTAAACAACCATCCCAATAACAGCTCAGAATTACTAACTCCGGAGGAGGTATCCCCTTGTTTTCATAGTAAAAACAGGTGACCCAAGGGAACACCCTCCCCCCCCCTTTTTCTTGCCCTGGGTCAATTAGCCCAGAGCGAAGAGGGCAGCCGAACGGAGACACTGCCGAAACAGACAGCCTACCTAGCTATAGTAGCAACTGTTAAGTGAATGACATTCTGAGCAGTAGATAATAGACCTAACAATAGAGGCCTCCAGAAATGGACTCGATATTTCTGAGATAAAATTCATGAATGGATGGCTGAGCGCAATGAGCAGCCTTCAAAAATCTATAATAGCAACACTATTAATGTAAGCCCAAGAAGTAGAAGAACTCTTACTGCATGAGCCGAAATCTTAAGCACAACTGCTAAGCTAATGATATACCATAAGCAGTACGCTAGTTAATAGAATCCATTAACAATAAAATGGAGCGTAACGTCCTTCTACTAGACATCAAAGACAGAAGAAGCTTACGCCCTTGTAATAAACAGATATCTGTTTATAAATACATAAACTGTACCCGGAAAGAGTAAAGGCCTATGCCCATACGAAGACGGAAGGACCTTAAAATAATAGGTTCCGGATAATAGGAGCCTAACTCTCATGCAACAATCCAACCTAAATAGTAACGGAAGTATTGATTCCGAAACTATGAAAGTGAAAATCATTCATCGATAGTGCATGAAACTCACTGACTCTACAGTAAAAAAGAAACCAACAGAATTACTGTCTAAAAGGTCAGAATTTGAAAACTACTGTTTCCAGAGGCTCAAATGATTACTTAGCTAAATAAGAACCGAAGTTAAAATCCGTATAGGAATTTAATCTAAAGATTCTAAGTCTATTTATCAAAAAGTTACTAACTGACTTAGATAAAGAGACAAAAGACTCAATTGTAAACTATAGTAGAGTGCATAGGTATGAGGTAACATAAACCTATAACCTAAATAACACAGGCTGCAGTAGATCTTGTGAAACAAGTATACTAAAAAATAGCAATGAGTAGTATGGAGGGATCAACCATATGAACATAATGATCCCTACACCACGACGGAAGAGCCTCCACTTTAGTCGCATAGAATAGCGAAGAAGAGGATCTCCTATAGTAAGAAATCGCGTCCAAAGCTCATCCAGTACAGTTTTTACAATGCAATACGGACCACACAACGGAATACATGAAGGTTGCGACCTTGCTGGTTGTGATAAAGATGACACGATTTACCCAGTGAAAAAAGATCCTCACATAGAGGAAGATTTCACGTTAAGATCCACAGTAGACAAGAGAGTAAATTACTCATGATCTCTGTGAAGATAGAGATGCTATCAACAGAAATGTATTGTGGTTGTTTATCTTAGCAATACCTGCTAAAACAACAGCGCCGGAGGATACGCGTATCCTATCATTCCGTCCTATAGATCAATAGAGCGTTAACAGTATTAGCTCAGAGATCTGGACAAGCCAACACATACGTCTGCAATTGATTAGCAAGCTGTGTCATAAATAAAACATCATTGGGCGCTCCCATAGATAGCAAATCTGATTAAATACTTGTTTGTTGAGAGTCCATTCTGACAGCAACAAGCGACCCGTAAGAGAACGGGAGTGCGATAAAACAATCAGACGACCCAGAATATGACGGACCAAAACTGAACTTGGTGTACTATAACCAACAGACGGATTCTTTCCATTAAATTGAATAACGGAAACGAAAGAGTGCCTCCCTGGTTCCGGAGATACGCCACTACTGTCGAATTAAAGGACAGGAATTTGGGCATGCGTTTCTGAATAATGTTCATGCAATGACATAAAGCAAGCCTAAAAAACATTATTCCGCGGAAGTTAAACTGATAGCTAAAAGACTGCGGAACCCAAAGACCCTGGCACTTCGAATCCGTAGGGATCAGTATATATCCCAATCTGTTTGACTGGCAACCGTCATAACAGCCACACTCGGGTCCGGCAACTGCGGCGGCACTCTCTGAGTAAACCACCGAATGTTTGCCCCAGTCTGAATCTCCTGTAACACTAGATAGACAAGAGAATGTATAAATCAAGCAATTCATGGATTGCCGGAAAGTTGCCGTCGAAGAGAAGCTCCTCCGAGAACGAAGCAACTCTGAGAGAGTTCTTAACCTACTATCCACGCGTGGATGTAGCTAGGGCTGCATCACGTCTAACCAACTCCAATCAGCCACTGAAGGGCAGAGTTATACGTGAACAAACTACTGCCCTCAAAAGAAATTACATTGAGAATAATATCCCGTAAATCTTTTCTTGAAGACGTAATGATAACGCCTCAGTAAGGCGGATTACGTATAATAAAGCGTCTAAATTAAGTCTACTATACATAATGTCGTTCCCAACATTGAAATTGGAAAAGACATAAACGCGAAAAAGAATATATGCAGTCTTTAATCACCGTCTAGACGCATATGAACTCTCGGTATGCCCTGCTCTGCCAAAATAAACTACATGTAAAAAAGATAAAATGGCAGAAATGAGCCACGCGGACAAGAAACTAAACTATCATGCTTAGTAGCAGGCTTGTATATATATATAAATATATAGCGTCGAAAAATAAAACACATGTTGTAATGACAATATTGGACTGCGTCGGTAAGTCAGGGACAAAGTCCCTGTACAGATCGAAAAATCCGAGTCCAATGACGCTATAAGTCTCTTATCCAAGATCCCAGCAATGAAGTCCGAAAAATAATCACTGGAAGAAATGCCAGAAGATATGAAAGGCATCTTCCGATACTACTAAAGGGAAAACTCGAAATCTTTCGAATCCCTTTCGCCATCCTGTCGGACCCTATAAAGCGTTCGGTCGTCCGTAGCTTGATGCAACCGCGGACCGCACCGACCCAGCGCCGTCGGATAATTCCTGATTCGACCGAGAAACCGTCAATTGCTGGGATGCTGCGAAACAACTGTGCTAACTCGGATAGCACGTCCGTCACTGAGGCCTGAGGAGCAGCGGTCTTACGATGCATTGCCGCAGGAAGCTCCGAGATCGTTACCCCGTGCATACTTCCAATATGCGAGCGAACGGAGTGTATAGGCCTCGTGTCCCTTGGCTACCGGATGGCGCGACCTATTCGCTGTGGAATCACTGAATGCCGAAACTGATCGGATACTCGAGGTCACGTAGCCAATGTGCGGTCGTGTGCCCTGCTGTGAGGATGAGGAAGCATTAAAGACAGTCTCTCGGACTGTCAATATAACGGAGCGTCCCGAGCAACGGACATATGCTCCGAATGTAAAATATCTGAACCACAACATGCGGTCCCCTATGTTGTTGGCTTCCTCCGATCTGTCCTCAATCTGCCGTCACTGGGTGAGTACTAAAGTAATTAAAGTGCTCGCATCACCCAAATCTCCTTCCTAGACCGCAACGGACGAACCCGGCAGCCAAACCATTCGATGAATGTACGCTACACCGGGTGAGCTAGCGAATGTCACTCCGTAAGCGATAGACATATTCCATGAGCACTTATTGCCGCTAACTCTTCATTAACTATGACGACAGAGGCACACTTTTGAAAGACATCTCCATAACTCTTCGAACAAGAAACCAGAAATGCTTGGATAGCAAGCATAAAATAATAATATATATAGCGTCGTTCAATAATTCGATAGTTCGTGTGACATTATTGGACTATGTCGGAACTGAGGGACGATGTCCCTGAACCGAACAAAAAATTTCTAAGTCCACCGACGCTATCAGTTTCTTATCCGGCATCGCAGCATATGTTGTTCCGAAAGGGAAAGCTTGAAATCCACCGAATCCCTTTCGGTATCCCGTCGGACCGGATGAAAATTTTCGGACGTCCGTACCCGCTTCCGCGGAGCGTCCCGACCCAGCATCGTCGGATAAAATATATGCGACAGATTCAGTTGATGCTGGGATGCTGCGATAAACTGTGCTATTAAGGAAAGCACGTCCGTTCCCGAGGCCTGTGCAGTAGCGGACTTACGATGCATTGCCGCTGGAAGCTCCGTGTACGTTGACTCCCGCACACTTCCTATGCGAACGTCCGGAGTCTGCAGGCCTCGAGTCCCCGGCTACCGACCCAGCGCTGTCGGATAAATCTCGATCCGACACCGTTTCTGTCGGCTGCTGGGATGCTGCGATAAGCTGTGCTATGTGCACAAGAATGTCCGGCGTTGAGACCTGCGGAGGCGCAGACTATCGCTGCTTCGCCGAGGGCAGCTCCGCATTAGATGGCTCCCGCATACTTTTCCTATGCGAACGTCCGGAGTCCATCGGTCTCGAATCCCTGGCTGCCGGATGGTGTGACCTGGTCGCCGAAGAATCCTTGATCGGCGAAGCTGGTAATATATCGGCGGTCACGCAGCCAAGGTGCGGTCGTGTGCGCTGACGAGAAGAGGAAGCCTTAGCAGTCTCAGCGGACTGCCTATACAACGGAGCGTCCCGAGCGACGGACGTATGCTCCGCTAACGACACATTTGTACCACAACATCTGGGGCCAGATGTTGTTGAACGAGAGAGGGGCCTCTCTCGCTTGCCGTCCGGATGGACCGGAACGAGCTATGAACCGGACTAAAAGGCTTCCTCCGTTCTCCCTCCGATCCGCCGTCACTGGGAGTGCATTAAGTTAATTTTATAGTGCTCGCATCACCCCAAAATTCCTTCTAGACCGCAACGGACGAACCCGGCTGCCGAACCATTCGGTGAATGGACGCTACACCGGGCGAGCTAGCGGACGTCAAAGGCCGTCGAACCTACTAGGGTCCTCTTAGGCAATTGGCGTATTACATGAGCACTTTTCCGCTAGCCCTTCATTAATTGTGACGACGGAGGCACACTGTTGGAAGACATCACAGATACATCACCCTAATCTTGATCGTCTGAAATAGAAATTGATAAAGTAGAGTGACCCTGCGGGGAAAGGACCGGAGTGTCCAAATCCCCAACAACATACCGTGACATACGCTTCCCATATTGTCATCGAAATCATACGATACAGAACAGGAGTTAATGCGAGTACACTGACCACATATAGAATGATAATAAGGTCAGAGGAAGACTTCCTCTTAAAACAATTGATCAATATCCTTTCAATGTGAAAAGAAAACAAGTCCTGGTACTCGCACTAACCCCTGGCAATCAAAATACATAATAATAATATGATCCATTAATATAGAAAAAATAATTGAAATCAAAATATTTTGAAAAAATATTTTTTCAGAACAGCCCAAGTTTCTGAAAAGTAACGTTGAGCCCCAATGGATCCCAAGCCTAAGTGTGGACAAAAAATTTTAAAAATATTTTAAACAATTTATTCAACACTTACGAACAATAATAATGTATCTAGTTATGATTAAAATAACATAAAGATATTATTATTTAGAAATCCCCCCCCCACACAGAGGGCTGTTGTAAATGTAAACAATGAGTGTAAAAACACTAAAATAAGACTCCAGGCACCCAGGCCCGAAATCAGTTACCAAAAATACACCATCTGATGCAAAACAGAGACTTCCAGGGAAGAAACTGCAGAACATCAGATGGTAGATGCAGAACACAACGCCTAACCACCCGTAGGTGAAGACGTAAACATGGGGAAAGAACAGAATTCATTCTGTTATTCAGCTAAAACTCCCAAGAAATTTTAGTAATAATAATTACAGAAACTATGCCAAAAGCATGGGAGAATAGCAAGGGGGAACTTAAAGGACAGGGAGAGAGGAAAAACACTTGAAAAAACAGTGTAACTAAATAATCAGAATGACAACAAAATGGCTGCTGCCTTGAAAATAGGTAACTTAACATAATTTCATTAAAAAATTTTAAGTTACAGCCCTGATAATATTCTGTCACACATTCTTTTCCTCTCCTCCTTTTCTATCCTCCTTAGAATCACCATTTCACTAATATTTATGTGTCTGGCATCATTTAAACTGAGATTTAAAAGCACAAAGATCAGTCAGATGTTAACTGATGAAGGGCCAAACTTAGAATGATAAATGGCGCCAATTTCGGAACGTCCTTGACACTGCGCATGCGCAGTAGGGGCAAAGTGTGGAGGGCCTTTCAGGACATGTTTTCTTTAGTTTTAGATGCAAATTTTGGGGATTGGGGGGCAAAATTTGTGTTTGGCCCTATATTTTAAGAGTTAGCACCAGCTATGTCTGGGTCATTGGTACAGTATAAAAATATTACCATGGCATAACGGGGAGTTCGAACCCAAGCGGAGAGAGGTTTCCATTGGCACCAACTGCCTAGCAAAACTATACTAAATCATGCACACCACCCGGCTACCGCCAGAACCTAAAAGTGAATGCTAGTTAACCAAGGATATACAAGGCCAGTAAAGAACACACAGAACACTCAATCTTTTAATTATTCATCAAACAATTGCATTATTTAATTCTACATACTGCACTACATAGAAATCAGCATGCACGTCTCTTTTTCAAATTTCCCGAGTGCCTTAGAATCAAGAGAGGATGCTGGTTTTATTTACAATGGCATAGCGGGGGTTTAACCCACAGAAAGAGAGGTTCCTTTGGCACCAACCACCTAGGAAAACTACTATAACACACACACCACTCGGCCAATAACAGACCCTTAATGGGAATACTAGTTAACCAAGGATGTACGAGGCCAGTACTGTAATGCAGAATGCAGAATTAAATGCTGCAATTTTATGATCAATAATTAAGAAATTGAGTATTCCCTGTGTTCTGTAATGGCCTTGTATATCTCTAGTTAACTAGCATTCCCTTTTAGGGTCTGTCAATGGCTCCAGCAGTGATACCCAATATGAATCCAGGGACTTGATTTGAACAAACTTGAATCTGTCCCCCATAAGGATGCTGAATACTACATATCAAAAGATTCTCACCAGAGATTTTCAAAGAATTACCTTTATATTATACTAAGTTAAAATCCTGGCACCAACAGGGAGCCCGAATTTGAACCCAGGGACTTTATTTGGACAAACTTAAATCTGATTCCCATAAGGATGCAAAATACTAAATATCCAAAGATTTTCAAGGAAGTTCAAAAAAGATTTTTAAAGAACTTCCCCTCATATTATACTGAGTTAACATTTCGGCTCTGATAAGGAGCCCAAATATTAACCCAGGTACTCAGTTTCAAGAAACTTTAATCTGAGCCCCATAAAGATGCTGTATATCAAAAGATTTTAACGGGTGGATCAGCAGAAGATTTTCAAACAATATTCCTCATACTACACTAAGTTAAAATTCAGACTCTCACAGGGAGCTCAAATATCAATCCATGGACTTGATATGATCAAACTTGAATCAGATCCTCTGAAGCTTGTTGTATATCAAATATCCAAAGATTTTGGCTAATGCTTCTGGAAAAGATTTTTCAATTATTGAAAATATGCAGACTCAGCATTTTCTTATTCCCTGTAGCGTACCCTATGATACAAAGGATTGCAATTTGTTTTACCCATTCGATTCTACTGGTCCCTATGATGATTAATTTCCAAAAACAATTCTCAGTTCGATGCAGTTTGGGAAATGTGGCCATTTGAACAATTTTCAATTTTTACCTTGTGGGGTTGAGAAAAATGTTTTTAGAATGAGTCAAGTACTTATGCCCCAATAATGCTACATCCCAAATTTGGTTTAAACTGACCTATCGGTTCTGAAAACAGAAATGATGTGCCTGGCCAAAAATCTTGCCCCCCTCAGAACAACTGAAAATATTACCCCTCAAACATCTCTTGAACAAACTTTAGTATACACCTCAAAAGGAAGCTGACTACTACATATCAAGTTATTCCATTAATTGGATCGTGAGATTTTTTAAAAATTGGGGCAATTAACATGTCAATTTTAACAAAACTGAATTGCCCCTCTCCAGTCATCATTCACATGAAATTTTATTGGAATCGAACCAGCAATTTTGGAAGAGAAGATTCAAACACCACCTTTATGGTAGACACTGGATGAGAACAGATGAAAAGTAATCACTGTAGCTCACCCTGACTTTTCAAGTGAGCTGAAAACACTGACCAGAAAATGGAGGAATACAAGCTCAGACGAAGTTGTGTTCATGGATGACAAATTCTAAGTCAAAAAGGGTAATAACCGCACAATGACATGCCTGATCAATCTCAAAAGAGCAAGTACACAGGTTCTCATGGTGGTTAACATATGTGTTAAGTTTCAAAAATATTGATTCATAAATGATCAAAAAAAGCTTCAGACAATTGTGTCCATAGCCGGATGGATCAACTGATTCCAACTTATCCCTCCCCTCCATCACTCAATTTTGTTGGGAGGGTATAACAAACATGATCTGCATAATCTTAAAATTGCTTTCAAAACAAATTTTCATGGCTATTTGAATTTAGGCTGTCCTCTTAAAGTACTTGGCTGCTTCTCTTATTAAGAAATGTTCAACAAGAACACGTAAATATAAAAACATGTGTATAATGCATAAATTCAAATTTGTTCTGTACCAATGGAACATACCTTTGTTTCGTTCAGCTCTTTCTTTTTCATCAAATGGATTTGGATGTTGTTTGATGGCCTGACCATTTGTAGGTGACTGAAGAAAAAAAAAAAGAAGGTATTTATTAAAATAACACATGGTACCATACAGTGACTAGAGTTTATTTCTTAACCAGATACTTTCTGATTTTTTTCTATACAATTCTTAGAAGACTGAAAACCAACATCTAGTACCGAAAACAAAGATGCAAAAAGCATGTTTGGAGGCCTGCTGGCACATATATCCAGGGGGGATTGATAGGTGCCAATGCACGTCCCCAACAAAATTCTACAGAGTTCTACTTGAGGAACTACCTCCCAATTGTGTTATGAAAATTTTGATAACATGGTTCACTTCACAGTCCTCACTTACCCCGATACATTGTACTCTCTGTGGACCTGTCACAGAGAGTATGGTGTATCAGGGTAAGTTGTTTTAAAACTTTAATGTTCTCATCTGCATGCAGTTTCTGCAAAAAAGCCTAGGACCTGCTTTCATACTTTTTTATAGTGTTGAGTTATAAAACAAGAGGCCCCTGGGGGCCTGAGGGTGCTCACCTGACATGGTAGCCTAAATATCAACCCAGGGAATTGATACCGACAAGTTGCATCTGCCCCACCTCAGAAAAGCTTATACCAAATATCCAAAGATTCTGACCAGTGGATCTAAAAAAAAAGAAGATTTTTAAAGAATATTCCTCATATTGAACTATGTAATAATTCGGGCATACCAAATATCCAAAGATTCTGACCAGTGGATCTAAAAAAAAAAAAGAAGATTTTTAAAGAATATTCCTCATATTGAACTAAGTAATAATTCGGGCTCCCAAAGGGAGCCCAAATATGAACCCAGGGACTTGGCTTGAACAAACTTGAATCTCACCTCTGTAAGGATGCTGTATACCAAATATCAAAAGATTCTGACTGATTTCCCCCCCCCCCCCCCCCCCCCCCCCCCCAGAATGCTGCATACCAGTTATCAAAACATTCTGACGACTGAATCTGAAGAAGAAGATTTTTAAAGAAAATTCCTCATTTTCAAAGGAGTTATAATTCGGGCTCCCACAGTGAGCCCAAATATGAACCCAGGGGCTTGGCTTGCACAAACTTGAATCTCACCCCCCTAAGGATGCTGCATACCAAATATCAAAAGATTCTGATTCGTAGATCTAAAGAAGATTTTTAAAGAATATTCCTCATACTGCACTAATTTAAACATTTGGGCTCCCATAGAGAGCCCAAATATGGACCCAGGAATTTGATTTCAATAAACGTGTGAAACAATCATCCAAAGATGTTATATGTGAAATTTGAAAGCTTTTGGAGCAGTGGTTTGGGAGAAAAGTAGTCTTAAATGTTTTTCTCATTACCCACAGTGTTAAAAAATGCTGACCCAGCACTTTTTCAAAGTCCCGAAAAAGTACCCCATGATAAAACGGATAGAAATTTTTTTTACCATTCCATTCTGTTGGTCCTAAGGAAGCTTCACCAAATAAGAATTCTCAGTGCCGTGCAGTTTTGGAGATATGGGCGTTTTAATTTTTTTAGATTTTTAGCTCCTGCAGTTCCCATGGGGAAATGGGAAAATATGTTTTGGCATAAATTAAGTACATATGACCAAATAAGCCCTCATATCAAATTTGGTTCAAATCAGCCTCTCCGTTTGGAAAATAGAAATTTTGGGAGGGGCAAAAATTTTTGCCTCTCCCATAACAAAGACAAATATAGTTCCTAGAGCTGCTCTTGAACAAATCTGAGTCTACACCTCAAAAGCTGCACACCAAATATCAAGTCTCTGCTACTGCCGGTTCATGAGAAGAAGATTTTTAAGATTTAAGCTCACTTTTTGGGCGTGGCCCTACCGAGGGGCAAGGCAACTTGATTTGGACAAAATCAAAATGTGATGTCATAACAAACTATTATCTCAAATTTAAAATAAATTGGTTCAGCGGTTTTGGAGGAGAAGAAGCAAACACCATGTTCACGGACGCTGGACGACAGGCGACGGATGATTAGTGATCTCTATAGCTCCCCTGACTGAAAGTCAGGTGAGCTAAAAAGAGTATCAAAGTGCTAGAGGCGTTTCACAGAAAATAGTTGCATGGTCTTGGTGTTACAGGTCCTATATGTTACTCTGAGTTTATCGCTGTTTAATTTCTGCCATAAACATATATTATTAACTGGTTGAGTAACAGAAGCCACTATCAGGGCTTTCAAAAAAATAAGGGTACCAGTCAAAAGCAAATAACAGTTTGTTTAAAAAATTTGTTTGTTCACAAATTATTGAAGAGTGCCTATGGCACTCTTCAATAATTTGTATTAAAACAAATTTTGATGAACAAATTCAGACCACCAAAAAAATGCAGCCCTCAACCAGCTAACAGAATTACATAAGGCCTAAAAAAGTTAAAAATCTCTTTCTCAGGCTCTCCTGCATGGACCTTTCGGCTGCCACATGCTCTCTTTTTATAACCAATGCAAACTTACAAAAATAAAAATATTTTACCCAAGTTAATAAAATTGATAAATTTCTCCCTTGAGTGCAAGAAGGCTTTGCAATGCTTAAGCCTTCTTACAATCAAGGGACGAAATACACCACCATCCATGTTATCCTGTAGATTATGAGGCCTAAAACATAAAACAAACCAAGAACATGAATGTTTGATGGCAAAGAAATAATTACAAAAATTAAAAAATTAAATAAACAAGAGGCCCCATGGGGCCTTAGGTGCTCACCGAATGTTCATACTGTTAAGACACAAATTTTATCAAAAGCTATTCTTAAGGTTCTACAGAATAAATCTATACTCTCTGTGGAGCTAAAACATCAACAGGACTGAATAGGGACAATGCTGCTGATCAAATATCAAAAGATTCTGCATGATGGTTCTGAAGAAGATTTTTAAAGAAGTTTCCTTGAATAGCACAAAGTAAACATTCACGCCCCCATAGTGAGCCCCAAAATTGATCAAAAGACTCAATTTGAACAAACGTGAATCCAACCCATACCAAGATACTGCATACCAAATATCTAAAGATTCTGCCCACTGGTTCTGGTGAAGAAGATTGTTAAAGATTTTTTCTTAAATTGCACTAAGTAAAAATTCACACCACCATAGTGATCCCCAATATTGAACGGGGGATTCAATTTGAACAAACTTGAATCAAACCCATACCAAGTTGCTGTATACCAAATATCAAAAGATTCTGCTCATCGGTTCCGGAAAAGAAGATTTTTAAAGAAATTTTCTTAAATTGCACTAAGTAAATATTCACACTCCTTTAGTGAGTCCCAATATTGATCAAGGGACTCAATTTGAACAAACTTGAATCAGACCCATACCAAGATGCTGTATACCAAATATCAAAAGATCCTGCCCATTGGTTCTGGAGAAAAAGATTTTTAAAGAATTTTTCTTAAATTGCACTAAGTAAAAATTCACGCCCACATAGTGAGCCCCAATATTGGTTGAGGGACTCGATTTGAACAAACTTGAATCAGACCCATACCAAGATGCTGCATACGAAGTATCAAAAGATTCTGATCACTGGTTCTGGAGAAGAAGATTTTTTAATAATTTTTCAATAATTCATATGGTGCTATCAGAGTTATGCCCCACACAGAGCCCCCAAGGGATGTGGCCATTTCATTTGAACAAACATGAATTGCCATATAGTAATGAACATCCACATGAAGTTTCGTGAAAATCGGACCAGAGGTTTCAGAGGAGAAGTCGTTTGAAAAATGTTCACGACGACGAACGACGGACGGCAAGTGATAAGTTGAGCTCCCTTTGGTGAGCTAAAAATTCCTCATATTGACTAAGTTATAATTCGGGCCCACAGGGAGCCCAAATATGGACCCAGGGACTTGGCTTTAACAAACTTGAATCTCCCCCCCCCTCCAAGGATGCTATACACCACATATCAAAACATTCCGACTGCTGGATCTAAAGAAGAAGATTTTTTAAGAAAATTCCTCATTTCAAACTAAGTTACAATTCAAGCTCCCACAGTGGGCCCAAATATGGACCTAGGGACATGGCTTGAACAAACTTGAATCTCACCCCCCTAAGGATGCTGCATACCAAATATCAAAACATTCCGACTGCTGGATTTGAAGAAGAAGACTTTTAAAGAAAATTCCTCATTTTGAACTAAGTTATCATTCAGGCTCCCACAGTGAGCCCAAATATGGACCTAGGGACATGGCTTGAACAAACTTGAATCTCACCCCCCTAAGGACACTGCATACCAAATATCAAAACATTCTGACTGCTGGATCTGAAGAAGAAGATTTTTAAAGAAAATTCCTCATTTTTAACTAAGTTATAATTCGGGCTACCACAGTGAGCCCAAATATGAACCCAGGGACTTGGCTTGAACAAACTTGAATCTCACCCACCTAAGCATGCTGCATACCCAATATCAAATAATTCTGCCTGCTGGATCTTGAGAAGAAGATTTTTAAAGAAATTTGCCTGAAATGCACCAAGTTCAAATTGGGCTCCTATACTGAGCCCAAATATGAACCTAGGGGCCAATTTGAACAAACTTGAATCAGATCCACCCCACAATGTTGCATACCAAATATCAAAAGATTCTGCCTGCTGGATCTGGAGAAGAAGATTTTTTTAAGAAATTTGCCTGAAATGCACTAAGTTCGAATTCAAGCTTTTATAGTGAGCCCAAATATGAATCCAGGGGGCCGATTTGAACAAACTTGAATCAGATCCACCCCACAATGTTGCATACCAAATATCAAAAGATTCTGCCTGCTGGATCTTGAGAAGATTTTTTAAGAAATTTGCCTGAAATGCACTAAGTTCGAATTCGGGCTTCTATAGTGAGCCCAAATATGAATCCAGGGGTCCGATTTGAACAAACTTGAATTAGATCCACCCCACAATGTTGCATATCAAATATCAAAAGATTCTGCCTGCTTGATCTGGAGAAGAAGATTTTTGAAGAAATTTCCCTGAAATGCACTAAGTTCGAATTCAAGCTTTTATAGTGAGCCCAAATATGAATCCAGGGGGCCGATTTGAACAAACTTGAATCAGATCCACCCCACAATGTTGCATACCAAATATCAAAAGATTCTGCCTGCTGGATCTGGAGAAGAAGATTTTTTAAGAAATTTGCCTGAAATGCACTAAGTTCGAATTTGGGCTTCTATAGTGAGCCCAAATATGAATCCAGGGGGCCGATTTGAACAAACTTGAATCAGACCCATACCAAGATGCTGCATACCAAGTATCAAAAGATTCTGCCCACTGGTTCAGAAGAAGAAGATTTTTTAATAATTTTTCTATAATTCATATGGTGCTATCAGAGTTATGCCCCCTTCAGATTCCCAAGAGACGTGGCCACTTCATTTGAACAAACATGAATTGCCATATAGTAATGAACATCCAGGTGAAGTTTCGTGAAAATCGGACCAGTGGTTTCAGAGGAGAAGTCATTTGAAAAATGTTTAAGACGACGGACGACGGATGGCCGGTGATAAGTTAAGCACCCTTCAGTGAGCTAAAAACTGCCCACCCACATACAATGTTACAAAAAATGGCCTGAGAATCTACTTTGTGGGGCCTAAGTATAATATATAACTAAAAGGAAATTATGCCTTTCCACTTTATGAACCTATTTTGTATGTAGTTTTTCACATATTGACAATAGAGCAAAAGTGCTCATATTTTAGATCCTACATTTCACATATTTTCCACATGCTACCACAGAGCTTCATTTGATACTTATTTTTCAACAGTTTCTTTGCTGGGGCGAACCATGGTTGCCCTACAGGAGCTGGTGATTGTTGATCGCCATTCAGTGCACCACCCCAACAAAATTCCTGGCGACGTGCCTGGCCTGGGACATGCTTTCGTGAAGAAGGATCGGTTTCTGTACATCCACAGATGTTTTCAGGAAGATTCTTGTCAAGAAGTGATCAATAATAAGCTTTCAGAACTACTACTAGAAATTCAGATTGCTGAACAACTAAACTGAGAAGAAAACATGGGAAAATTATTGGGAAAGCATGCCATGGTGGTAACATCTAGAAATGAAAACTTCTGTGATGTAGAATTTTAATAGACGGTACAGAACAGTGTGATTTTTACTGACTATGTCATTGGACACTGACGGCACTGTCTAAATCTGTCACTGCACCTCACATGATTATTCATCTATTTATTCATTGGTGTTTAAGGTCACATATTTCTGCACAATGGCTAATCGTGACTGCAACATGGATATAAAGTCAAGTCTAGCCAATCGTTATAATTCACAACACACTATTTTTGATAATATATACTATTATAAACTTTTGTCAAAAAATATTTTGTGCTTAAGAAGTTATGGCCCAGACAAACAAAATGTTGACGACAGGCAGAAAGCTGTAAAACAATATCAAACTTTTGCCGTATGTGACCTTGACCTTGATGATCTGACCATAGATCAAAATCACAACACAACTTAAGAGTCATGAGCAATAATGGTACCAAGTATGAATAAGATCTGTCAATAATACCAAGTTATATGGACTGGACAAAAGTGACAGTGAAATGTTGAAGTTTTTCTGTCACCTTAACAGAGGGCCTATGATCTGAACTTGAGGAGTACATACCATATTATAATTTGCGACACATTGTCTTCTGATAACACATATTGTTATAACGTTTGGTCCAAAAATATTAAGTGGTTAAGAGGTTATGGCCCAGACATACAAAATCTGACAGACAGACAGATGACGGAGACAGATGATAGACAATGGATAAATCATTACCAGAAAAGTTCCTCTGACACTTGTCAGACAGAGCAAAAAAACTCACATATGATAGAAGTCATTCTGATCTGAGGATATTTGTTGCTTTCTCCATCCCTAGTTTCCATTCAAAAACACATGTAATAAATTTTCTTTTCTCTTATGTACCCAATTAAAAACTAAACTATAAACAAACAGTTTTATTTATTCATTTTTAAGATGTTTTTAAAAACCAAGAAAACCATAAACCAAATTTTGTTTGTCATTCACTGCTTTAGTTCCAAGGAGTGGCCAAGAAATATAAAAAAGGTCATTCATAGATTTAAAAACACAATTAACTCATTATTTGACATGACAAGAAGATGACCAAGGAGCAATATTCCTTTAATAACTAAAGGTTTTCATTTTGGGCTTTAAAATAATTGTTTATGATCACTCATTGGAACAAGCATGAAGAGCTTGTTCTCATGATCAGTCATGATGTATGTTTTGGAAGAGAAAATTGAAATAATGCATTTTGAACGGCAATTTGTGTGTACTGCTCCAAGAAAATTTTGCAGGTACATTTGGTGTTAAGCTGCTGAAAAAGAGTCCAGCAGAATCACATAATAGCATTTCAATAGCAACAACTTGAACTATCACTGAAGGTGATTAATACCTCCACCTCTGGCTTTCCAGCATGTAATTCTGAATGTGGAGTTTTAAAATTGCAAACAAATGTTTATCAAATCTAAGTTTAAGGGTGAATAAGTTGGTCAAAATTGTTGCAGCTTGAAAATTTTGAAATATGCACATGTCCACTTGCCAGTCATTATGAATAATGATGTTTTATCCAAATTTAATCATCTCTGTAGTATGAGTTGCACACAGAATTTCATACAGAAATTTGTTATAAATCTAAGTTCAAGAGAAGATAACCATGTAAAAAGTACAGAAGATTAAAAATTCTCAAATATGCACATGCTCACTTGTTAATGATTATGTTTAAGTAATTCCAAGGAGTTCAGTTCAGAAATGTCGGAGTTGCAGATGCAAAAATTTCATACAGCAATCTGTTATAAATCTGAGGAGATAACCTGGTAAAAATTATTGCACATTCAATATTCTGAAATATGCAGATATTCACTTGTTAATGATTATGATGTGAAAATCAGTTCATAAATGTAGGAGGTGTGCACCTAAACATTTTGTATTTACATAGAAATCTACATTACATCTTTTAAGTTCAAGAGGAGATAACTCAGTTGCAATTATCCGTGATGTAAAATTTAAAAAATATGCATGTTTTCAGTCGTTAGTGGTGATGTCTGTGAAGTTTTAAATATGAAGGAGCTGCACATACAACAATCTCATGCAGAAATCTACATTAAAAAAAATCTTCTAAGTATAATCTGAGTTCTGCTGTCAAAAAAAAATTAATAATTAAACTGAGTCAAATGTCAAATCTTGATACAATTGACACAACTATGAGACGAATCCATTGAAATTAGTTTTGTCCTTGTATTATCCTACTTCTTACTGTATTTTTCTTACCATTCTAAAAATACTCCTCTTTTCTTCATAAATCAAATTTTGGATGGACTTAATTAAATAAGGAAAAAACTTAAATAAACATGTGCTAACATTAATGTTGGCAATTACCCACAAGAAAAGCAAAATTGTGTCCTCCAAAGTGTTAATTTTTCCAATCATCAAGAGCTGTAACTTTCGTAGAATGCAACTGATTAACTACAAAATCGAACCTGGCCTTTAAGTTAAATAACACTGTAATAATACAAAACATTTTATTATATGTATCCTAGAGCTATTGAACTTGAACCACATAAATTTATTAGCGGCTATAATTCCAGGACATTATGAGCAAAAACAGGGGAAATTAAAATTGGATCTGCATTTTAACATTATGAATAACACGACAAAACTCCCCAAAATTTGCATATGGATATTAAAACACAAAAATTACCAAAGTCTTTGCACAATCAAGTCATTGACAAAAGGACTAAATACACAAAAAATCCCCAAACTTATCTTGGCATTTTATTTGTGATCCAAAGTATAGTTTTCAAAACACTCAAAGTAAAACAAATATTGTTTCCTGTTATTTGGGAAGACATGTTGGTTTCAGATCTTGTACTGATCACCTTCTCAGTCTCTCCCTAGCATTATTGGTTTTACTTAAAAATACCAACCAGATAATGGTATGTTTATAACTTCAGAAAAAAGATACGATATAAAAAAAACTCCCAATTTTAAAAAATGAAAAGTATGCCCCACAGCATTAGGTTTTAGTGGATATATTAATCCTTAATCCTTTGAACCCTGGTGGCATCTTCCATGTCAGTCCAATGGCAGCAGTTGGAAGAGTCCATATTCATTATTTGGGTGTAGGCCAATTAATATTTTCAACGTGCAGCCTTGGGGCTGCAGGCAGAAAATATTAATTGGTCTACACCACACCTTCATTTAGCAGCCATTCTACCTAATGTAAATTATGAGGTATCATGTTTTTGGCCCGGTAAAACAGCCTCACAGATTCAAAGGGTTAATTTTAGAAGAAGAAAAATTGACTTTTACTTTTTCTATGGGGCATAAAAGTTTCAAATTATATGCCCAAACAGTCAAGGATGTTGGTACATTACATGGATATGTATTTTTTGAAAAAAAAAATATTTAAAAAACATAGTAATAATACCACCTTGTACACATAACTTGAAAATCTACTGATTGTTTTACACTGTTGTACTCACCCGGAGGTAAAGTTAAACAAACCAAAGAGTTGTTGTTTAAATGAAAATACTGGACTTAATTTTGATTTACCTCCTTCCCTCTCTGAAGGCTATCCTGTTGTCTTTGCTGAGCAGCAGAAACCTCCATCAAATGTTTCTGGAGATTAGGCCTTCTATCTAATGGTGAAATACTGACTTGCCTGGTAAGATGAGATTTTACTATGTCATCAACTCCAGGGTCTGAAATATAAAACCAGACTTTATGAAGATTCAATGTGTTTTATTATTTTCTGACAGACTGAAATCTATTGATTTGATTGGCTGAAAGGTATGATGTAAATAATGTCCTTATATTCTTGGAATATTTACACCTTGGTGTAGCCCAGTGTAAAAACATGAATATGAAGACAATGTTGATTTGTTTTTTAAAAGTTCATAAAAATATAATGGCATCAATTCTTCAACAAAAATAATCGAAATTATACCTTTACTTTTGCGGAAAAAAATTAAGTCACTAAGGCCTATAATGAAAATACTTGTTTCTCAGGCAATTGTTCCAAAATTTTATGATTAGGGAGGGAGGCTTTTTTTCTTGGTTAATCCATAAAACAGTTATGAAAATAGTTGGAATTATTAATTTAACTCTTGACATTATTCTTTTGTAGTCTGGCAAGTGCCAAATAGTATCATTGAAGAGATTTCCAGGGAAAAAGAAAAAAAGAGTGATAGGGCAGATTTTCCATCACAAAGGAGGTGCCAGAAAAAAGGAGTATTTTTTAATTCTCTGAATAGGATATTTTTTCATGCAGAGTAAACAATCATTTTTTGTATTGGACATGTTATTTGGACAGAATTTGTTTGCTTTCTTCTGATGTTTTATTATATACATAGATACGGACATGATTTCAGTCATCAAAACTCTCCTGCAGTATCAGATGGAGTGTAATACTGTTGATACTGGCAAAATGCAAGAGGTTAACATACTCAAACAATATTCCTATCAAATCCTCCACACGTAAAACTGTCTGACACAAGGTGAAAGTGTCGTTAAATTGCAATAAATAAACAAATAAATATTCCTATCATAACTGTAACAGACTTGTGAAAAGCCCAGATGACAATAGATTTGGTATAAAGAGGCATCATACAGCATTAAAAAACCAGAGGCCCAAATGGGCCTAAAGAACTGAATAAAGTTGTTTGCTGGGAATCGAGACAGCGTAAGTGAGAGCTTTTTGATATTTTGATATGTCAAGTCAGGGCAAGACATTTTTTCAGAAAATGAGAATATTTTTCAACCAGTTTGAATCTCCCAGTCACGAAAATACTTATAGCATAGCATTTAACAAATATTTATCCCATGCAGTTTAAAAAAAGTATTTTTTAAATACTTCTCTATTTTTTGCTACAGGGTTCCTACAAAAGTGTGTGAAATACATTTTTGCATATATCAAGTGCAAGTCACGTAATAATACTGAATACCAAATTTGGATCGAATCAGCCAATCAGTTCCAAAAATTGAAAAATGGGGCAGGGTTGTGAATTTGGCCCTCCAAGAACAAGCCCAAATACTGCCTGAGAAATATTCTTTGAACCAATTCAAGTCTACTCCATTAAAGTACACTGCATACCATACATCAAATCAGTGTTGAGAGAAGTTAATGAGGAAATGGTTTAGTATTTTCCCAATTACAATGAGTGTAAAAATTGGTGTGTACCATATGGTGCCCATGAGACAGCCATACTGTGCTAAAGAAAAGCTTCACAAAAAAATAACAAGAGGCCCCAGGGGGCCTGAGGGCGCTCACCTGACATGGTAGCCTAAATATCAACCCAGAGAATTGATTTCAACAAGTTGCATCTGCTCCTCCTAATAAAAGCTGAAACCAAATATCCAAATATTCTGACCAGTGGATCTAAAAAAAGATTTTTAAAGAATATTCCTCATATTGAACTAAGTCATATTTCGGGCTCCCACAGGGAGCCCATATATGAACCCAGGGACTTGGCTTTAACAAACCTGAAACTCACACCCCTAACGATTCTGCACACCAATTATCAAAACATTCCAACTGCTGGATCTGAAGAAGAAGATTTTTAAAGAAAATTCCTCATTTTGAACCAAGTTACAATTCGAGCTCCCACAATCAGCCCAAATATGGACCTAGGGACATGGCTTGAACAAACTTGAATCTTACCCCCAAGGATGCTGCATAAAAAATATCAAAAGCATTCATCTGCTGGATCTGAATATTTTTAAAGAAAATTCCTCATTTTGAACTAAGTTGTCATTCAGGCTCCCATAGTGAGCCCAAATATGAACCAAGGGACTTGGCTTGAACAAACTTGAATCTCAGCCCCCTAAGGTTGCTTCATGCCAAATATCAAAACATTCCAACTGCTGAATCTGAAGAAGAAGATTTTTAAAGAAAAATTCCTCATATTGACTACGTTATAATTTGGGCTCCCTGTGGGAGCCCAAATATAGACCCATGGACTTGGCTTTAACACACTTGAATCCCCCCCCCCCCCCCCCCCCCCCCCCAAGGATGCTACTCACCACATCAAACCATTCCGACTGCTGGATCTGAAGAAGAAGATTTTTTAAGAAAATTCCTCATTTCGAACAAAGTTACAATTCAAGCTCCCACAGTGAGCCCAAATATGGACCTAGAGACATGGCTTGAACAAACTTGCATCTCACCCCCTAAGGATGCTGCATACCAAATATCACAAGATTCTGCCTGCTGGATCTTGAGAAGAAGATTTTCAAAGAAATTTGCCTGAAATGCACTAAGTTCAAATTTGGGCTCCTATACTGAGCCCAAATATAAACCCAGGGGGCCGATTTGAACAAACTTGAATCAGATCCACCCCACAATGTTGCATACCAAATATCACAAGATTCTGCCTGCTGGATCTTGAGAAGATTTTTGAAGAAATTTGCCTGAAATGCACTAAGTTTGAATTTGGGCTTCTATAGTGAGCCCAAATATGAATCCAGGTGGCCAATTTGAACAAATTGGAATCAGATCCACCCCACAATGTTGCATACCAAATATCAAAGATTCTGCCTGCAGGGTCTGGAGAAAAAGATTTTTGAAGAAATTTGCCAGAAATGCACTAAGTTCGAATTCGAGCTTCTATAGTGAGCCCAAATATGAATCTAGGGAGCCGATTTGAACAAAATAGAATCAGATCCACCCCACAATGTTGCATACCAAATATCAAAAGATTCTGCCTGCTGGATCTGGAGAAGGAAGATTTTTTAAGAAATTTGTCTGAAAAGCACTAAGTTCAAATTTGGGCTCCTATACTGAGCCCAAATATAAACCCAGGGAGCCGATTTGAACAAACTTGAATCAGATCCACCCCACAATGTTGCATACCCAATATCAAAAGATTCTGCCTGCTGGATCTTGAGAAGAAGATTTTCAAAGAAATTTGCCTGAAATGCACTAAGTTCAAATTTGGGCTCCTATACTGAGACCAAATATAAACCCAAGGGGCCGATTTGAACAAACTTGAATCAGATCCACCCCACAATGTTGCATACCAAATATCAAAAGATTCTGCCTGCTGGATGTGGAGAAGAAGATTTTCAAAGAAATTTGCCTGAAATGCAGTAAGTTCAAATTTGGGCTCCTATACTGAGCCCAAATATAAACCCAGGGAGCCGATTTGAACAAACTTGAATCAGATCCACCCCACAATGTTGCATACCCAATATCAAAAAATTCTGCCTGCTGGATCTTGAGAAGAAGATTTTCAAAGAAATTTGCCTGAAATGCACTAAGTTCAAATTTGGGCTCCTATACTGAGCCCAAATATAAACCCAAGGGGCCGATTTGAACAAACTTGAATCAGATCCACCCCACAATGTTGCATACCAAATATCAAAAGATTCTGCCTGCTGGATGTGGAGAAGAAGATTTTCAAAGAAATTTGCCTGAAATGCAGTAAGTTCAAATTTGGGCTCCTATACTGAGCCCAAATATAAACCCAGGGAGCCGATTTGAACAAACTTGAATCAGATCCACCCCACAATGTTGCATACCCAATATCAAAAGATTCTGCCTGCTGGATCTTGAGAAGAAGATTTTCAAAGAAATTTGCCTGAAATGCACTAAGTTCAAATTTGGGCTCCTATACTGAGCCCAAATATAAACCCAAGGGGCCGATTTGAACAAACTTGAATCAGATCCACCCCACAATGTTGCATACCAAATATCAAAAGATTCTGCCTGCTGGATGTGGAGAAGAAGATTTTCAAAGAAATTTGCCTGAAATGCAGTAAGTTCAAATTTGGGCTCCTATACTGAGCCCAAATATAAACCCAGGGGGCCGATTTGAACAAACTTGAATCACATCCACCCCACAATGTTGCATGCCAAATATCAAAAGCTTCTGCCTGCTGGATCTGGAGAAGAAGATTTTTTAAGAAATTTGTCTGAAATGCACTAAGTTCGAAATCGGGCTCCTATACTGAGCCCAAATATGAACCCAGGGGGCCGATTTGAACAAACTTGAATCAGATCCACCCTACAATGTTGCATACCAAATATCAAAAGATTCTGCCTGCTGGATCTGGAGAAGAAGATTTTTTAATGTTTTTCCCATTGCCTACAGTGTTAAAAAGTGCTGACTCAGCACTTTTTCAAAGTCCCGAAACTGTACCCTATGATAAAACCGATGGCATTTTTTTTTTACCAATTCTTTCTGTTGGTCCTAAGGAAGCTTCACACCAAATAAAAATTCTCGGTGCCATGCAGTTTTGGAGATATGGGCGTTTTAATTTTTTTCTATTCTTAGCTCCTGCGGTTCCCATGGGGCTACGGGAAAAAAAAAATCAGCATAAATTAGGTACTTATGACCCAATAAGCCCTCACATAAAATTTGGTTCAAATCAGCCTCTCAGTTTGGAAAATAGAAATTTTGGGCGGGGCAAAAAATTTTGCCCCTCCCATAACGACGCCAAGTAATGCCCCACAAACTTCTCTTGAACAAATCTGAGTCTACACCTCAAAAGGAAGCTGCACACCAAATATCAAGTCTCTGCTACTGCTGGTTCATGAGAAGAAGATTTTTTAAGATTTCAGCACACTTTTTGGGTGTGGCCCTACCCACGGGCGGGGCAACTTGATTTGAACAAAATCAAATTGCGATGTCATAACAAACTATTATCTCAAATATCAATTAAATTGGTTCAGCGGTTTGGGAGGAGAAGACGCAAACACCATGTTCACGGACGACGGATGCCATATGACGGACGACGGACGGTGAGTGATCACTATAGCTCTCCTGACTGAAAGTCAGGTGAGCTAACAAGTATCTGACTTGTATAGTTCAGGAAATATAGGAATTGCACAGGAAATTTTCCCCCAATATCAATTTTATATCAGCCAATAATACTGAATATCAATTTTGGTTTAAACTAGCCAACCAGGTCTGAAAATATAAATTTGGGGCAGCCTAATAAATTTTGTTTGAGGAATTTTCTTTGAACTGAACTGACTCTACACCATTAAAGAATGTTGTATACCAAATATGAAATCACTGATTTAAGGAGTTCATGAGAAGAGTATTTGGTGTTTTCCCATTACCAAGATAGATAGATAGATAGTTATTTATTACATGCCTGTTCCATGAAATCCCCATCTTGAGCAACACTAAACCATGCGAAAAATGAAAATCCATTCCGCACATATGTGCAGAACAGAAATCATTGATGGGCTACTTTTACATAGAAGCGAAATTTCACTGGAATTTTCTACAAATTGTGCACCGCAATTACAATATGAATCGTTAGCGATAGCTAAAAATCGTCCTCTGAGTTTCAATGTGTTCTATGTGCCAGTAGGCACGTAGAACACATTGAAACTCAGGGGTCGAAATAGTAACACAGGTTCCCCTCGCAAATTTGGTTGGCGATAAAATATTCTTTGTTTTGATAGTTGTCAAATGAATTGCTGAGTGTCCTTTTTGTAATTGTTTTTATAGATGTGAAGGTGTGTAATAAACACTGGACTGACTGAAGCTGCCTCGGAGAACCAAATATTATGAATTCTGTCATTTATCAAGAGTTTGTGAGAAATAAACAAAGACCTGACATCATTTGTACAACATTTTAGGTCATTTATTGCTTTTTGTTGAAATTCCAATTTACCCAGTTCGACGGAAAGGTAAAGTTTATTGTCATCTGCATACCCATGAATATCAGAGATGTGACTCCATGTCATACCAAGGACTGATATAGGCCAAGAAGCAAATGGGGCCCAAACAACTTCCTTGAAGCACACCACAGTTTAAGTAACATGGATCCAAAAAGATTGGTCAATGCAAACTTTCTGAGACCTGTTGTGTAAATAGCTTTTCAACCATTCAAGAGCCTTACCACAAACACCTAATATCTGTTCAAGAATATGGAAAAGCAGTGCATAATCAATGGGGTCAAAAGCAGCACTCAGATCAAGTATTAACATGAAGACACATTTCTGATCACCAAGAACACAGAGAATATCATTATATACTTTCAAGCACACTCTTTCAGTACTATGGTAGTGGTGGTAAGCGACTTTGATTCTAGCATGAAATTGTTCTTACTGAAGTGTTCAATCAGTTGTTGAACAACTACTTTCTCAACAATTTTGGAGATAAAAGCCAAAGTTTGAGACAGGCTGGTAATTTTCTACTGATTTAGGCAGGTTAGGTTTCTTAATCCAGGGTAGGACAACAGACTCTTTCCATCTATTACAGAAAGTTCCAGATTCTAAAGAGAGATTGACAATAGTGTGAATGACAGGCAGAAGCTCATTTATTCAACCTTTCACCATCTTTGTGCTAACTGGGTCACTTGCACAGGTGGTGGACTTTGATCTCGAAATAATATAAGATAATTTAACAAGATTTACTTTTGAGAACTCATAATGTGATTCAGCTGATGGACACCTGTAATCAGTGTAATCAGGAGGTGAAATTCCTTCATTCTCAGCTAAGGCAGTGATTTTTGCCTTAACTTCCCCATTTTTATCAATAAAAAATTATTAAATTTAGATGCTAGATTATCTGGTGAATCACATTCTGGTAATATGTTCTTTTTCTCACTCTCACTCAGTTCTTTACAAGACTGAACAAGGTGGTGGGGTATGGGGGGGCATAAATTTTTTCCCATCCAGGACAAGTTCAAATATTTCCTGAGAAACATGTTTGAAGTAAACAGGATTCTATACCATTCAAGGAAGCTGCATACCAAATATCAAATCATTGCAGCCACCACTTCTTGAGAAGGTTGTTCAGTGTTTTTCCATTTCATAGGCAGCCCATTGAAGAAACTAATAGTATTTTTTATCACAACTCATTCTACTACTCTAAGAAAGCTTCATTCCAAATACCTAAAGTTTTTCTTGTGGAGTTCTTGAAATATGAGTATTTAATTGCTTTCAATTCATCGCTCCCAGAGTTACCACAGAAAAAACTTGGGGGCATAAATCAGGTACATGTGATCTAAAACTACTGCATACCAAATTTTGGTTTAAATTGGCCAACTGGTTCAGACTAGAGGTGTGACTGTCCCAGATGGGACTGTCTATAGCCTGGCCGCCATGATTATTCTAAGATGAAAATGGGCATAACTCTGGCAAATAAAGTCTGATTGAAACTATAAATGCAGGTGCACAGGTTTCCATGGTAGTGAACATCCATAACAAGTTTCAAAGGAATCAACCTACAGGCATCTGAGAAAATCTCCATACAAAATTCAGGCCTGTAAAGCTGTTATTTCAAGTCAAAAAGGGGCATACTTCTGGCAAAAATACTCCAAACGGAACTATAATCGCAGGTGCACAGGTTCTCATGTCCATAAACATCTGAGAAAATCTCCAGACAAAATTATGTCTACAAATGCATGAACAGACGGATGGATGGATGGATGGACAAGATGATTCCAGTATACCCTCCCCCCCCCCCCCCCCAACACACACACACAACTCGTTGTGGCGGGTGGGTATAAAACTAGAAAGGAGGGCAGGACCATAATTTTGCCTCTCCCAGCACAAGCCCAAATATTGCCAGAGAAACTTTCTTTGAACAAATTTAAATATTTAGTACATAAGAAAGTTTGTACCACATTTCAAAGTATTGTAATGGGTGGTTTATAAGAAGAATTTGGGACTTTTCAGGCACTGCCCCTAGCTCATAGGGCTTAGCAACTTCTATCAAACAAACTTAAAAAGGTATCCCACAAGATAATTTGTATCAGTATCAAACTGGCAACTTTTTGGACAAGAATCTATGGTATGCTAACCACTAAGCCACTGTGCTTCAGTAAAACATATGATGCACATACTCTAATCATGAAAAAGAGAGAAAGAGTTCACACAGATGAATAAAAAATTTCTCATCTTTTCTTATCTTTACAGATTCTGACATTATAATGGAGTAATTGCCATAAACTTATGCATGAATTTCTACTGAGTTTGTCAGCTGAGCTTATATCAAATTTGTGTACACTTTGCAGCTAGACCATACATGAGTGAGCTTGTTCCAATAAAGGTTAATAAGCTATGTTTTCAAGACAAAAATGGATAAAAAATAATCAAATCTGAATCTGTTTGAATGGTGATTTTCATGAATACCGCAGACTGGTTATGGGGTGTTGCACTGGTAAAAGGTTAAACATGTTGAAAATTATTTTATTTAGCATGTCTACATTGGTGAAATGACCTGCCATGGCTGCCACTCCTCGCATATTTCCTAGTAATTCCATATATGAAATTTTGTGTACATATAACATCACACATTTGAGGTCTTTTCGCAGGTTTTGCACCTGCTGACCACTCGGTTATGTTCACCAATTGTGTTAGCCTGTTTTTTGTTTGTTTTTGTAGAACTTTAAATGTTTAAAAATTAAGGACAATCATGGCAGCTCTGAATACAGCAAGAGATTTTTGGAGTCTTTTTCATAGTGCTAACTTTTGGAATTGTGACATATATCAGCAAGAAATGAAGAGATTATTTCAACAGAATGACATGTGACAGAATTTAATTGGAAAAATCAGAGCAAAACCAATATTCTCTTATCGGCATTAAATTGTACAAGACTGTCATAACAATGACAAAGATTTCACTTTTTGGACATTTTGTAAATTCCTGACTTTTCTCTGATTTTAATTGTTTCTTTGATTTTTTTGTCAGAAGACTTTTTTCGTGTCCAGCAGCGTTGCAAAGTACCAACAGTACCAAAAACCTTGATTTGTATGACTGAAAGTGCGTGCGAGCATATTTCCATATATGAAATTTTGTGTACATATAACATCACACATTTGAGGTCTTTTCGCAGGTTTTGCACCTGCTGACCACTCGGTTCTGTTCACCAATTGTGTTAGCCTGTTTTTTGTTTGTTTTTGTAGAACTTTAAAAGTTTAAAAATTAAGGACAATCATGGCAGCTCTGAATACAGCAAGAGATTTTTGGAGTCTTTTTCATAGTGCTAACTTTTGGAATTGTGACATATATCAGCAAGAAATGAAGAGATTATTTCAACAGAATGACATGTGACAGAATTTAATTGGAAAAATCAGAGCAAAACCAATATTCTCTTATCGGCATTAAATTGTACAAGACTGTCATAACAATGACAAAAATTTTGCTTTTTGGACATTTTGTAAATTCCTGACTTTTCTCTGATTTTAATTGTTTCTTTGATTTTTTTGTCAGAAGACTTTTTTTGTGTCCAGCGGCGTTGCAAAGTACCAACAGTACCAAAAACCTTGATTTGTATGACCGAAAGTGTGTGCGAGTCCAAGTATCAATTCTAGTCTCATAAGAAAGTACATGATTACTACGAAGAGCAAATTGATATCTTAAGACTTCAGGCCACACAAAAATGTGCAGATCAGAAAAAATATTGGAGAGATATACACTCCATATTTACACTCCTGTCTCTGACCTGAAAGAAGTTTAATTTCAGGCCTTTTACTTAACTGGTTGAGGGCTAGACTATTTCTGGTCTCGTTTTGTTATTCAAAATGTTTTATTATAAATTATTGGAGAGTGCTCACAGGCACTCTCCAATAATTTGTAATAAACAAATTTATATAAACACAATATTATTTGTGTTTGACTGAATATGAAACATGAGCAAGAAAAATGTTGGCTTTTGTTCTGGTAACCTCATTTTTTTTAAAGCCCTGATGATGGCTTTTAGCATTCAACCAGTTGAAACATGGCAACCATGGCTCATCATATCACATAATTAATCTAAAAAACTAAAGGACAGTTGCTGTAGAAAATGAATGGTTCTGCAACTAGGAAAGTTGACTTCAATATTGGTACTAAAGCAGTTGAGTTCATCACAACATTTGCCATCAAAGAGTACTCTAAATGTCCAATGGCTATTTCACCCAATGAGCTTTAACAGTCACAAAGAATAATACGGTGCACACAGTGGGAAAAGAAATGTGTCATTACTTCAACTATCACTACAAATCTTACTCTCTTTAGGAAATTCCTTATAGAGCTTCCATACTTTTAAAAGTGAAGTTCCTACAATAGGCAAGTTTTAATAAAACTTAAAAGAAAGTAAATAAAAAATTTTAACACAACAAAAAAATAAAACAAGTTCTTCATTCTGTTCATTCATATGAAATTATTTAACAAACGTCTCCACTGAACTTCATAAATGATTTATCATGAAATGATTTTTGTGGCAACGACTATTTCAAGCCACTTTACTCTTCTACAAGGACAATATGATAACACAATAATATTTTTGTACCGAAGAACCGCAAATTTTTATTTTGGGTTCCAAAACATATCTTAGGACCTTGATAAGCTCATTTTAATAAGTGGTCATAAGTTAAGTTTTGAAAATAAAAATGGTAAAATAGCAAAACTTTATGGTGATTTTGAATGGTGAAAATTTTTTTTAAAAACTTTCATAGCAGAAAGAACCAATGTTGATTAGTTAATTTCAGGGCCAATTTTAGTGCCCCACAATTTATTTCTGCATTTTTGTTCCACCCATTGAATGTAAATCTAATTCTAATACATGCAGTGGCACCATAAAAGGTGTTCCACTGTGTAAAAGTCTTTCACACAATTACCCAATTCCCCTGACAGGGGTTTCTAGTACAGTGTCAGCCATCTATTGTAACATGTTTCCAGGATGCAGCTAGAAAACACTGTCAACCCTTTGAACCCTTGTTTCCTGGAATGGTATTGTCTTTGAGTACTCTTACAGTGAGATGGGTCAGTCCAATATCAATATACAGGGAGGATAAAATAATAACTGCAGTCTGCAGCCATCTGGCTGCAGACTGCAGTTATTATTTTCTCATCAATGCCCTGTGTATAGACCTCTTATAAAAAGACAAAAATGGGACAAAATTAAACCTTGGACCTAAAAATCGGTCTTACAAGTTCAAAGGGTTAAACTAACAAGTTATGGGTAGTGTAAATGTTGTGAAATAGCAACTGCCATGGCCTTGAGCTTTTTGGTTAACCTTTACCAAACACAACTATTATTTCTCAACAGAATATATTCAATGTTTGATTTGAAAACATAGCTTATGAACCCTTATTACAACAAGCTCAACAAGCTCATTCCAATGAGAACTCATAAGGTCACAAACTATGTTTTGAGGCAAAAATCTAAAAATAATAAAAATCTGAATGGCAATTCTTGTGAATGACTCTGGCTGGACATGACCATTATGTTAGATAAAGGGCTAAGCTGAGGATAAGATGTGGTTTCAGAGAGCGAGATAACAAGCCTTCTCTTTCAATGAACAAATTATCTTCAAAATGTTAACTTTGTCAGCATTAAAATATGAATAATGATGGTTAAATGCAATGATATATAATATTCTGAGGAGTATATTACTGGCTTTCAATGCGGGAAAGAACACATGGATGTTTAACAGGTTTACAATATTTCAGACCATATAAGTAGAGATTTTGTCATTGTTCTGCAATTTATTTATTGGCATTTAAGGTCACTTTCAGCATCTACGTCTATATCAATTGTACACAAGATAAATGGTTTGGTGTTTGAATGTTATACGCAATTAACAACATTATTCAATTCATAAATATTGATTTAAGTGTGCTCTCTATATAGTCACTGGGTGAAGCAGATGACAGTAAGTTGCAACAACCAGTCCACACATTCATTACACAACACAGGGTATGTATCTGTTTCAGTGGCAAATCAGAATCAAGAAATTGCACTGGTGTGCCTTATCCAGAGAAACAAACCATTTATTTATTAAATTAGTCGATCTGATTCTCAGGACAGAAGGTTCAATAATTATTGCACTGAAGATGACTTAACCCTTTAAACCCTAGTGGTATCTTCCATATCAGTTCAATGGCAGCAACAGGAAGAGGCCATATTCTTTATTTGGGGGTAGACCAATTAATATTTTCAACGTGCAGCCTTGGGGCTGCACGTTGAAAATATTGATTGGTCTACACCACACCTTCACTCAAAAGACAACCTACTTAATGAAATTATGAAGTAGCATGTTACTGGGCCGGAAAAAGGGCCTCTGGGGTTCAAAGGGTTAAGGTCAAATGTTAATTTGTGCAATTAAAACAAATGAATATCCAATATTTTTAATGGATCAATCTTTATGCTCCCGTCATTCAACACTAGCAGGGTTTATGAGCAAAACCACATAAACATCCATCTCAAACAACAGCCTGCATTCCAAGAAGAGATTGGTTGAGAAAAATGGGAAATGTGAGCAGGGTCAGAACTTAAAAGATTGGATCACTGGCATTTTCAGTAGTTTGCTGGTTATAGAACACCCTCTTATGCCAAAAGACAATTAAGCTTTTAGAGTTAAAATATTTCATTCTAAGAACCAAAAATATACAAACACAGTGGAACTCTGTTAACTGAATAGACATATTGTACATGAAAAATATTCAATTAAGGCCCCACAAAGTAGTTCTTCTGTTTCTCAGGCCATTTTTTTTTATAAAATTGCATGTGGGCAGGCGTTTTTTTATTTTATTTTTTTATTTTTGTAATTATTTCTTTGCCATCAAAAGTTCATGTTCTTAGTTTGTTTTATGTTTAGCATGAGTGGTGAATTTCGTCCCATGAGTGCAAGGAAGCTTTGCAATGCTAAAGCACTGCAAAGCCTGGTTGCACTCAAGGGACAAATTTATCAGTTTTATTACCTTGGGTCAAATATTAAGACATAAACCATTTAATTTTTTTTTTTTTTTAAGTTTGAATTGGTTATAAAAAGAGAGCATGTGGCAGCCAAAAGGACATTGCGGGAGGGCCTGAGAAACAGATTTCAAACATTGTTAGGCCTAATGGGTGTATTCAATTAAAAGTAATTTGGTGATTTTCTAGTCTTCAAGTAATAAAAAAAATGATTCAATCTTTTATATCTTGTTTGATAGTATTAATTAGTTGAGTGAGAAAGTGGTGGCTATGTGTTTAGAGCACTGAGCTTCAAACCAAAATGTCCATGGTTTAATCCTGACCAGCAGTAGCAGAAGTGCATCCTTGGGCAAGGCACTTAATCACGACTGACCATGTGTAGGCACACGACACATCGATGGTGCCTTCAACCAGTGCTAAACCTTCTCATGAAGAATTAGTACGTTGGGGAGTCTGACAGCTGCTCGCCACTGATTCGTGGTTCTCTCCACGTACTCTGGCTTCATCCACCTGTAAAATTGTCTGACATGAGGTGACCCTGGCTGTGAAAGTGTCGTTAAACCCCAACAAGAAAAAAATAAGCTTGTTGAGTTCTAGAAGCCACTATCTTGGCTCTATTGAAGTGCTGAAAGTTGCTTCAGTGGCTTTACACTGTATTCATTACCATGTTTGCTGAGAAGCAGAAACACAGATACAAAATATTTTTGTTACAAAATTTATTGGAGAGGCACTCTCCAATAAATTGTAACAAAGTAATTGTTTATGAACAATATCTTACTAATTGTTGAAAAAAAAAATACTTGTGTTACAAAGTGCCTTTGAAAAATAATTTCGCACTCTATTAGTTAAGAATTCAACAAAATATAATTCAAATAAATTATTCTTCAATACACAAAATATATATAACATTAACCCTTTGAACGCTGGTGGTATCTTCCATATTAGTTCAATGACAGCAACTGGAAGAGTCCCTGTTCATTATTAGGGGTAGACCAATTAATATTTTCAACGTGCAGCATTGGGCTGCACGTTGAAAATAGTGATTGGTCTACCACACACATGCACTTAGCATCCATCCTATTTTATGAAATTATGATGTATCATGTTTCTGGCCAGAAAAAGGGCTGCTAGGGTTCAAAGGGTTAACAAAATAAGACTTCCACACAAAAGAATGAAATCTTGAGTGAAGAGTATAAAAAAATAAGCAATGAAAGAAAGAGAAAAACAACCGACATTTTTAGCAAAATGATGACAATGTCAAATAAAACACACTATCCTGACAATTTTAGCAAAAATCTGTAAAACTCAACCGTTAATATTGTATTCAACACTCACCAAAAAACAGTTTAGGAAAAATATTTATAAATCAATGGAATTAAAAAATAGCACTCAACAGAAAAATATTAATGTGTTATGATAAAATTATAAGTTAACAGAAAAATGTCTATGTTACTATGAGGTATTGTGATCTAAGTATATTTACTAAATTTATTGGTATTTTAACTGTCTGAGTGCTAGAAGCCACTATCATGACTGTATTGAAAAGTGCTAGAAGCCAAATTAGTGGCTTTACACTGGATGCATCAGCTTGTTTTTTGCTCAGTAGTTGAAGAAATTTTTTATATAAGGAATGATCATTGTTTCTGTCTATTTCTTGTGTTATAAACCCTCCAAAAACAGGCCAAACTGTGTAAATGGGCATAGTCCATTTAAAATATGTTTGGTCTTTGTTCTTTGGGGTTCATAACTCAAGAAATAGACAGAAACAAAAGATCATTCCTTATAATTAAACTTGAGAGGCAATAAATTTAAACATTCTTTACTTTGCGGAGTTAAAATGAAAACCAGGTCGCATCATGCTTCCTAGTGATAATTGAATAAAAAAGGCACAGTTTTCCAAACTTCAGAAAGAGTTTGTTCAGGCTATTTGGAAATTGGAAAGTTTTGTTCACGTGTTTGTTCAGGCTATTTGGAAATTGAAAAGTTTTGTTCACGTGAGTTTCGTTTGTGGATTATTATGACCAGCGATTGTTTACGTGTGATTTGGGTAAAACGATGAATACAGACGATCACCTATTGCCTGCAAACAAATTGAACATGGAATAAAAAGCATGGTAAGGATTTCATTGTCTATTAAATTTTATTTTGAAAGTCTTTTTAATATGATAAGATAAATATTAATTACTTTTCATGTTGAAACAATATGAGCATGCAGGGGTTCTTTTCCATTCACGCAGTGCAACGTAATTTTCAAGACAGACATTGGGGGCATGGTTTTGGGCGGGCCTAAATGCGTTTTTTTTTCGGATCATTGTGTTATGAAAAGAAATACTTTAGTCAATCATTTTGCCTGAAAATGCATGAACATAAAAATTATATAATTATATAAAATTGTTTGGTTATAATTTATTGGAGTGTGCCTATTGGCACACTCCAATAAATTATAACAAAACATTTATGAACAAAAATTTGCTAAAACTAAGGCCACACTTGCTGGTAGCATTGTATCTTATACAAAAAAAAATACACGTTTCAAATCATATTTGAAAAATAATTTAGCACTTAATCAGTTAAGATCACTTTCAGTACAAGTGGCTGTATCCTCACTATAACACAAGTATGAAGTCAAATTTATGTCTGTACTGCTCACTTTAGAGAACTTCTACCCCAGGCATTGGTGACTGGGTCTTATTTTACCAGTAAATCAGAACTTATTTACCACAGAAAACAAGTACTGCTCTTCCATCCAGTGTTCCCACAGTGAATCTTATGATTACAAAACCAAAGTATCTGTGTGTTTATCAATTCTCTGGTAAGCACCAATGCTCTTTTTACAGACGTCACATGGCGCAGAAGCTGTAGATAGCATTTAGATATTGCAGCAATGAGAACGTTGTCATGCTTTCATTTTCTGAACATTTTTCAAATTGAGGAGAGGACATCATCTTTAAAAACCACAAAGAACAGACATTTGTAAATAAATCATTTCTGCATGCAGCCTGTTCTTGCAGCATTGCTTTGCATCACTAATGTCTACAGGAAAGTTTATAGTATCAACATCAGAAAAGACTATCTTCACTACAGGTACAATTAACCCTTTACCTAAAACAACAGCTATAAATGGTCAATGCCATTCACAAAAAAATCACTATTAAAATTTTATTTTTAACTGTTTTTCCTCTCCCAAACATGGCTTATGACCCGTTATTAGAACAAACTCATTGAGTTTGTTCCAATAAGGAGACATAACCTATGTTTATGAGGCCAAAAAATGGAAATTCTAAATTATTCAAGAAACTGTTTTGCAAGCCTTGTCTCTAATCTGCGTTAGGTGAAGGGTTAAACTAAAATTACAAGTGCAGAGGAGCTATTGACTAGGCTATGTGGTGATGGCCTATTTGAGTTTTTTTAAGCTTTAATAACAGTCCCAAAGGGGAGCGCAGTGGCTCAGTGGTAGACTGTTGTACTTCTATGCTAGAGGTCCCGAGTTCGATCCTTGTCCGGGACGACCTGTGTTGTGTCTTTGGGCAAGGCACTTATCCTTGTTGCTGACATCGGGGCACGTAGGCGTACTGCACGTCGATAGTGCATGTGTCTTCAACCGCTATAACCCTGCTTGAGCGGAGCTTGAACAGAGTTAGAATGCTGAGGAGCTGACAGTTGCTCATCGTTGCTCGGTGGTTCTCTCCGGGTAATCCGGCTTCCTCCACCCATAAAACTGTCACAGTCAAGATTAGCCATTGTGCATGAGTATGTGACCTTAAACCCCAGTAAATAAATAAATAAATAAATAAATAAATAAATAAGCCCCAAAATTAAATTAAAGATGTTGAGAATATTTGATAGAATGGAAAAATGTGTTTTAGCAGGGTGAATTATTTCTTCAACCCTCAGACAAAGAAGTTGAAATGTTGAAATTTCGAGCAGAAAATTCTCCCCCATAATGCAACTAGAATTTAATTACATGTACTTCAATCTTGTTTGACAGAGCTCAGCATCTATGGCTGTATCAACACAGCAACATAAGTACAACATTAAGTTAGCCAATCCTTTATGCCTATGCTGCCCTGTTTAGTGGATTTAGTTTACCTGTACAACTGAACTTGTCTACCACTGTGAACAAGTATTGCTCCATTTCTGGAGTTCCCATAAGAAAGAAGGCTCCATTAACTAAAAGAACAGAATTTGATTTTTGTTTACCTAAGAATTATACAAATTATATTTTGTTTTCCAGTGCTCTATAAGCACCATCAAACATGATAAAAATGGATGTGTTCCATGGACAAGCAAGTGTTTGTTGAAGACAATATTATGACACCAAAGAACAGGAATTAAACACAATAATTTGAAATGCCTATTTCATCGAAACTGGGAAATGTAGGTAGCATTTGTCATTTTTTTCTCCCAAAATCACTTAACATGTTTCGTAGCAAATCAGCCTCATCCGCCTTCCTAATTCAACAAATTAAGTCATTGAAAAAAAAAATTATATATTTTTTATTTTAATTTCAATGAAAACATATCATGTCACTGATCATACTGAAATGAGCTGATCAAGCTCGAACAAGTGAGAGGGGCACTTGATATGGTTTTGTTGATATTCATTGAAAATTTAAAAAAAAAAACGACCCAATTTTGTTATCCCGTACATTGGGTAAAGGGGTAACATTATCTTAACATGATAAACAGGTACTTTGGATCACATTGCATTTAAATACTTTTACTATTGAGAATCTCTTCCAATGACTCCAAGGGCTGATTAAAGCAGTTATTAAACTTCCCATACTGCTGCAGGAATCTATAGGGCACTCAAAATATTGTCATTAGAATTGATTGCACATCAATTTGAGTTCATTTGAGAAAATTAGTAATTATAAAATAGGAACAAATTAATGTTAGTCATTCTCAACAAACATTACAAATTAAAATCATAACATGTAAGAAAAAGAAAAGAAACAAAAAATCCCAAGGGGCAACATATCTCAGTTTCTCTTACCAAGTGCAGTTTATCACACATTTACCACACATTCTTCTCTTGGAAGTATATCTGAGAGTAACAGTCACCTCAGCAATTAACCTGTTATCTTGTAAGTGATCCTACCTTCTCCCAGCTTGTATATGAAGTGACATTCGGTACAACCAAGAAAACGTGAGTTATTGTTTGGAAATGACACTTTGTACATAGAAAGTGACCTTGTCCTTTAACATACTGACCCCAAATTAATCTGACCACACATCTCTTTCTTAGGAACTATTTGTGGAGAAAGTTTGAGTGCTGTATCTGGCCAAGAAAGCTAAAGTCATTGTTTGGAAACTGGTATTTTATTCAAAGTTACAGGGGTGACCCTGAAAATTTATCTGCTTGACCCCAAAAGCAATCACACTTATTCCTTTCTTTTGAGCAACTTTAGAAGGTTGCGCTGTCAACAAAAAGTATCAACTTGAAAATGACATTCTAAATATAATGGAACATGGCCTTAAACCTTCAGTTCTCAAAAGCAATCCTACATACCCTCTTCTTAGAAGCACCCTGGTTATGTTTGTTTGTTTTGTTTATTGGGATCTAACAACATTTTCAACAGTCAGGGGCATATTGTGTCAGACTGTTTTACAGATGGAGGAAGCCAGAGAAAACAGAAAGAACCAACGATCTGGGCAAGTAACAACTTGTATATAAAGCCTGAGAACCTTGTATCAACAGAAACTAAAGTCACTGCCATTAAAATTAAAGTCACTGCCCTTTAACCTAAAATTTTGGTCATGGTAAGTTTTAAATATGAACCCAGAAGCAATCCAACACACACCTTCTTGGAAGCAGTTGTATGCCCAAGAAAACTAAAGTTACTGTCTAGAGACAAGCATGATGAATGAACAGACTGACAAATTAATGAACCAACAAATGAATGTGCAAGACAATTGCAGTATACACATATACATTTTTTATTTTATATACATTTTTGGCATGATTGGAGAGTGGGGGGGGGGGGGGGGGGGGGGGGGGGGAGTGGGAAGGTAGGGCTATGAAAACAAGAATAATATGAGAAATTTCATATAGCTACTGCATAATAACTTAATCTAAACAGAAACTGATAACTTTCAACCAGCACCTGCCACCTAACATGACAATACACGGCACATAGAAACATTTCTTGAATAAGTAACCATTTTTCATTTTTTGCTTAAAAAATATAGCTTATGACCCCTCACTGGAACAGGCTTGTTCCAAAGAGGGGGTCACAGGTTAAATTTTTTAAGGCAAAAATAATAATAATTAAAAAAAAAAAAATAATAATAATAATAATTTAAATATCAATTTTTGTGAATAGAACTGACTCCATAATCCCCTTGTATTAGGTAAAAGATTAACATTCTGAGATATGCTGCCCTCTCCACATATGAATAATAACATTACCTCCGACATTGTGTATATTGTTATTAAGCTGATTGGCCATGTATTGAGCAGCGAAAGCTTGCTCATGGTGAGCACAGAGTCCCTCTAGAGGAAAGGAGACATTTTGTGGGACTTTTTGATTTCCAGAATAACGGAAGTGCACCATAGCTGAAGTGAAAGCAAGCATATAGAGCCGAGATTACACAACATGCAGATCTAGAATGTCAATGAGTATACAAACAACAATAAACTGAAATGGAGATAGTGTTAATAAATGTAAGCAAATATTTTAACTTTAAGAGATAAGCTTCATCTCTGGCAACATTGATGGTCTGACAATCTACTCTTAATCTATCCTTGTTTTTCCTGATAATTACTCCTTGTATGCTGCTGGTGGATATTCCTGCCCAAGATAACAAACGTCTTTCCTCTGGACAAATGTCTTTCCTCTAGAATAAGCATTCAGACACTTGAACCTAACTTTCCGCCGTAAATTGAAACTTCAACCAGTCAATTTTTTATGAATTTCATCAAATGTAGTCATGGCTGCTTCATAGCAGCCATGACTAAATTTGATGAAAAATATTTAAGAAAATACTCAGCAGGTTAAGAGTTCAAATAATAATTAATAAAGCTTTATAGTCACTTTCAGCATCTGTGGGTCCATCACAACGAAAACCAAGGTGTAAAGTTACGTTTTGATAATCTTTAATATCTATGCTGCCCACTTTTCAAGGACCTCCACCCCAGGTAGTGGTTACTGAGTCATATTTTACGATAAAACAGAACTTATTTATCAGTTTTATCACAGTAAACAACCCTCCCTCACTTTCTGGAGTTTCATTGGGGATATAAGATTCATAGCACCTCAAGTCATGTTAACAATAGAATCTTAAGCTACCCTTGCCTTTGCTAAAAGGTTTTTCTGTTTCGTGCTGTTTTATTTTATTTTTGTTTTTCTTTGTTTGTTTGTGTTGGGGTTTTTTGTGTTTTTTTTTTTTTTTGGGGGGGGGGGGTTGGGAGGGGAGGGGAGGGGAGTATTTTACACACTACCTGAATGAATCTAATGTGCTATTTCCAGAATGTGCATCATAACAGGATACATACAGATTATCATGATTATGTGCATGTCCTGTGATTTTTATCATGATAATTCATTTATCTAACAATTCTGCCACCTAAACTGATTAAATTTTAAATTATTAATACATTTTTGGGACATTATGTTCGGTCGATCACTGAAACGCACATAGAATGTATTCATGCGCCTGTTATGATAGCCTGTCACGCTACCGGAAACGAGTCATCTATATGATACGGAATCAGAATGAGTCGTCTATATGATACGGAATCGGAACACATTATGTGATATGTACCATTTCTCGTGGTTTTCAGGCCAAAATCTATATGATTGTTAGATAAAGAACTTTATAAGATTACCATTTTATCTAACATGACTAGCAGCTAACTCTACCTTAACAGGATGCACCCACAACCACAATTTCAGTTACTCAATTCAAGAACTTTTCTCATCTGTTTGGGATTGAATTTATGGATTTTTAAAGATATTTGGAGACAAGTATTTCAGATCTTGTAAAAGAACTTGAAATTCAAAAGGTTTTCAATTTTGCTACAACACTTGCTTATTATAATAAACATATGACTAACCAGTCATCATTTCTACTAACTAGAATCTTTTGCTGTTACACCATCCCAGTGACATCCCTCCAGGGAAGTGAGCGATGGGTTTAATAACTGCAAGGTATGAGACAGACCAAGTCAATCATCATATCATTTGGTTAGTTCCTCAACACCTTCTGGCAATTTTCAACAAGCCAACCAATGGAACTAATAAATCTCCTCCAAGTAAGAGAGTCGGCAATCCAAAACACTGGTTCCAAAGACCTTCTCAATTAATTTCATGGCCTTGAAAACCTTTTCTGAATTCTAGGGCTTTGAAGGACCTGTGGACACTCTGCTAAACAGGTGAATAATTTCCTTGTTCACTTTCAAAATATAGTGTTGGACACCTCATTTGAAAGAGTTTCACAAATACATTCTAATGAAGGTTCATAAGCTATATCTGGAAGCACACACTGAAAAAATATAATTTGATTTTTGTGCCTAGTTTTAGACTGGTTTGACCAATTTGTTGCATGAAAGGTTAATGGTCACCCAATTTTGTTTTGGTTAAGAATAAATGTAATCACAAGAATAAATGTAATCATACAGCATGAAGATTTGACAGGGAGTCAATTTTGATAATAATAATATATGCATGATAAAATATTATGTGTGTTCTTTGAAAAGCTTTTAGTGGCTTCTTTTAACTGTGTGTCATACAACAGTATTTTATCAGCAAAGAGAAGCAAAACAATTCTGTCATTAGTTCAGGATAGATCTTGGTCCAAAACACTTGAGAGTTCAGAAATTAAAAAGAATAATCACTCGGGTTCTCTTGTCATGAATTTCCATTTATAAGCCTTAGGAGCCCCTTTCTGACTTCAACAAGCTTTACTGCCTCGGGCCAAACATGTAGTCATCAGGAAGTCGAGCAGATAAATGTGAAATTACCCTGGCAGTAATTTTTATTCAAGTCTTGGATGTGTCTATAGGCTGCCAAGACTTGACTAGAAATTACAAAAGAGTTACTAGACTTACAGGTTGTCACATGGTACAAATTCTAGAAAATTCCCAAGGACCTTAACTCTTTACCAAATGCACACAATATCAAAATTTTGTTATTTTAATTATTTTTTTATCAAGTTTTTCAAAAAATTTCAACAAGACCATATCATGAGACCCCTCATTGGAATGAGCTTGTCGAGTTTGTTTGAATGAAGGTCACATGATATGGTTTTGGAGAAATTTTTTTTTAAACTATTTTTCTGACTGCTCAATTAGAAAATTAAGTGGGCATATGTGGCCAATTTGTTAAGTAAATGGTCAAGAGTTAAGAAACACATTTCAACCCTTAACTTTTAACCTGCTGAGTAGAGTCTGGATTTTTTGTTATAAAATCCAGTTATGGATGCTGTGAAGCAGCCATGACTGTTTGATGTAAAATCGAACAAATGAAGTTTCAATATCAATCATGAAATGATCTAATTTACAGGTACAGTGGAACCCTGTTAATTAAATAGCCACTTTGCCAATGAAAATTATTCAATTAACAGAAGTATTCAATTAACAGGGATGGTGTTACTTTCCTGTATTCTAGAGATAAACTTAGCATTTATTATATTATATCTTGTTTGACAGAGCTCTGTCAAACAAGATATAATAGACTGATTGCCTGTATTGGATGCACTGAGGCCAAATAGGTTTCTAAACAAAGGAAAACTGGGGAGAGTCAGGGAAATTTCTCGACAGGTTACAATATTTTGTATTCAATTAACAGGAGTTTACTTTATAACCTATATTCAATTAACAGGTCAAATCTGTACTGGAGGTATGGTAAATGGTTTTGTGTTGGGAAATTATATTCAATTAACAGGTTTATTAAGTTAAGAGATATTCAATTAAGTGGGTTGCACTGTATATATTTTGTGAAACAGAAACAGCAGGATTATGCCCATTCTGGTAACAAGAGCATTGCTGTCCTGGTGAGAATATCTGCCACAACATGCAAGGTGATCATGCTCAGGAAGTTTCCCTGAATTTTGATAGTATTTCATGCATATTCTCTACAGTACTTGATCAGAATCTGCTGCCAAGTAAATTTGATAATTGTCTGAAAGATTTCCCAATGATTTCAATGGTTATCAAATCTCCATTTCAGAATTGATAATGATATAAAACATTTTGTTCACCATGAATTTATAATACAGAATCGTTCTCAAGAGATAAGAATTCTCCTTATTCTAATACAACAAAATATACTGTGAAAAATTCAACCCAATCAAGAAAAAATTTTGTATAAATGAAAACCTTACAGTTGATGTGCAGCAAACACAAATGAACAACAAAATAGTGAGCAGCACTGAAAATAATTTAATACTCCATTACTGATTTGATAATTTATAGCAGGCATATAAAACAATATAACTCAGAAACATAGAGAGTTAAAAAGATGAATATTTAAATTTCTATAAAAAAAATCAAAAGAGAAGCTACTGATATTAAACTGAAGTTGTGTTAAAACTAAAATGGCTGTCCCATGTGTGGAGAGAAACACACTGTGCAGGCTGAAGATTTCTGCATACTCCTCCAGTTGTGCTCGGCTAAAAGATTGGGAGTCTATCTTGGGTTAATACATGTTGGAAGAATTTGCATGCTAATCCTTGTAAAATAAATACACTAAAACTAAATTGACAAAAAACCTACAATACTAGCAATGGTGTCTATGTGCCATCTAAGATAAAGTTATCTTGTGAATTACATATCATATATTTCCTATTAGTTAGTAATCTGTGAAAAAAAAAATGTATATCTTTTAATCCCTGTGTCAGTCTACCTATATTCGGACCAACCCTCAGCCTGGGTAAGAATAGTTTTGGATCTGTAAAATAGTTTATTAAAATCTGTTAAGAATGGTTGATTTAAAAAAATAGAAATGTCTGGACTCTGAAAGAGTCCCAGTGCTGGAAGCCATAGGCAGCATTTTTTTTTATAAGACACTGGAACTTTGGTGAATAAAGATTATCAAACAGTAAAATGATCTTGGTTGTCGTATTCTGTCCAGCTGAAGAAGTCAGAACTGGAATGCACTGGACATCAACAAACGTTGCAACTCAATTTGCACTCCTCAAGATGACATCAAGTCAATGAACATGGTAAAACTTCCTATTGGTGTTATTTGATGTGACTGCAGTAGCAGCATCACATCATCAAACATCATGGTGTTTACCAAAAGTCTATCATAAAAATTAGTAACATGGTATCAACTTTCTGAGAACTTGTCTTTCGACAGTAATAACTGAAATGTGTTGTAAATATTCAATTTGCATTGCCGTAAAAAATGTACAAGTTATCAAAATAATTTTTGTTGTGCATTAACTATTAATGCCACAACTGATACCCACTTCATTATGGTTGTCAGTGAGGCACATTTCTATTTGTGACCAATGAGCATTCCAGTTGTACAGAGATCAGAGGACCAGATCAGTGACCAAAGGCAGTGAGGTGGATACAGTGAATTGCCCTTGTGACTGAGACAGAATGCAACACACAGATCACTTTACTGTCATAATGAACTGTTTATTATATGCCTTTAGGGAAGTTCAAATGTACTTGAGAAATTAACACAAAGGTAAATAATGTGCAATTAAACTGGAATTATAAATACAGTACTGTGGTTGCAAACACAGTCAATTTCTTTGATCAGCTCTTGCTCTGATTACAGCACATTTACATTAGACAAAATTTAAAAAACAAAATATTGTGAAATCAAGACCGAATGAAAAAAAACAATGAGAAATAGCATTTTTTTTTCAACAGATAGATTCTACAGTGTTGTGGGAAGACAAGTGAATAGAGAATTTACTCCAGATCAAGATCTAGTCGCAATTCTATGGCCATTTTTGTAATAACAGTATGGTATTTTTTATGTTAAATATAAATAGACAGAACGAGATATGTTTTGAATCGGTGGGTATTTTACATAACGAGTTGGAATGGCGTAGTCATATTTCGCAAGAGCCATAATTTCGAGCAAAATATGACTACGCCATTCCAACGAGTTATGTAAAACACCCACCGATTAAAACACACATCGCGTTCTGTGTTTATTACACATCCCAGACATTACAATTCATTTAAATAAACAAATTTTAATTCTGATGTTTAAACCCAAAGATGAAGAGTCCATTTGTTTTGTTTCAGACTGTACTGATGAAATGGATCGATAAAAAATCAAAACAAGCTTTTGGGAACCAGTGTTTGTAGAAATTTGTATCGCTGTTTCTCTTCGGCTGGTGTCTACTCACGCCTAACCATTTGGTGGCTATTACTGTTAGTAAAAATATAAGTACAAATTTTGGTAGACTTGCAAAACAGCTCGGAGAAACTTTTTTAAAAGAAGTTTGAAGCATGTCAAGATGTCCGGAGATTTACCAAAATAAAGTTGACCAATTTAGGTATAACAGGATCCACAAAACGATGTTAAGGTTGTGGTTGGAAATGATTGGGTTTTTTTTAATATTATCTCATTTTTGGTTAAATAATTTTTTGTAAACAGACTTTATTTTGCTTTGGACGTTTTCATTTTCACACTGCACGACAGACAATCAATAATTGTATAACAAAATTTGGAAACTTTTCAAAGCGTAACTCATGACTCGATGGGAAAGGAACTTGTATAAACGGTGGTGGGAAAAAAGTTCCGGCTTGTACATCAACTGTTGAATACAGAAACTTTAATGTCATAGCGGCCATTCCATTAAATACAAGGGTTTAAAGTTTAATGGATGTGTAATAAAGTGTCATTTTTCTTATGTTTGGGTAAAGTTAAGAATATCCATGAAGTGTAAAACTAGAACATTTGTCTTGCCAAAATAGATGCCCCCAGCACTAACACAAATATTATTTATTTATTTATCTATTTATTTATTTATTTATTTATTTATTGGTGTTTAAGGTCACATATTTTTTGCACACTGGCTTACTAACACAAATAATGGTCACTAATAATCCCTGTCACAAGATACTGCAATATAGTATGAGCATATGAAAATAACAAAACTCAGGTGTATGGATAAGTAATGAAAAATAAAATGACTAAAAGTAGAGCTTGTTCAGACCATATGGATTTATGGTTTTAGTGTGAAGATACAATGTAGTTCTTTATCGCTGGCAAACATAAGGATACAGCATGCCTTTAAGTGAAAGCACATCTTGAAAGAATGTTTGCACCTGGGTAGATGTCACTGTAAAGTACATAACAGAATTGACATAAATTCATGTTGACAGGTGAAATTTTCAGTTCATTAAATGAATATTGACAATTTTATTGTGTCCACATCAATCCAAAGCGTTAAAATTATTTACAGTTATTTGTTTTCATCCGCACTGTACACTAACAGGTGTAGACAACAGGTGAAAAAGTTGAAATGTTTTCTTCCATGGAACTGTAAATCCCATATGTGAGAATTTGAATAGAATGTCACAAGTGCCTTCTTATTAGTTGCCTTAATTCTGTTTTTAGTTCTGTACTTCCTGTTTGTCTTCCCCATCTGGGTAAGAGCTGAGAAAATGTGGGAGGGGGCATTTGGCTGGCAACCTATGCACATATGGACCTACAATGTGGATGCACTGTCATTTGACAACCATACATTCTTGATAAAGTCGATGATATTGTGTTTGCCAAAACATGTAGCACAGACCTCATTTTAGCTACACATGATCTTTAAATTCAGGATACCTCTTTCATTTGCTTTATTTTTAACTCAGGTGTATGGATAGTTTAAGTCTTTACCTTCTGTGGGCAAATTTTTAGGCCCATAACAAAAATACACTGTTACCAAAGAAATATATGTTACTGTTCTTTTATTATAACCCAATAATCAGGAGTAGTACTCTTAACAATTATTTGTTCTTGTCCGACTCAACTGACTTTTCATCAAATAAGTCATGGCTGCTTTCAGCAGCGGTTATTTGATTTTATATCCAATGCAAGAAAAAATACTTAGGTTAAGAGTCAACCCTCAAACAGTGGAAACTTCTGCTCTGACCTGCCACAATTCTTGTAGCTCACAAGTTCTTTTGAAGCAAATTTTACACAAAACCAAGACTCGGCTAAACAGAAAAAGATTTGCATGACAATGTGGATCACCCCAACCCCAATATCCAGTTTTATTATATGACTGCCACAAAAAGCCCCTTAATACCATTGTAGTTTGCCCATCAAATCCAGCTCTCTGGAAAGCAAGAGTGTCAAGTTTTCCAGATCGTTATCATTCCTGTCTCAAATGAACAAGCTATTTCTAGCAGTGACCTATAAATAAATTGGTAAACATAAACATGAGTGTCTCCTCATTAAACTCTGTTGACAAACATTCCAGTCGAGGTCTATTTGAAAATGCTGTTCTGAACAAGTGCAAAATAACAATTAACAACTATCTTGAAGATGCAAATCCAACAAAACATAGGAGAATCTGTGTTATCGAAAGCGATTCCGATTGAAATTCAATTCTTGCCTCTATTGTTTTGACTTTCAGGTTTCATGTTCAACATGAACGTTTGATATTACTATGCGTTTGGGATTGTTAATGGTTATTTGGCTAATATAATTCTTGTTGTATTTGATTTTTCAGGTGCTGTGATCAGTGATTACAACAGTAAAATTAAATCAACTCGATGGAATACAACACAGATCAATTGACTGTTGTAGTAATCTGTATGAACCATGACATAAACGAAAGTGTAAGAAACAATGAATGTGTAATCAGCCTGGCTGATGAATAGTTGAAAAGATCAAAAAATAGATCTTGAGAGATGTTAGCCTTACATATTTTCAATTGTATATATAAAACAGCACAACAGTTTTTTTTTTGGAATGCATTAGAAACTATTCAAAAGTCACAGCATGAAGAAAAGTCTGATGGACAGACAAATAGATAATCAAGCAACCTGACAGAAAAACAGATAGATAGATGACTTGACAGTTTTCAAGTGACTCACTAAAATTTATCAACAGGTGATGAAATATTATTCAAGTTACTAGTACAAAATGATCATTAAAATTTTCAAGTTAAATACAATTAGCATATGCCATGAGATAGCAAACTCCTGTCCCAAAAAGAAGTGGAATGACACATTTACGAAAAAAAAATGACAAAAACAGTGTGAATATTGATTATATTTGTTTAAGTTATATCACATTCAGAAAGTTATTAGCAGACAAACACCAAATTTTCAACAAGGAGGGGCATAACTCCTACAGAAATCATTCAAATTGGGTGAATATCCAATCACAGCAAGATCTTTTCACAATACATGCCTACACCAAATTTTATCAACATCTGATTATACTTGTTCAAATCATCACACTCACAAACTATGAGGACAAAGAGATGGATGGTGGAACGTATGCACAAATATTGATAGATGAACCAACAGGGCCCATTTCTATACCCCTGCCAAACTTGATATTATCAAAATCTGATTACACTTGTTCAAGTTATCATGTTCACAAACTGTAATAGAAACACCAAACTTTTAACACAAGGGAACATAACTCCTACAGAAATCAAGGAAATTGGGTGAATATCCAATCAGTGATATTTTCCCCCCACAATGTATGCCTTACCAAGTATTATTAAAATCTGGTTATATTTGTTCAACTTTTCACATTTGCAAAGTCAATGTGAGAGAAACACCAAATTTTCAACCAAAAGGGGAAAAACTCCTACAGAGATCAAAGAATATCCAACCAGAGTGAGATCTTCACACAATGTATGCCTATAATAACATTTATTCAAATCTAACTAGAGGTAATGTGACCAAGCTCACAAAGTGATACACTCCCCCCCCCCCCCCCCCACGCCTGTCAGAACGGAATTATATTCCTTCATGCACATCTTCATATGGAGTTCTTCCATTGTGTAAAGTTTCATGAAAATTCTTCAAACGGTTTAGGAGGAGTTGCACTTATAAGGATGGACGGACGGACAGACAGGGTGATTCCTATATACCCCCCCCAAACTTTGTTTGCGGGGAATATAATAACATTTGTTAAGCGGGGGAGGGGGGGGGGGGGTATAATAACATTTGTTAAGTTATCACATTCACAGTCATTATGAGACAAACACCATACATTCAATAAATGGGAGCATAACCCTACAGAAATCATCAAAATTGGGTAAATATCCAACAGGGTTCCTCCACATTTTGATATCCAAATTCAATGATTTTTAAAACCAGTTTTCAATGACATTCCAAGATTTTCAAAGACAATGAAGAACCAAAATAAATGATTTTCAAAGATAAATTCAAACCGTAGTTCAAACCTCAAACAATGAAAGTGTCAATGACACTGTAGCTCAACTTGTGTAAGACATGTACATGTATAGTATGTGACACATCAATGACAAACATCTAGGTAATGACCTGATAACAAAGGTACATGTAAAGTATTGTAAAGGTCTGCACATAAATACTGACCGTAGCCTGTAACAAATGTACAGGTAAAGTAATGTGCATAATTTATGCACGAGAATAAAACCTATATTAAATATGATGTATTCATGTTACTAAACATTCATACAAAAATGTATTCAAATCAGAACCTTCATATAGAAGTTCTGTACAAAAAACTGATTTCGGTATAAAATGGCAGCCGACAGCCATCTTGAATTTTGGACCGCACCCAAAAACACTCGTTCTCGTCCCAAGGTGATAACAAAGGTACCCAAGAAGTTTCGTGAAGATTGGTTCATAAATACAGACTCTAGCCCGAGCCGTATTGACATGTGCACTTACTGTGTATAAGTAGCATTGAATAAATCAAAGTTCATATATAATTTGCATAATTTCTGCACAAGAAAAAAAACCTGTATTATATGTGATGTATTCCATGTTACTGAACATGCATACATAATTTTATTCAAATCAGAACTTTCATATAAAAGTTCTGTACAAACAAGAGGCCCCAGGGGGCCTGAGGGTGCTCACCTGACATGGTAGTCTAAATATCAAACCGAGGACTTGACTTGAATAAGCTGCATATGCCCCTCCTAAGAAAAGCATATACCAACTGATGAAGTGATTGTGCCCACACAGTACACAGAATTTTCCTTCTATTTTCAGTTCCTGCACTTTTACGTCCCAAAATGGAGATAAATGCAATAAAAACAGATTTATTTTTTTTGTTCGGAAATTTTCTAAGTCCCAAACAAAATATTTTCAGACTAAAATTTTGTTTTCTTCTTCTTAAAATTGACCAAAATGCATAAAAAAACAAAAAAGTAATTTCCGGATTTCGGTCCAAAAGTCCCCACCCGGACCCCAAATTTTCAGGGCAAAAAAAAAAAAAAAAAATTTTGTCTTAAAATAGACCAAAACGCATAAAAAACCCAAAAACTAATTTCTGGATTTAGGTCCAAAATTTCCAAGTCCCACCGGGACCCCAAATTTTCAGTGTAAATAGAAAAAAAAATTTGGTCTTAAAATTGACCGAAACGCATAAAAAAAACAAAAAACTCATTTCCGGATTTGGGTAAAAAATTGCAGAGTCCGAACCAGGACCCCAAATTTTCAGCCTAAATATGAACCAAGGGACTTGGCTTGAACAAACTTGAAACTCACACCCGTAAGGATGCTGCATACCAGATATCAAAAGATTCTTATTGGTAGATCTGAAGAAGACTTTTAAAGAATATTCCTCATACTGCACTAATTTAAACATTTGGGCTCCCATAGAGAGCCCAAATATGGATCCAGAGAATTGATTTCAATAACCATGTGAAACAATCTTCCAAAGATGTTATATGTGAAATCTGAAAGCTTTTGAAGCAGTGGTTTGGGAGAAAAGTAGTCTTAAATGTTTTTCCCATTACCCACAGTGTTAAAAAATGCTGACTCAGCACTTTTTCAAAAGTCCCAAAAAAGTAACCCATGATAAAACCCATAGCAATTTTTTTTTTACCATTCCATTTTGTTGGTGCTTCACACCAAATAAGAATACTCAGTGCCGTGTAGTTTTGGAGATATGGTCATTTTAATTTTTTTCTATTTTTAGCTCCTGCAGTTCCCATGGGGCGACGGGAAAAAACATTTGGGCATAAATTAAGTACTTATGACCCAATAAGCCCTCATATCAAATTTGGTTCAAATCTGCTTCTCGGTTTGGAAAATAGAAATTTTGGGAGGGGCAAAAATTCTTGCCCCTCCCATAACGACGGCAAATATAGCCCCACAAACTTCTCTTGAACAAATCTGAGTCTACACCTAAAAGGAAGCTGCACACCTAATATCAAGTCTCTGCTACTGCTGGTTCATGAGAAGATTTTTTAAGATTTAGGTACACTTTTTGGGCGGGGCTCTACCAAGGGGCGAGGCAACTTGATTTGAACAAAATCAAATTGCGATGTCTTAACAAACTATTATCTCAAATATCATTAAATTAGTTCAGCGGTTTGGGAGGAGAAGATGCAAACACCATGTTCACGGACGACGGACGCCATACAACGGACGGTGAGTGATCACTATAGCTCTCCTGACTGAAAGTCAGGTGAGCTAAAAACTGATTGCACTAATTTCAGTACAAAATGGCTGCTGGTGGCCATCTTGAATTTCGGACTGCACCCAAAAACACATGTTCTCGTCCCACAGTGATAACAAAGGTACCTAAGAAATTTTGTAAAGATCGGTTCATAAATATGGCCTTCAGCCCGAGTTGTATTGAATTGTTTCCAGGGAAGACAGATGGACAGACGAGCCATGACAAAACCTCAAATTTGACTACGTCAAAGTTGAGCTAAAAATGTTTGTGAGAATGGTTTATGTGCTATGACACTGATTGCTTATGTTTTCATTACTAATCAAAATATCGCCCTGAACTTAACAGAACAGTACCTACAATGTGAGTTGGTACTTGACCACTTTGATTTGACTGGTTTTTTTTTTTAGAACTCAGATTAGATTTGTATCAGTATGTTTACTGTTCAAATTATTGCATAAACATTAAACTTTGAAGTGACACTGTCAATAATGGGCTTTATTTCTAACAATTTTCACTAAACAGCAGTGGATGTCAAACCTATCCAAGTCATTGTTAATACAAAGTACCACACCAAAATTGACTGAAATCTAATAACTACCATTTAAGTCATTGCAATATAAAAGGGAGTCCAACAAACAAATAGCCTGATGCATAAAAAAATTGGTGGAAAAACAAACTGTTGGGAGATGAAGAATGTTAAGTATTTTGTCCCTTATTATTTTTATTATGAAGACTACAGATTATTCCCATAGAGCACCTGTTCCTGAAGGAAAGAATAATCACAGCCTGGGGTTGATCTTTAACTTTTAACCTCCTGTATACATGTATTTCCATGAGTTTTGCAAAGAAAACACATGTCATGGTTGATTTAAATGGTTGAGGGCTAGATTATTTTTGGTGGGTCTGAATTTGTTATTCAAAATTAATTTTATCACAAATTATTGGAGTGCCCACAGGCACTCTCCAATTATTTATAATAAAACAAACTTATATAAGCAAAATATTATTTGCATTTGACTGAATATGAAACATGAGCAAGGAAAATGTTGGCTTTTGTTCTGGTACCCTCATTTTTCTGAGGCCCTGATAGTGGCTTCCAGCACTCAACCAGTTAATATAACAACAACAAAAATGGGATGGGGATATTATTTATAATTAACTTGAAATAAAAGAGTCTGGGTTTTATCCCCATCAGAAAAATAAAAGATTGTTGCATTGGAATGAGAATTAGATTTGTTTGATTTTGATATTTTAGTTCAGTTTCAGTCTTTGAATTTTATTTTCAGCTTTTTATCTCAAATTTCTACAAAAAATGCTATCAAACAATACCATAATTTCAAAACAATATCCAAATAATTACAAAAATTCCTACAGCATGTTAAAGAATCCCCTTAACCCTTTACTCAAATGATTAGACAAAACTTGCAAAACAATTCCTGGTCGAGTGCTAGAAGCCACTATCATGGCTCTACTGAAAAGTGCTGAAAGCCACTACAGTGGCTTTACACTGTATGCATTAATTAACCTTTTTATTTGTTCAGTGGTAGGAAAAAATGTTCATATAAAATTGTTTTGTTACCATTTATTGGAGAGTGCCAAGAGGCTGAAATTCAATAACTACCAGTAACAGAACAATTATTTATGAACAAAGTCATGCTGATTTAAGGCTGCCCTTTCTGGTAGCATTGTATGTTTGAAAACAAATGATAAATTTTAAGTAATTTGTATATTTTTTGTACTTACCAATGGCCCAGACTAGCTGGTGCAAACTTGATATTATCAAGGGCCAAACACAAATTTTGAACCCCACGAATCTCCAAAATTTGCATACAAAACCGAAAATTAAAAATCCTATCTGGCCCTCCATACTTTTACTCTCTGTGAGAGTGCAGTGGTCAGGAAGAGACCGGGATTGGGTCCAACATCATTCTGTGTAGATGAGTGTACTAATAATAAGTCAGCGGGGAGGTATGAGTGCCCACTCATGGGAGGCCCATCCCCATCTGGGCCATTGGCAAGTATAAAAAATATACAAATTACTTAAAATTTATATTTTTATACGACAACCAATGGCCCAGACTAGCTGAATCGTAAAAAGGCGGAGGGCCTAGGACTTAAGAATTAGCAGACTAAATATAGCTCCTAAGCCTGCATTCCAAGGTGAAAGGAAAATAAATTTAAAAGGAATTGCATGCATGTCTCTCTATACCAGAATAGAGAAGACATATCATAAATAAGGAGCCATATCCAAGTAATTCCATATTCTTAGCATGAATGATTATGCTAATTGGGTGTAACGAGCCCCCAATTTTTAAGGCTAGTTTGGACTAAGCCCCATAAATTAGGATGGCGTATTTGAGAGTGAGAGACTGACCTCCACAAACATACGCCATATATAAATAATAATCAAGCTGTATCTAGGATCAGATATAATCTACAGACAAAAACAGCTTCACTCATAGTTACACACTTATCAAGCTGGAGGAGATTTTACAAGAAAATTCACCCCTCCCCCCTTTTTTGAAGGAATATTCTTCTAAACAAAGAGGGGAGCACTCTGGAATCAGTACAAAGCGATACTAAATAATCCAAATATAATCACCCTATAAGCATCCTGTTATTAATTATTATTAATTATTGGTGCTTTACGCCACTTCAGAAGCTAAGGCTATTGTGGTGATCCCGGTGATTAACAGAGCATGCTTTTAATGTATACCGAAGTCGGAATACATAGATAGGATGAAAACCATTGATATAAAGCGTACAACCATACACTGTCCAATTTAATACCAATTAAAAAGTATCTAAAGAGCAAACACGCTTCTAAGGCAGACCCCGTTCATGTGTACAACTGATTCCAATAATAACACTCCAATGAACCGTTCGAATATACGAGAACGTGTACTGTATCTTCATATAAACCTGGATTAGAACATAGAACGAGCTATGATTAACAGACCCGTCACGGATCGTCCCCGAAATAATTCATTGTTTCCAAGGTCCGAAACAACCAATGAGTGTTCAAAGAATATATTACTCCGAATAATGTTGCCAAAAAATGAGAACATATGCATAGACGGCCTATTGGCAGTTCCATAACTGATCCAAATAGCCCCAAAATTCACATGAGCTCTATAAGCAGAGCAAGAATTTACATAGTCTGTCAATAATGCGTCTGCCTAATAATACACATATTATGCACGCAAGCAATGAAATCCCACATGTAGTCATCTGAATACAGCCTGTAAACACAGTATGACTGATTGATACAAGTGTAACCAGGACACTGAATGAATAATACAACGTTAATATGCAGTTAACTCAGTAATAAACTCATACGTCGTAAGAAAGGCCAGACCGCTCTGAGCGAAACTTTTCGACTAATTGCCACATTGGAGAATGTCGCCCAGATAACCGACATGTCAACCATACAGGTACACGAAGGCTAGCAATTTTATTGATAAAGAATCATATGCTCGTATATGACTTATAAACGAATAACCAGAGGAAACAAACCAACTAAAAAGTGGATGTGCCCATGAGGTCGCCGTGAGAACACGACCCAGCCGCCAATCGAGAAGCCATGAAAGGCATGTATATACTAAATGCATACGAAGCTTACGGGACGAAAACTATGTCCTGCCCTATAAATGCCTCTTAACACATTGGCAGGGGGGGGGGGGGGGGGGGGAGGGGGTCAACGAAAAATACATATCGATCCCCCCTCACCTGCATTATTTGAATCGCTCTTGTGTTAGTCATCAAATAGAATAGGAACCGCAGGGCTCCCTCACGTCTGACTGACTCCATAATGCCACTAAGGATGGAGAAGGACGTGATGAACAAATACACTGTATTGACATAATCACACTAGGTAAATATGGTGTCATTAATAGAGCTTATCACCTCATATAACTAAAACCAAACCATACCGGTAGTAAGAGAATAACCTCCTCTAACATACGGTATCATGCCCGATAGGACAACGAACTAAGCCTAGCTGAAGCAGCTAAAGGTCTTCCAAAAAAACGTGAAGACAATAAAAGGCTGGTAACTGTGGCCTTAGAAGCTCACTAAGGAGACTTACAATGCTAGCCATAGCTTATAAGTCTTCATCTCCGTGAAGACAGATATATTGGTGTAAGTTGCGACCTGGAAGGCTCACTGAACGGAGACTTACAACTATCATCTCGCAAGGTAGGGAATGAAGAGCCGCTGTTTAACAGCCCTAAATTCCCAAAGAGACAGCAGTCCCAAGAAAAAATAAATTCAGTTATGTCACTGCAAAATTACTGAAACAATCTTGCTTATGATTCTAGCTAGGCTACTATGGTGTAAACAATAAGAATCAAGTCTATGACACCTATGAAAATAAACTGAAAAGCACAGTACCTTATTGATTTTATTTCCAAAAGACAGCGGTCAGAGCCTGGCTAACGTAGCTAGAAGTCTTCCTCTCCAGATATCTCGGTGTAACTAGTGACTTGAAAGCTCACTAAACGGAGACTTACAACCATCGTCGCGCAAGGTAGGGAATGACAAGCCGCTATTCTAACAGCTGTAATTCCCAAAGAGACAGTAATCTCAAGGTAGCTATGCAGTTATGTGTCTTCGTCTACCTGAAGACATATCTGTGTCACTTGTGGCCTTGAAAGCTCACTAAATGGAGACTTACAACACCAGCCGCAATAAAAGACCGCTGTAACAGTACATAAGGCGACTATGGCGTCCACAATGACATTAATTGTCTTGACGCCAAGGAATAGAAAACTGAGAGGGAAAAGACGTACCTATTCCCTCTAATGGCTCTATTCCAAACAAGACAGCTATCTCAGCCTATCTATGCACTATTCGTCCGACTTCAGGACGAAAAACAGGTGATTTGAAAAAACCTGGAAAATATTTCGATGACCTCTATTGCTTTTCTTCAATAGGAGAGCCTATACCTCCGCAAGGAGAGACTCTCTTGGAAGAATTTGCCGGAAGATTTGATCAACACATACTTGTAGTAAGTAAAGCTTTGCTTGGCCTGATAGCCGCAGGCCTGCCGAGACTACATTCTCATCCACTGATCTTCTGCAATTTTCATCCACTTTTTTGCGAAGTTGATAACCTTCCGCTAAGGGGAAAGCAACAGAAGTCTATTCTCGACAACCTCTATTGCTTCCTTCAATAAGAGAGCCTGAACCTCCACTAGGAGCGACTCCCTTTTGAAAGGATCCACCGGAAGATTTGTCCAACGCGGACATCTTGTAAGTGGGAGTTATGTTCGGAATCATAGCCGGAGGACTTCCGAGACAACACTTTTACCCACTGATCTTCTGTGACATAATTCCAGTTTCTTGCGAAGATGATAACCTTCCGTCAACTGGTAAGCAATAGAGGTCTTATTCATCACCTGTATGACTAACGAGGCTTATGGGAGGAGAAACTACGTATACGTCCTCCCCGCGAAGAACCTTGTCCCGTCGGCTTTGGGGCATCTGACTTATAGCCTGGATCAGACCTGCGCGCCTTTTTTGAGTCGCTATACTGACGACCTCCGGAGTTAGTATAAGAGGGTTTATTGTACCCTTGTGAGGAGTTCTCTTAGCTGATTAAGTGGAACGGCCTTGCTTACCCCGGTCTGCTGAAGCATGTTGAGGCGCAGACTTCAGTAGCATTGTACTGGAAGCTTTCTTGTAGTTTGTTCATAGATTAACTCATTGTCAAATAGAGTATATCCGGAGACCGGAGCGACTTGGAGAGAGCTTTTCACCTTGTTATCTATAAGTGATGATGACGGAAGGGCAGCATCACATCTGATCAACTCCCAATTTGCCACTGTCAGGGCGGAGTTGTATGTGGCATACATGACTGCCCTGGAAAAAACTCTAAGCGAGGAACAAACATCCTCAAATTCCTTCCCATTAAGACTTTGCACTATAGCTCTGGTGAGGTGATCTGTATAGGACATCACGTCCAGATTTGCTCTATTGGTTGAAATAGCCCATTCCATCACTTCCGTGCGTATATTGAATGATGCAGGTAGGGACATATTTTCATCCCCGGCCTGCTCCGGTTTCTCTATAGTAGTCGCAGCTTGCTGATCAGGTGGAACAAAGTCAGTATAGTATTGATAAATAAAATTCATCACTACCATATGCTGTTCCGAAAGGGAAGGGTAATCCTCTTCCTTGTCCCTTTCACCATCCGACTGATTCAGCTGTGACATTCGGTCATTTGCATCTGCGTGTACAGATGACTGGACCGACCCAGCACTGTCCGACAGCACAACACCGGAGTCTGCGGAAGGCTGCTCTTGCACTTGCTGGGATGCTCCAATCAGCTGTGCAATCTGCGACAACAAGTCCATTACCGAGGCTTGAGGAATAGCGGTCTTCTGTTTTTTCGCCGCTTGCTACTCCTGGGACGAAGATCTGGAGATAGATCTCTTCTCTAAACGTCGTGTTGAACTTCCGACTTCACGGGCGAAGACTAGCTCTGTCTTCACGCAACTGGCTGGATATCCAAAGTCGGGTTGCTAGCATGTGGTCATGTGTGCTTTTATAAGGCAGCGCAGGAAGCTGTGACTAAAGCCGACCCTGGCTGCAGTCCAGACGGAGCGTCCCGTGTGGCGGACAGACGTATGCTCCGACTCGTGCAAGTTTCTCAAAACAACATTTGGCCCCAAATGTTGTTGGGTTAGAGGGGGACCTCTCCCACTCGTGGTCTTATCAGACCCAGTTGAGCCTCCCGAAAAGAAAACTTGGTTCTGGCTTGTGCAAGTTTCTCAAAACAACATTTGGCCCCAAATGTTGTTGGGTTAGAGAGGGGCCTCTCCCACTCGCGGTCTTATTAGACCTCGCCAAGCCACCCTAAAAGAAACTTGCTGACTACCTCCCTATTTCTGTTGTCGCTGGGTGAGCTTTTGATTTTGAGATGCTCGCTCTACCCAAATCTACACTTCCTTCGACCACAACAGACTTACCCAGTGTCACGGCTCCCACGGATGGAGTAACCGCTTCACCAGTCAAACTAGCTGTTTGCAAGGGATTAAGAACTCTAACTAGAGTCCTTAACCCTTGCTTATATTCATGAGCACCTTGCAGCTAGCTCTATTTGCTCAACAAAGCGCGACGATGGAAGCACACTTTGGATAGGTGTCACAATACAATCACCATGTTCATGTTCCTCTGAAAGAGAAACTGAAAAACTTGAATTATATTACGGTGAGAGTTCCGGCATAGGAACCTCACTGCCAACAATGCATTGCAACACCAGTCTCCAACGTCTGTCATGCCAATGTACACAGTAGGACAAGAATCCGCAGGAGTGCATCGACTACAGGAAGACTTCCTTGCCTTGCATTTAAAGCAGTAAGCTTTCATAATTACAATCAAAAGACAAAGTTGATAGCATTCCTACAAACTCAACAACAAAATATATGATAAAGATACATGAATAATCACAATCAAAATTAAATTAAAAAATTTATAAAAAAAATTTCGAAATTTTTTTGAAAAAATGCCCAAGTTCCCAAAGGAAACATAATGAGCCCAAGGGCATCCCGATAGAGCCTAAGTGTGGACAAAATCCAAATATTATGAGCTACACTACCGGAGTATTAATCATTGTATCCTAAAGTAATTCTACAGTAACATAATATGAAATACTACATATATTTGAGGACGTTGCCTATGTAAACAACATCAAGGAAAAATCCTGAAACAAGACATCAGGCACAAAAAGGCCCAAAGTCAGAAACCAATTTAAATGCTACCAGATGCAAAGCTAGATCTTCATACGAAGAAAAACGATACATCGGATAGAAGATGCAAGACTAAAATGACCTAACACCCCTAGAGTGAGGTCTTAACCATGGGGATAAACAGAATAAATATTCTGTAATACACGTTAAACTCCCAAGAAATTTAATAAAAAATTTCAATAAAAAATAGTCAAAAAGCTTAGGAGTTTAACAGGAAGGGTTCATGGAAGGCTTAACAAACAGTGGATTAATCATTAGTAAGAATGATGACGTCAGGTGTATGTACCGAAAATGGGAAACATAAAATAATTTTTATAATTATTATAAAGTTACAGCCCTGAATGTCTGAAACTACTGTAGTTCACTTCCATCATCCATTAACAGCCTTGGATTCACCAATTCTTGCATTGATTTCTGTCTGGCATCCTCAAAAAAGGAGATTTTAAAGCATAGATGTCAGCTCATTGTTACTGACTTTAGGGCCAAACAAAGAATGATGTTGGCGCCAATTCCGGTCTCTTCCTGACTACTGTGCTTGTGCAGGGAGTAAAAGTATGGAGGGCCAGATAGGACTTTTAATTTTCGGTTTTGTGTGCAAATTTTGGGGATGGGGGGGGGGGGGGGGTTCAAAATTTGTGTTTGGCCCTTGATAATATCTAGTTTGCACCAGCTAGTCTGGGCCATTGGTTGTCGTATAAAAATATACTCAAGTTTCAAATCACCTTTGAAAAATATTTAGCACTCTACCAGTTAATTTTCATTTTTTGTCTCGAAAACATAGCTACTGACCACTCATTGGAATGGCTCAATGTTAAGCTGTGATTTGGAGGTAAAAATTTAAATAAGAATCAATTATGAATGTTGATTTTTTAGCTAGTCGGATATGACTGTTACGTTAGGTGGAGGGTTAAAAGAATTCTCTTTTTTATTTCCTATCCTAGAAAACACCATTTCTGGATATTACTTCTTAGAAAGTTCTCTCTGAGAGCTTTCTAAGCATCACTGCCAAATGTGATGTTAACAGAGAAAATGAAATTAGAGTAAACACTTCTTACAGGTATCCTACAATTTATTTCATCGGTACAATACAAGTTTTACATGTTTGTTCATTCCTATAATACTATTATGTATGCACAGAACACTTAAATTTTGGGAGGATTCACATGCAGTGTATACCATTCATAAAACCTTGATACAAAAAATAATTCACTTCTGAAATCCTTGGTCACCACAGAGTGTTTTGAGCTGAACTAACTTAAGTACTGAATAAATTGGCAGGCATTGGTACAGGGATGCACAATTTGGGGGAGGGGGAGGGGGGTATGGATACAAAAATGGGTACTGCAAAAGAATTTTTGTGGGAGTCATTTATGTTTGCATGACTCATTTCAATTTTGCATTTTTATTATATCCTAACTAATATGTGCTTAAATGGGCATGTTTTTAATATTTTGTGTAACAACCACGGCTGACCATAAAAATAAACCTCCAATTTTTGTGGGAGTCATTTATGTTTGCATGACTCATTTCAATTTTGCATTTTTATTATATCCTAACTAATATGTGCTTAAATGGGCATGTTTTTAATATTTTGTGTAACAACCACGGCTGACCATAAAAATAAACCTCTATTCATTAGCCATGTATTTATTCATAATTTTGTTGTTTTTTATGAATTGAAGTTTTATATTGAATTATTCCATGATACAACTTGTTATGTTGTACAAAGATAAATTTGATAGTCAATTAATAAAAGAAAATAACCATCATTCCATCAGCACTATGTCATTCCGGGTCACTTTGGTGTTTAGGAAGACCCCAAAGAATTCCACTGAATCTTCAAAATTTCATTGTCTCGATTCTCGTCTACTTCATAATAATTTGACATACCACTGAACAAACCCACAAGTTGCAGTTTGCTGATCATGAGTTCCTTTCATGGGCATTCATCTTCATCATCTTCATATTATTATGACCCATGACAAAATGCATTCCATCATTTTCAAATCATTCTCATAAACAAAATTAGGTGATACAAATTTCAGATATTTTAGCTAAGATACAGTTTTTTTTGTTTTTTTTACTACCTTACTTATAAAATTGTACATCCAATTTTTTCATAAATTTATTCTAAATTATGCTAACTTATCTGAGTAAATATTTCATCTGTAAATAATATTTACACGAACTCAAAAAACAAACTGGAAAAAGTTTGCATTTTTATTGCCCTGTTTCAATGGCACATCATTGAATTGTCATCAATTATTACTTTCACTAAACAGCTATACTGTGTCTCATATTCGAATATTATCTTGGAAAAAGTGTGCCATTTAAATTCATCACTTCGAGGTGGCCATGACAGAAGTTATCAGACAGGTAGGCACAAAACACTTGGATGGGATGACGTTACACACAAACTTACAGTATTGTCTTTATGAGTTTAGGTTGTGATATCTTGTAAGCTGGGCAGAGGGGTGGCTGCGAAATTTAACCTACCTCAATAATTTCAAGGAGGGGGATAAATTTTAAAATCTCTTGCTTCAGAATGCCAGGTCTGTCGGTGATTCCATGTACATTAACAGTTTTGACCCAGATCATAGCTCCAATCCATATGAAATCAGTCTCGTTGACTTAATATTTCAAGGACTGGTCAACTAACGTCGGCTCCAGAATTTATGTTCTGTTTTTGTTGTGGGAATGGTAAAAGGTCTCGCTAAAAATCAGGAACAAAATTATCATTCTCACCATTTGTCCATCCCTGTTGGTAACTGTATTTGGAGAAAGCAAAAGTTGTGGTAACAGTGACATTTTTCTAGCTGTGTTTTTTGCCATTTGTATGGGGACAACCAAAACCAAGTTCAGTTTTTACATTTCAATGGACAGCTCAACAGAAAATTCACCCAATACCAAGCTATAGGCTGTAGGTTGAATAAACTCAAAACACAAGTGTAAGGTAACAGAACCCATAAAGCATTTCTCCATTACTTACTGTTAACCCTTTACCTAAAATGACTAGAAATCAACAGTACCACATTTGTTCTTGGGTTAAACTTTTTCATTTTTTAGTTTCAAAACATAGCTTATAACTCCTTATAGGAACAAGCTAGATGTGCTTGTTGCAATAAAAGGAGCCAGAAGTTTTATTTTGAAAACTAAAATTGAAAAAATAAACAAAAATGAATGTTCAAGCCCATACAAATTAAAAATTATGGAAACCAAAACAAAACATTACCTAACTTTTTTCAAGCAACCCATTCTCTTTCAGGTGTTGTACCCTTCTCAGAATAAGCCCAGGGGTGGGTGAAGTAAAAGGTGGAGGGGGGGGGTGGGGTTCAAAGTATATGGGTGGGCTTAATTTTGAGAGGTCAAGTGTGCAGGAGAATTTGCATGCAAAGTTGACAAAAGTTAGGTGACTCAGTCAATCTCATAACAAAGATGCATTAATCCTTTACCTAACGAATCGGCTGCTTACGCCCACATAATGTACAAATTGACAGTTGAAAAAAAAAGTGTAAAACAATTTCAACAAAACCTTATCATGTGACCCACCCATTGGAATGAGCTCATTCTAATGAGGAAGGGTCCACATGATATGGTTTTGTTGACATTTTTTTAAACATTTGAAAAAGAAATAATTAAAACAACACATTTTGATATCATGGGCATTGGGTAAGGGGGCTTTTTTGCTGTAGCAATTTACATATACCAGCATTGCTGTCATCGAGATTGTCATTACAAAGTCAGGGACTGGGCTTAATTACGAGGGGACTCTGAAACCGAACTCGGAAAAGTTGGTAGGTGGGCTTATTTTTTATTATGGGCTTATACCCAGGTCAGTACGGTAATCAGGGCTGGGAGGAGTTAACGTGTTAACGCGTTAAAATATTTTAACTGAGTTAGAAAAAAAATAACACGTTAATAACGCGAGTCTTCAATATGAGTATTCCCATGACTGCCTCGTACATGGATGCGCGTTTCAAAAACTTATCATTTGTCAAACCACATCTGGCCGCATCAGTGAAGCGAACGGTGAGAGAAGAAGTCGGCAAACTGGCAACCAGTGAAACTATGAAGTCAGTAATCCTTCTTCTTCGCAGGACGTTCAATCTCCACCCATGAAACAAGCAAGAAAATCATTTCTTGAAGAATTGCTTGGATCGAACGACCAAGAATCATCTGCTGGTGAAGTTGCTGAGTATGATAAGTTCCGGACTGCTCCTGTCACAGCCGACCCTTTGAAATGGTGGCAAGACCACGAAAGACTCCTTCCCAAAATGGCGGGACTTGCGAGAAGATACAGCTATTCCTGCTACGTCCGCATCGTTGGAGCAGCTGTTTTCGGCATATGGCCTGGTGTTCGAGCAAAGACGGATGTCTTTGTCTAATGATGTGGCTCGGGCAATAATATTTATGCATGAGAATTCGGAGTGAGCGACTATAACTTAACTCGACTTAACTTAAGAGTATAGAACTTTTGAGCGCTCGAAGCACGACTCATCGAACTTTGCCGGAGTCCGGAGTTTTTTCAGTATTTCAAAGAACGCGAAGAACGCTGTTCATGAGTTACTAGCCATTTATTTGTTCATTAAAACATGTAACATCATGTTACATTGAACAATTGTCGATATTACTCATTATACAAAAGACCACAGTTAACGTTTTATTAACGCGTTAACGCGTTATTTCGTTAACGCGTTAACTACGTTAAGAAAATTTTAACTCCTCCCAGCCCTGACGGTAATCCTTCAATCAGATTTTGTAAGCAAGAGAAAAGCACAGTAATACTTAGATATATACCAGAGCTAGTGTTGGGATTGATTTCAACATTACAGAACTACAGCTTATTCCCTAATTTTCTTGCAGAAATCTATGACATCATATGATATAATACACTGTTGGAAAGGGCTTGGAGAGACCTTTCCAACAATGTGTTACATCACAGCAGTTCATCAAGGTTCTATGAGAGTTACCAAGTGAATGCAATGGTGATTTAAGCAAAGATATTTGTCTTTGATCTTATAATATAGGCGAACAAAAAATGATCTCCCTATTTATTTATAGATAAACATCAGATGAACAAAGTGACTGTTCACCCAATTTGTACAGAGCTGAAGACAATTTTGTACTTTTGCTCTGGGCAAATTTAACGGAGTTAGGTACAAGGTTATATACTGGTGAACGAAGAATCTATTTCAGCAAGAGAGATATTCTATTGCCAGCATCTATTCAAGAAGCATACAACTAAATACATCAAAATACAGCAAAACATGCATCCCTATCTGGCACACAAATTCTCCAGGTCTGTATGGCTACTTATAAAGACTATTTCAAAACATGCACTATAGCGATGAGAGACAAAAAAACCCTTCTAAAACCACTGAACAGATTGCAATGATAAATGAACTGCACATCTGCAGATATTTATGAAAGAATAAACTAACTGTATACAGAGGAGTGTGTACCAATCTTACGAAAAAATCCAGAGATTCAGGGGTTTCTTGTCAGGTCAACAGGGCTGGTTATTGAAATTTATTCTCAAATACCAGTAAAAAAAAGGTGGAACCTAGTTATGTTGTTAGGAAATATACATGGTAATTATCAAAATGAGACAAGATTGTATCATTCATTTATGAGTTATTCCATAAATTCTGGGCCAAAACTCAATACATCGATAAAGTCAAGTTTAGCATATCATTTATAACTATGTTCCCACTTTAAAACTTAAAAATGGCCTGGAGATATTTTATACATTTTTGGTACACTTTGACTGTTTATGTTCTGTGACTTTGCAGTTGTGATAAGCAGCCAGGCATGTATGGAAAAAAACTGCCAAGGTCCTTAGAATGTACTTTACAAGTTTACCCCAAGATATGCTTTTTTGGTGAACCTGTTCTAAGGTAGTAATGAAAGTGTCAATTCATTCACTCAAGTTTTTTACGGAAAAGACACCAAAGCTACATATGAAATTTGAAAAAGATTGTGTGAGAGGTGTGGTCTGTAGGGTGTGCTTATGGAATTGTTGACGATTAAAATGCCAAATCCAATATGGCCACTGCAAGCCAGGTTTTTCAACAAAATTCAGAACATTTTGATAGGTCCAGTCTAGACTTCACACCAAAGCCACATATGGAATTTGAAAAAGATTGGGTGAGAAATGTGGCCTGTAAGGTGTGCTAATGGAATTGACAATTTATATGCCAAATCTAAGATGGCCACAGTTGGCCATGTTTTTCAACAAAATTCAGAAAAATTTGAAAGCTGCCATCTGGACATTACTCCAAACCCACAAATGAAATTGGAAACTGATTAGGTGAGAAATGCAGCCTGTTGGGTGTGCAAAAGGAATTGTGGTTGGACAGAGGTACAGACAACAGATCGCAACCCATCCAAATAGCTCATACTTGACGTTGTCAAGTTGAGTTGGACAAGGCTAATTGCTGAAGGTAGTTATACCCCACTGCACTGCTGACCTAATGAAGCCTAAATGAATTAATTAATTAATGAAAAAGATTGAGTGACAGATGCACCCCATAGGGTGTGGTGCAAAAGTAATTGTTGACAGTGTATAAGGCAAAATCAATATGTCAAATGGCGGCCATGTTTTTCAACAAAATTCCTAAAAATTTGATAGCACCCATCTAGACATCACATTAAAGCTACATATAACATTTGAAAAAAATAGGGTGAGAGGTGCGGCCTGTAGGATGAGCTAATGGAATTGTTGACAATTTATATGCCAAATCAAAGAAGGCCAATGGCAGCCAAGTTTAACTTTTTTGACTTAGTCAAATGGTCAACTTTTTTCCAAATTAGCGGCTTTCATAAAACAAGTAGGGAGTTCGATTGATTAACGATGTCTGGAAGACATGGATGAACACCCCCTGCTCAACTTCTCTACCCCCTCCCCCCCCCCCCCCCATACATACTAGCTTCCGGTCCGTGTGTAATTTATATATGTGTGGACTATAATGAAAGAATACTACTGTTTTGGGGTAGGTAACAGAATTATCTCATTTGTGACAGCAAGGAAATTTAAGTTTTAACAAGTGGCTGAAAGTTAAAAAATTTATAGTAATTTATATATTTTTTATACTTACCAATGACCCAGACTTAGCTGGTGCTAATCTCCATAATTCAGGGCCAAACACAAATTTTGCCCCCCCATCCCCAAAATTTGCATCAGAAACCGAAAAATACATGTCCTATATGGCCCCCCATACGTCGACTCCTCTGCGCATGCGCAGTGTCGAGGAGGTCCCGAAATTGGCGCCAATTATCATTCTTACAACCAGTGCCTGGTAAGCGTTATGTACTCAGCGGGGAGGTATGAGTTCCCAACTCCTGGGAGGGCCATCCCCGTCTGGGTCATTGGTAAGTATAAAAAATATATAAATTACTATAAATTTTTTAACATTTTTATACTGTACCAATGACCCAGACTTAGCTGAATAGTAAATAGGCTGGAGGGCCTAGGACATAAAGGAAAATCCAATAAGCTCAATTATGTATAATAGAATATCCTCTCCAGGAGAAAAGAAGAGATAGGCTTTACATGTATCTTTCCTATTTATAATAAAGAAGAAAGACACAACACCAATCAGTAATTGAGCATAATAATCAATGATCTCTATTAACATCCAGTATAACCCTTTATACTAATATTTTTAAAGGTAAGCCAATAAATAAAGGAAGTCCAGAGAAATGAGACTCTTTATATTCATTAAAAGTGTCCGAGGATTGTATATTAACGCTCGTTTGACACATGACATATACAAATGCTTCACACGAGCTACACTTTAAAAATATTACATGGATGATTAAACATTATCTTTACACTTTAAAACCATCCCGGTACCGACTCGGAATTACTGACTCTGGGGGAGGTATTCCCTTGCTTTTCACTATAAAGCAGGTGACCTAAGGGAACACCCGCCCCCCCCCCCTTCCCCTTGCCCTGGGTCAAATACCCCAGAGTGAAGAGGGCAGCAGGACAGAGTCACTGCCGGAACAGAAAGCCTACATAACTATAGTTGCAACTGTTTAGTGGACGATATTCTGAGCAACTGATAACGGACCTAAACAATGGAGGTCTCCAGAAATGGACTCAATATTTCTGAGATAAAAAATAGTGAATGTGGAAGGTTGAGACCAATATGCAGCCTTCATTAGATCAGTAATAGCAATACAATTAGCATAGGCCCAAGAAGTAGAAAGAGCTCTTACTTCATGAGCTGAGATCTTGAGTGCCGACTGCTGAGAAGATAATTTTTCATAAGCAGTTCGAATAGTTAATTGAATCCATCTAGCAATAGAATGGACCATAATATCCTTTCTATTAGGCATCAAAGACAGAAAGAAACGCTTACGTCCCTTTCTGATGAACTCAGACCTACGTCTGTAAATACGTATTGCTCTAACAGGACACAGTAGAGGCCTACGCCCATCAGATGATGGAAGGGCCTTAATAATAATAGGTTCAGGATACTTATTAGGAGCCTGATTCTTAGCCAAAAATCCAACATTAGTGGTAAAGGTAATAGTATTACCGACACTATGGTAGTGAGAATCCTCCACAGATAGTGCATGAAGCTCACTAACTCTTCTAGCAGAAGAGGAAGCTAAGAGAAAAGCTGTCTTATATGTTAAGAATTTGAAGTCAACTGTGTCAAGAGGTTCAAAAGGCGCTTCTTTTAGCTTAAGAAGAACCCAGGCCAAATTCCACTTCGGAATTAATCTAAGGGTTCTAGGTCTATTTATCGAAAAATTTCTAACTAACTTAGATAAAGAGACATTAGTTCCAATCCTCAAGCTATCATGATGTGCATAGGTATCAGATAGCATAGACCTATAACCCTTAATGGTGATAGGCTGCAGATTAATCTCATCAAACAAGTATACTAGAAAGTTTGCTATGTCTGGAATGGAGGGATCATAAATATCTACTGAATGATCCTCACACCACTGACAAAAGACCCTCCACTTAGCAGCATAGTTTAGCGAAGAGGAGGTCCTCCTGCAGTTAGAAATCGCGTCCACTGCTCGTCCTGTAAAATGTTTTCCGTGCAAGAAGGACCGCACAATGGAATTACGTGAAGGTTTAGACCTTGCGGATTGTGATGGAGGATGCGCGATTTCCCTTGCGAAAGAAGATCTTCCCGTTGAGGAAGCTTCCTCGGCATGTCCCACAACAGACACCTGAGTAGATTTATCCACGGTCTCTGTGGAGACAGAGATGCTACCAACAGAATCTTGCATTGCGATCGTTTTATCTTGAGCAATATCTGCTGAATCAACGGCACTGGAGGATACGCATATCCTATCATTCTGTCCCAAGAGATCGAGAGAGCGTCTACTGCAAACGCTCGAGGATCCGGACAAGGTGACACATACGTCTGCAACTGATTGTTGAGATGTGTCGCAAATAAATCTATCATTGGCCATTCCCATTGGTAGCAAATCTGATTGAATACTTGCTTGTTGAGAGTCCATTCTGACGGCAACAGGCGACCCCTCCGTGAGAGGGAGTCTGCTAAGACGTTCAGACGACCCGGAATATGACGGACGGAGAGAAGACTCTGATGTTCTAGTACAAACAGAAGAATTCTTTCCGTTAGATTGAGTAACGGAATGGAATGAGTGCCACCTTGGTTCCGAATATACGCAACTACTGTCGTATTGTCGGACATAATTTGCACATGTGCATTCTGAATAACGTCTATCCAATGACGTAGAGCAAGCCAAATCGACATCATCTCTTTGATGTTGATGTGCTTGCTTAGAAACTGCGGATCCCAAAGACCCTGGCACTTCAAATCCGATGGACTCAGTGTCGCGCCCCATCCTGTTTGACTGGCATCCGTCATAATCGTAAAGCTCGGATCTGGCAACTGCAGTGGAACTCCCCGAGTTAACCACTGTATGTCTGCCCAAGTCTGAATCTCTTGTTTCACTTGGCTTGACAAGAGTATGTCCGTTTCGAGCGAATGAATCTTCACTCTCCAATTCTGAGTTAGATAGACTTGGAGAGGACGAGTGCGTAGCCGCCCCATCGGAATGAGATCCGAGGCAGCTCCGCACAGACCTATTAGTCTCATGAATTCCCTCGCTGACACTTTGTCTGAGTGAAGACAATAGCGAGCATAACAACTGACTAATTTCGCTCTGGTTAACGGCAGACGAACGAGATTGTTGTGCGTCTCGAAGCTCATTCCCAGGTGGGTAAATGACTTGGACGGCACCAGATCCGACTTCTCTTCGTTTACTATGAAACCGAGACGTCGGAGCAGTAGAAGCAGATTGTGCATGTCGTTCTGAAGCGTTAACTCGTTGCCGTATCTCTGAAGAATATCGTCCAGGTAAGCCGACGTTACCACAGACGAATGAGCTCGGAAATGAGTCATTACCGAGTTCATTACTCGAGTGAATGCCCAGGGCGCTAGATTCAGACCAAAGCACATCGCTCGGAACTGATAAACAACACCTAGGACAGCGAAGTGAAGATACTTTCTGAACGCCGGATGTACCATGACGTGAAAGTATGCATCCTTGAGGTCTATGCTCGCAGCATAGTCGTTCACTCGAATGCTCGCTCTGACCGATCGAATGGTCTCCATATAAAACTTTGGAGCCACGATCAGCTTGTTTATCCAGCTTAAGTCGATCACTGGACGGAACGAGCCGTCTGGCTTCGGAACCAGAAAAAGATGGCTGTAGAAACCTGGAGATTCCTGTTTTTCTACGACCTCTACCGCGTTCTTCGTTAAAAGAGACTGGACTTCTGATAGAAGTGCCGTTCTTTTCTGACAATTTGACGGAAGCTGAGTCCATCTTGGACTTCAATGGAGGCTTGCCTTTGAAGGACAGTTTTAGTCCTTCTGAAATAACCCCTAGAACCCAAGGGTCCTCCGTAATTGATTCCCAATTGCTTGAGAAACTCGACAGTCTTCCGCCCACCGGAACGCGACAGAGGTCTAGACCATCACTTCCTGGATCCGCGAGGCTTGCGGTAGGAGAAACCACGTCCTCCGCGACCCGCACCTCGCCCCGACGGCCTAGGGGCGTCTGACCGGTTATTTCGGCCAGAATAACGGCCCCTAGTCGAGTCGCTACTCTGCCGGTCTCTAGAGTAAGACCTAGAGGACGCATAGGAACCTCTATAGGAACTTCCCCTGGATGAACTCGTCCCGGAAGTGCCTGGCCTACTCCTGTCGGCTGGTTCCGATTTCTTGGAAGCAGACTTAAACAACAGAGAGTCCGAAGCTTTCGTTGTTAATTTATCATATATATCAGAAAGCTTGCCACTGAAGAGAAACTCTCCAGAGACCGGAGCGACTCTAAGAGAGTTTTTCACCTTGCTGTCCACGCGTGTGGAAGTAGCCAAGTAAGGTGATATGCGTAGGAAAGAGCGTCTAAACTAGCTCTGTTAGACGATATCGTCGTTTCCATCGTAGACGACGGAAGTGACATAGACGACGGCATGGATATATCAAGGTCTTCAGCCTGGTCGTCTAAACGCAGAGGAATCTCTGGATGCCCTGACCTGCCGTATCAAACTTGTTCCTTTGATTAATAAACGGCAGCTGTAGAGCAGATGCCGGTAGGAAGGCTGACCTGCCCGTCTTGTTGGCAAGTTTATCAATAGCGTCATTCAATAACTCAAAAATCCGAGAGACATTCTTGGATTGTGACGGAAATTCCGGGACAATGTCCCTAAACCGATTAAAAAACTCGGTGTCCAGTGGCGCTATCACCCTCCTATCTGGCTGTGCAGCATTTTGGTCTGGCGGAACAACTTCTGGAAGGTAATACCGGATGAATTCTACGGGTATTTTATGTTGTTCCGAAAGGGAAATATCTAATTCATCAGAATCCCTTTCGCCATCCTGCCGGACCTCATGTAAATCATGTAAATCTCGGTCGTCCGCACCGGATCCAGCGGCGGAACCTACCGACCCAGCATCTTCTGACATTTCATGTTCCGACAGAGGCTCTGACGGTTGCTGGGATGCTGCGATTAACTTTACTATCTGTGATAGCACATCCGTTACAGAGGCCTGGGGAGCGGCGGTCTTACTGGATTTAGCCGCCGGAAGCTCCCTGGACGTTGCATCCTGCATACATCTTTCATGCGAACGTCCGGATGAAGAAGGCCTTGAATCCCTGGCTACCGGATGGTGTGACCTGATCGCCGAGGAATCCCTGGTCGGCGAAGCTGACTGTAATTCACTGGTCACATAGCCAAGGTGCGGTCGAGTGTGCTGCTGAGAGGATATGGAAGCCTTATAGGTAGCCTCGGCGGACTGCCTATATACCGGAGCATCCCGAGCGGCGGACGTATGCTCCGACTACGTAACACTACGGATTACAACATCTGGTCCCAGATGCTGTTGCCTGAGAGAGGGACCTCTCTCGGTTGCAGCCCGTGTCGAACTGGACAAGCTAAACACCGGACTGTCAGGCTTCCTCCGATCCATCCTCCTTTCCGTCGTCACTGGGTGTGCACGTGAATGTTTTATAGTGCTCGCAACACCCGACTCTCTCTGCTGGACCGCAATGGATGAACCTGAGTGCTGCCCCATTCGGTGAATGGACGCAACCCCGGTCGAGCTAGCGGACGTCAACCCCTTCGGGTTCCTTTCAGGGAATTGACGAATCTCCATGAGCACTTTTTCCGCTAGCTCTTCACTTGTATGTGACGACGGAGGCACACTTCTGGGCGACATCACGGAAACATCACCCTGTTCTTGTTCCTCTGAAAAAGAGAGTGAAACACTAGAGTGACTCTGAGTAGAAAGAACCGGAATGGATCTTTCTCCAGGAACAACATACCGTGACACACGTTTCCAACGTTTTTCATCCCATTTGAAACACACAGAACAAAGATCAGTGCGAGTACAGAGAGAACAATTAATACAGAGATCATGAGAATCATAGGAAGACTTCCTCCTATTACAATTTGAACAATAATCATTCATAGTGAAATGTAAACAATCAAAGTACTCGCACTAATCCTTGAAAATAAAGATACATAATACAACAATCCATTATATTCATTAATAAATAATGATTTGAAAAGAAAAAAATTTTTTTTTTTTTTAAATTTTTTCAGAAGAGCCCAAGTTCCCAAAGGGAACCCTGAGCCCAATGGATCCCAAAAAAAGCCTAAGTGTGGACAAAAATTTAAATTCATTTTGAAAAAATTAATGAGACACTTACGGACAATAATAATGTATCTTACTATGAACAAGAGATGCAGAAGACAAAAAATCACTATCAGCAGTAACTGTTGTCAACATAAGCAAAAGTGTCAACAAACCGGAAACATGACTCCAGGCACTGAAACAACATGGCCCGAAATCAGTCACCAATTAAAACACTATCTGATGCAAAACAGAGGCTTCCAGAGAAGAAACTGTAGAACATCAGATGGTAGATGCAGACCAAAATGCCTAAACACCCCTAGGGTGAGGACGTAAACATGGGGAAAAAACAGAAATAAATCTGTTACGAAGCCAAAACTCCCAAGAAATTTTAGTAATAAACATTACACAAAATTAAGCCAAAACATGGGAGAATAGCTAGGGGGGAATAAGGAAGGTAGAGAGAGAGGAAACACTGATCAAACAATGGTACTTCATAGCAAGAATGACAACATCAGGGCTATGCCTTGAAAAAAGGCAACTAGAAATAATTTCATAAAATAATTTTAAGTTACAGCCCTGAACATTTTCTTGCACTAAATATTTTCCTCTCCTCCTAATGTATCCTCTTTATTTCCACCATTTCACTCATGAATATGTGTCTGGCATCATGAAAACTGAGATTTGAAAGCACAAATAACAGAGAAGTGTGACTGTTTTGAGGGCCAAACTAAGAATGATAATTGGCGCCAATTTCGGGACCTCCTCGACACTGCGCATGCGCAGAGGAGTCGACGTATGGGGGGCCATATAGGACATGTATTTTTCGGTTTCTGATGCAAATTTTGGGGATTGGGGGGGCAAAATTTGTGTTTGGCCCTGAATTATGGAGATTAGCACCAGCTAAGTCTGGGTCATTGGTACAGTATAAAAATAGTTATATTTCCTTCTGAAGTTATGTTGTGCTTGTGGTTACCAGAATATCTCATTTGTAACTGCAAGGAAATATGAGAACATATATTTACTTGTGGTCACAGTCATAGAGTATTGAACTTCAAACTGAAAGGTCCATGGTTTATTCCTTTCCAGTGGCAACTATGTTCTGTTCTTGGGCAAGGCACTTAATCCTGATTGCTGCTGTGTTGGCACCAAGCCTGAATATAAGCAACCTGTCATTTATAAAATGAGGTCCCCAGAGGGTGAATTTGCTGATTCTATCCCATACAGTGGGCTAATTTATCATCTAGGTACATCTTTCTGTTTTGGCTTGAGACCTTGATTCAGACTGAGGTTCACAGGGGGTAAATTTTGTGATGCTATCCTGCTGTGCAGGGTAGCATCACCAAATTCACCCTCTGGGGACCTTATTGTGCAGATGACAGTCTGCTTATTTTCAGGCTTGGTTGGCAAGGTGTCCCTGTGTACTAAGGCATACAGCATGTTAATGGTGAACTTGCCATCAAACCAATGCTAACCCTGCCTGTTGCTGAGTCGGACAGTTGCTTGCTACTGCTTGGTGATCCTTGCCAGCTTCCTCCACCCATAAAACTGCCCAACACAAGGTGACCCTGGATGTCAAAAGTGTTGTTAAAAGAAATTCCAAGTTTTATTCTGCAGTATTTAAATATGTATGACCATACAGACCTGTTATTTACAAACACTATACTTCAAACAATCAGTTATAACACCACATCAAAAATAATCAACTAATACTACCTGGGTGGGTTTTTCTATGGACTAGTAATGAAATAAATATATTAGATATTAAAATTTGGATAATTGCTATATTTTTCTGTCCCAGTGCTGGAAAACAAAACAAACACTCAAAATGTTGAAACAATTAATCAGTTAACTTGTACCATTATGGTATGGTTACAATCTTTTTCCTGTTATGATTTTTTATTGTAGTTTAGTGCTTGCTCAAGCCATTTCTTGTGGATTCAGACAAAGGGAAATACATAGAATGTAACTTGAGCAAATCTTGTGTAAAATCCCTGGACTGGCTGGCAGAAGGTAACTTATGAAATCTTGTATTAATGACTCAGGCCACATGATGAAGTCTTGAGTGTTTTGATGCAAGATTTGCCTACCTTATATTCAGAGTTTACCTCATTGTCTGAATCCTCTAATACACAATGTTTCGAATGAGATCCTGATTAGTTTATCGTGTTTCACCATCTTAGCATATGTACATTCTCTGTTCCAAAATAATGGGTGGCTAATCAGGATGTAATGGTTCAACTAAATTTTTAACAGCTTACAAGATTCCCCAACCGTTTCAGCACTACACTGATTGTGACAGTCAGCCTGTTGAAAGGTTTGTTTGTTGGTGGTTAACGTCACATATTTATGCACTATGGCTAATCGTGACACATGGAGATGAAGTCAAGTTTAGTCAATCGTTGATCAACATGTTGCCCATTTTAGAGGACTTTCACCCCAAGCATTGGTGACTGGGTCCTATTTTACTAGTAAAGCGGAACTGGTTTACCACAGTAAACAAGTGCTGCTTACTTCCCGGGGTTCCCACGGGGAGTGTTGAAAGGTAGCATGATGCAGAACATTACAAGAGTTAAACAGAAAGGGTACTATCACATATCCTAATCTGCCCTTGATATACAATATTCAATAGGGGGCATCTGCAGGGAGGCAATATATGTAAAGCCTTAAGGTCCTAATTCCTACTTGATAACTTTATACAACAGAACAGGTGCCCCAACATGTAATCTCTGGATTAACTCACAAGTTACATTCTAAGTACCCTGGCAGTTGTTTTAGGCAAGTCTTGGATGCCTATATAGGCATCCAAGACTTGGCTAAAAATAACTGCAAAGCCATAGGATGTTGACTGTCAAAATGGGGCAAAAATATATAAAAATCTCCAGGCCCTTAAGGGTTAACTCAGAAGTCTTAGAATAGAGTGGAACGATTGAGTAATGGTTAGCTTAGAGCTTTACAGGGCATCAAGGTAAAGTATGATTAATTCAAGGGGACATCTGCAACAGAGGCAATATTATATCAAGTGAGAAATCTACGAGTTGTGTGGAATGACTAAGTAATGTCAGCTTACAGCTCTACAGGGTTTCAAGGCAAAGTATGAATACTTAATATGACAAATTTGAGCTGTATAGTAAAGATTGTTTTCAATTAACCTGTCCCAGTTAAAGAAATGTTAAAAAATTATATGACCTTGAATGCTGAAAGTGTCACTGAACCCCAATCATGTATTTGGTTCAGAGAAAAATGTGTAGTTTTATGAAATCTCCTACATACCTAAGGAATTAAAAAAGAAAGCCAGTTCAATAAAGACCTCATTTGTCAAACAATCCAAGAGGCATAACTACTGAAAACAACTCGGGTTTGACCGGTTTTCAAACACATCCAAGATAGTAGAACTCACAGACTAAATCTGGTCAATCTGGTCAAGTTGTTGTGCTGACCTAGTGACACGGACAGATGGACAGGCCCTAAAGAAATCTAGTTTTATAAAACCTCCTACATACTTAAGGAATTATAAAGAAAGCCCTTTCAGTAAGCATCTCATCTGAAAAACAAGAACTTCACATCGATGATGCTGAGGTCGAGTTCTGGTGGCTCTAAAGGAATCTTTGCCAGTACTGAAACTAGGAAATAATTTATGAAGCAGAGGACAGATTTGGTAAAAATTGGATAATATCTGTTCAAGTTATCATGCTGACAACACCTGTAAGTCAGAAATTCAAAAAAGAAAACAATTCTAAGTGGCATAACTCCTAAAAAATAATTCATGCAGAGTTGTTTTTCAACCATATTCAAGACATTCTCGAGTAGAGCCCACATACCAAATTTGTTAAAAACAGCATGATGTTTGTACAAGGTATTACTCTGATACTGCTTGCAAGTCAGAAATTCAAACAGGAAAACAACCCAAGAAGCTTAATGCCTGAGAGAAACTCAGGCACGACTGGTTTTCAAACTCATCCAAGATATTCTTGAGAACACACAGACCAAATCTGGTCAATCTGCTAAATTTGATGAGATGGGGAGAGCAAAAACCACAAGGTGAATTTGAGCAGCTGTTAAAGGTGTTTGGAATGAGCATGGATAATTTTGTGAAAGTTTCTGTGTGCTCAATTGTAGAGATGATGATTATCAAAGGTGTGCTCAGTACAGTTTTCAGCATTATTTGGGCTTTGGATGGAATTGGTTCATAGATTGGATTCAAACACAGGATATTTTATCATGCATTTGATCTTTTTGCTGTGAAGAGACAAAAATATATAGACAGACCGGTTGGACACAGCGTAATTTCTGTCCAGATGCAATGACACTAATTACACCACAGGTCAGGCCTGCAACCATGTTGTGAAGAAACAAAAAAATAGAGACAGACCGGTCGGACACAGCGTAATTTCTGTCCAGATGCAATGACATTAATTACACCACAGTTCAGGCCTGCAACCATCGGTATGCGGACGTTTGCCCCAATTTCATTTTTGGCATCTGGACATTTGCCCCGATTTATTAAATGAGACGCAGATATTTGCCCCAATACCGAAGCAGACATATGCCCAAAATGAATCATGAGTTAGTGCTGATAACATGCCGACAAACGGTTCTGTGAATTGCTGATAATATGCTGATAATATGCTGACAAACGATTTTATGAAAACACAAGAAATATTTGGTTCAGAAGCAAGCCTTATGCTGACAATATGCCGACAAACGGTTTTGTGAAAACACACATTAAAATGGGTTCAGAAACAAGCCGTATGCTGACAATATGCCGACAAACAGTTTTGTGAAAACACAAAGTAAATTGGGTTCAGAAACAAGCCGTATGCTGACAATATGCCGACAAATGGTTTTGTGAAAACACAAACTATGTTCTGAAAAAGGTGATCACTAAATATACAGGTTGGCTTCACTCTAAGTTGGTTATTCAAAAACATCAAGTCTTTCTAAAGCAATTTCATTTGTTTATGTAATAAAAGTTATATAAACATTCTACATTCTTTTGTTATCAAATATCCGGGTTGGGAGCAATTCGCTGATCGGGGCAAATGTCCGTGGGGCAATTCACTGACCGGGGCAAATATCTGCAGGGCAATTTGCTGATTGGGGCAAATGTCTGCGGGGCAATTTGCTGATCAGGGCAAATGTCTGCAGGGCAATTCACTGATCGGGGCAAATGTCCATTTTTCTTGAAAAGGGATGCGGGGCAAATCTCCATGGGACAATTGTCCGACGATTCATAATTACATTGAATATAATCCCATGACTGAGTCTCTATTGTTATATTTGACGTGTTTATTCAACACACAGATTATACACAGCTATGACAATACGAAAAATTAACTAATTAACAGAAGAGATTATCTGTCTTCAATAGCAGGTTAAATTTCAAGTAATGAGTGGTTATTGGCAATTAAAAGTAGGAGAAATGCTCTCACAAACAGAGGCTTTCCATGGGACAAAGACAGGAAATTGCTCCTTTTAATGCCAAATTTTAAAATTTTTATACACCAGGTGGAACCATGGTCGACCTGGGGCACATGTGCTCGGCAAAGAGTATCCAAATTAGTGGAATTTAGTCACTTTGAGGAGGTGGAGGGGGTGGGGGTTGGGGGTAAAATGATTCTGGATGGTCGTTCAAAAGTTAGTGGACAGAAATAAAAAAAAATCAAATAATGAATCTTGTTATTTGTGCAGAAAAAATAAAACTTTTTGGGGTATGATGAAGTAGGAATTGATCCTTCGGAAGACAGGAAATTGCTCCTTTTAATGCAAAATTTTGAGTATGTTGAAGTAGGAATTGATCCTTCAGTAGACAGGAAATTGCTCCTTTTAATGCCAAATTGAAAAATTTTCCCATGCTGGGTCGAACTATGGTTGACCCGGCGCACATGTGCTTGGCACGGTGTATCCAAATTAGTGGAATTTAGTCACTATGAGGGGGAGTGGAGAGTGGGAATGTGAAATGATTCAGGATGGTAATTCCAAAGTTAGTGGGCAGAAATAAAAAAATCAAATAATGAATCAAAGCAGAAAAAATAAAACTTTTTGGGGTATGTTGAAGTAGGAATTGATACTTTGGAAGAAATTGCACCTTTTAAAGCAAAATTTTTAATTTTTCCCATGCCAGGTCAAACCATGGTTGACCCGGCGCACATGTGCTTGGCACGGTGTGTCCAAATTGGTGGAATTTAGTCACTATGAGGGGGGGGGGGGGGTGGGGGGGGGGGGGTGTGTGAAATGATTCAGGATGGTCAATTCATAAGTTAGTGGACAGAAATAAAAAAAAATTAAAATAATGAATCTTGGTATTTGAGCAGAAAAAATAAAACTTTCTGGGGTATGTTGAAGTAGGAATTGATCCTTCAGAAGACAGGAAATTGCTCGTTTTAATGCCAAATTTTACCATGCCGGTGCCGAACCATGGTCGGCCTGGTGCACATGTGCTTGGCAAGATGTATCCAAATTAGTGAACTTTAGTCACTTGGGGGGGGGGGGGGGATAAAATGATTCTGGGTGGAACTAGAGGTACTGTGAGCAAGCTCACAAAGTGATACCCCCCCCCCCCCCCTGCAGTGGCACTTACGAGGACCCAACCATATGATGTAGCAATTGAAATGTATAAGTTAGATTATCTCCCCTTGGAAATGTCGGAACGGAATTATATTACTTCATGCGCATCTTTATATGACGTTCTTCCACTATGTAAAGTTTCATGAAAATTCATTGAATGGTTCAGGAGGGGTTGCGCTTACGAGGACACAACCATATGATGTAGCAATTGAAATGTATAAGTTAGATTATCTCCCCTTGGAAATGTCGGAACAGAATTATATTACTTCATGCGCATCTTTATATGAAGTTCTTCCAATGTGTAAAGTTTCATGAAAATTCTTCAAATGATTTAGGAGGAGTTGCGCTTATAAGGATGGACAGTCGGACAGACGGATGGACAGGGTGATTACTATATACCCCCAAACTTTGTTTGCAGGGGGGGGGGGGGGGGTTATAAAATGATGTGATTATGTCCAGGTTGGGGAGATGACCCCCTCCCCCCTACATGACCTGTCGTCCCCACTGATGCCCGACCCTGGTTGCAGGCCTGTCACAGTTAACGATGGTATAAATGTTTTCAATATTAAACCTATGGAGAAAATTTATTGATCTAAGGCAGGATGAAGAAAAAGTTTATCCCAGGCTCTTATTAAATGAATAAGAGGCTCCAGGGGGCCTGAGAGTGCTCACCTGACACTGATAACTATCAACCGAGGGTCCTGATTTGAACAAACTTGCATCTGCCCCATTAAGAAAACCATACACCAAATATCAAAACATTCTGATCGGTGGATCTGAAATTTTTTTTTTTAAAAATATATAAAAAGTTATAATTCGGACTCCCATAGGGAGATCAAATATGAACTGAGAGACCTGGCTTTAACAAATTTGAATCTCACCTCCCCAACAATATAGTATACCAAATATCAAAGGATTCTTACTGGTGGATGTGAAGAAGAAGATTTTTAAAGAATGCTCCTCATATTGAACTAAGTTACAATTCGGTCTTCCACAGGAAGCCCAAATATGGACTCAGAGACTTGGCTTTAACAAACTTGAATCACACCTCCGTAAGGATGCTGAAAACCAAATATCAAAACATTCTGACTATTGGATCTGAACAAGGAGATTTTTAAAGAAAATTCCTCATATTGAACTAAGTTATAATTCGGGCTCCCACAGTGAGCCCAAATATGAACTGAAAGACTTGGCTTGAACAAATGTGAATCTCACCCGCCCACGAATTTTGCATACCAAATATCAAAAGATTCTGATTGGTGGATCTGAAGAAGATTATTTTTAAAGAATATTCCTCATACTGCACTAATTTAAACATTTGGGCTCCCATAGAGAGCCCAAACATGGACCCAGGGATTTGGTTTCAACAAACATGTGAAATAATCTTACAAAGATGTTATATGTGAAATTTAATAGATTTTGGAGCAGTGGTTTGGGGAGAAGAAGAGTCTTAAATGTTTTCCCCCATTACCTACAAAGTGTTAAAAAATGCTGACTCAACATTTTTTTCAAAGTCCCGAAAAAGTACCCTATGATACAACCGATAGTAATTTTTTTGGACCATTCCATTCTGTTGGTCCTAAGAAAGCTTCACACCAAATAAGAATTCTCAGATATGAGCGTTTGAAAATTTTTCTATTTTTAGCTCCTGTGGTTCCCATGGGGCATTTTAAAAACTTTTTTTTAGCATAAATCAAGTACTTATGACCCATTAATACTTCATATCAAATGTGGTTCAAATTGGCCTCTCAATTTGGAAAATAGAAATTTTGGGAGGGGCAAAAATTCTTGTCCCTCCTGTAAACACGACAAATATTGCCCCTCAAACATCTCTTGAACAAACTTGAGTCTACACCTCAAAAGGAAGCTGTATACCAAATATCAAGTCTCTGCTACAGCTGGTTCATGAGAAGATTTTTAAAAAAATTGAGGCATTTTGGCCCCACCCCCTCCTCAATATGAGCAGAAACCCAATTTGAGGAAAAACCCGAATGCCCCTATATAACTGCTATTCATGTGAAGTTTCATTAAAATGTGGCCAGTGGTTTGGGAGAAAAAGACCCAAACACCACCTTCATGACGGACAACAGACAAAAAGTGATGAGAATAGCTCACCCTGACTTTCAGTCAGGTGAGTTAATAAATGCCTATTTGAGGATAAAATGTCTTTTCTTAGTTCCTATGATACAAACATACATATTTCCTTACAACAAGCACACTTTAGTATGCCCATGGTATTAAACAAGAGAAGAAAAAAATAATCAGAGAATGATTTGCTCATAAACAGAGTCACAGATGCAAAAGTTTTTCATTTTTTAGATCAAACGCTTAAAAAAAATTCTGGATGCATCAGCAAAAAAGATGTTGCAGCAAAAATCTTGTTTGCAAAATATTTTCAGTGAATGCTTCATCTTACAAATCTTCGATTGACCAAATTTAACCCTTTATTTAATGAAACAGTCATTTTGGGTCAAAACTATTCACAAAATTCGTAATTGAAGTTTATTATTTTTTTTTCTTCAATTTTTGCCTTCAAAACATAGTTTTTGACACCTCATTGGTACAATCTCAATGACCTGGATACAATGGGGGTTTATAATCTATGATTTGCAGGCAAACACCCCATAATAATAATAAAATTCCAATGGACATTATTGTGAATAACAGTCGCCAGACATGACTATTCCATTTAGCACAAGGATGGACTGAAATTAAGAAAGGAGTAATTTCCTCAATTTTGTAAAAGGAAACAAATGTCATAGATGACTGAACTAAACTGAAAAATCACTGACAAGATAAACAATTGTGCTGACATACTTCTTAGTTTTGTTAGGTTGTGAGTATATGACAACATTTATAAGTCCAATAAAATCTTCATGCTACATAAGTGGAGTTTGGCAGTATCAGTTTTTCCCTTTTTATACTGAGAATTGTTTTTTTTTTCTGTGTTTTTGTTCCAAACATCAAATGCTATCCACTTAAAGGAGATCAGTAAACTCAGTATATGAAGAGGCCATGACCTATTGTGAAACAAAAAAAGTGCAATGCCAAGGATGTCTATGCCCTTGCCCCCCCCCCCCCCCCCACCCCCAAGAGTGAGCTTCTAATCATTTAAGTTTGTTGACATTGACTGTAATAAATGCCTTATCTTATCTCCATTAAACCATAACACCAATACAGCAGGTCACCAAATATGTCGATGGGACACTAATACCCCACTTTATGATATACTATATTTAGTGGCTAACAAATTCAAACTAGAGGCTCTTTAGCCTGTAATCGCTCACCTGGAACTACATATAAAAATGTGATTTCCCATATGCTTTCCATGGTAACTATGGGCTGCAATTGTGGCCATGTTTGCAATATTACATCAACATTACATGAGGATCATTGGTAGGTGTCCCAGTTCTCAATCATGTGAAGTTTCAAAACATTTGACTTTGTAGTTTCAGAGGGAAAGATTTTTGCAAAATCCATTAATCAGAATCAGAGAATGTCTCTGGTGGCCACATTTTCCAACCAACTGGAACAAAAGAGGATCGTTTGTAGAGGGCCTCCTATAGACCATTCCTGCGAAGTTTGGTTCACGTTAGCTCAGTAGTTCCAGTGAAGTTGAAAATGTGATTCCCCATAGGGTTTCTATAGTAACTATAAGCTGCAACTGTGGCCATGTTTGCAACATGACCAACATTAAATGAGGATCGTTGGTAGGAGGTGTCCCAGTCATCAACCATGCAGAGTTTCAAAACATTTAGCCCTATGGTTTCAGAGGAGAAGATTTTTAAAAATCCACCAATCAGAATCAAACAAGCCAAGACCAATACAGGGTCTGGACCTGTGTCGCTGCATGCAATTGAATCGGCAAACAACAGGAAGTGGCTGCACGGCAGATCTGAAAATTGCATACACGATACAACTGATCATTATCAGGCTCCAGATGAAATATAAAATCAATCCCTTGCATAGAAGCCGAGAAAAGTTTGACGAAAAATTTCAATGTTTAGTGGGTACAGTAAAATTTCAAAGTATCGGCAAACAGGAAATGGCTGCACGGCAGATCTGAAAATTGCTTACAGGATACAACTCATCATTATGAAGCAGCAGACCAAATATAAAATCATTCCCTTTCATGGAAGCCAAGAAAACCTTGACGGAAAAAGTGTTTCGGATGGACTGATAGACTGACAGACTGATGGACTGATGGACAGACAGACTGACGGACGGAGTCGAGCAGTTACTAGACCTGCTCTACTGCTGGCGATGCAGGTAAAAATGCTTCTGGCACCATGCTTTTTGATGCACGATACCAAAATGAGGAGCGTTTGTAGAGGACCTGCCATAGACTATCCCTGCCAAGTTTGGTTCACATCAGTCTCAGAGAAGAAGAAGAAAATGTGATTTCCCATAGGGTTTCTATAGTAACTATAAGCTGCAACTGAAGGCATGTTAACAACCCGATCAACATTAAATGAGGATCGTTGGTAGAGGGGGTTCCAGTCATCAACCATGCAAAGTTTTGAAACATTTGGCCCTGTGGTTTCAGAAGAGAAGATTTTTCAAAATCCATCAATGAGAATCAAAGAATGCCTCTGGCGGCCATGTTTTCAAACCCATGGGAACAAAATGAGGATTGTTTGTAGAGGACCTTCCACAGGCTCTCTTTGCCAGGTTTGGTTCACATCGGCTCAGTAGTTCCGGAGAAGAAGATGAAAATGCGATTTCTCATGGGGTTTCTATAGTAACTGCAAGCCACAATTACGGCCATGTTTGTAACCCAATCAACATTAAATGAGGATCATTGGTAGAGAGGGTCCCAGTCATCATTTATGTGAAGTTTCAAAACATTTGGCATGGTGGTTTAAGAGATTTTTGAAATTCCAACAACCAGAATCAAATAATGCCTCTGGAATCCAGGTTTTTTCATACGATTGGAACAAAATGAGGATCGTTTGTAGAGGACCTCCCATAGACCATTCCTGCCAAGTTTGGTTCACATGGCTCAGCAGTTACAGAGAAGAAGATGAAAATGTGAAAAATTTACGGATGCTGGATGCCAAAAGACGCCAGGTAATGTGAAAGCTCACATGGCCTTTTTAGGCCAGGTGAGCTAAAAAGGGACCATAACTCAGATTAAAAATTACTGCACCACTCTCAAAATCAAATCATCTGGTATATTGTCTACAATAAGCTATATTCCAAGTTTAATTGAAATCGGACACCTATAACTCAAGTTTCCATCCAGAAACCAATATCAACCTGTCTTCTAAGTTGGAAAAGGGCCATAACTGTGCCATAAAATATCAGACCAAGCCCATCATCAATCCCAATCTGTATTATGTAGTAATAAACCAATGTATAAAATTTTGTTTCATTTCGTTCAGTCAAACTAAAATTATTGTCCAAAAACCAATATCAACATGTTTTCTAAGTCAGAAAAAGACTATAACTCAGCCAAAAAATAAGAGACCAAGCCCACAATCAATCCCAATCTGTATTATGTGGTTATAAACATGGGTAAAAACTTTTGTTTCATTTCATTCCAGCAAACTAAAGTTATCATCTGGAAACCAATATCAACATGTTTTCTAAGTAGGGCGAATATCAACATGTTTTCTAAGTAGGAAAAGTGTCATCACTCTGACAAAAAAATATCAGACCAAGCCCTCTATCAATCCCAACCTGTATTATGTAATTAAAAACCTATGTATAAAATTTTGTTTCAAACTAAAGTTATTGTGCGGAAACAATATTTGGGACAGACATAAGAACGTACGGATAGACAGAAAGGGTAACACTTAAATGCCCCTGCCAAAATTGGCAGGGGCATAAAAATGACTTAATGCCAGTAATTTGGAACAGCACTTGGCAGATTTTGTTGAAAGCATCACAAATACTATCTTCACTTTTTGGATGCATACTTCTAATCATGCACTGAATGAATTGAAATATGTAGAAAGTACAATAAAATTCACAAGAAAGGTAAATTCACTTATATATATGGGTTGGTTTTTAAGCAAAGAAAGATTGCAAGAAATATTAGGGAAGTAAACTAATGGTTCTAAAAATAAAATCTGGCACAACATAAAATGTCAATAAAGGAGATACTCATTGAAGGGTTAGTAAGAATTTAGTGTAGCTTTCTTTGAAAGTAAGAGTGATTTTGTTCCATTTCTATCTCTAAATATACTGTAGACTGGTTAAAGTGCTATAAATAACTCTCTATATTTCTTATTTATTTGAATATGTTTTTAGTGGTGATTTAAAACCCTTAAGTTATTTCCATGTACAGCCATAAACTGGCACTTTTATATTCCTTTGAAAATGTTGCCACCATGTGTATTCGTCCTTGAGAACTAACTCAATGAATAGGTTACATTTATCTTGGTAATGTTTTTTACATCTTTCTTGGCACTTGTACAAGCAGCCAACGATGATGTAGAAATACAGTTATCTGCAGCTGCATAATGTATATACTAGTAAGGCTGTATAAAGTAGTGATTATCATAGAAATTAATCTGAGACTTTAACTGGTTGAGGGCCACATTATTTTTGGTGGCCTTAATTTGTGATTCAAAGTGTTTTTTATTACAAATTATTGGAGAGTGCATCTCCCATAATTTAAAATAGAACAAATTTATAAAACAAATTATTTACATTTGACTGAATATGAAACACAAGTGAGGAAAACAAGACTTTTTCTCTGGTACCCTAATTTTTTTAAAAGGTATAGTGGCACTTAACCAGTTAAGGATAAACAGTATTTAGCTTGCAAATCTGTTCAAATTACCACAATATAGATTTTGAGCAATGATTTCCAGATTCTCTAACATCCTATCACTAACAAAAGGCCTGCAGCATCATAAAGCACTGCTAATGATCCAACCGCAAAAAAATTTCTAAGTCAAAAGAGTGAAAAAGGGCCATAATTCTGGAAAAAATGTGTAGAAGAAACTCAAGCTAAACAGATATTGTTCCCCCATGATGCTCTATCACAACACCTAATATCATTCAAATCGGAGTGACAGTGGCTGAGATACAAGGGAAAATTTTGAAACAGATGGACGAATGGACAGCAAAATGGTTGGACAGGCAGACAGACAAACAGACAGACTGAGGTCTCCACTAGATACCCCTTCGACTTTTCAAGTCAGTGGCATAATAACCAAGAATAAAGCTTCCAAATTATTTATGCAATTCATGAAAGCTAAATATTTTTAACTGAACCTGCCCCCAAATCCAAATGATTAAGTTTATTGGTATTTTAGTTCACTGAATGACTATATTGTAGCAGCTAAACAAGAACAAAGTAAAACTTAAACAATAATATGATGCCCACTGCAGAAGACTAAAACACAAGGCTAGTGATGAAAGAAGGTAAGAGTAAGAAAGCATTGAGAGACTGTGGTGGCTCACTGGTTAGAGCACAGATCTTGTTATTGAAACGTTGATGGTTCAATCATGACCCACTTAATCTGCATTGTGTCTTTGTGCAAGACATATCATCCTGATTGCCTATGTGGAAGGATGGTAGTGCGGTGAACTAAGATGTAGGCCAAGAGCCTTCAACTGCTGATAACCCTGCTTGTGCTGGGCTAGTAAGTTTGACAGGCCAACAGTTACTCTCCATTTCTCGGTGGTTCTTTCCAGTTACATCAGCTTCCTCTACCCATAAAACAATCCCACATGATTTGATCCTGTTGAAAGTGTTGTTAAATTCCAACAAACAAACAAACATAAAAACACGGAAAATTCAAAGGCGGATACATCACTTCATATTCACTCCCTTCAATTCCTTAAGTTGTCCTTATTTCCAATTGTCGATTTTTTAACCCTTTACCTAACATGAAAAGCAGACGACACTTGCAAAAAAAATTCTTGAATAATTATTCTTTTCATTTTTTGTCTAAAAAACATAGGTTATGACCCCTCATTGGAACGAGCTCGATGAGCTCGTTCCAATGAGGGGTCATAACCCATGTTTTTGAGACAAAAAATGAAAAAAATAATTAAAATTAATAGGCGATTTTTGAGAATAGCGCTGGCCGGTTTTGACCGTTACGTTGGGTAAAGGGTTAAATAGCACCTCAATAAAAATAAATATTTCTTTCAGTCTCTTAACCCCTACCACTATCCCAGGCTATCCCTGGGCTCAGGGCCCCAGGAGTAATATGGGCACATCTTATTTATTCATTGGTGTTTAAGGTCACATATTTCTGCACAATGACTGATGGTGACCACAACATGGAGATAAAGACAAGTTTGGTCAATTGTTTTTTCCATGTTGTCCATTTTAGAGGACTTACACCCTATGCAATGGTGACTGGGTCCTCTTTTACCAGAAAAACAAAGATTGTTTACCACAGTAAACAAGCATTGCTTCACTTTCTGGGGTTCCTACTGGAGTGGGGATGGGGGTTGGCAAGTGTGAGGGGCCTTTCACCGGCCACTGGTTCTGTCATGTGCACAAACTGAAGTTTATTTGATGGAGCAGACCAAAATAGATCTAAAATACGTAAAAATAATAATCTTCAATACACTGAAAAAAAACCCATCACAACTGAAAACTTTAAATGAGTTTCACTGTTTGGGTTGAGTAAAAATTTGGAATGCTGATGATAAGTTTGGGTGGAGTGTAAAATTGAAATGTTGATAACTTCATGGAACAGAATTACGAACCAAATCCCAGAATTAAATTCCTGAAAATTTTGTCACAAAGGACTATTATACTACTACGAAATAACTTGTCAACCATAGCAAACAATCACTGCTGCTCTTTCCAAAGTTTCCGTGGAGACTGAGAGTTGCAAATAAAAGCAAATGCAGAGCATAACTTATGACCCATCAATGGAATGTTTTTGACAAGCTCATTCCAACAAGAGATCACAAGTTAGGTTTCAAAAGCACAAATGGAAAATAAACAAAATTTGAATGGTAAATTTCTGTGTATGGTGCTCAATGAATTTGTCGTTAAGATGTTAACACTTTCAATCTGATACAGTGGGGAGGGGCTATTTAATTGATCACTTCTCAATAAAAATAACAATGTTATTTCCATTGAAATGTCAGCCACCAAACCATTTTCTATACCTTAAGTGGTAGAGTGCTGGAAGCTCATATTTGGGCTATCCTCTGAAATGCTGGTACCATGACTTAAAGGCTTCATATTCAGTGGATATGCTTCATATTATCTTTGAAGTGAAATTATTTTATCTGTATGGATTTGCTTTGCTATAATTTATGGGAGAGTGCCTATGGGCACTCGCCAATAAATTGAAACAAGGCAAAGGCATGTGAACAAATTTTGGTGATCGAAAATAATTTAGCACTCTACAAGTTAAGTGCAAATCTGGCAGGTTTGTGAGTAAATCCCTATTAACCCTTTACCCAACGCAGATGATATCAAAGTTTATTAAACATCATTTTTTAAAATTTTTCAACTGCTGAATTTCCATATTACGTGGACGGATGCGGGCGATTTGTTAGGTAAACGGTTAACTGAATAAAAAATGTTGTTATCGGTCAGAAGAAACTGCCTGTTGCAGAAATAGAGAATGTCTTTTTTTCCGTCAATAATTTCGTAAATCCCAAACTTAAAGGCAAACTGAAAAGTCCATACATGTTTAGATATTATCATGGAATGTAGGCATATCATGTAGCAGACTTTCTTTTCTTTTATAAAAGTGGAAAGAAACAACTAAAATCTACAAACCATTATCATTTAATAAACCATTCTTCACATATGTGTTTGTCAGTGCTTCCAGGTACTCATTTTGCTGGAAAAAATAAAAACATAATTTCAGCTGAAACTTTACTTTCAGAACCATTATATTGGAAAAGTTTTCATAGAAGTCCACTGAATATTGTTTACTAGGGTTTAATGACACTTTCAACAGCCAATGGTCACCTTGTGGTGGAATCCACCAAATATAATTGAGTTTGCAAATGGCTGTATAGTAGTAAAACCCAAATCACCAGATAGTCTCTCTGAAAAACTGATGTCAAAACACCAAAATTTCAAGCTGCAAATTATCACATAATGCAACTTGGAATTTAACCAATTCAATCTTGTTTGATACAGCTACTTTATACAAAAATCCACAGCAAAAGCGACAATGATTCTCCTGTGATTTCAAATAAATGGTTGCTTATTTGACGAATGAAAATGCCCATTCATCACACTCAAGCACATTCGATTCTTGAAAATAAACGTTTTTATGTAAACCTTGGATCACACAGTTCAGCCTTTCCTCATTTTGGCCAGTTTTTGGAGGGTGACTTGTAATCGCCCCAACTATTTTTCTAGGTGACTTTGGGCTTAGAAGGGTGACATAATCGCCCTAGTTGCCCTCACGGCTGGTCCCTGGCGCCAACATCATTCTTTGTAGAAGAGAGTACTACATAATAATTCAGCGGGGAGGTATGAGTGCCCACTCATGGGAGGGCCATCTCCGTATGGGCCATAGGTAAGTATAAAAAATATACAAATTACTATAAATTTATAATAGTTTTATACTATAACCCAATGGCCCAGACTAGCTGAACTGAAAAAAGGTGGAGGGCCTAGGACTTCCGAATTAGATCAACATAGTTCCAATCCTGTAATACAAGATGACAGGAAATTAAAATTATTAGGAATTACATGTATGTCTCTCTATACAGTATTAGAGGAGACATATCCAAAATAGAAGCCCAATTTAAGAAATTCCTTATTTTAAGCATGAAGACTATGCTAATTAGGGTGTAACGAGTTCCTAATTTTTAAGACAAGTTTGGACCAAGCCCCAAAAATTAGGATGGCGTGTCTGAGAATGAGAGAAAAACTCCCACAAACATACGCTAAACACAATAAAACTCCAGCTATATGCACATATAATTACGGACAAAACAGCTTCCTTCATAGTTACAGACCTATCAAGCCAGAGGAGAGGTATCTTCAAAAGAAAGAGGGGAGCGCTCTGGAATCAGTAGGAGCGGTACCAAAAAACAATATAAATACTCGTCGAACAGCACCCAGGTATTAATTTATAATTAATAAATGGTGCTTAATGCCACTTCAGAAGTTAAGGCTTTAGCGATGATCGCGGTAATTAATATTGCCCACTATATAACGTACACCACAGACGGCATACACAGATATGTCGAAAACTGGTGATATAATATATAACATACAGATGTCCAATCGAACCACACTGAACAATCTCTAGAGAGAAAACATACTTCTGAGGTAACCCACAGGCGACCTCATTCAGGTGTACAATAAATTCCAGTAACAACACTCTCCAACATGTACTATCCGACATCTATGACTGTATACACATGTGAATATGCGATTTGAGTACTAACATTAATAGAAGCCTGGATCTAGAAGTGGAAGAAGGTATGATTAACAGGCTCAGACACGGACCGCCCCCGAAATAATTAATAATTTCAAAGGTCCATAATATACAATAAAGCATCAGCCTAATAATTATAATGCGCAACAGCATTAAAATCCAGCATGTAATCATCTGAATACCAGTAAACTGGTTATGCAGCCTCCGAGGTATCCAAAGACTAGCAATTTAATTATAATGAAATATGCGCTCGTATATGACAAATCAACAAATAATCACAGGAAACTAATCCAATTAAAAAGCGGATGTGCCCATGAAGTCGCCATAGAACACGACCCAGCCACCAACTGAAAAGTGAAGAAATGCATAGTATGCATGTATTAAAACTATATGAGGCTTGCGGGAAGAAAACTACGTCTTGCCCGGTAATTGCCTCAAAACACATTGGCAGTGTGTGTGTGTGTGGGAGGCAGGGGGGATTTGAAGTTCTATCGAAATCTCCTCACCCACATTACTAAATCGTTCCTGTGTTAGTCATCAAATAATATAGGAACCACAATGGTTCCCTCATGTCTAACTGACTCCATTATGCCACTATGGGCGGAGAAGGATGTGAAGAACAAAAACTTCCACTGATAAAGAAGGTCCTCTCATGGAGGAAGCTTCTGGGGAGCGTCCCACAACAGACACTTGAGAAAACTGATCCAAGGTATCTGTGACAACAGAGGTGCTACTATTAGAATTCACAACGAGACTGTTTGATCTTAAACATAATCTAATGAAGCAAATGAATTGGAGGATACGCGTATCCTATCATCTATCCCCATGAGATTTGCACAGGTCTACTGCATGCACTCAATGGTCTGGGCATGGCAACACAAACGACGGTAACTGATTGTTCAGGTGTGTCGCAAACTGATCTATCATGGGGCGATCCCACTAGTAGCAAAACAGTCCAAATATTCGCTTGTTGAACGTCCATTCCAATTGCAACAGGCGACCTTTCTGAGGAACGAGTTTGCTAGTATGTTCAGATGACCTGGTATATGACTGATAGAAAGATGAACATGATGATACATGACGTAATGGGAAAATCATCTCCGTTAGTTGGCATAACGGAAATGAATGGGTGCCGCCCTGGTTCCTGATGTACGCTACCACTGTCGAGTTGTACGGCAATATCTGAACATGCACGTCCGCTATAATGAAACCTTTGTTGTAGTACTAACCAAATTGACATCATTTCTTTGATATTTATGTGTTTCTCCAGGAACTGAGGGTCCCAAAGACCCTGGCATTTCGAGTCTGCCGGGCTCAGGGTCGCTCTCCAACCTGTTGACTCACATCCGTCATAATCGTGAAAGCTGGATCCGGCAGCTGCAGCGGAACTCCCTGAGTTAACCACTAAATATCTGCCCAAATCTGGACCTTTTGTTTACTAGATCCATTAAAACAATACTGGTCTCGAGCAAATGTGTCTTCACACTCCAGTTCTGGGTAAAGAATATCTGGAGGGGACGTGTGTGTAAGCGACCCATCGGAATAAGATCCGCAGCTGCTCCGCACAACCCCATCAGTTGCATAAATTCCCTCGCTGTTAATGCGTCTGAGTGTAGACAAAAGCGAGCACAACAACTGACTAATTTCGCTCTGGGTAGTGGCAGACGAACCACATTGTTGTGAGTCTTGAAGCTCATTCCCAAGTGAATGAACGACTTGGACTGAGCTAGATCCAACTTCTTCTCGTTACGATGAAGCCAAGACATTAGAGCAAGAGAAGCAGTCTCTAAACATCGATCTGAAGAGTAGTTGATGCTGTATCTCTGAAGAATGTCGTCCAAGTAAGCTGACATTACCGCAGGCGAATGAGCTTGGAAGTGAGACATTACCGAGTTCATTATTCGAGTGAATGCCCAGGGCACTAGATTCAGACTGAAGCACATCGCTCAGAACTGATATACTATCCCTTGAATGGCAAACCGAAGGTACTTTCGGAATGCCAGATATACCAGGACATAAAAGTATGGATCCTTAGATCTATGCTTGCCGCATAGTCGATCACTCGAATGCTCGCTTTTATCGACTGAATGATTACCATATATAAACTTTTAGAGCCATGATAAACTTGTCATCCAGCTCAAGTCTATTACCGGTTGGAATGAGCTGTCTGGCTTCGGTACGAGGAACAGGTGACTGGAGAATCCTAGAGAATCTTGGTTCTCGCTGACCTCTATTGCTTCCTTTGCCAAGAGAGCCTTTTCCTCCGATTGGAGAGACTCTCTTATGCAAGGATTTGACGCATATTTTTCTTATCACAGACATCATGTTAGTGGTGGTTTCGCTCAGAAAGATAGCCGTAGGCCGTCCGAGACCAGACTTCTCGCCTACTGGTGTTCCGTAATAGTTATCCAGTTTGATGCGAATCTTGATAACCTTCTGCCAACTGCCAAGCAATAGAGGTCCTGACCATCACCTGTAGTACCTGCAAGGCTTACGGGAGGAGAAACCACGTCCCCCTCGTGGAGAGCCACAACCCACCGGCTTAGGGGCGTCTGACCAGTAGTCTTGATCAGACCTACACCCCCTTCCTGGGTAGCTGTATTGTCGATCCCTAGGGTAATTATAGGATTGTTTCCCATACCCTTGCGAGGAGTCCCGTTTAGACGATTTCTGTCTAGGACGTCCTCCTTTACGCTTTTCTGCTGCTGCGGGTCGATTAGACGCCGACTTTAGGAGCAGAGTATTGACGCTTTCTTTGTAGCTTGGTCATAAACCAATGATAGCTTATCGTCAAAAACTTAGTGTCCGGATACCAGAGTGACCTGTAGAGAGTTTTTCACCTTGTCATCTATTAAAGATGATGATGCAAGGGCACCGTCATGCCTGATTAACTCCAATTAGCCACTGTTAAGGCAGAGATATGCGTGGTAAACATAATAGCCCCGGAAAGGACTCTTAAAGAGGTACGAACGTCCTCAAATTCTTTTCTGTTGAGACGTTGCGCCACAGCTCTTGATCTGCATAAGACAATGTATCTAAGTTCGCTCTGATTGAAGAAATTGCCGTCTCAATTGTGTACGAGCAAATAGTGAATGATAAAGGTAAGGACATGACTAGGACCTCAGCCTGCTCATCCAAAAGCAGAGAAACTCTCTGTACATCTTCCCCAAATGTTTTAAATGAATGTAGTCCAATAAACGGTAAATTTACGGAAGATGATGACAAGAAACTGCCTTTCTTCTTCCCACTGGAATGTTTGAATATGGCGTCATCTAAATGGCCAAAGGCCTGCGACACCTGACTAGACTGAACCGGAAAAGACAGGACATCCTCCTTTGTCCTCAAATTCTTTTCTGTTGAGACGTTGCGCCACAGCTCTTGATCTGTGTAAGACAATGCATCTAAATTCGCTCTGATTGAAGAAATTGCCGTCTCAATTGTGTACGAGCGAATAGTGAATGATGAAGGTAAGGACATGACTAGGTCCTCAGCCTGCTCATCCAAAAGCAGAGAAACTCTCAGTACATCTTCCCCGACTGTTTTAAATGAATGTAGTCCAACAAACGGTAAATTTACGGAAGATGATGACAAGAAACCGTCTTTCTTCTTCCCACTGGAATGTTTGAATATTGCGTTGTCTAAATGGCCAAAGGCCTGCGACACCTGACAAGACTGAACCGGAAAAGACAGGACCTCCTCCTTTGTCCGGACAAAGTTAGCATCCAACGATGCCAGCGGTTTCTTCCTAGTAGTCGCAGCATTCTGATTCACTGGAACAAATTCAGGGTAGTGTTGATGGATTAAATCCACTGCAACCATGTGTTGTTCCGAAAGGGAAGGGTAATCCTCCTCCGTATCCCTTTCACCATCCGACTGAATCAGATTATACTCACGGTGATCAGCATCTGAACGTGCAGATGACTGGACTGACCCAGCACCATCCGACAGCTCAAGTTCTGAGACTGCTGTCGGCTGCTTCTGCACTTGCAGGGATGTTGCGATGCCCTGCGCAATCTGCGACAGCAAGTCTGTTACGGAGGCCTGAGGAGCGGCGATCTTCTGTTGCTTGGCTGCTGGCTGCTCCTGGGACAATGTGTTCAAGATGGCTTTTTTCTGTGGACGTCCTGATAAATGAGGCCTTGTCTCCTTGGCTACTGTATGGTGTGACTTCTCTGACGAAGAGTGGACCTTCTTGGCGATGCTTGCTGGATATCAGAAGTCACGTAGCCAAGGTGCGGTCGTGTGTGCTTGGTAGACGCTGAAGAAGAAGCCGTAACTATAGCCAATTCCAGCTGTGAACTGAACAGAGCATCCTGGACGGGAGGCGTGGACATATGCTCCGACTGACGTAAGTTCCAAACCATAACATCTGGCCCCAGATGTTGTTATGAAAGAGAGAGGGGACTCTCTCGCTCGCGGTCCTTCAGACCTCGTTGAGCTTCGCGCTGAACTTGCCAGCTTTTTCCTCTCTGTCGTCGCAGGGTGAGCCTGTTATTATTTTATAGTGCTCACTCTACCCTTTCTACTCTCCTCGATCGCAACGGACACACCTGGCGTAACGGTACACTCGGAGGGTGTAACTGCTTCACCGGGTGAGCTAACTGGCAACAGGGAGCCGAAACCACACTGTGGTTTATTGCCCTGTCTAATATTCATGAGCATTTTAGCAGCCAGCTCTGACTGACTATCTAAATGCGACAATGGAAGCACAATCTCTGACAGCGTCACGTAAACATCACCATGTTCTTGTTCCTCTGTAAATAGAAACTAAAAAAACTAGAGCGACTTTTTGGTGAGAGGACCGGTGGTGGCCTCTCACCACGAGAGACCGCCAGAGGCCCCTCGCTAACAAGGTACCGTGACACCCATCTTCAACGTTTGTCATCCCATACGACACATGTTGAGAAAAAATCAGTGGGAGTACATCGACTACAAGCAAGGCAACCAACATGTAAATCAGAGGAAAGACTTCCTCGCCTTGCTTATTGAGCAATATGCTTTCATAATGAAGCAAACTAAGTCGATCGTACTCCCACCAACTCCACATTAAATATTATAAAAAGATATATAACAAAAAACATTCAAAATATAAATCAAAAAATAGTTTACACAAAAACATTTTCCAAAAAATTTTGACAAGAGCCTAAGTTCCCAAAGGGAATGAAGTGCTCAAATGTATCCCAATAGAGCCCAAGTGTGGACAAAAATTAATTTTTCTATCCAAAAATTAACTGCTACATTACCGGACTATTTAATGTATCTTACAACAGACCTACCATATAATAAATAGGAAACTATGTATTTAAAAAAGAGCATTGTTAATGTAAACAACGTCAGAATGAAAACCGGAAACGAGGCCCCAGACAACACGGCCCGAAGTCAGTAACAGATTTTTTAACTATCCGATCTAAGGCAAGATCTCCATCAGAAGAAAAAAGGATACATTGGATGTATGATGCATGACCAAAATGCCAAAACACCCCATGGGTGAGGAAGTAACCCTGGGGATGTACTGAATAAACATTCTGCGTAACACGTTAAACACCCAAGAAATTTTATAAAAAAATTTCAATAAAACAAGCCAAAAAGCTTGGGAGTTTAACTGGGGGGATCAAGGGAGGGTAGGGAAGGAATACTTAAACAGTGGAAAAATCATTATCAACAATGATGACGTCAGGCCCATGTCCCGAAATTGGGGAACATGAACTAATTTTTATAAATAATATAAAATTACAGCCCTGAATGTTTCAAACCACCGTTTCTTCCTTCCTTCATCCAGTTGTGTCCTTGGATCCACCAAATTAACCATTGATTTGTGTCTGGCATCATTATAAACTGAGATTTAAAAGCACAGAAGTCAGTTTGTTGCTATCTGACAGAGAGCCAAACAAAGAATGATGTTGGTGCCAATGCCGGTTAATTCCTGGCATCTGCGCATGTGCATGCGCGGAGAGTAAATGTATGGAGGGCCAGATAGGACTTCTAATTTTCAGTTTTGAATGCAAATTTTGGGGATTGGGGGGAAAAATTTGTGTTTGGCCCTCAATATTTTGGAGTTAGCACCAGCTATGTCTGGACCATAGGGTACAGTTGGAAAAATATATGGAAACTTGTAGTCATTGAAGAAATTATTTTTGCAAGGGTTGTCTGTTATTTGTGTTTAGGAAAAGAGTTAAAGAAGAAATAATCTGATATTCAATAACAGTGATTCTTTTTTTAACAGTATACAAATAATATGTAAACTTTCCATTAAAAGTACGATTGGTTCTTCTATGCTGACTTGCTCTAATTTAGAAATTCTCGCTATGCCAGTACGCTAATTAATTTTTTTCTTTGACATAACGCTGGCAGATTGCATTTCATGAGTTGAAGGTGCAAGTGCAAGACAGAGGAAGTCTCTGAAATAGGAAAATAAAACATCAGCATTTAGACCAGGGTCTGGCGAATGAGAATAAAAAGTATTTAAGTGGTGCCAAGAATATGCCAATTCCCTATCACATTGAGAGGGCTTATAAATGGTAGTTATTGAACTCTATGAAAAAAGTTGCATGGATTTTAAATAAATAAATATTTTAGTAATATTTCTTTATTTCTTTAATAAAACTATAATTCAGATCTGAGATAATAGTGGTCATAATGTTTGTAGAGACACACTTCAATGAATTGGTACAAAACAATGCTGCATGAACAAATTCTGATTACAAAATTAATCTTTTAACTCTAGCAATTACACCTGCTATTCAAGGTTTTCTATTTTGTTTTTGGGGGGTAAACTTGTAATACTTGTAGGGATTTTACATGATTTTTTTAATATGTTGGCAGCCCTCTCATTTTAGAAATATACTGTGCTACAAAGCATGAGAAGTAACACATTTTTTTCAGAATTTGAAAATTCCGAATACTTTTTGAGATATGACAATTTGAAGGTTGCTGGCTGACAGATATTTTTGTCACGGGAGCCTAGTGTTTTCATGTTATTTTGTTGAGGATAAAATGTGCCAAAAAGAGACCTTTTTCATGCAAAAAACCAGGGTTCGCAGACACAAAAACATTCATAAAACAAAACAAACTTGAGATGGGGGTTGGGGAGGGTGGAGGGCTGGGGGTGAAGTGCGGATTTTCTCAGTAAAATGTACATACATCATAGAATTTTATTTTTAATTAATTCAAAATTATTTGTGTGTGTGTGTGTGTGTGGGGAGGGGGGGGGGGGGCATCGGAAGGGGTAAGTGGAACTGGAAATTAATGGAATTTTCTAACTTCTGTTACCTGGATCATTAAAAAAAATAGCAAATAGGCTAACATTGTCGCATAAAATGAACTGGCCAAGCTTATTAGTAATGGATGTATTGTTATACTGTAGCCTAGCTGCCCCTGCAAAACAAGTCATATCCCTACACCTCACCCCTCCTTCCACACATGCAAATCCACTCTACATTTTGCTTTTTTTTTGCTCAGCAAACGTTGTGACTAAAAGGTTGGATCTGAACTTACCCACCCCACCCCCAGGGCTTTCATTTTAGAACCGTGGCCAGGCTGATCAATAGGCCAGGTAAAAGAGGACACCAGACCTGATTTGTACGGTTCAGCGCTGATTTCACAGATTACATAAACATTAATTTAAACTGTGGTAGATGCATTTTCCGGTCTGCATCTTGTCTTGACATATTGACAACCAGGTGAGAAATGTTTTGAAGCTGATTACCAGGCCTGGGCTGATAGGCCTGGTGAAAATGCAAGCCTAGCACCCCAACCCCAACAGAATAAATATAAATGGTAATTGGGACTGACCTGAAAAAAAATAGGCCGATGAAATCGTCAGATGTGTACCCATACGCGCATCTAGTAGAAAGCTGTATGATGGAGGGCCACCACGGATGCTGACATTATGTACACCATACAAGTTATGGGTACATATAGAAATGGATTGGAGGAGTGGCTAATTTGATGGATAAAGGGTTAATATCTCCAGATCAAATTATCAGATTTACATAAAAAACTATACAGCACAGCACATCAGTAACCTGAATAAATATATAAAGTAACATGACAATCGGACTGATATTTTTTGAGTTATCACATGCCAAAGGGATTGGAGGAGTTTTCAATTTGAAGGATAAAGGGGGTTAATATCTCCGGATCAAATTATCAGATTTACACCAAAAACTATACAGCTCAGCACATCACTAACCTGTACACAATTATAAAGTAACTTGACAATCCAAGCAATATTTTTCAAGTTATCAAATGCCAAAGGGATTGGAAGAATTTTCAATTTGAAGGATAAAGGGTTAATATCTCAGGATCAAAATAACAGATTTACATCAAAAACTATACAGCTCGGTACATCAGTAACCTGAACACAAATATAAAGTAACTTGACAATCCAAGCAATATTTTTCAAGTTATCGAATGCCAAAGGGTTGGAGGAATTTTCAATTTGAAGGATAAAGGGTTAATATCACGGGATCAAGTCATCAGATTTACACCAAAAACTATACAGCTCAGCAAATCAGTAACCTGAACACAAATATAAAGTAACTAGACAATCCAAGCAATACTTTTCAAGTTATCGAATGCCAAAGGGATTGGAGGAATTTTCAATTTGAAGGATAAAGGGTTAATATCTCAGGATCAAATTATCAGATTTACACCAAAAACTATACAACTCGGCATATCAGTAACCTGAACACAAATATAAAGTAACTTGTAATCTAAGTAATATTTTTCAAGTTATCGAATGCCAAAGAAATGGATGCGGACGCCGGAGAGACAGACAGATGGACAGACGGTATGACAGACGGATGGACAAAGGATGGACGAACGACGGATGGTCACCCCAGATGCCGGTATTATGTGTACCATACATACTTGGAACTGAAACTGAAGGGCATCCCCATTTTCAAATCTATTTCCATGAGAAGTGGCTGGAACAATCGGAAAAATAATATTTTGGGGAGTTAAACGAGATACCAAATTATATTATTCCGGATGTTACATGTTTTTAAAATGTCATTTTATAGGGGAAAAAAATCCTCAAAATCTTTGAAAAATCGACAAAAACAGAAATAATTGGTGTAGAAAAATGTAACACCTATCATTTTGTAGCAAAGCCTCCAGAGGTCAAATGTGAAGACATTCCCGCCGTAAGTGATGTCATCTCTCGCAGAAATCCGAAAATGTCAAGCCCCCCTGAAACAGCTGACTGGAAAAACACAGTCACAAAATGCCATTTTGTCACTGAACGTCAACTCGCAATGATCGAGTGATAATTTCTCCGAAAATATCGCACTGCTGTCAATAATACTTGACCATGTAGTGAGGCAGCTTAGTAAAAGAATGTGGACGTTCCGGACAAAAGCACCAATTTTGTTTTACCTGCTACACATTGACTGAGATTTCCATTTTTAGTAGGAACCACTTCTGCATTTTCCATAATGGCGGCCATCTTGGATTTCCAAATTGGCCGACGTGTTAAACTGTTAATCTGCAAATTTTCAACTTCTAATCAACTCAGGATCAAAATCTTGGTGTCTAAATATACATTTTCATGGTTGAAAAAGTCAACTATTGCATTCTTAATACTGTCAGAATGTAATTTAAAAAGATTTTCACAACTTTGTTTCTTTTTGTCTGAATTATCCAACTCAATCGCAGCTCTGATCATAACTTACCTGACTAAATCATACCACTTTTTCCGAAGAATGTAAAAGTTTACTTTAATTTCAGATAGACAAGCAGAATGGATTGGAATCTGTGTTTAATTTGCCAAGAAAAGACATCAGAACCTCTGAAATGCCCGCTCAATGCAAGAGGAAGCAGCAACAAGTCAGAACCATATAGCTCCTTTCTGAACAATGTTAGTGCTTTTCGAGTACTTGATACCCTGCCAGCTGTGCTTAACTTTGGAGATGAAATGACTGTAGATGAATTATTCGAAAACCAAGGAAAATGGCACAAATCTTGCTATGTTAAATTTAGCAATGTAAAGCTGGAGAGAGCCAAAAAAAGAGGCATAACTGACAAAGATGAAGAGTGCAGCACATCTGCTGAGAAGCGGCTTAGGTGCAAATCTAGGGAAAAAACTGTATGTCTATTTTGTGATTCAGATGAAGGGCACTTACATGAATTTAGAACTTTTGGAGCTGATGCAGTTAAAAAACAAATGGCTACAGAGCTACAGGAAACAGGATTAATGTCTAGAATGGAAGGTGGTGATCTTATAGCAATTGATGCTAAGTATCATCTAGAATGTTTAACAGCATTACGGAATCGTCACCGTTCCCTGATGCGGAAAAATAAGCAGGAATCAGACGGCTACATTGAGGTAAAGAAAATGAAGGTGAGAGCACTTGTAGAGCTCTTTACTTATGTGGAAAACTGTGTGGAAGATGGAACATTCCTCTTCAAATTTTTAGACCTTCATAAGATGTAAGGAAATCGAATACGGTGCTTTGGTAGTGAGAAGGAGATTAACAGAGTTAGATTCAAGGAAAAAATTCCTGCATACTTCCCACAAGCACAAGAGCAATCTGATGGTAAAAACAAAATTCTTGTGTTTGAACAAGGTATGGAGCAGATTCTTAAACAAGTCATTACATGCGATTATGAAGGTGATGACTACTTGCTAAAGCTACCAAGATCATACGCAAAGAGATTGTCAACTTCAATAGTTTCCGTTTCGATGGCAAATTTCCTTCTGGTTGTCAACAAGAGTGTGTGCCATCTTCTCTCAAGACTCTTGTGTCAATGCTGTTGAATGGTGTTAATCTTAAAGATCAAGATTCCACAGACTCACAGACAAATCTCACAGTCTCTCAGATTATTCTTTTTAATTTCAATAAGTCCCCATCTTCTTCGCCTAGGTCTCGACATTCTCTTGATAGGGAGCCACCATTGCCTCTGTACATTGGTATGGAGATTCACACAGAAACCAGGTCTAAAAAACTCATCAAACATCTGTATGAATTGGGTCTCAGCGTTAGTTATGACAGAGTTCTCCAACTTGAGAGCCAACTAGCGACAGCAGTCTGTGAGGACTTTCAGAACAAGGGAGACGTAAACTGTTTACAGTTGGTGCACTTGACAATTTGGACTACAATCCTTCAAGTACAACAGCTAAAGATTCGTTTCATGGTACGGGCATCAGCGTGTTTCAGTTCCCTACTTCATCTAATCTGGGAGAAAAGCAGAATGACATCAGACTCCCAAATTCCGATAATAACAAACATCACCAGTTGCCTGATAACTTCACAACTGTGCCCGCTGTGGATTTCAACACCACAAAAGTAGAAGTGCCAAAAACTATTAAATGAATCAGCACCTAAGGAGGAACAACTAGGAAGTGCCCAATTGAAAGAGAAGACCTGGTTAAAGAATTCTATTCAATTAATAGAGAAAGACGAAATAATTAATGATGACAGTGTTGACTGGTCAGCATGCCATGCCTCCTTGCAGGATCCGTCTGCAGATCTGCACTCCACTCTAACACAACTCTTGCCCCCTTTTTTATGAAAAGGCAGCTACGGCTGCTATGATAAAGCATGGGATGAATGTACTGCATTGGGCTACAGACTTTCTCAATCCTGGACAGATACCAGTTATGGCCTTTGATGTACCTCTCTTTGCACTTGCTAAATTCACTCAGTGGAATTGGCCTGACACACATGGTGAAGACAAGTTTGTGGTAATGTTTGGAAGCCTGCACATAGAGATGGCAATGTGAAAACATACGGTAACTACTTGGAGAGATCAGGATGGACCAATATACTTACACAAGCAGGCATCGCATCACCAGGTACATCTGACTCTTTTCTGAAGGCGTTACATCTTAAGAGAACAAGACACGCTCACCAGGTAACTGTATTGGCCCTGGCAAAGCTCCAGGAAGATGCCTTCCTACACACTGGAGGAACACACAGTGATGACTCTAGAGAGACATGGAGACAAGATATGGTGAAGAAGAGTCCAACATTCCAGTACTGGGATACAGTTCTACAAATGGAACTCCTGGGCCTTGTCTTCGTCAGATCACATCGTGAAGGCAATTTTCTTTTGTATGTTGAAAGCCTGAAGGCATTGGTTCCATGGTTTTTCGCTCTTGACCATCACAACCACGCACAATGGATTCCAATACACATACGAGACATGGAGAGTTTATCAACATCAGTTTTTGAAGAATTCAAGGATCACGGTCACTGGGTCATCCAGAAAACTACTAACAGATTTTCTTCAATGCCAATCGACCAAGGCCATGAACAAAACAACAAGAGGGTTAAGGGTTCAGGTGGTGCAGTTGGTCTGACTGAGAACCTTGCAGCTTTCAGAAAATGGATGGTTTCAGAGCCTGAATAAGCAAGGTTGTTGAAGGAACCATCACAAAGAAGGACTTTCAACTCAGATACATTTTAAAGAACAGACTGTTAGTCTTATTGAAGTAATCTGTGAGCTTGGAAATCCCTTTCTTGATGATAGTGATGAATTACTGGCTCTGGACACACGCAATATTTTGGATAAATCTGTGGTAAACACAGTTCAAACAGGGTATAGCCTAGGAAAGGATCAGTATTACAAATACTTCAAAGATGTGATAACTGATCTCAATTGCTCTATTCATGAGCCAATAAAGAAAAATGCTCTTCCTCTCTTCAGTTGTCCACAACCTAAAGCCAAGACAAAACTAGCAGGAAAGATATCCTCACTCAAGGATGATATCGTGCTGTTTTCCCACCTGTATATTGTATTGCAGCACAGGCAGAGTGACATGAGTACATTTTTCAGACACGAGAACCATCATTTTCCCCGTCAATATCTGAGAACGGAAAATTGCGCTTTGGAACGAAATCAGATCTACTGATCATTGTATCCTTAGTCAGCCAGAATGATCCACTGAAATTTGTGGATGTGAAGTGTTTGGATGGAGCCGCTGTTGTGCATCTTCTACCCACTATAAATATTTAGACATTTGATGAGTATGCAGATCAAGTTTTTGTTTCCCGCATCACTAACCAGCTAGAAAGCTTCAAAAGAGATGACATAGTATGGGACACATATATTTCCAGCAGCATTAAAGAATCTACTAGAGAGAAGAGAGGAAAGGGTGTACGTAGAAAGGTTGCTAGAAAAACAAAGCTCCTAAGAAACTGGTCAGACTTCCTTCGGGATCCAACAAACAAAGAGGAACTGTTTGCATTTCTTTCCTCAAAGATTTCTTCTTTGGATTGCCCAGTAGGTAAGGAAATCATAATCACTTCTGGTGCTACAACAGTTGTCAAAGGAGCAAAGAGATCAATGCCACCATGTGATCACGAGGAGGCAGACACCAGGCTGGATGCTCTTAGAAATGGCTGTTCCAGCTGCCTAGTATGCACAGTTGACACTGATGTAGTGGTAATCCTTGTTGGCAAATTTCACCAGCTTACGCCCCTCTGCAAAGACGTGAGCATCTGGGTTGCTTTTGGCAAAGGAAAAAGCTTCAGATATTATCACATCAATGCCATCTGCAAAAAACTTGGTAGTGAAAAGTCCTTGGTGCTTCCGGTCTTTCATAGATTCACCGGATGTGATACCACATCCTCTTTCCTTCGTAAAGAAGTCTGCATGGGAAGCTTGGAATTGCTATCAAGAAATTACTGATGCATTTACATTTATGGCACTCCATCCTTTCTCAGAAATAACCGTTGATTCCCATCATTTTCAGCTATCAACAAAACTAGTGAACTTGAACACGTGGATGAAGCCAGAAAGGAACTGTTTTGTCAAAAGGGAAAGACTATGGACAAGCTTCCCCCAACACAGGATGCTCTACTTCAGCATATCAGGCGAGCAGCATATCAGGCAGGAATATGGTGCTGCAGTGAGCGAGGTGAACAACATGCACCTAGTCCAGAGGGTTGGGGCTGGACTCTTAATCAGGACAGCCAGTCATGGACACCAGTTTGGAACATGTTACCCGTGGCTGCTAAAGCATGCAGTGAACTAGTAAAATGTAACTGCAAGAGTGAAAGTGGATGTGGCAATAGGTGCTCGTGCAGAAAGGCTCACTGGAAGTGTACTGAACTATGCCATTGTCATTGTGAAAAGTAACACAAATCAGGAGCAACAGTATGGCCGTCCTGGGCAGACCACATTCCATGTGTGAACATTTTATTCACGGAGACAGTTTACAGATAATGTGCTAGGGCACTAAGCAAAATTTTCATTCATCAACTCGGTGCTTCATGAATGAAAACAAGAGCACCGCTGGGCATTGCATCATACACCCATGAACTGTTCAAATTGTACCATTTTAACACATTTGCAATTTTTTTAGAGTGCGAGAAATTTATACTGGCATATATATATATGTTACGGTCAGACTTTGAAATCAGTGATTTTGTGAAATGACTAAATTTTTCAGTCATTTGAGAAAAAGACTAACAAGTTTGAAGCCAATCGAAAAACAAATACTAAAGTTATCATCCGGAAACCAAATATTTGACGAATTCTAAGTCCAACAGGGGCCATAATTCAGGCAAAAATTGTTCAGACCGACCCCATATTCGAACTTGACCTGTATTTTGTTGTGATTAAACCACATACCAAGTTTGGAGCCGATCGGAAAACAAATACTAAAGTTATCATCCGGAAACCAAATATTTGACGAATTCTAAGTCCAACAGGGGCCATAATTCAGGCAAAAATTGTTCAGACCGACCCCATATTTGAACTTGACCTGTATTTTGTTGTGATTAAACCACATACCAAATTTGGAGCCGATCGGAAAACAAATACTAAAGTTATCATCCGGAAACCAAATATTTGACGAATTCTAAGTCCAACAGGGGCCATAATTCAGGCGAAAAATGTTCGGACCGACCCCATATTCGAACTTGATCTGTATTTTGTTGTGATTAAACCACATACCAAATTTGGAGCCGATCGGAAAACAAATACTAAAGTTATCATCCGGAAACCAAATATTTGACGAATTCTAAGTCCAACTGGGGCCATAATTCAGGCGAAAAATGTTCGGACCGACCCCATATTCAAACTTGACCTGTATTTTGTTGTGATTAAACCACATACCACATTTGGAGCCGATCGGAAAACAAATACTAAAGTTATCATCCGGAAACCAAATATTTGATGAATTCTAAGTCCAACTGGGGCCATAATTCAGGCGAAAAATGTTCGGACCGACCCCATATTCGAACTTGACTTGTATTTTGTTGTGATTAAACCACATACCACATTTGGAGCCGATCGGAAAACAAATATCAAAGTTATCATCCGGAAACCAAATATTTGACAAATTCTAAGTCCAACTGGGGCCATAATTCAGGCGAAAAATGTTCGGACCGACCCCATATTCAAACTTGACCTGTATTTTGTTGTGATTAAACCACATACCACATTTGGAGCCGATCGGAAAACAAATACTAAAGTTATCATCCAGAAACCAAATATTTGACGAATTCTAAGTCCAACTGGGGCCATAATTCAGGCGAAAAATGTTCGGACCGACCCCATATTCGAACTTGACTTGTATTTTGTTGTGATTAAACCACATACCACATTTGGAGCCGATCAGAAAACAAATACTAAAGTTATCATCCGGAAACCAAATATTTGACAAATTCTAAGTCCAACTGGGGCCATAATTCAGGCGAAAAATGTTCGGACCGACCCCATATTCGAACTTGACCTGTATTTTGTTGCGACTAAACCACATATCACATTTGGAGCCGATCAGAAAACAAATACTAAAGTTATTGTTCGGAAACCAAACGGACGGACGGACAACGCCATAATATAATACGTCCTGTTTTTCAAACGGGCGTATAAAAATGATTAGTGACCTAGCTTATTGTATCTATATCGCCTTCGTGGATGAAACGTCCATGCATTTCATGTGATCCGCCGCGATGGTCGTACTGTACCACTGTATAAACAGTCACTATTGGAGTGTGGTACATTTACATTAACGGTTGGTTTTGTACAGTTTTGGCAGGGTGATACTTACTGAAATACAGATATTTAATTTATTAAGGATGATTGCTGAGGCTAGATAAGTCTCATACTTCAAAAAAATCGAGTATTTTCATATATGTATCAACCGCATATTATTCATCTCTTCCCTTTTACACATTTTTTTTCTATTTTCTGTTGATTTGAAGAATATATTGCCTTTTTAAAAAGCACAGTCGTATTTTTTTACCCTAAAAATGTATGTTTAGACACCAAGATTGTGATCCTAAGTGGATTATAAGCTCGGATATTGATAAATATGGATTTCATATGGCAGCCATTTAGAAATCCAAGATGGCCACCATAAGGTATCCAGTGAAGGTGGTTCCTATCCAAAGTTGAAACCTTAGACTATCAGTAGCTTGTCGTATTTTTTCACCCTTTAAATGTACGTTAGGCACCGAGATTATTATTATATATATGATCGTAAGAGGAGTATGAGCTCGGATATTGATAAATATGGATTTCATAGGGTGGCCATTTTGGAATCCAAGATGGCCACCACAAGGTATCCAGAGAAGGTGGTTCCTATCAAAAGTTGAAAGCTTAGGCTATCGGTAGCTTGCGGACAAAATTTGGCGCTTTTGTCCGGAATGTCCACATCATTCACAAATCTGCTCTTAAGCTGCCTCACTAATGTTATTAAAAGATGTTTTATGAACATAATGACACAAGAAAGGGTGATGAATTGTTTCTATTTTTAATTAATTAATTCAGAACATTGAACATTTTTCGCAGTGACAGCAGAAAAAGTCACGTGATTAAAATCCCTAATACTTGGGTAGAAACAACTTCAAAGGAATAAACTGTCAGCATATAGCAGAAATCTCTTAAAAAAAAAGTTAGGATATATTGTAGGGATTGTTGCATGTCATGTTAGATAAAAGGTTAATGTTCTAATACTTACTCTTCTTTGTGCTCTTTCTTCACATCTTTCTTGAACAAATATAGGAATACCATTATTTGTTCTGTCATCAATAGATCTTGGACGTTTAATGGTACCAGTTGTGTACTTTATAGTCTGTGGATTCTAAAACACAGTTGCAGCAACTCAGACATTGAAAAGGTAAGAATATAACTACATTTTTTTCATCTGTGCTTGTTGCACACTCAACACTATTAAAAGCATAGAAATCATTGCTTTTGTATTCTACGTTTAATGGTACCAGTTGTGTACTTTATAGTCTGTGGATTCTAAAACACAGTTGCAGCAACTCAGACATTGAAAAGGTAAGAATATAACTACATTTTTTTCATCTGTGCTTGTTGCACACTCAACACTATTAAAAGCATAGAAATCATTGCTTTTGTATTCTCAAAATCTTTGAATATTACTGATTTATTCATAGAATCAAATGTTGCGGAGTAATTTGAACACTGATCCTGTACCTATTGAAAAAAAAAATTGAAAAAGCTATGAATTTCAAGTGTGAATTCCAGAAAATTATAATTTTCAACATCAGAAATCTTAATTAAAGTGTCAATGACACTGTAACTCAACTTGTTTAAGACATGTACATGTATAGTATGTGACACAGCAATGACAAACATCTAGGTAATGACCTGATAACAAAGGTACATGTAAAGTATTGTAACGGTCTGTACATAAATGCTGACCATAGCCTGTAACAAATGTGTAGGTAAAGTATTGTAAAGGTAGGCGACTGACTGCACTAATTTTGGTACAAAAAGGTTGCTGGCGGCCATCTTGAATTTTGGACCGCACCCAAAAACACTCGTTCTCGTCCCACGGTGATAACAAAGGTACCCAAGAAGTTTTGTAAAGATCGGTTCATAAATACTGCCTCTAGTCTGAGCCGTATAGAAGTTGTGTACAAAAAACTGATTGGACCAAATTTCGGTACAAAATGGACACTGGCAGCCATCTTGAATTTTGGACCTCACCCAGAAACACTCATTCTCATCCCAAGGTGATAACAAAGGTACCCAAGAAGTTTTGTGAAGATCGGTTCATAAATACAGACTCTAGTCCGAGCCATATTGACATGTGCACTTACTGTGTATAAGAAGCACTGAATAAATCAAAGTTCATCTAATTTGCATAATTGTTGCATGAAAAAAACCCCGGTATTATATGTGATGTATTCCGTGTTACTAAACATTCATACAGAAATTTATTCAAATCAGAACTTTCATACAAAAGTTCTGTACAAAAAACTGATTGCACCAATTTTGGTACAAAATGGCCACCGGCAGCCATCTTGAATTTCGGACTGCACCCAAAAACACTCGTTCTCGTCCCAAGGTGATAACAAAGGTGCCCAAGAAGTTTCGTAAAGATCGGTTTATAAATACGGCCTCTAGCCCGAGCCGTACTGGCATTTGTAGTTACAGTGCTGAAAGTAACATTGAATAGATCAAAGTTAGTCTAATTGGCATAATTTATGCACGAGAAAAAAACCTGTATTATATGTGATGTATCCCATGGTACTAAGCATTCACACAGAAAATTATTCAAATCAGCACTTTGCAATACCTCAATTTTGAATTTCAGACCGGACCCCAAAACACTCGTTCTTGTCCCACGGTGATAACAAAGGTACCCAAGAAGTTTCGAAAAGATCGGTTCATAAATACGGCCACTAGCCTGAGCCGTATTGGCATTTGCACTTAGAGTGCTGAAAGTAACACTAAATAAATCAAAGTTAGTCTAATTTGCATAATTTACACACGAGAAAAAAATCTGTATTATATGTGATGTATCCCATGGTACTAAACATTCATACAAAAAAAATTATTCAAATCGGAGCTTTCATATGGAAGTTCTGCGCAAAAATCTGATTGCACCTAATTTTGGTACAAAATGGCTGCCAGCGGCCATCTTAAATTTTGGACCAGACCCCAAAACACTCGTTCTCGTCTCACGGTGATAACAAAGGTACCCAAGAAGTTTCGTAAAGATCGGTTCATAAATACGGCCTCTAGCCCGAGCCGTGTGTATGGCATGACGGACGGACAGATGGACGACTGGCCATGGCAATATCTCAAATTTGGCTTCGCCAAAGTTAAGCTAAAAATTATAGCGCTATAAATTTTACTGATCTAAGGACAAGCCCAAAGCTTACATGAAAATCTTTCTTTGAGCAAACTTGAATCTACACCACAGAGGGAGGCTGTCTATCAAATATCAAATGGATGCAACCAGTAGATCATGAAATGAGAATTTTGTGTGTTCCCTTTTTCAACAGTGTTAAAATGGGGTCCGTTAATGGTGCTGCTCCTGAAAGCAACTGTAAGAAATTCTTTTAGACTGTTTGACTTTACTACTCACAAGAAAGCTTCATGTAAAATATCTGTCCAGGCCTTCTGCACTTGAATGAGGGGTCAATTCAAGAAGTTTTCAAGAATTTTAGGATTTTAGGAAGATAAGATCATTTTTGTTGTTTTATTATTGTGGTTTAATGATACTTTCAACAGTGATGGTCACATCTTGTTGGTCAGTTTTATGGGTAAATAAAGCGGGCGTAACTGGAGAGAACCATGACATAGTGGTGAGCAACTGTCGGACATCCTAACATTAACTCCATACAAGCTGAGTTAGCAATGATTAGAAGGCATCTACAATGTGCTGTACACCTTAGTACACAGCACCACAGTACCCTCACAAGGTCATACAGGATACAGGATACAGTGTCTTGCCCAAGGGCACAATGCAACTACTGCTGGTCAGGATCAATCTGTTATCCTTTTGGTTTGAAGTTAAGTACTATAACCACTAGGCTCCCAGGAAGATCTGATCGGCCATCACTTAAAAATAGCTTTGGACAGAAAGGTCCACTCACCCATTCATGCACAGAAGTGGCAGTGCAAAGATTCCACTTTTCAAGTCCAGGACCCTTTGGGAAAGAAAAACGTTGCAAAAACCTTCAGAAACAAGAGGCCCCACGTGGCCTTAATCGCTCACCTGACAAAGTGACTCAAAGAAGTATTTTAGGTCACCTTCACCATATCATGCCTCATCAACATTAACTGGTTGAGTGATAGATTTTGTTTGAAGTTCAACATTTGTTACCTAAAATTAGTTTTATTTAAAATCATTGGTGTGTGGCCAATCTCCAATGATTTTTAATAAAGCAAATTTATCTCTGCAGACAAACTGGTTTAGCATGAAGCACAAACAAGGAATGTGAAGAGATAGCCTTGGACATCTCTCCCCAACTGTGGATATCTTCCATGTGCTACATGTATATATTTGCATGCAAGAAAACAAAAATTTTCACAAATTTTATTTTTTTTTATCATCATTGGAACAAGCTCAAACAGCTTATTCCAATAGGGGTATGGGAAGATCAGGTATATTTTTGAGACAGAAATGTGAATATATAAATAATGGTGTTTTTTTGTGAATGATGCTGGAGAATTTTGCGTAAAGATATGGTAAATGGTTTGTTCTAGATACAGAATGATGCAAAAGTATTTAAATTTGATTAGGCAAGTTGTTCCTATAATGCATTTAAAAATTGAAGTAACTGTTTTTTTGCTGACGAACTTTTAGATGTGTGTGTCTGTGTTTGTGTGTGTGTGTGTGTGTGTGTGTGTGTGTGGGGGGGGGGGGGGGGGTAAGAGTGTTCTTGCAAACAAAATTCCTGAATAAATGGCAAATTTTATTTTTTGTGTGAAAGACATAGTGCGTGAATGTTGATTGGAACAAGCTTAGAGAGCTCATTTTAATGTGAAGTCATAAAGCTGTGTTTTACGTACGAAATTCTGGAATAACTAAAAAAATTGCTTTTTTGACTCAAAAAGCATGGTGTGCGACCTCTCATTGGAATGAGCTCAAAAAGCTCATTCCAATGGGGTATTTACAAGCGATAAGTACATGTATGTTTAAGAGACAAAAATTAAAATTTGAATAGCGATTTTTGTGAAGAATGCTGACAAGTTTTGGCAGTTATGCTGGTAAAAAGGTAAGATATGCAAAGTGGTTGTTTTTTAAAGGCGACATTTAATTAAGGGGAATTAACCCTTGATTACTGAGGTAACTTCTAAAAGTACTGAAATTTCATGAAGCAATGTGAATAACAGACAACAGTTGCCTAAAAATTTCATGAATAACTAAAATTTTTATTCCTTTGTCTCGAAAACATGGCATATGACCTTTGTTGGAATGAGCTGAATGCGTGTGTTCCAATGAGGGGTCATAAAATTTGAACGAAGATTTGTGTGAATAATGCATTAGTACTGCTAGATTTGGGTAAACGGTTCACCCTGGATACCACCCCTTCTATAGTAGATCTTTTCTGCAAATTTTGTCTAAGATTCTATCAACTTTACAAATAAATACGTTCATGAATCACAATCAGATCCACCCTACAATGTTGCATACCAAATATCAAAAGATTCTGCCTGCTGGATCTGGAGAAGAAGATTTTTTAAGAAATATGCCTGAAACGCACTAAGTTAAAATTTGGGCTCCTATACGGAGCCCAAATATAAACCCAGGGGGCCGATTTGAACAAACTTGAATCAGATCCACCCCACAATGTTGCTTACCAAATATGAAAAGATTCTGCCTGCTGGATCTGGAGAAGAAGATTTTTTAAGAAATTTGCCTGAAATGCACTAAGTTCGAATTCGAGCTTCTATAGTGAGCCCAAATATGAAACTAGGAAGCCGATTTGAACAAACTTGAATCAGATCCACCCCACAATGTTGCATACCAAATATCAAAAGATTCTGCCTGCTGGATCTGGAGAAGAAGATTTTTTAATAAATTTGCCCGAAATGCACTAAGTGCGAATTCGGGCTTCTATATTAAGCCCAAATATGAATCCAGGGGGCCGATTTGAACAAACTTGAATCAGATCCACCCCGCAATGTTGCATACCAAATATCAAAAGATTCTGCCTGCTGGATCTGGAGAAGAAGATTTTTGAAGAAATTTGCCTGAAATGCACTAAGTGCGAATTCGGGCTTCTATATTAAGCCCAAATATGAATCCAGGGGGCCGATTTGAACAAACTTGAATCAGATCCACCCTGCAATGTTGCATACCAAATATCAAAAGATTCTGCCTGCTGGATCTGGAGAAGAAGATTTTTGAAGAAATTTGCCCGAAATGCACTAAGTTTGAATTCGAGCTTCTATAGTGAGCCCAAATATGAATCCAGGGGGCCGATTTGAACAAACTTGAATCAGATCCACCCCGAAATGTTGCATACCAAATATCAAAAGATTCTGCCTGCTGGATCTGGAGAAGATGATTTTTTAAGAAATTTGCCTGAAATGCACTAAGTTCGAATTCGAGCTTCTATAGTGAGCCCAAATATGAATCTAGGAAGCCGATTTGAACAAACTTGAATCAGATCCACCCCACAATGTTGCATACCAAATATCAAAAGATTCTGCCTGCTGGATCTGGAGAAGAAGATTTTTTAATAAATTTGCTTGAAATGCACTAAGTTAAAATTTGGGCTCCTATACTGAGCCCAAATATAAACCCAGGGGGCCGATTTGAACAAACTTGAATCAGATCCACCCCACAATGTTGCTTACCAAATATGAAAAGATTCTGCCTGCTGGATCTGGAGAAGAAGATTTTTTAAGAAATTTGCATGAAATGCACTAAGTTCAAATTCGAGCTTCTATAGTGAGCCCAAATATGAATCTAGGAAGCCGATTTGAACAAACTTGAATCAGATCCACCCCACAATGTTGCATACCAAATATCAAAAGATTCTGCCTGCTGGATCTGGAGAAGAAGATTTTTTAAGAAATTTGCCTAAATGCACTAAGTTCGAAATCGGGCTCCTATACTGAGCCCAAATATGAACCCAGGGGGCCGATTTGAACAAACTTGAATCAGATCCACCCTACAATGTTGCAAACCAAATATCAAAAGATTCTGCCTGCTGGATCTGGAGAAGAAGATTTTTTAAGAAATTTGCCTGAAATGCACTAAGTTCGAAATCGGGCTCCTATACTGAGCCCAAATATTAACCCAGGGGGCCGATTTGAACAATCTTGAATCAGATCCACCCCACAGTGTTGCTTACCAAATATGAAAAGATTCTGCCGGCTGGATCTGGAGAAGAAGATTTTTTAAGAAATTTGCCTGAAATGCACTAAGTTCGAATTCGGGCTTCTATAGTAAGCCCAAATATGTATCCAGGGGGCCGATTTGAACAAACTTGAATCAGATCTACCCCGCAACATTGCATACCAAATATCAAAAGATTGTGCCTGCTGGATCTGGAGAAGAAGATTTTTGAAGAAATTTGCCTGAAATGCACTAAATTCGAATTCAAGCTCCTATAGTGAGCCCAAATATGAATCTAGGGGGCCGATTTGAACAAACTTGAATCAGATCCACCCTACAATGTTGCATACCAAATATCAAAAGATTCTGCCTGCTGGATCTGGAGAAGAAGATTTTCAAAGAAATTTGCCTGAAATGCAGTAAGTTCAAATTTGGGCTCCTATACTGAGCCCAAATATAAACCCAGGGGGCCGATTTGAACAAACTTGAATCAGATCCACCCCGCAATGTTGCATACCAAATATCAAAAGATTCTGCCTTCTGGATCTGGAGAAGAAGATTTTTGAAGAAATTTGCCCGAAATGCACTAAGTTTGAATTCGAGCTTCTATAGTGAGCCCAAATATGAATCCAGGGGGCCGATTTGAACAAACTTGAATCAGATCCACCCCGCAATGTTGCATACCAAATATCAAAAGATTCTGCCTGCTGGATCTGGAGAAGAAGATTTTTGAAGAAATTTGCCTGAAATGCACTAAATTCGAATTCGAGCTCCTATAGTGAGCCCAAATATGAATCTAGGGAGCCGATTTGAACAAACTTGAATCAGATCCACCCTACAATGTTGCATACCAAATATCAAAAGATTCTGCCTGCTGGATCTGGAGAAGAAGATTTTCAAAGAAATTTGCCTGAAATGCAGTAAGTTCAAATTTGGGCTCCTATACTGAGCCCAAATATAAACCCAGGGGGCCGATTTGAACAAACTTGAATCAGATCCACCCCGCAATGTTGCATACCAAATATCAAAAGATTCTGCCTTCTGGATCTGGAGAAGAAGATTTTTGAAGAAATTTGCCCGAAATGCACTAAGTTTGAATTCGAGCTTCTATAGTGAGCCCAAATATGAATCCAGGGGGCCGATTTGAACAAACTTGAATCAGATCCACCCCGCAATGTTGCATACCAAATATCAAAAGATTCTGCGTGCTGGATCTGGGGAAGATGATTTTTTAAGAAATTTGCCTGAAATGCACTAAGTTCGAATTCGAGCTTCTATAGTGAGCCCAAATATGAATCTAGGAAGCCGATTTGAACAAACTTGAATCAGATCCACCCCACAATGTTGCATACCAAATATCAAAAGATTCTGCCTGCTGGATCTGGAGAAGAAGATTTTTTAATAAATTTGCTTGAAATGCACTAAGTTCAAATTTGGGCTCCTATACTGAGCCCAAATATAAACCCAGGGGCCGATTTGAACAAACTTGAATCAGATCCACCCCACAATGTTGCTTACCAAATATGAAAAGATTCTGCCTGCTGGATCTGGAGAAGAAGATTTTTTAAGAAATTTGCATGAAATGCACTAAGTTCAAATTCGAGCTTCTATAGTGAGCCCAAATATGAATCTAGGAAGCCGATTTGAACAAACTTGAATCAGATCCACCCCACAATGTTGCATACCAAATATCAAAAGATTCTGCCTTCTGGATCTGGAGAAGAAGATTTTTTAAGAAATTTGCCTAAATGCACTAAGTTCGAAATCGGGCTCCTATACTGAGCCCAAATATGAACCCAGGGGGCCGATTTGAACAAACTTGAATCAGATCCACCCTACAATGTTGCATACCAAATATCAAAAGATTCTGCCTGCTGGATCTGGAGAAGAAGATTTTTTAAGAAATGTGCCTGAAATGCACTAAGTTCGAAATCGGGCTCCTATACTGAGCCCAAATATTAACCCAGGGGGCCGATTTGAACAATCTTGAATCAGATCCACCCCACAATGTTGCTTACCAAATATGAAAAGATTCTGCCTGCTGGATCTGGAGAAGAAGATTTTTTAAGAAATTTGCCTGAAATGCACTAAGTTCGAATTCGGGCTTCTATAGTAAGCCCAAATATGTATCCAGGGGGCCAATTTGAACAAACTTGAATCAGATCTACCCCGCAACATTGCATACCAAATATCAAAAGATTCTGCCTGCTGGATCTGGAGAAGAAGATTTTTGAAGAAATTTGCCTGAAATGCACTAAATTCGAATTCGAGCTCCTATAGTGAGCCCAAATATGAATCTAGGGAGCCGATTTGAACAAACTTGAATCAGATCCACCCTACAATGTTGCATACCAAATATCAAAAGATTCTGCCTGCTGGATCTGGAGAAGAAGATTTTCAAAGAAATTTGCCTGAAATGCAGTAAGTTCAAATTTGGGCTCCTATACTGAGCCCAAATATAAACCCAGGGGGCCGATTTGAACAAACTTGAATCAGATCCACCCCGCAATGTTGCATACCAAATATTAAAAGATTCTGCCTTCTGGATCTGGAGAAGAAGATTTTTGAAGAAATTTGCCCGAAATGCACTAAGTTTGAATTCGAGCTTCTATAGTGAGCCCAAATATGAATCCAGGGGGCCGATTTGAACAAACTTGAATCAGATCCACCCCGAAATGTTGCATACCAAATATCAAAAGATTCTGCCTGCTGGATCTGGGGAAGATGATTTTTTAAGAAATTTGCCTGAAATGCACTAAGTTCGAATTCGAGCTTCTATAGTGAGCCCAAATATGAATCTAGGAAGCCGATTTGAACAAACTTGAATCAGATCCACCCCACAATGTTGCATACCAAATATCAAAAGATTCTGCCTGCTGGATCTGGAGAAGAAGATTTTTTAATAAATTTGCTTGAAATGCACTAAGTTCAAATTTGGGCTCCTATACTGAGCCCAAATATAAACCCAGGGGCCGATTTGAACAAACTTGAATCAGATCCACCCCACAATGTTGCTTACCAAATATGAAAAGATTCTGCCTGCTGGATCTGGAGAAGAAGATTTTTTAAGAAATTTGCATGAAATGCACTAAGTTCAAATTCGAGCTTCTATAGTGAGCCCAAATATGAATCTAGGAAGCCGATTTGAACAAACTTGAATCAGATCCACCCCACAATGTTGCATACCAAATATCAAAAGATTCTGCCTTCTGGATCTGGAGAAGAAGATGTTTTAAGAAATTTGCCTAAATGCACTAAGTTCGAAATCGGGCTCCTATACTGAGCCCAAATATGAACCCAGGGGGCCGATTTGAACAAACTTGAATCAGATCCACCCTACAATGTTGCATACCAAATATCAAAAGATTCTGCCTGCTGGATCTGGAGAAGAAGATTTTTTAAGAAATTTGCCTGAAATGCACTAAGTTCGAATTCGAGCTTCTATAGTGAGCCCAAATATGAAACTAGGAAGCCGATTTGAACAAACTTGAATCAGATCCACCCCACAATGTTGCATACCAAATATCAAAAGATTCTGCCTGCTGGATCTGGAGAAGAAGATTTTTTAATAAATTTGCCCGAAATGCACTAAGTGCGAATTCGGGCTTCTATATTAAGCCCAAATATGAATCCAGGGGGCCGATTTGAACAAACTTGAATCAGATCCACCCCGCAATGTTGCATACCAAATATCAAAAGATTCTGCCTGCTGGATCTGGAGAAGAAGATTTTTGAAGAAATTTGCCTGAAATGCACTAAGTGCGAATTCGGGCTTCTATATTAAGCCCAAATATGAATCCAGGGGGCCGATTTGAACAAACTTGAATCAGATCCACCCTGCAATGTTGCATACCAAATATCAAAAGATTCTGCCTGCTGGATCTGGAGAAGAAGATTTTTGAAGAAATTTGCCCGAAATGCACTAAGTTTGAATTCGAGCTTCTATAGTGAGCCCAAATATGAATCCAGGGGGCCGATTTGAACAAACTTGAATCAGATCCACCCCGAAATGTTGCATACCAAATATCAAAAGATTCTGCCTGCTGGATCTGGAGAAGATGATTTTTTAAGAAATTTGCCTGAAATGCACTAAGTTCGAATTCGAGCTTCTATAGTGAGCCCAAATATGAATCTAGGAAGCCGATTTGAACAAACTTGAATCAGATCCACCCCACAATGTTGCATACCAAATATCAAAAGATTCTGCCTGCTGGATCTGGAGAAGAAGATTTTTTAATAAATTTGCTTGAAATGCACTAAGTTATAATTTGGGCTCCTATACTGAGCCCAAATATAAACCCAGGGGGCCGATTTGAACAAACTTGAATCAGATCCACCCCACAATGTTGCTTACCAAATATGAAAAGATTCTGCCTGCTGGATCTGGAGAAGAAGATTTTTTAAGAAATTTGCATGAAATGCACTAAGTTCAAATTCGAGCTTCTATAGTGAGCCCAAATATGAATCTAGGAAGCCGATTTGAACAAACTTGAATCAGATCCACCCCACAATGTTGCATACCAAATATCAAAAGATTCTGCCTGCTGGATCTGGAGAAGAAGATTTTTTAAGAAATTTGCCTAAATGCACTAAGTTCGAAATCGGGCTCCTATACTGAGCCCAAATATGAACCCAGGGGGCCGATTTGAACAAACTTGAATCAGATCCACCCTACAATGTTGCAAACCAAATATCAAAAGATTCTGCCTGCTGGATCTGGAGAAGAAGATTTTTTAAGAAATTTGCCTGAAATGCACTAAGTTCGAAATCGGGCTCCTATACTGAGCCCAAATATTAACCCAGGGGGCCGATTTGAACAATCTTGAATCAGATCCACCCCACAGTGTTGCTTACCAAATATGAAAAGATTCTGCCGGCTGGATCTGGAGAAGAAGATTTTTTAAGAAATTTGCCTGAAATGCACTAAGTTCGAATTCGGGCTTCTATAGTAAGCCCAAATATGTATCCAGGGGGCCGATTTGAACAAACTTGAATCAGATCTACCCCGCAACATTGCATACCAAATATCAAAAGATTGTGCCTGCTGGATCTGGAGAAGAAGATTTTTGAAGAAATTTGCCTGAAATGCACTAAATTCGAAATCAAGCTCCTATAGTGAGCCCAAATATGAATCTAGGGGGCCGATTTGAACAAACTTGAATCAGATCCACCCTACAATGTTGCATACCAAATATCAAAAGATTCTGCCTGCTGGATCTGGAGAAGAAGATTTTCAAAGAAATTTGCCTGAAATGCAGTAAGTTCAAATTTGGGCTCCTATACTGAGCCCAAATATAAACCCAGGGGGCCGATTTGAACAAACTTGAATCAGATCCACCCCGCAATGTTGCATACCAAATATCAAAAGATTCTGCCTTCTGGATCTGGAGAAGAAGATTTTTGAAGAAATTTGCCCGAAATGCACTAAGTTTGAATTCGAGCTTCTATAGTGAGCCCAAATATGAATCCAGGGGGCCGATTTGAACAAACTTGAATCAGATCCACCCCGCAATGTTGCATACCAAATATCAAAAGATTCTGCCTGCTGGATCTGGAGAAGAAGATTTTTGAAGAAATTTGCCTGAAATGCACTAAATTCGAATTCGAGCTCCTATAGTGAGCCCAAATATGAATCTAGGGAGCCGATTTGAACAAACTTGAATCAGATCCACCCTACAATGTTGCATACCAAATATCAAAAGATTCTGCCTGCTGGATCTGGAGAAGAAGATTTTCAAAGAAATTTGCCTGAAATGCAGTAAGTTCAAATTTGGGCTCCTATACTGAGCCCAAATATAAACCCAGGGGGCCGATTTGAACAAACTTGAATCAGATCCACCCCGCAATGTTGCATACCAAATATCAAAAGATTCTGCCTTCTGGATCTGGAGAAGAAGATTTTTGAAGAAATTTGCCCGAAATGCACTAAGTTTGAATTCGAGCTTCTCTAGTGAGCCCAAATATGAATCCAGGGGGCCGATTTGAACAAACTTGAATCAGATCCACCCCGCAATGTTGCATACCAAATATCAAAAGATTCTGCCTGCTGGATCTGGGGAAGATGATTTTTTAAGAAATTTGCCTGAAATGCACTAAGTTCGAATTCGAGCTTCTATAGTGAGCCCAAATATGAATCTAGGAAGCCGATTTGAACAAACTTGAATCAGATCCACCCCACAATGTTGCATACCAAATATCAAAAGATTCTGCCTGCTGGATCTGGAGAAGAAGATTTTTTAATAAATTTGCTTGAAATGCACTAAGTTCAAATTTGGGCTCCTATACTGAGCCCAAATATAAACCCTGGGGCCGATTTGAACAAACTTGAATCAGATCCACCCCACAATGTTGCTTACCAAATATGAAAAGATTCTGCCTGCTGGATCTGGAGAAGAAGATTTTTTAAGAAATTTGCATGAAATGCACTAAGTTCAAATTCGAGCTTCTATAGTGAGCCCAAATATGAATCTAGGAAGCCGATTTGAACAAACTTGAATCAGATCCACCCCACAATGTTGCATACCAAATATCAAAAGATTCTGCCTTCTGGATCTGGAGAAGAAGATTTTTTAAGAAATTTGCCTAAATGCACTAAGTTCGAAATCGGGCTCCTATACTGAGCCCAAATATGAACCCAGGGGGCCGATTTGAACAAACTTGAATCAGATCCACCCTACAATGTTGCATACCAAATATCAAAAGATTCTGCCTGCTGGATCTGGAGAAGAAGATTTTTTAAGAAATGTGCCTGAAATGCACTAAGTTCGAAATCGGGCTCCTATACTGAGCCCAAATATTAACCCAGGGGGCCGATTTGAACAATCTTGAATCAGATCCACCCCACAATGTTGCTTACCAAATATGAAAAGATTCTGCCTGCTGGATCTGGAGAAGAAGATTTTTGAAGAAATTTGCCTGAAATGCACTAAATTCGAATTCGAGCTCCTATAGTGAGCCCAAATATGAATCTAGGGAGCCGATTTGAACAAACTTGAATCAGATCCACCCTACAATGTTGCATACCAAATATCAAAAGATTCTGCCTGCTGGATCTGGAGAAGAAGATTTTCAAAGAAATTTGCCTGAAATGCAGTAAGTTCAAATTTGGGCTCCTATACTGAGCCCAAATATAAACCCAGGGGGCCGATTTGAACAAACTTGAATCAGATCCACCCCGCAATGTTGCATACCAAATATTAAAAGATTCTGCCTTCTGGATCTGGAGAAGAAGATTTTTGAAGAAATTTGCCCGAAATGCACTAAGTTTGAATTCGAGCTTCTATAGTGAGCCCAAATATGAATCCAGGGGGCCGATTTGAACAAACTTGAATCAGATCCACCCCGAAATGTTGCATACCAAATATCAAAAGATTCTGCCTGCTGGATCTGGGGAAGATGATTTTTTAAGAAATTTGCCTGAAATGCACTAAGTTCGAATTCGAGCTTCTATAGTGAGCCCAAATATGAATCTAGGAAGCCGATTTGAACAAACTTGAATCAGATCCACCCCACAATGTTGCATACCAAATATCAAAAGATTCTGCCTGCTGGATCTGGAGAAGAAGATTTTTTAATAAATTTGCTTGAAATGCACTAAGTTCAAATTTGGGCTCCTATACTGAGCCCAAATATAAACCCAGGGGCCGATTTGAACAAACTTGAATCAGATCCACCCCACAATGTTGCTTACCAAATATGAAAAGATTCTGCCTGCTGGATCTGGAGAAGAAGATTTTTTAAGAAATTTGCATGAAATGCACTAAGTTCAAATTCGAGCTTCTATAGTGAGCCCAAATATGAATCTAGGAAGCCGATTTGAACAAACTTGAATCAGATCCACCCCACAATGTTGCATACCAAATATCAAAAGATTCTGCCTTCTGGATCTGGAGAAGAAGATGTTTTAAGAAATTTGCCTAAGTGCACTAAGTTCGAAATCGGGCTCCTATACTGAGCCCAAATATGAACCCAGGGGGCCGATTTGAACAAACTTGAATCAGATCCACCCTACAATGTTGCATACCAAATATGAAAAGATTCTGCCTGCTGGATCTGGAGAAGAAGATTTTTTAAGAAATTTGCCTGAAATGCACTAAGTTCGAAATCGGGCTCCTATACTGAGCCCAAATATTAACCCAGGGGGCCGATTTGAACAATCTTGAATCAGATCCACCCCACAATGTTGCTTACCAAATATGAAAAGATTCTGCCTGCTGGATCTGGAGAAGAAGATTTTTTAAGAAATTTGCCTGAAATGCACTAAGTTCGAATTCGGGCTTCTATAGTAAGCCCAAATATGTATCCAGGGGGCCGATTTGAACAAACTTGAATCAGATCTACCCCGCAACATTGCATACCAAATATCAAAAGATTGTGCCTGCTGGATCTGGAGAAGAAGATTTTTGAAGAAATTTGCCTGAAATGCACTAAATTCGAATTCAAGCTCCTATAGTGAGCCCAAATATGAATCTAGGGAGCCGATTTGAACAAACTTGAATCAGATCCACCCTACAATGTTGCATACCAAATATCAAAAGATTCTGCCTGCTGGATCTGGAGAAGAAGATTTTCAAAAAAATTTGCCTGAAATGCAGTAAGTTCAAATTTGGGCTCCTATACTGAGCCCAAATATAAATCCAGGGGGCCGATTTGAACAAACTTGAATCAGATCCACCCCACAATGTTGCATACCAAATATCAAAAGATTCTGCCTGCTGGATCTGGAGAAGAAGATTTTTTAAGAAATTTGCCTGAAATGCACTAAGTTCGAAATCGGGCTCCTATACTGAGCCCAAATATGAACCCAGGGGGCCGATTTGAACAAACTTGAATCAGATCCACCCTACAATGTTGCATACCAAATATCAAAAGATTCTGCCTGCTGGATCTGGAGAAGAAGATTTTTTAATGTTTTTCCCATTGCCTACAGTGTTAAAAAGTGCTGACTCAGCACTTTTTCAAAGTCCTGAAACTGTACCCTATGATAAAACCGATGGCAATTTTTTTTTACCAATCCTTTCTGTTGGTCCTAAGGAAGCTGCACACCAAATAAAAATTCTCAGTGCCGTGCAGTTTTGGAGATATGGGTGTTTTAAATTTTTTCTATTTTTAGCTCCTGCGGTTCCCACGGGGCTGCGGGAAAAATTTTTTTTGCATAAATCAAGTACTCATGACCCAATAAGCCCTCACATAAAATTTGGTTCAAATCAGCCTCTCGGTTTGGAAAATAGAAATTTTGGGCGGGGCAAAAAATTTTGCCCCTCTCATAACAACGTCAAGTATAGCCCCACAAACTTCTCTTGAACAAATCTGAGTCTACACCTCAAAAGGAAGCTGCACACCAAATATCAAGTCTCTGCTACTGCTGGTTCATGAGAAGAAGATTTACAAAGATTTTGGTGCCCCTTGGGGGTGTGGCACCACCCAGGAGGAGGGGCAACTTCATTTGAACAAATCTGAATTGGCATTAGGTAATAAACATTCAGCCAACATTTGAATAAAATTGGGCTAGTGGTTTAGGAGGAGAAGTCGATAATGTAAAGTTAACGCCGGACGACGACGACGACGGACGACGACGACGGACGACGGACGGAAAGTGATTAGTAAAGCTCCCCTTGAGCTTCGCTCAGGTGAGCTAAAAAAACACCACAGGAAGTACAGATGATGTGGAAATCAACCTATCACCAGGTGGACATCAACATACATCTTTACTTTTGCACCAATAGAAACTTGAGTACCAAGCAAGCAAATTTGCTGTTATGACCCACCAGATAGTAAATGTAGTGGCCCATAAACTGACTGGCTTGTAAGATCTTCAAGTTTCTACAGGTGTCAACCTTAGTACTATAGGAATCTATAGTTTGGTTTAATACCAAACCACATTGCATGTACAACACAAAAATTCTGTTTAATATCACAAATTTCTGCCACAGTTCCCCCAATGCTCTCTCCCAGAGCCTGCAGGACATGTAAGTTGTTGGAGTATGATTTAGGAATAAACTCCAACATAAACTCCACATTTTCATATATGTTCCAGAGCAGACTAAAATGACCCCAAATTTTTCATAATTTCCCAGGTCCAGGAAAATAAAATTGTGGTTCAACATAACTTTTTGGCGTTCATACTGACAGCTTTGGGAATCCAGTCAAAATCCATCACAAGCATTTTGAAGGCTATGAAAATTTATGTCCAAATTCAAGAAATACAGATTTCAAGGACCTGTGGTGAACCTATTGATGGTTTCTATAATATATATATTAAATGAAAGTGTCAATGACACTGTAGCTCAACTTGACAAACTTGAACTTGGTAAGTTATAAATGAAATGGCAAAACTGAAGATCATTGGTACCAATGTTATTTGATGAAATTTCAACATAACAGCATTGTGTGTGCACAACGTCAGAGTAATCCATGCATTTTTAAATGTAAACTGTAAGACTGGCTAAAGGAAGAATGTTGATACACAAATGCAGTATGTTCAGAGGTTATTGTAAATGGCAACTTTTTTCACAGAAATGAATGCTAATCAATAGCTCTTATCAAAAGGCCTTGCCTAATGAGCACACCAAGTTCAAAAACAATCCTATGATAAATGTGGCCTATAGGCCATGTCAAAGAATGCTGATGCACAAATGCAATAAATTCAAAGATTGTTGCTAATAGCAACAGATTTTGATGGAAATGAAAAGAAAATCAATAGCTCCTATCTTTGTCACCCTGCATGAGCATACAAAATTTCAAAACAACCTGATAATGAATGTGCCCTCTGAGGCATGCCAAAGGAAGATTTTAATTCACAAATGCACTAAGTAGAAAGTCATTGATTAAGGCAATGTTTTTTGTTTTTTTTTTGTTTTTTTTTTGGAGGTGGGGGGGGGGGGAGGGGGGGGTTATGGAAATCTGGCACACACATCTTCTCATCATTCGAAATGTTGCGTTCAAATCTTATGTGACTGCCTTCTACACTCAAAATGTATTGAAATGTGACACAGAATGGGTCATGAAGTGCGAATCAATGTGACATTGACAAATCATACCCAGTAGGCACATAGAACACAATCGAACTCAGTGGACGAAATGATAATAGATTTTAAAGGCAGTCCCAAACAGGTCTGGCATTCCAGAAAATCAAAGGGTGCAAAAAATTGCCCTCCTCAATTTTTTCTAGGCGTTCAGTAGGCTCTCCTGCTCTCCAAATTTGGAAATTCATAAATATACCCTGCAGAGAGTGCAAAAGGGATAACTTGATGCACAAATGCAGTAAGTTCAAAGGCTGGTGATAACGACAATAATTTTTTATGGAAATGAAAAAAAGCAATAGCTCACATCTAGAGGTCACCCTGAACACACAAATTTATCCAATCATAAATGTGCCCTGAAGGGTGTGTTAAGGGAAATATTGAGGTCTGACTAAACTGTGTTCAAAGGTCAGCGGCAACATTTTTTGACAGAAATGGAAGAAAATCGACAGCTCCCATATAGATGTCACCCCACACAAGCACATCAAGTTTGCAAGTGATCCAATCATAAATGTGCCCTGCAGGGTGTGTCAAAGGGAAATATTGATGCTTAACAGCACTAAGTTTTTACTAAGTTCATTGAAGGTCATTGCCAGTGGCAACATTTTTTGACGGAAATCAAAGAAAATCAAGAGCTCCCATCTAGAGGTAACCCCCAAACATGCATATAAAGTTTCAAACTGATCTGTAGGGCATGCCAAAAGAATATATTGATGCCTGACTAAACTAAGTTCAAAGATCGTTTCCGCCGGCAACATCTTTTGACGGACGGAAATGGAAGAAAAATGATAGCTCCCACCTAGAGGTCACCCCAAACAAGCATGCCAGGTTTCAAAGCAATCCAATCATAAATGTGCCATGTAGGGTGTGCCAAAGGGAAATATTGAGGTCTGACAAAACGAAGTACTAAGAACGTTGGCCGTGGCAACATTTTTTGATGGACAGAAATGGCAGAAAATAAATAGCTCCCATCTAGAGGTCACCCCAAACAAGAATGCCAGGTTTCAAAGAAATCTGATCATAGATGTGCCCTGTAGGGTGTGCCCAAGGGAGATATTGAGATCTAACTAAACTGAGTTCAAAGGTCAGCGGCAACATTTTTTGACAGAAATGGAAGAAAATCGACAGCTCCCATACAGATGTCACCCCACACAAGCACACCAAGTTTGCAAGTGATCCAATCATAAATGTGCCCTGCAGGGTGTGTCAAAGGGAAATATTGATGCTTAACTGCACTAAGTTTTTACTACGTTCATTGAAGGTCATTGCCAGTGGCAACATTTTTTGACGGAAATCGAAGAAAATCAAGAGCTTCCATCTAGAGGTAACCCCCAAACAAGCATACAAAGTTTCAAACCGATCTGTGGGGCATGTTAAAAGAATACATTGATGCCTGACTAAACTAAGTTCAAAGAACGTTGGCCGTGGCAACATTTTTTGACGGACAGAAATGGAAGAAAATCGATAGCTCCCATCTAGAGGTCTCCCCAAACAAGCATGTCAGGTTTCAAGCAATCCGATCATAAATATGCCCTGTAGGGTGTGCCAAAGGGAAATATTGTAGTCTGACTAAACTAAGTTCTGAGAACGTTGGCCGCGGCAACATTTTTTGATGGAAATGGAAGAAAATCGAAAGCTCCCATCTAGAGGTCACCCCAAACAAGCATGCCAGGTTTCAAAGCAATCCAATCATAAGTGTGCACTGTAGGGTGTGCCAAAGGGAAATATTGAAGGCTGACTAAACTAAGTTCTAGGAACGTTGGCTGCAGCAACATTTTTTGACGGAAATTGAAAAAAATTGATAGCTCCCATCTAGAGGTCACCCCAAACAAGCATACCAAGTCTCAAAGCGATCTGATCATAAATGCGACCTGTGAGGTGTGCCAAAGGAAACTGTGTACGTACAGACACATACGTACATATGTACGTACGACGACAGATGAGAAGTGATGGCAATAGCTCAGCTTGACTTTGTCAAGTTGAGCTAAAAATGATAAATTTATAGTAATTTGTATATTTTAAATAGTTACCAATGGTCCAGACTTAGCTGGTGCAACCTCAATATTATTAAGGGCCAAACACAAATTTTGAACCCCCCCCCCCCCCCCCCCCACCCAATCCCCAAAATTTGCATACAATACCAAAAATTAAAAGTCCTATCTGGCCCTCCATACTTTTAGTACTTGTGCATGCACAGTACCCAGGAAGAGACCGGAATTGGCACCAACATCCCGGAATTGGCACCAACATCATTATTCCTAGTTGAGCTTACTGAAGTGATAACTCAGCAGGGAGGTCTGAGTGCCCACTCATGGGAGGACCATCCCCGTCTGGGCCATTGGAAAGTATTAAAAATATAAAAATTACTATAAATTTATCATATTTTTATAGTAAAACTCAATGGCCCAGACTTAGCTGAATCGTAAAAAGGTGGAGGGCCTAGGACTTAAAGAAACAGCAGACCAAAATACAGCTCCTTCGCCTGCATTAGAACTCCCAAGGTGAAATGGAGATTAAAATTTTAAGGAATTACCTACATGTCTCTCAAAACAACAATAGACAAGACATACCACCAAAATAAGGAGCAATATCCAAGTAATTCCCTATTACTTAGCATAAATGATTACGCTAATTGGGTGTAATCATTTATGCTAAGTAATAGTCTGGAATAAGACACTTAAAATTAGGAAAGGTGTGTCCAAGATTGAGAGACTAATGCCCACAAACACATGACATATATAATGTAACAAGCTGTACATAAGATAAGAATAACCTACAGACGATAACTTCACTCATACTTACACACTTATTATAAGGCCAGAAGAGGCAAAGAGAAAATCCCCCATCCCCACCACCAAGGAATAATCTTCAAAACAAAGAGGGAAGTGGACTGGAATCAGTGAAAAAGCAGTACCGAATAATATATATATTTGCTTAAAAGGCACCCGGCTATTAATTTATTGGTGCTTAATGCCACATCAGCAGCTAAGGCTATGTCATGGCGATCCCGGTTAATAAAATCACAAGCTTCTAAACATATGCCTCATCCGGAGTACATAGATAGGTCGAAAACCAGTGATATCAATAGGTACAACCTTAAACTTGTCCAATTGAATCCCAATGGAAAGTTATGATAGAACTTATACGCTTCTGAAACAACCAACAGGAGACCACGTTCAGGTGTACAATTAATTCCAATAATGAACCTCCAAATTGTAACCATACAATTATATGAGAATAGGAATATGCCTTGTGTACAACTTCCGGTTGGAGACTGGATTCAGAACATGGAATGGGATACAATTAAAAAAACCCATCACGGTCCATCCTCAAATAATTCATTGTTCCCCAGGTCTGTTAAAACCAATGACTGTTCGGAAAAAGAATATACCACTCTGAATAATGAAGCCAAAAAAAGAGAATGTATGCATAGACGGCCTGTTTGAAACTCCATAACTGATCAAACTAGCCCCAAAATTCTCATAAGCTCTATACTAAAGCAGAGAAAGTATTTAAGAGAATCTATTCAGTAATATGTCTGCATGATAATATATACATATTATGCACGCAATCAACAGACAACTGTTGAGTATAACTTCTCAGAGTGGATGAATTGCCACATTTGAAGAATGTCGCCCAGATAACCGACATGCCTGCCACACAGGAACATGAAGGCTAGCAATATCAACCGAATGTATTCATGAAAGAATTTGGAATCCAAAAACAGTTACTGAACAAAATCATATGTTCATATACAACTTATGAACAACCAACCACAGGAAGCAAACAAACTAAAGAGTGGATGCACCCCTGATGTCGCCGTTAGACCACAACCCACCCGCCAATTGAAGAGCAATGAAAGACATGCATATAACTGAATGCATATGAGACTTACAGGAAGAGCACTACGTCCTGCCCTGTAATCACCTCTTAACATATTGGCGGGTAGTGGGGGAGGGGGGGAAACAAATAAATCATATCGAACCCCCCTCACCCACATTATTTGAATCGCTAGATAAGTAAGGCCGGCGCAGTAATATTAAAGCTTGGAACAGTGATAAATTCCTTTTTCACTATATGAAAAAGAAACTTCACGCTACATACCCAAAGCTATACTGCTGCTGCTATTCTCAATAACTCTTAACCCGCTGAGTATTTTTAAGATATTTTTCATCAAATCTAGTCATGGCTGCTTAACAGCAGCCATGACTTGATTTGATGAAAAATTCATCTAAATTTAACTCAGAATGTCATGTTTGAAACAATCCATTCAATTATCATGGTGGAAATCGGTTAAAATATGCCCAAATTAGACATATTCAGTTCCAAGAGAAATCCTGTCCTTGGCAGGAATATCTGCCTGCAGCATGCAAGGAGTTAAAGAGTAATACAGCTAAAAAGCTTATAGTTAGTCAAAGCAAGCATAATGACACTAACCTGGCACAACCCGTAACACTTTAGTGTTAGTTATCTAGAATAGTATAGAAACCGTAGGGCTCCTTTACATCTGACTGACTCCATAATGCCACTAAAGACGAAGGGGGACGTGATGAACATGGCACTATTGCAAGGAATATACCCGCTGAAACAATGTCGACATATCCCTTGAAATCAAGACAGTATGCCATTGGAGTCAAATATTACACCATATAGACATAATATCCAATCCACCGAGTGGAAATATAATCCACAACAATAGATTTGATAAAAATGATGCGGGAGACGAAAGTTAAAAAATTTATAGTAATTTATATATTTTTTATACTTACCAATGACCCAGACATAGCTGGTGCTAACTCTTTAAATATTGGGCCAAACACAAATTCTGCCCCCCAATCCCCAAAATTTGCATCTAAAACCAAAGAAAACATGTCCTGAATGGCCCTCCACACTTCACCTCTACTGCGCATGTGCAGTGTCAAGGACGTTCCGAAACTGGCGCCATTAATCATTCTTATAACCAGTGCCTGGTAAGCGCTATGTACTCAGCGGGGAGGTATGAGTTCCCAACTCCTGGGAGGGCCATCCCCGTCTGGGTCATTGGTAAGTATAAAAAATATATAAATTACTATAAATTTTTTAACATTTTTATACTGTACCAATGACCCAGACATAGCTGAATAGTAAAAAGGCTGGAGGGCCTAGGACATAGAGCAAGTTGGAATACGCTCAATTATATAAAATAGAGTCATCCCCTCTAGGGAAAAAGAAGTATTAGGCCTTACATGTATCTTTCTTATTTATGTTAAATTAGAAAGATACAACACCTTGCAAAATTGAGCATCATACATCCCTGTACTCTATTAATATCTAGTATAATCCTTATACTAATAATTTTTAAAGTAAGCCAATAAATAAAGTAAGTCTAGAGAATAGAGACTCTTTATACTCCTTAAAAGTGTCTGTGGATTGTATAATAACGTCGTTTGACACGTGCTATATTCAAAAGCTATACTTTAAAAACTAAGACCTGAATGAATTTTTAAAACATAAACTTCTCACTAAAAAACCATCCCAGTAACAGCTCAGAATTACTAGCTCCGGAGGAGGTATCCCCTTGTTTTCATAGTAAAACAGGTGACCCAAGGGAACACCCTCCCCCCCCCCCCCCCTTTTTCTTGCCCTGGGTCAAATAGCCCAGAGCGAAGAGGGCAGCAGAACGGAGTCACTGCCAAAACAGACCGCCTACCTAGCTATAGTAGCAACTGTTAAGTGAATGACATTCTGAGCAGTAGATAATAGACCTAACAAAAAAGGCCTCCAGAAATGGACTCGATATTTCTGAGATAAAAAATTCATGAATGTGGATGGCTGAGCGCAATGAGCAGCCTTCAAAAATCTATAATAGCGACACTATTAATGTAAGCCCAAGATGTAGAAAGAACTCTTACTTCATGAGCCGAAATCTCAAGCACAACTGCTGAGTCAATGATATACCATAAGCAGTACCGATAGTTAATTGAATCCATTAGCAATAGAATGGAGCGTAACGTCCTTCTATTAGGCATCAAAGACAGAAGAAGCTTACGTCCGTAGTAATAAACAGAAATCTGTTTATAAATACGTAAACTCTAACCGGACAGAGTAAAGGCCTATGCCCATACGAAGACGGAAGGACCTTAATAACAATAGGTTCCAGATATTTATTAGGAGCCTGACTCTTAACCAAAAATCCAACCTAAATAGTAAAGGAAGTAGTGATTCCGAAACTACGAAAGTTAAAAAATTTATAGTAATTTATATATTTTTTATACTTACCAATGACCCAGACATAGCAATGACCCAGACATAGCTGGTGCTAACTCTTAAAATATAGGGCCAAACACAAATTTTGCCCCCCAATCCCCAAAATTTGCATCTAAAACTAAAGAAAACATGTCCTGAGAGGCCCTCCACATCTCGCCCCTACTGCGCATGCGCAGTGTCAAGGACGTTCCGAAATTGGCGCCATTAATCATTCTAATAACCAGTGCCTGGTAAGCGCTATGTACTCAGCGGGGAGGCAAGAGTTCCCAACTCCTGGGAGGGCCATCCCCGTCTGGGTCATTGGTAAGTATAAAAAATATATAAATTACTATAAATTTTTTAACATTTTTATACTGTACCAATGACCCAGACATAGCTGAATAGTAAAAAGGCTGGAGGGCCAAGGACATAGAGCAAAATGGAATACGCTCAATAAAATAAAATAGAGTCATCCCCTGTAGGGAAAAGAAGTAATAGGCCTTACATGTATCTTTCTTATTTATGATAAATTAGAAAGATACAATGCCTTCCAAAAATTGAGCTTCATACATCCATGTACTCTATTAATATCCAATAATCCTTATACTAATAATTTTTAAAGTAAGCCAATAATAAAGTAAGTCTAGAGAATAGAGACTCTTATACTCCTAAAAGTGTGTGAGAATTGCATAATCATGTCCGTTGACATATGCAATATTCAAAAGCTATACTTTAAAAACTAAGACTTGAATGAATTTTATAAACTTAAACTCCTCACTAAACAACCATCCCAATAACAGCTCAGAATTAGTAACTCCGGAGGAGGTATCCCCTTGTTTTCATAGTAAAAACAGGTGACCCAAGGGAACACCCTCCCCCCCCCCCCCTTTTTTCTTGCCCTGGGTCAAATAGCCCAGAGCGAAGAGGGCAGCCGAACGGAGACACTGCCGAAACAGACAGCCTACCTAGCTATAGTAGCAACTGTTAAGTGAATGACATTCTGAGCAGTAGATAATAGACCTAACAATAGAGGCCTCCAGAAATGGACTCGATATTTCTGAGATAAAATTCATGAATGGATGGCTGAGCGCAATGAGCAGCCTTCAAAAATCTATAATAGCAACACTATTAATGTAAGCCCAAGAAGTAGAAGAACTCTTACTTCATGAGCCGAAATCTTAAGCACAACTGCTAAGCCAATGATATACCATAAGCAGTACGCTAGTTAATAGAATCCATTAACAATAAAATGGAGCGTAACGTCCTTCTACTAGACATCAACGACAGAAGAAGCTTACGCCCTTGTAATAAACAGATATCTGTTTATAAATACATAAACTGTACCCGGAAAGAGTAAAGGCCTATGCCCATACGAAGACGGAAGGACCTTAAAATAGGTTCCGGATAATAGGAGCCTAACTCTTATGCAACAATCCAACCTAAATAGTAACGGAAGTATTGATTCCGAAACTATGAAAGTGAAAATCATCCATCGATAGTGCATAAAACTCACTGACTCTACAGTAAAAGAGAAACCAACCGAATTACTGTCTAAAAGGTCAGAATTTGAAAACTACTGTTTCCAGAGGCTCAAATGATTACTTAGCTAAATAAGAACCTGAAGTTAAAATCCGTATAGGAATTTAATCTAAAGATTCTAAGTCTATTTATCAAAAAGTTACTAACTGACTTAGATAAAGAGACAAAAGACTCAATTGTAAACTATCATAGAGTGCATAGGTATGAGGTAACATAAACCTATAACCTAAATAACCACAGGCTGCAGTAGATCTTGTGAAACAAGTATACTAAAAAATAGCAATGAGTAGTATGGAGGGATCAACCATATGAACATAATGATCCCTACACCACAACGGAAGAGCCTCCACTTTAGTCGCATAGAATAGCGAAGAAGAGGATCTCCTATAGTAAGAAATCGCGTCCAAAGCTCGTCCAGTACAGTGCTTACAATGCAATACGGACCACACAACGGAATACATGAAGGTTGCGACCTTGCTGGCTGTGATAAAGATGACACGATTTACCCAGTGAAAAAAGATCCTCACATAGAGGAAGATTTCACGTTAAGATCCACAGTATACAAGAGAGTAAATTACTCATGATCTCTGTGAAGATAGAGACGCTATCAACAGAAATGTATTGTGGTTGTTTATCTTAGCAATACCTGCTAAAAACAACAGCGCCGGAGGATACGCGTATCCTATCATTCCGTCCTATAGATCAATAGAGCGTTAACAGTATTAGCTCAGAGATCTGGACAAGCCAACACATACGTCTGCAATTGATTAGCAAGCTGTGTCATAAATAAAACATCATTGGGCGCTCCCATAGATAGCAAATCTGATTGAATACTTGTTTGTTGAGAGTCCATTCTGACAGCAACAAGCGACCCGTAAGAGAACGGGAGTGCGATAAAACAATCAGACGACCCAGAATATGACGGACCAAAACTGAACTTGGTGTACTATAACCAACAGACGGATTCTTTCCATTAAATTGAATAACGGAAACGAAAGAGTGCCTCCCTGGTTCCGGAGATACGCCACTACTGTCGAATTAAAGGACAGGAATTTGGGCATGCGTTTCTGAATAATGTTCATGCAATGACATAAAGCAAGCCTAAAAAAACATTATTCCGCGGAAGTTAAACTAATAGCTAAAAGACTGCGGAACGCAAAGACCCTGGCACTTCGAATCCGTAGGGATCAGTATATATCCCAATCTGTTTGACTGGCAACCGTCATAACAGCCACACTCGGGTCCGGCAACTGCGGCGGCACTCTCTGAGTCAACCACCGAATGTTTGCCCCAGTCTGAATCTCTTGTAACACTAGATAGACAAGAGAATGTATAAATCGAGCAATTCATGGATTGCCGGAAAGTTGCCGTCGAAGAGAAGCTTCTCCGAGAACGAAGCGACTCTGAGAGAGTTCTTAACCTACTATCCACGCGTGGATGTAGCTAGGGCTGCATCACGTCTAACCAACTCCAATCAGCCACTGAAGGGCGGAGTTATACGTGAACAAACTACTGCCCTCAAAAGAAATTACATTGAGAATAATATCCCGTAAATCTTTTCTTGAAGACGTAATGATAACGCCTCAGTAAGGCGGATTACGTATAATAAAGCGTCTAAGTTAAGTCTACTATACATAATGTCGTTCCCAACATTGAAATTGGAAAAGACATAAACGGCGAAAAAGAATATATGCAGTCTTTAATCACACCGTCTAGATGCATATGAACTCTCGGTATGCCCTGCTCTGCCAAAATAAACTATATGTAAAAAAGATAAAATGGCAGAAATGAGCCACGCGGACAAGAAACTAAACTATCATGCTTAGTAGCAGGCTTGTATATATATATAAATGTATAGCGTCGAAAAATAAAACACATGTTGTAATGACAATATTGGACTGCGTCGGTAAGTCAGGGACAAAGTCCCTGTACCGATCGAAAAATCCGAGTCCAATGACGCTATAAGTCTCTTATCCAAGATCGCAGCAATGAAGTCCGAAAAATAATCACTGGAAGAAATGCCAGAAGATATGAAAGGCATCTTCCGATACTACTAAAGGGAAAACTCGAAATCTTTCGAATCCCTTTCGCCATCCTGTCGGACCCTATAAAGCGTTCGGTCGTCCGTAGCTTGATGCAACCGCGGACCGCACCGACCCAGCGCCGTCGGATAATTCCTGATTCGACCGAGAAACCGTCAATTGCTGGGATGCTGCGAAACAACTGTGCTAACTCGGATAGCACGTCCGTCACTGAGGCCTGAGGAGCAGCGGTCTTACGATGCATTGCCGCAGGAAGCTCCGAGATCGTTACCCCGTGCATACTTCCAATATGCGAGCGAACGGAGTGTATAGGCCTCGTGTCCCTTGGCTACCGGATGGCGCGACCTATTCGCTGTGGAATCACTGCATGCCGAAAATGATCGGATACTCGAGGTCACGTAGCCAATGTGCGGTCGTGTGCCCTGCTGTGAGGATGAGGAAGCATTAAAGACAGTCTCTCGGACTGTCAATATAACGGAGCGTCCCGAGCAACGGACATATGCTCCGAATGTAAATATCTGAACCACAACATGCGGTCCCCTATGTTGTTGGCTTCCTCCAATCTGTCCTCAATCTGCCGTCACTGGGTGAGTACTAAAGTAATTAAAGTGCTCGCATCACCCAAAACTCCTTCCTAGACCGCAACGGACGAACCCGGCAGCCGAACCATTCGATGAATGTACGCTACACCGGGTGAGCTAGCGAATGTCACTCCGTAAGCGATAGACATATTCCATGAGCACTTATTGCCGCTAACTCTTCATTAACTATGACGACAGAGGCACACTTTTGAAAGACATCTCAATAACTCTTCGAACAAGAAACCAGAAATGCTTGGATAGCAAGCATAAAATAATAATATATATAGCGTCGTTCAATAATTCGAAAGTTTGTGTGACATTATTGGACTATGTCGGAACTGAGGGACGATGTCCCTGAACCGAACCAAAAATTTCTAAGTCCACCGACGCTATCAGTTTCTTATCCGGCATCGCAGCATATGTTGTTCCGAAAGGGAAAGCTTGAAATCCACCGAATCCCTTTCGGTATCCCGTCGGACCGGATGAAACTTTCGGACGTCCGTACCCGCTTCCGCGGAGCGTCCCGACCCAGCATCGTCGGATAAAATATATGCGACAGATTCAGTTGATGCTGGGATGCTGCGATAAACTGTGCTATTAAGGAAAGCACGTCCGTTCCCGAGGCCTGTGCAGTAGCGGACTTACGATGCATTGCCGCTGGAAGCTCCGTGTACGTTGACTCCCGCATATTTCCTATGCGAACGTCCGGAGTCTGCAGGCCTCGAGTCCCCGGCTACCGACCCAGCGCTGTCGGATAAATCTCGATCCGACACCGTTTCTGTCGGCTGCTGGGATGCTGCGATAAGCTGTGCTATGTGCACAAGAATGTCCGGCGTCGAGACCTGCGGAGGTGCAGTCTATCGCTGCTTCGCCGAGGGCAGCTCCGCATCAGATGGCTCCCGCATACTTTCCTATGCGAACGTCCGGAGTCCATCGGTCTCGAATCCCTGGCTGCCGGATGGTGTGACCTGGTCGCCGAAGAATCCTTGATCGGCGAAGCTGGTAATATATCGGCGGTCACGCAGCCAAGGTGCGGTCGTGTGCGCTGACGAGAAGAGGAAGCCTTAGCAGTCTCAGCGGACTGCCTATACAACGGAGCGTCCCGAGCGACGGACGTATGCTCCGCTAACGACACATTTATACCACAACATCTGGGGCCAGATGTTGTTGAACGAGAGAGGGGCCTCTCTCGCTTGCCGTCCGGATGGACCGGAACGAGCTATGAACCGGACTAAAAGGCTTCCTCCGTTCTCCCTCCGATCCGCCGTCACTGGGTGTGCATTAAGTTAATTTTATAGTGCTCGCATCACCCCAAAATTCCTTCTAGACCGCAACGGACGAACCCGGCTGCCGAACCATTCGGTGAATGGACGCTACACCGGGCGAGCTAGCGGACGTCAAAGGCCGTCGAACCTACTAGGGTCCTCTTAGGCAATTGGCGTATTACATGAGCACTTTTCCGCTAGCCCTTCATTAATTGTGACGACGGAGGCACACTGTTGGAAGACATCACAGATACATCACCCTAATCTTGATCGTCTGAAATAGAAATTGATAAAGTAGAGTGACCCTGCGGGGAAAGGACCGAGTGTCCAAATCCCCAACAACATACCGTGACATATGCTTCCGATATTGTCATCAAAATCATATGATACAGAACCGGAGTTAATGCGAGTACACAGACCACATATAGAATGATAATAAGGTCAGAGGAAGACTTCCTCTTAAAACAATTGATCAATATCCTTTCAATGTGAAAAGAAAACAAGTCCTGGTACTCGCACTAACCCCTGGCAAAATACATAATAATAATATGATCCATTAATATAGAAAAAATAATTGAAATCAAAATATTTTGAAAAAATATTTTTTCAGAACAGCCCAAGTTTCTGAAAAGTAACGTTGAGCCCCAATGGATCCCAAGCCTAAGTGTGGACAAAAATTTTAAAAATATTTTAAACAATTTATTCAACACTTACGAACAATAATAATGTATCTAGTTATGATTGAAATAACATAAAGATATTATTATTTAGAAATCCCCCCCTCACACAGAGGGCTGTTGTAAATGTAAACAATGAGTGTAAAAACACTAAAATAAGACTCCAGGCACCCAGGCCCGAAATCAGTTATCAAAAATACACCATCTGATGCAAAACAGAGACTTCCAGGGAAGAAACTGCAGAACATCAGATGGTAGATGCAGAACACAACGCCTAACCACCCGTAGGTGAAGACGTAAACATGGGGAAAAAACAGAATTCATTCTGTTATTCAGCTAAACTCCCAAGAAATTTTTAGTAATAATAATTACAGAAATTATGCCAAAAGCATGGGAGAATAGCAAGGGGGAACTTAAAGGACAGGGAGAGAGGAAAAACACTTGAAAAAACAGTGTAACTAAATAATCAGAATGACAACAAAATGGCTGCTGCCTTGAAAATAGGTAACTTAACATAATTTCATTAAAAAATTTTAAGTTACAGCCCTGATAATATTCTGTCACACATTCTTTTCCTCTCCTCCTTTTCTATCCTCCTTAGAATCACCATTTCACTAATATTTATGTGTCTGGCATCATTTAAACTGAGATTTAAAAGCACAAAGATCAGTCAGATGTTAACTGATGAAGGGCCAAACTTAGAATGATTAATGGCGCCAATTTCGGAACGTCCTTGACACTGCGCATGCGCAGTAGGGGCGAGATGTGGAGGGCCTCTCAGGACATGTTTTCTTTAGTTTTAGATGCAAATTTTGGGGATTGGGGGGCAAAATTTGTGTTTGGCCCTATATTTTAAGAGTTAGCACCAGCTATGTCTGGGTCATTGCTATGTCTGGGTCATTGGTACAGTATAAAAATGTGAGAATCATCCACCGATAGTGCATGAAGCTCACTGGCTCTTCAGTAAAAGAGAAGCCAACAGAATTACTGTCTAAAAGGTCAGAATTTGAAAACTACTGTTTCCAGAGGCTCAAATGATTACTTAGCTAAATAAGAACCGAAGTTAAATTCCATAAAGAAATTTAATCTAATGATTCTAAGTCTATTTATCGAAAAGTTACTAACTGACTTAGATAAAGAGACATAAGACTCAATTGTAAACTATCATAGAGTGCATAGGTATGAGATAACATAGACCTATAACCTTAATAGTATCAGGCTGCAGTAGATCTTGTCAAACAAGTATACTTGAAAGTTGCAATGACTAGTATGGAGGGATCAACAATATCAACATAGTGATCCCTACAACAACGACGGAAGAGCCTCCACTTTAGCCGCATAGAATAGCGAAGAAGAGGTTCTCCTATAGTAAGAAATCGCGTCCAAAGCTCGTCCAGTACAATGCTTACAATGCAATAAGGACCACACAACGGAATACGTGAAGGTTGAGACCTTGCGGGTTGTGATGAAGATGACACGATTTTCCCCAGCGAAAGAAGATCCTCTCATGGAGGAAGTTTTCGCGTTAAGTCCCACAGTAGACATCAGAGTAAATTTACCCACGGTCTCTGTGAAGTCAGAGATGCTATCAACAGAAATGTATTGTGGTTGTTTATCTTAGCAATACTTGCTGAAACAACAGCGCAGGAGGATACGCATATCCTATAATTCCGTCCTATTAGATCAATAGAGCGTTAACAACATAAGCTCAGAGATCCGGACAAGCAAACACATACGTCTGCAATTGATTAGCAAGTTGTGTCGTAAATAAATTATCATTGGGCGCTCCCATTGATAGCAAATCTGATTGAATACTTGTTTGTTGAGAGTCCATTCTGACGGCAACAAGTGACCCTTACGTGAAAGGGAGTCCGGTAATACAATCAGACGACCCGGAATATGATGGACCGAAGCAGAACTTGGTGTACTATAACAAACAGAAGGATTCTTTCCATTAAATTGAATAACGGAATCGAATGAGTGCCTCCCTGGTTCCGGAGATACGCAACTACTGTCGTATTATCGGACAGGATTTGGACATGCGTTTCTGAATAATGTTCATCCAATGACATAAAGCAAGCCTAAAAAAACATTATTCCGTGGAGATAAGTGCTTGCCTAGAGACTGCGGAACCCAAAGACCCTGGCACTACGAATCCGTTGGGATCAATATCGTACCCCAACCTGTTTGACTGGCAACAGTCATAATTATAAAACTCGGATCCGGCAACTGCAGTGGCAGTCTCTGAGTCAACCACCGAATGTTTGCCCCAGTCTGAATCTCTTGCTACACTTGATAGACAAGAGAACATGTATATCGAGCAATTTATGGATTGCTGAAAAGTTGCCGTCGAAAAGAAGCTTCTCCGAGACCGAAGCGACTCTGAGAGAGTTCTTCACCTTACTATCCACACGCGTGGATGTAGCTAGGGCTGCGTCACGTCTAACCAACTCCAGGTTGCCACTGAGGGGCGGAGTTATACGTGGACAAACTACTGCCCTTGAAAGAAATCACATTGAGGATCATATCCCGTAATTCTTTCTCTTGAAGACGTAATGATAACGCCTCAGTAAGGTGGACTACGTATGATAAAGCATCTAAGTTAAGTCTATTGGACAACATTGTCGTTCCCAACATTGTGGTTGGAAAAGACATAGACGGCGAAAAAGATAATTTCCAGTCTTTAACCCCGCCGACTAGACGCATATAAACTCTCGGTATGCCCTGTTCTGCCAAAATAAATTATTCCTAGAAATGATAAAAGGCAGAATTGAGCATTGCGGACAAGAAACTAAACTATCATGCTTGGTAGCAGGCTTATATATATATAGCGTCGATAAATAATACAAATGTTCTAATTACATTATTGGACTGTGTCGGTAAGTTAGGGACAATGTCTCTGAACCGATCCAAAATTCCGTGTCCAATGATGCTATAAGTCTCTTATCCAACATCGCAGCAATGTAGTCCGAAGGAACAACCCCTGGAAGATAATGCCGGAAGAAATGTATGGCAGCTTCCGTTGTTCCGAAAGGGAAAACTCGAAATCGTCCGAATCCCTTTCGCCATCCTGTTGGACCCTATAAAGCGTTCGTTCGTCCGAACCTGATGCAACAGCGGAGCGCACCGACCCAGCGCCGTCGGATAATTCCTGATCCGACCGAGAAACTGTCGATTGCTGGGATGCTGCGATAAACTGTGCTAACTTGGATAGCACGTCCGTCACTGAGGCCTGTGGAGAAGCGGTCTTACGATGCATTGCCGCTGGAAGCTCCGTGATCGTTACCCCGTGCATACTTCTATTATGCGAGCGAACGGAGTGTATAGGCCTCATGTCCCTTGGCTACCGGATGGCGTGACCTGTTCGCCGTGGAATCACTGCATGACGAAACTGGTCGGATACTCGAGGTCACGTAGCCAATGTGCGGTCGTGTGCGCTGCTGTGAGGATGAGGAAGCATTATCGACAGTCTCTCGGACTGTCAATATAACGGAGCGTCCCGAGCGGCGGACATATGCTCCGAATGCGAAATATCTGAACCACAACAAGCGGTCCCCTATGTTGTTGTACGAGAGAGGGACCTCTCTCGCTCACAGCCCGGACGGACCTGGACGAGCCAGGAACCGGACTAACAGGCTTCCTCCGATCTGTCCTCAATCCGTCGTCACTGGGTGAGTACTAAAGTTATTATAGTGCTCGCATCACCCAAATCTCCTTCCTAGACCGCAACGGATGAACCCGGCAGCCGAACCATTCGATGAATGGACGCTACACCGGGTGAGCTAGCGAATGTCACTCCGTCGATCCTACAAGGGACCTCTTAGGCGATAGACATATTCCATGAGCACTTATTGCCGCTAGCTCTTCATTAACTATGACGACAGAGGCACACTTTGAAAGACATCTCCGTAACTTTGCGAACAAGAAACCAGAAATGCTTGGTAATAGCAAGCATATAATAATAATATATAGCGTCGTTCAATAATTCGAAAGTTTGTGTGACATTATTGGACTATGTCGGAACTGAGGGACGATGTCCCTGAACCGAACCAAAAATTTCTAAGTCCACCGACGCTATCAGTTTCTTATCCGGCATCGCAGCATTCTGGTCCGACGAAAGAACCTGTAGAAGATAAAGTCAGATGACATACGCAACAGCATATGTTGTTCCAAAAGGGAAAGCTCGAAATCCTCCGAATCCCTTTCGGCATCCCGTCGGACCAGATGAAATTTTCGGACGTCCGTACCTGCTTCCGCGGAGCGTCCAGACCCAGCATCGTCAGATAATACATGATGCGACAGATTCAGTTTTTGCTGGGATGCTGCGATAAGCTGTGCTATTTGGGATAGCACATCCGTCACCGAGGCCTGTGCAGTAGCGGTCTTACGATGCATTGCCGCCGGAGGCTCCATGTACATTGACTCCCGCACACTTTCTTATGCGAACGTCCGGAGTCTGCAGGTCTCGTGTCCCTGGCTACCGGATAGTATGACCTGGTCGCCGATGATTCTCCGATTGGCGAAGCTGACTGGATATCCAAGGTCACATCACCAAGAGCGGTCATGTGCTACCATGAGAATGAGGAAGCCTTATTGACAGTCTCTCCGGACTGACTATATGTCGGAGCGTCCCGAGCGGCGGACGTGTGCTCCGAAAGCGAAACATTTTGTACCACAACATCTGGGGCCAGACGTTGTTGTACGAGAGAGGGGCCTCTCTCGCTCGCCGTCCGGATGGACCTGGACGAGCTAGGAACCGGACTAAAAGGCTTCCTCCGTTCTCCCTCTAATCCGCCGTCACTGGGTGTGCATTTGGTTGATTTATAGTGCTCGCATCACCCCGAAACTCCTTCTAGACCGCAACGGACGAACCCGGCTGCCGAACCATTCGATGAATGGACGCTACACCGGGCGAGCTAGCGGACATCAAAGGCCGTCGAACCTACTAGGGTCCTCTTAGGCAATTGGCGTATTTACATGAGCACTTTTCTGCTAGCTCTTCATTAATTGTGATGACGGAGGCACACTTTTGGAAGACATCACGGATACATCACCCTAATCTTGATCGTCTGAAATAGAAATTGATAAAGTAGAGTGACCCAGCGGGGAAAGGACCGGAATGTCCAATTCCCCACTAACATACCGTGACACACGCTTCCCATGTTGTCATCGAAATTATCACATACAGAACAGGAGCTAGTGCGAGTACACTGACTACATATACAATGATTATAAAAGTCAGAGGAAGATTTCCTCTTATTACAATTGACCAAAATCCTTCCAATGCAGACATGTTAACTCTCCCGGAATGCCCGGGATTCTCCCGGAATTAGCTATCCCCTCCCGCCCGGGAGTCAATTTGGGCCAAAATCTCCCGGAAAGTCGACATACCAGACAAACACTGAATCCACCAGCTTTTGTTTACAAATACAAAAGCATGTGCTCTACTCTCAATGGCAAGGTCATTAAGTTTGTGTGAAACGTCACCACTTACGTAAGAACTGGTGACCAATCTCATTTCTGTCAATGGCCGTGTTGTGATTATTTGCAACACGTTTGACAGGCGGATTAAATGAATTTGAGATGCAGGATAATTGCTGAAATTGATTATATATTAAAGGCACACCTTTGCTTGTATCCAGGTAGCAGTCAAATCGAAAAATAAGTTCCATACGCATAAATTTTGTCCAATCGAACTTGTGCAAAAATACGCATAAATTTATTATTGTGCATTTTGGATTTCACTTTCACTTCAGATAATTATAGCCAATTTTGCAGACAAACGGCTCAAACATATGAGTTGCCGTAATTTTCAATATATTGGGAAAAATTTCCGATTCGCAATTTTCTAAAGCAGGCTGTGAAAAAAATTATGTTTTTGGTGAAAAAAATCTCTAAAAAGTTGCTAATTTACGGCACTTGGACGTTTTTTCATTCGTTGTGATAAATGGACAACAAAATAAATTAAATATCCCGGAGATGTTTCGTCCTGGGCTGGCTGTGGCATAATGTTCACGTTTCACTGAAAAATGATCACCCCATTCCAAATCCCCTTCGTAAATGACCAACTACTTCCAGTGAGTACCCGGTGTGGTTAGGTGGGGCGCTGGGCTTTGGCAGATCGAATTACCACAACAACCAGGCTCGAGGTGTGCCTAAACACCACAGATCGCCGCAGGTTACCGCAGGTCGCCGCAAGTACCCATAATTTCCAAATAGATCCAAAACTTTCAACACAGCGTCAAAACTGATATAGTGCTGAAAAGGTCGAAAATATCTCCAAACATTTTGTACATAAAACCATTGAAATATGGATGTCATTGGAACAACTCAGATATTGGCACATGACCACATCCATATTTCTGATTTCTGTTTTTCTCTATATTTCTATGTTTTGGCTTTTGAAAGGACAAATTGTTCAAATAAAACACATTAGGGTGGAATGTTTAATGTATGTGTGTGTGTGTGTGGGGGGGGGGGGGAGGGGTGGTAACATGGAAATTATTGATGTGCTGCCCACGTGCAAAAATCTCACTGACAAGCATCCGAGTCTCACTAGGAGCTCATCAAAATCTCACTGACAGTCACCTCGAGAGGTTAACAGGTCTGGGTCACTCACCACCGGTTAGTAGAACGTTGGCGTATGTTCCTTTGATGTATTGTTGTTGGACTGTTTCCTGTTATGTCTGTGTGTGTGGGGGTGGGGGGGGGGGGGGATTTGGTATTAATTTGTATTTAAAATTGATCCACACGTGGCTTCTACGCGCAAAAAAAAAATCTCCCTGAAAATCATGTCATCTCCCTGAAAATTTTCTTCAATCTCCCTGAAAAAAATTTTGGAAGGTTAACATGTCTGTTTCAATGTGAAAAGAAAACAAAGTCCTAGTACTCGCACCAACCCCTGACAATCAAAATACATAATAATATGATCCATTAACATAGAAAAAATAATTGAAATCAAAAAATTTTGAAAAAATATTTTTTCAGAACAGCCCAAGTTTCTGAAAAGTAACGTTGAGCCCCAATGGATCCCAAGCCTAAGTGTGGACAAAAATTTTAAAAATATTTTAAACAATTTATGCAACACTTATGAACAATAATAATGTATCTAGTTATGATTAAATTAACATCAAAATATTATTTTCAAGAAATCCCCCCTCACACAAAGGGCTGTTGTAAATGTAAACAATAAGTGTAAAAACACTAGAATAAGACTCCAGGCACCCAGGCCCGAAATCAGTTACCAATAATACACTATCTGATGCAAAACAGAGACTTCCAGGGAAGAAACTGCAGAACATCAGATGGTAGATGCAGAACACTACGCCTAACCACCCATAGGTGAAGACGTAAACATGGGGAAAAGAACAGAATTCATTCTGCTATTCAACTAAAACTCCTAAGAAATTTTAGTAATAAAATTACAGAAAATATGCCAAAAGCATGGGAGAATAGCAAGAGGGGACTTAAAGGAAAGGGAGAGAGGAAAACACTGAACAAGCAGTGTAACTTGATAACAAGAATGACAACAAAATGGCTGCTGCCTCGAAAATAGGTAACTTAACATAATTTCATTAAAAAATTTTAAGTTACAGCCCTGATAATTTTCTGTCACACATTTTTCCTCTCCTCCTATATCCTCCTTAGAATCACCATTTCACTAATATTTATGTGTCTGGCATCATTAAAACTGAGATTTACAAGCACAAAGATCAGTCAGATGTTAACTGATGAAGAGCCAAACTAAGAATGATTACTGGCGCCAATTTCGGAACGTCCTTGACACTGCGCATGCGCAGTAGAGGTGAAGTGTGGAGGGCCATTCAGGACATGTTTTCTTTGGTTTTAGATGCAAATTTTGGGGATTGGGGGGCAAAATTTGTGTTTGGCCCTATATTTTAAGAGTTAGCACCAGCTATGTCTGAGTCATTGGTACAGTATAAAAATATAATGTTCCGGCACCCGATCATAAAAAACTAGATGAACTCCTTGCGGCGATTATAGAAGGAAATATATTCCTGAAAAGGAGTTAACTATAGTCATTCAAAAGAACGCTCATTAATACTAGGTTAATATGGCATCATCAATAGGGCTAAAAGCCTCAGACAACTAACACAAAAACAATACTGCTAAGGAGAGAACAAGTCTTCTCTTGTAACGATACCTTGTCCGATAGGACAGTGGTCTCAGCCTGGCTGAAGCAGCTAAAGGTCTTCCTATTCATCAAAACAATTAAATGGCTGTTAACTGCGGCCCTAGAAGCACACTAAAGGAGATTTACAATGCTAGCTGCTAATGATAGGGAAAAAAATACCGCTCATAATTCTCGCTAGGCTACTATGGTGTCAACAATAAGACTAAAGTCTGTGACACTTACGAAAACAACACCGAGAAGGAAAAAAGCATTCTTTCCTTTAGCGGTTCTATTCCCAAAAGACAGTGGTCTCCACCTAGCTGAAGAAGCTTAGAAGACTTCATCTCCGTGAAGACAGATATCACGGTGTAATTTTTTGCGACTTTATAAAGCTCAGTAGATGGAAACTTACTTTAGTCACTCAAGTTAAGGGAAAAAGGCCACAATTGATTATTATAAGGCATCAACAAAAGGACTAAAAGCCCCAGAAGCCTAAGAATACAACACTGAGAAGGAAACAACATACTATTTCCTTTTAACGGCCCTAATTCCAAAGTGACAGCAGTCTCAGATTAGCTAGCACAGCTAATAAGTCTTCATCCCATGAAGATAGATATCTCGGTGAAACTGCGCCTTTGAGAACTCACTAAAAGGAGGCTTACAACATTAGTTGCTCAAGGTAAGGAATAAGGACCGCTCTTCTAACAGCTGTAATTCCAAAGAGACAGTAGTCTCAGCTTAGCTAACGCAGTTTATTAGTCTTCATCTAAATGGAGACAAATATCTGTGTCACCTGCGGCCTTGGAAAGCTCACTCAATGGAGACTCACAACGTTAACCACAATGTATAAGAAAAAGACTGCTGTAAAACATATAAGGCCACTATGACATTAGCCGCTAATGATATATAATCACAGACTGCTCTTAATTCACATAAGCTAAACTAAGGCGAAAACAATAGGACTAATTGCCTTTGATGCCTAGGAATACGACACCGAGAAGGAAACATAATCTACCGCTTAGCATGCTTTTTCATTGAAGAGTAAGCTGTAACAAAAGGCGACCCGAGCTGAAGTGTGGAAGGAGCATCCCGGCTATCACATTTCTGATGGGTGCTCCGACTCATTGAAGTTTCTCACAACAGTAAACAGTCGACTCCGACGGCTAATGGGTTGCAGAATGCTCTCCAACTCGCGATCTGACCACAGATCTCACCAAGTATGCCATTGAGAAACTTGTTGGCTAATCCACTTTGCGTGTGCTTCCATGTAAGAACAAGAAGTCATCACTGCAATCGACTGACCCCAGCTGCAGTGTGGAAGGAACATCCCAGTGAGTGTTCCGACTCATTATAGTTTCTTGCAACAAACACAGACGACCCGGACTGCTAACAGGATGGAGAGGGTTCTCCAACTCATGAACTGACCCCGGATCTCTTGGAGAAACTTTCAGGCTTCTCCTTTGGCCATCATCACGGAGTGAGCTTTATATTATGAGGTGCTCGCTCTACCCATGTTATACTAATTGCCCGCAATGGATCTACCCGGCATCCAGGCTCCAATATAGGGATGACCACTTCACCGGTCGAGCTAGCTGGATGTAGACAATTAAACTTCTAATGGCTTTAATCCTGTGCAAATATCATGAGCACCTTGGCAGCTAGCTCTGTTTTCTCATCAGAGCGCGGCTCATCAGTGTGCGACAATGGCAGCACATAAAGGACAGTTGTTAAGGTACCATCACCATGTTCTTGTTTCTCTGAAAAAGAGAATGAAAGACGAGTATTAGGCAGCGGTGAAAGCTCCTACATCAGAACTTCACTGCCCAGCAGACAGGCCGACACCTGTTTCCAACATTCGCATCCCATAGTACAAGTATTGAAGGAGCGCTGCGACTATCTGCAACCAATAAGCCTTAAATCCCGAGACTTCCTGGACTTACACTAAGTACCAATTATTATAATGGATATAATAATAATGAAGCCAAAAACATAAGTCCACTGTACTCCCAGTAATAATACAGAATAAACAACGAAGGATACATAACATACAATAATAACTATTTTCGAAATAAATTAAAAAAAAAAATTTCGAAATATTTTGAATGAAGTCAAAGTGGCCCAAGGTAACCTCATGAGCCCAATGGCATCCTGATAGAACCTAAGTGTGGACAAGCACTAACTAATTAAAGGTAAATTACTGGAATAAGATATAATATGTATCCAAATAGAAAAAACAATAATCGTTTTTAACTAAACAATGAATTAATACGAATCCAAAACATTATTGAACAGACAACGTCAAGAGGAAAAACTGGCAACTCACCAACAACAGGTACAACAAATACCCAAAGTCAGTAACCAATCAACAATCACCTGATGCAAAGCTAGAACTTCATAGGAAGAAAAAACAATGCATCTAGAAGAAGATGCAAGAATACAAAACGTCCTGAACAGTAATGAACAGGGCGTAAACATAGGGGATAAACAGAATACCTATTCCGTTTTACAAGATATACAGTACTCACAAGAATTTAATAAACATGAGGCCCCAGGGGGCCTGAGAGCACTCTGCTGACATGCTAGCCTAAATATCAACCCAGGGAATTGATTCCAACAAGTTGAATCTGCCCCTCTTAAGAAAAGCTTATACCAAATATCCAAAGATTCTGACCAGTGGATCTGAAAAAAAAAGATTTTTAAAGAATATTCCTTATATTGAACTATGTAATAATTCGAGCTCCAACAGGGAGCCCAAATATGAACCCAGGCACTTGGCTTGAACAAACCCGAATCTCACCTCTGTAAGGATGCTGTATACCAAATATCTCAAGATTCTACTAACTGGTGGCTGTAAAGAAGATTTTTGAAGAATATTCCTCACATTGATCTAAGTTATAATTTGGGCTCCCACAGGGAGCCCAAATTTGAACATAGGGACTTGGCTTGAACAAACTTGAATCTCACCCCCTAAGGATGCTGCATACCAAATATCAAAACATTCCGAATGCTGGATCTGAAGAAGAAGATTCCTCATTTTGAACTAAGTTACAATTTGAGCTCCCACAGTGAGCCCAAATATGAACCTAGGGACTTGGCTTGAATAAACTTAAATGCCCCCCCCCCCCCCCCCCCACCCCTAAAGATTCTGCATACCTAATATCAAAACATTCCGACTGCTGGATCTAAAGAAGAAAAATTTTAAGAAAATTCCTCATATTGAACTAAGTTATAATTCAGGCTCCCACAGTGAGCCCAAATATGAACCCAGGAACTTGGCTTGAACAAACTTGAATCTCACCCCACTAAGGATGCTGCATACCAAATACCAAAAGCTTCTGATTGGTAGATCTGAAAAAGCAGATTTTTAAAGAATATTCCTCATACTGCATTATTATTTATTTATTTATTTATTGGTGTTTAAGGTCATATATTTCTGCATAATAGCTAATCATGACCATGACAGTTTTACGGGTGGAGGAAGCCAGAGTACCCGGAGAGAACCACCGAGCAATGGCGAGCAACTGTCAGCTCCCCAACATACTAATTCCACACAAGCAGGGTTAGCATTGGTTGAAGACAGGTGCACTATCGTCGTGCAGTACGCTTTTAGTACACAGCGTCACCGTGCTCCCACAGGGGCAATGGGGGTGAAGTGTCTTGCTGAAGGTCACAACGCGGTTGCCGCAGGTGGGATTCGAACCGAGGACCTCTCGGCTTGCAGCCTGCCCCTCCAATTACTGAGCCACCGCGCCCCTCATACTGCACTAATTTAAACATTTGGTCTCCCATAGAGAGCTCAAACATGGACCCAGGGATTTGATTTCAATAAACATGTGAAACAATCTTCCAAAGAGATGTTATATGTGAAATTTGAAATCTTTTGGAGCAGTGGTTTGGGAGAAATGTAGTCTTAAATGTTTTCCCATTACCCACAAAGTGTTAAAAAATACTGACTCAGCACTTTTTCAAAGTCCCCAAAAAGTACCCCATGAAAAAACGGATAGCAATTTTTTTTTACCATTCTATTCTGTTGGTCCTAAGGAAGCTTCACACCAAATAAGAATTCTCAATGCCATGTAGTTTTGGAGACATGGATGTGTTAAGTTTTTTCTACTTTTAGCTCCTGCGGTTCCCATAGGGTGACAGGAAACATTTTTTAGGCATAAATTAAGTACTTGTGACCCAATAAGCCCTCATATCAAATTTGGTTCAAATCAGCCTCTCGGTTGGGAAAATAGAAATTTGGGGCAGGGCGAAAATTCCTGCCCCTCCCATAACGAAAGCAAATATAGCTCCTCAAACTTCTCTTGAACAAATCGGAGTCTACACCTCAAAAAGAAGCTGCACCCCAAATATCAAGTCTCTGCTACTGCTGGTTCATGAGAAGATTTTTTTAAGATTTAAGCTCACTTTCTGGATGTGGCCCTACCGAGGGGCGAGGCAACTTGATTTGAACAAAATCAAAATGCGATGTCATAACAAACTATTATCTCAAATTTCAATTAAATTGGTTCAGCGGTTTGGGAGGAGAAGATGCAAACAGCATGTTCACGGACTACGGACGACGGATGACAGATGGTGAGTGATCACAATAGCTCCCCTTAATGAAAGTTAGGTGAGCTAAAAATTACAATAAAAAAAACGAAAGAGCTTGGGAGTATAACATGAGGGTTCAGGAGAGGGAAGGGAAGTAATACTAACAAAACAACAGTGGAGTCATATTATGAAGCATATCCCAAAATTGGGCAACAGGAATAATTTCACATAAAAGTTAAAAAATTTATAGTAATTTATATATTTTTTATACTTACCAATGACCCAGACATAGCTGGTGCTAACTCTTAAAATATAGGGCCAAACACAAATTTTGCCCCCCCAATCCCCAAAATTTGCATCTAAAACCAAAGAAAACATGTCCTGAATGGCCCTCCACACTTCACCTCTACTGCGCATGCGCAGTGTCAAGGACGTTCCGAAATTGGCGTCATTAATCATTCTAATAACCAGTGCCTGGTAAGCGCTATGTACTCAGCGGGGAGGTAAGAGTTCCCAACTCCTGGGCGGGCCATCCCCGTCTTGGTCATTGGTAAGTATCAAAAATATATAAATTACTATAAATTTTTTAACATTTTTATACTGTACCAATGACCCAGACATAGCTGAATAGTAAAAAGGCTGGAGGGCCAAGAAAATAGAGCAAGATGGAATACGCTCAATAATATAAAATAGAGTCATCCCCTCTAGGGAAAAAGAAGTATTAGGCCTTACATGTATCTTTCTTATTTATGATAAATTAGAAAGATACAACACCTTCCAAAATTGAGCATCATACATCCATGTACTCTATTAATATCTAGTATAATCCTTATATTAATAATTTTTAAAGCAAGCCAATAAATAAAGTAAGTCTAGAGAATAGAGACTCTTTATACTCCTTAAAAGTGTCTGAGGATTGCATAATCATGTCCGTTGACACGTGCTATATTCAAAAGCTATACTTTAAAAACTGAGACTTGAATGAATTTTTAAAACATAAACTTCTCACTAAACAACCATCCCAATAACAGCTCATAATTACTAACTCCGGAGGAGGTATCCCCTTGTGTTCATAGTAAAACAGGTGACCCAAGGGAACACCCTCCCCCCCCCCCCCCCTTTTCCTTGCCCTGGGTCAAATAGCCCAGAGCGAAGAGGACAGCAGAACGGAGTCACTGCCGAAACAGACAGCCTACCTAGCTATAGTAGCAACTGTTAAGTGAATGACATTCTGAGCAGTAGATAATAGACCTAACAATAGAGGCCTCCAGAAATGGACTCGATATTTCTGAGATAAAAAATTCATGAATGTGGATGGCTGAGCGCAATGAGCAGCCTTCAAAAATCTATAATAGCGACACTATTAATGTAAGCCCAAGATGTAGAAGAACTCTTACTTCATGAGCCGAAATCTCAAACACAACTGCTGAGTCAAAGATATACCATAAGCAGTATCGATAGTTAATTGAATCCATTAGCAATAGAATGGAGCGTAATGTCCTTCTAATAGGCATCAAAGACATTAGAAGTTTACGCCCGTAGTAATAAACAGATATCTGTTTATAAATACATAAACTCTAACCGGACAGAGTAAAGGCCTATGCCCGTACGAAGACGGAAGGACCTTAATAACAATAGGATCCGGATATTAGGAGCCTAACTCTTATGCAAAAATCCAACCTAAATAGTAAAGGAAGTAGTGATTCCGAAACTACGAAAGTGAAAATCATCCACCGATAGTGCATGAAACTCACTGACTCTTCAGTAAAAGAGAAGCCAACAGAATTACTGTCTAAAAGGTCAGAATTTGAAAACTACTGTTTCCAGAGGCTCAAATGATTACTTAGCTAAATAAGAACCGAAGTTAAATTCCATATAGGAATTTAATCTAATGATTCTAAGTCTATTTATCGAAAAGTTACTAACTGACTTAGATAAAGAGACATAAGACTCAATTGTAAACTATCGTAGAGTGCATAGGTATGAAGTAACATAAACCTATAACCTTAATAATAACAGGCTGCAGTAGATCTTGTCAAACAAGTATACTAAAAAGTTGCAATGAGTAGTATGGAGGGATCAACAATATGAACATAGTGATCCCTACACCAACGACGGAAGAGCCTCCACTTTAGCCGCATAGAATAGCTCGTCCAGTACAATGCTTACAATGCAATAAGGACCACACAACGGAATACGTGAAGGTTGCGACCTTGCGGGTTTTGATAAAGATGACACGATTTTACCCAGTGAAAAAAGATCCTCTCATTGAGGAAGATTTCGCGTTAAGTCCCACAGTAGACATCAGAGTAAATTTACCCATGGTCTCTGTGGAGACAGAGATGCTATCAACAGAAATGTATTGTGGTTGTTTATCTTAGCAATACCTGCTGAAACAACAGCGCCGGAGGATACGCATATCCTATCATTCCGTCCTATTAGATCAATAGAGCGTTAACAACATTAGCTCAGAGATCTGGACAAGCAAACACATACGTCTGCAATTGATTAGCAAGCTGTGTCGTAAATAAATTATCATTGGGCGCTCCCATTGATAGCAAATCTGATTGAATACTTGTTTGTTGAGAGTCCATTCTGACGGCAACAAGCGACCCATAAGTGAACGGGAGTCCGGTAATACAATCAGACGACCCGGAATATGACGGACCGAAACAGAACTTGGTGTACTATAACAAACAGAAGGATTCTTTCCATTAAATTGAATAACGGAAACGAATGAGTGCCTCCCTGGTTCCGGAGATACGCCACTACTGTCGAATTAACGGACAGGATTTGGACATGCGTTTCTGAATAATGTTCATCCAATGACATAAAGCAAGCCTAAAAAACATTATTCCGCGGAAGATAAGTGCTTGCTTAGAGACTGCGGAACCCAAAGACCCTGGCACTTCGAATCTGTTGGAATCAATATTATATCCCAACCTGTTTGACTGGCAACCGTCATAATTATAACACTGGGATCCGGCAACTGCAGTGGCACTCTCTGAGTCAACCACCGAATGTTTGCCCCAGTCTGAATCTCTTGCAACAACACTAGATAGACAAGAGAACGTGTAAATCGAGCAATTCATGGATTGCTGAAAAGCTGCCGTCGAAGAGAAGCTTCTCCGAGAACGAAGCGACACTGAGAGAGTTCTTCACCTTACTATCCACGCGCGTGGATGTAGCTAGGGCTGCGTCACGTCTAACCAACTCCAATCAGCCACTGAAGGGCGGAGTTATACGTGAACAAACTACTGCCCTCAAAAGAAATCACATTGAGGATAATATCCCGTAATTCTTTTCTTGAAGACGTAATGATAACGCCTCAGTAAGGTGGATTACGTATGATAAAGCGTCTAAGTTAAGTCTACTAGACATCATTGTCGTTTCCAACATTGTGGTTGGAAAAGACATAGACGGCGAAAATGAATATTTCCAGTCTTTAACCACGCCGTCTAGACGCATATGAACTCTCGGTATGCCCTGCTCTGCCAAAATAAATTATTCGTATAAATGATAAAAGGCAGAAATGAGCATTGCGGACAAGAAACTAAACTATCATGCTTGGTAGCAGGCTTATATGCATATATAGCGTCGATAAATAATACACATGTTCTAATGACATTATTGGACTGTGTCGGTAAGTCAGGGACAATGTCCCTGAACCGATCCAAAATTCCGTGTCCAATGACGCTATAAGTCTCTTATCCAACATCGCAGCAATGTAGTCCGAAATAACAATCACTGGAAGATAATGCCAGAAGATATGAATGGCAGCTTCCGATTCTACGAAAGGGAAAACTCGAAATCTTTCGAATCCCTTTCGCCATCCTGTCGGACCCTATAAAGCGTTCGGTCGTCCGTACCTGATGCAACCGCGGACCGCACCGACCCAGCGCCGTCAGATAATTCCTGATTCGACTAAGAAATTGTCGATTGCTGGGATGCTGCGAAAAAACTGTGCTAACTCGGATAGCACGTCCGTCACTGAGGCCTGTGGAGAAGCGGTCCTACAATGCATTGCCGCTGGAAGCTCCGTGATCATTACCCCGTGCATACTACTAATATGCGAGCGAACGCAGTGTATAGGCCTCGTGTCCCTTGGCTACCGGATGGCGTGAACTATTCGCCGTGGAATCACTGAATGGCGAAACTGATCGGATACTCGAGGTCACGTAGCCAATGTGCGGTTGTGTGGCCAGCTGTGAGGATGAGGAAGCATTATCGACAGTCTCTCGGACTGTCAATATAACGGAGCGTCCCGACCGACAGACATATGCTCCGAATGTAAAATATCTGAACCACAACATGCGGTCCCCTATGTTGTTGGACGAGAGAGGGACCTCTCTCGCTCACAGCCCGGACGGACCTGGACAAGCCAGGAACCAGACTAACAGGCTTCCTCCGATCTGTCCTCAATCCGCCGTCACTGGGTGAGTACTAAAGTAATTATAGTGCTCACACCCAAATCTCCTTCCTAGACCGCAACGGACGAACCCGGCAGCCGAAGCATTCAATGAATGTACGCTACACCGGGTGAGCTAGCGAATGTCACTCCGTCGATCCTACAAGGGACCTCTTAGGCGATAGACATATTCCATGAGCACTTATTGCCGCTAGCTCTTCATTAACTATGACGACAGAGGCACACTTTTGAAAGACATCTCCGTAACTTTGCGAACAAGAAACCCGAAATGCTTGGTAATAGCAAGCATATAATAATAATATATATATAGCGTCGTTCAATAATTCGAAAGTTTGTGTGACATTATTGGACTATGTCGGAACTGAGGGACGATGTCCCTGAACCGAACCAAAAATTTCTAAGTCCATCGACGCTATCAGTTTCTTATCCGGCATCGCAGCATTCTGGTCCGACGAAAGAAGCTGTATAAGATCAAGTCAGATGACATACAGAACAGCATATGTTGTTCCGAAAGGGAAAGCTCGAAATCCTCAGAATCCCTTTCGGTATCCCGTCGGACCGGATGAAATTTTCGGACGTCCGTACCCGCTTCCGCGGAGCGTCCTGACCCAGCATCGTCGGATAAAAAATATGCGACAGATTCAGTTGATGCTGGGATGCTGCGATAAGCTGTGCTATTTAGGAAAGCACGTCTGTTCCCGAGGCCTGTGCAGTAGCGGTCTTACGATGCATTGCCGCCGGAAGCTCCGTGTACGTTGACTCCCGCACACTTTCCTATGCGAACGTCCGGAGTCTGCAGGCCTCGTGTCCCTGGCTACCGGATGGTGTGACCTGGTCGCCGATGATTCTCTGACTGGCGAAGCTGATTGGATATCCGAGGTCACGTAGCCAAGAGCGGTCGTGTGCGCTACCATGAGAATGAGGAAGCCTTATTGACAGTCTACTCCGGACTGCCTATATGTCGGAGCATCCCGAGCGACGGACGTATGCTCCGAATGCGAAACATTTTGTACCACAACATCTGGGGCCAGATGTTGTTGTACGAGAGAGGGGCCTCTCTCGCTCGTCGTCCGGATGGACCAGAACGAGCTATGAACCGGACTAAAAGGCTTCCTCCGTTCTCCCTCTAATCCGCCGTCACTGGGTGTGCATTTGGTTGATTTATAGTGCTCGCATCACCCCAAAACTCCTTCTAGACCGCAACGGACGAACCCGGCTGCCGAACCATTCGATGAATGGACGCTACACCGGGCGAGCTAGCGGACGTCAAAGGCCGTCGAACCTACTAGGGTCCTCTTCGGCAATTGGCGTATTTACATGAGCACTTTTCCGCTAGCCCTTCATTAATTGTGACGACGGAGGCACACTGTTGGAAGACATCACAGATACATCACCCTAATCTTGATCGTCTGAAATAGAAATTGATAAAGTAGAGTGACCCTGCGGGGAAAGGACCGGAGTGTCCAATTCCCCACTAACATACCGTGACATACGCTTCCCATGTTGTCATCGAAATCATACGATACAGAACAGGAGTTAATGCGAGTACACTGACCACATATAGAATGATAAAAAAAAGTCAGAGGAAGACTTCCTCTTATTACAATTGATCAAAATCCTTTCAATGTGAAAAGAAAACAAAGTCCTGGTACTCGCACCAACCCCTGGCAATCAAAATACATAATAATAATATGATCCATTAATATAGAAAAAATAACTGAAATCAAAATATTTTGAAAAAATATTTGTTCAGAATAGCCCAAGTTTCTGAAAAGTAACGTTGAGCCCCAATGGATCCCAAGCCTAAGTGTGGACAATAATTTTAAAAATATTTTAAACAATTTATTCAACACTTACGAACAATAATAATGTATCTAGTTATGATTAAAATAACATCAAGATATTATTTTCAAGAAATCCCCCCCTCACACAGAGGGCTGTTGTAAATGTAAACAATGAGTGTAAAAACACTAAAATAAGACTCCAGGCACCCAGGCCCGGAATCAGTTACCAAAAATACACTACCTGATGCAATACAGAGACTTCCAGGGAAGAAACTGCAGAACATCAGATGGTAGATGCAGAACACAACGCCTAACCACCCGTAGGTGAAGACGTAAACATGGGGAAAAGAACAGAATTCATTCTGTTATTCAGCTAAAACTCCCAAGAAATTTTAGTAATAATAATTACAGAAAATATGCCAAAAGCATGGGAGAATAGCAAGAGGGGACTTAAAGGAAAGGGAGAGAGGAAAACACTGAAAAATCAGTGTAACTAAATAACCAGAATGACAACAAAATGGCTGCTGCCTCGAAAATAGGTAACTTAACATAATTTCATTAAAAAATTTTAAGTTACAGCCCTGATAATATTCTGTCACACATTTTTCCTCTCCTCCTTCTCTATCCTCCTTAGAATCACCATTTCACTAATATTTATGTGTCTGGCATCATTAAAACTGAGATTTACAAGCACAAAGATCAGTCAGATGTTAACTGATGAAGGGCCAAACTTAGAATGATTAATGGCGCCAATTTCGGAACGTCCTTGACACTGCGCATGCGCAGTAGAGGTGAAGTGTGGAGGGCCATTCAGGACATGTTTTCTTTGGTTTTAGATGCAAATTTTGGGGATTGGGGGGCAAAATTTGTGTTTGGCCCTATATTTTAAGAGTTAGCACCAGCTATGTCTGGGTCATTGGTACAGTATAAAAATATTATAAAGTTAACAATCCTGAACATCCAAAACCACTGGTATTCACTTCCAGCATCCTGGTACACTGTTGCTTCAATGAAAACCATCATTGATTTGTGTCTGGCATCTTCAATGAAAGTGTCAATGACACTGTAGCTTAACTTGTTTGTGTGTTGTGTTTGATGAAAAAGATAATGTTCAATGTTTATGAAAGGATTATGAAATAAGACAAGAATTGTGATAATTGGGAAATGTTAATTTCTGTTCCCTGTATGCTATGTTTTCAATAAAAATAATATGAGGTGCATACTGTACTAAAGAGCTGAGGGGTGGGTTAATATGACCTCACAGTTAATGTATGTTAACGAAAGTTACCAGGTTTCAGTGAAATTATTCCAAAACGAGTCATCCTATCAAGTTACATTGAAATGCCTTCATAAATATGGCCTGTAGACTGTGCTAAAGGTTTTGGTCTTCGGGCTTGTGTAGCCATGACAGTTGACCGATTGCAACTAAAAGGGGACATCCTCATCTCGATATTATACTGAGTCATTCTACTAAGTTACAATGAAATCCCTTCACAAATACGACCTTTAGTCTGTACTAAAGTTTTCAGGTTTTGGGCTCTGGAAGCCATCAGGGTTGAATGATCACAACCAAATGGAGACGTTTTTATCTGGGCATCATCTGGAGTGATCCTACGAAGTTACAATGAAATCCCTTCATAAATATGACCTGTAGACTGTTGACCAATCCTGACCAATAGGGGATGTCATCATCTAGGTATTATATGGAGTCAACCGAACAAGTTACGATGAAATTCATCCATAAATATGACCTATAGACCATGCTAAAGGTTTTGGGGTTTTCGGCTCGGGCAGCCATCAAGGCCGAATGAACGCGACCAAAAGGGGACGTTCTCATCTAGACATTTTTTGAGTCATCCTACCAAGTTACAATGAAATCCCTTCATAAATATGACCCTTAGACTGTGATAAAGGTTTTCGGGCTTCAGGCCCCTGTAGCTATCACAGTTGCTCAATTGCGTCCAAAAGGGGACGTTCTCATCTTGACATTATATGAAGTCAACCAACCAAGTTACAATGAAATCCCTTCATAAATATGACCTGAAGACTGCGCTTAAGGTTTTCAGGCTTTTGGCTCGGGCAGCCATCATGGTTGAATGATCGCCCCCAAAAGGGGACATTCTCATTTGGGCATCATCTGGAGTGATCCTACGAAGTTACAATAAAATCCCTTCATAAATATGACCTGTAGACTGTGCTCAAGGTTTTCAGGCTTCGGGTCCCTGTAGCCATCACAGTTGACCAATTACGTCCAAAAGGGGATGTCATCATCTAGGCATTATATGGAGTCAACCTAACAAATTACAATGAAATTCTTCCATAAATATGACCTATAAACTATGCTAAAAGTTTTTTGGCTTGGGCAGCCATCAAGGCTGAATGATCACGACCAAAATGGTACGTTCTCATCTAGACATTATTTGGAGTCATCCTACCAAGCTACAATGAAATCCTTTCATAAATATGACCTGTAGACTGTGCTAAAGGTTTTTGGGCTTCGGGTCCCTGTAGCCGTCACAGTTGCCCAATCACGTCCAAAAGGGGATGTTCTAATCTAGACATTATATGAAGTCAGCCTACCAAGTTACAATGAAATCCCTTCATAAATATGACCTGTAGATTGTGCTAAAGGTTTTCGGGTTTCGGGCTCAGGCAGCCATCATGGTTGAATAATCACAACCAAAAGGGGAATTCTTATCTGGGCATCATCTGGAGTGATCCTACGAAGTTACAATGAAATCCCTTCATAAAGATGACATGTAGACTGTGCTCAAGGTTTTCAGGCTTCAGACACTTGTACTGTCACAGTTGACCAATCACGACCAAAAGGGGATGTCATCATCTAGGCATTATATGGAGTTAACATAACAAGTTATGACGAAATCCTTCCATAAATACGACCTATAGACTATGCTAAAGGTTTTTTGGCTTGGGCAGCCATCAAGACTGAATGGTCGTGACCAAAAGGGGACGTTCTCATCTAGACATTATTTGGAGTCATCCTACTAAGTTACAATGAAATCCCTTCATACATATGACCTGTAGACTGTACTAAAGGTTTTTCGGGCTTCGGGCCCCCGTGGTCATCACAGTTGCCCAATCCATCCAAAAGGGGACGTTCTCATTTAGACCTTATATGAAGTCAACCTACCAAGTTACAATGAAATCCCTCTATAAATATGACCTGACTGTGCTAAAGGTTTTCGCGTTTTGGGCTTGGGCAGTCATCACAGTTGACAGATCGCGACCAAATGGGGAAATTCTCATCTAGACATCATACAGAGTCATCCTACCAAGTTACAATGAAATCCCTCCCTATTAAATATGACCTGCATACTGTGCTAAAAGTTTTTGGGTTTCGGGCTTGGGCAGCCATCATGGTCGACAGATCATGACCAAAAGGGGACGTTCTCAACTAGGCATTATACAGAGGCATCCTACCAAGTTACAATGTAATCCCTTCATAAATACGACCTGTAGACTGTGCTAATGGTTTTCAGGTTTTGGGCTTGGGCAGCCATACCGGTTGACCGATCGCGACCAAAAGGGGACGTTCTCATCTAGACATGACCCCAAAACTGCATATGAAATTTTGTGATGATCAGACAAGAACACGGGGTGTAGCCTGTGCTAAAGGAAAATGTGAACAGACTCACAGACTAACAGACTTCCGCACGCGTGATGGCAATAGCTTATCTTGACATTGTCAAGTTAAGCTAAAAGTTAAAAAATTTATAGTAATTTATATATTTTTTATACTTACCAATGACCCAGACATAGCTGGTGCTAACTCTTAAAATATAGGGCCAAACACAAATTTTGCCCCCCAATCCCCAAAATTTGCATCTAAAACTAAAGAAAACATGTCCTGAGAGGCCCTCCCCTACTGCGCATGCGCAGTGTCAAGGACGTTCCGAAATTGGCGCCATTTATCATTCTAATAACCAGTGCCTGGTAAGCGCTATGTACTCAGCGGGGAGGCAAGAGTTCCCAACTCCTGGGAGGGCCATCCCCGTCTGGGTCATTGGTAAGTATAAAAAATATATAAATTACTATAAATTTTTTAACATTTTTATACTGTACCAATGACCCAGACATAGCTGAATAGTAAAAAGGCTGGAGGGCCAAGGACATAGAGCAAAATGGAATACGCTCAATAAAATAAAATAGAGTCATCCCCTGTAGGGAAAAGAAGTAATAGGCCTTACATGTATCTTTCTTATTTATGATAAATTAGAAAGATACAACACCTTCCAAAAATTGAGCTTCATACATCCATGTACTCTATTAATATCCAATAATCCTTATACTAATAATTTTTAAAGTAAGCCAATAATAAAGTAAGTCTAGAGAATAGAGACTCTTATACTCCTAAAAGTGTGTGAGAATTGCATGATCATGTCCGTTGACATATGCAATATTCAAAAGCTATACTTTAAAAACTAAGACTTGAATGAATTTTATAAACTTAAACTTCTCACTAAACAACCATCCCAATAACAGCTCAGAATTACTAACTCCGGAGGAGGTATCCCCTTGTTTTCATAGTAAAAACAGGTGACCCAAGGGAACACCCTCCCCCCCCCCCCCCCTTTTTCTTGCCCTGGGTCAAATAGCCCAGAGCGAAGAGGGCAGCCGAACGGAGACACTGCCGAAACAGACAGCCTACCTAGCTATAGTAGCAACTGTTAAGTGAATGACATTCTGAGCAGTAGATAATAGACCTAACAATAGAGGCCTCCAGAAATGGACTCGATATTTCTGAGATAAAATTCATGAATGGATGGCTGAGCGCAATGAGCAGCCTTCAAAAATCTATAATAGCAACACTATTAAAGTAAGCCCAAGAAGTAGAAGAACTCTTACTTCATGAGCCGAAATCTTAAGCACAACTGCTAAGCCAATGATATACCATAAGCAGTACGCTAGTTAAAAGAATCCATTAACAATAAAATGGAGCGTAACGTCCTTCTACTAGACATCAAAGACAGAAGAAGCTTACGCCCTTGTAATAAACAGATATCTGTTTATAAATACATAAACTGTACCCGGAAAGAGTAAAGGCCTATGCCCATACGAAGACGGAAGGACCTTAAAATAATAGGTTCCGGATAATAGGAGCCTAACTTTTATGCAACAATCCAACCTAAATAGTAACGGAAGTATTGATTCCGAAACTATGAAAGTGAAAATCATCCATCGATAGTGCATGAAACTCACTGACTCTACAGTAAAAGAGAAACCAACAGAATTACTGTCTAAAAGGTCAGAATTTGAAAACTACTGTTTCCAGAGGCTCAAATGATTACTTAGCTAAATAAGAACCTGAAGTTAAAATCCGTATAGGAATTTAATCTAAAGATTCTAAGTCTATTTATCAAAAAGTTACTAACTGACTTAGATAAAGAGACAAAAGACTCAATTGTAAACTATCGTAGAGTGCATAGGTATGAGGTAACATAAACCTATAACCTAAATAACAACAGGCTGCAGTAGATCTTGTGAAACAAGTATACTAAAAAATAGCAATGAGTAGTATGGAGGGATCAACCATATGAACATAATGATCCCTACACCACGACGGAAGAGCCTCCACTTTAGTCGCATAGAATAGCGAAGAAGAGGATCTCCTATAGTAAGAAATCGCGTCCAAAGCTCGTCCAGTACAGTGCTTACAATGCAATACGGACCACACAACGGAATACATGAAGGTTGCGACCTTGCTGGTTGTGATAAAGATGACACGATTTACCCAGTGAAAAAAGATCCTCACATAGAGGAAGATTTCACGTTAAGATGCACAGTAGACAAGAGAGTAAATTACTCATGATCTCTGTGAAGATAGAGATGCTATCAACAGAAATGTATTGTGGTTGTTTATCTTAGCAATACCTGCTAAAAACAACAGCGCCGGAGGATACGCGTATCCTATCATTCCGTCCTATAGATCAATAGAGCGTTAACAGTATTAGCTCAGAGATCTGGACAAGCCAACACATACGTCTGCAATTGATTAGCAAGCTGTGTCATAAATAAAACATCATTGGGCGCTCCCATAGATAGCAAATCTGATTGAATACTTGTTTGTTGAGAGTCCATTCTGACAGCAACAAGCGACCCGTAAGAGAACGGGAGTGCGATAAAACAATCAGACGACCCAGAATATGACGGACCAAAACTGAACTTGGTGTACTATAACCAACAGACGGATTCTTTCCATTAAATTGAATAACGGAAACGAAAGAGTGCCTCCCTGGTTCCGGAGATACGCCACTACTGTCGAATTAAAGGACAGGAATTTGGGCATGCGTTTCTGAATAATGTTCATGCAATGACATAAAGCAAGCCTAAAAAACATTATTCCGCGGAAGTTAACTGATAGCTAAAAGACTGCGGAACCCAAAGACCCTGGCACTTCGAATCCGTAGGGATCAGTATATATCCCAATCTGTTTGACTGGCAACCGTCATAACAGCCACACTCGGGTCCGGCAACTGCGGCGGCACTCTCTGAGTCAACCACCAAATGTTTGCCCCAGTCTGAATCTCTTGTAACACTAGATAGACAAGAGAATGTATAAATCAAGCAATTCATGGATTGCCGGAAAGTTGCCGTCGAAGAGAAGCTCCTCCGAGAACGAAGCGACTCTGAGAGAGTTCTTAACCTACTATCCACGCGTGGATGTAGCTAGGGCTGCATCACGTCTAACCAACTCCAATCAGCCACTGAAGGGCGGAGTTATACGTGAACAAACTACTGCCCTCAAAAGAAATTACATTGAGAATAATATCCCGTAAATCTTTTCTTGAAGACGTAATGATAACGCCTCAGTAAGGCGGATTACGTATAATAAAGCGTCCAAGTTAAGTCTACTATACATAATGTCGTTCCCAACATTGAAATTGGAAAAGACATAAACGGTGAAAAAGAATATATGCAGTCTTTAATCACACCGTCTAGACGCATATGAACTCTCGGTATGCCCTGCTCTGCCAAAATAAACTATATGTAAAAAAGATAAAATGGCAGAAATGAGCCACGCGGACAAGAAACTAAACTATCATGCTTAGTAGCAGGCTTGTAAATATATATAAATATATAGCGTCGAAAAATAAAACACATGTTGTAATGACAATATTGGACTGCGTCGGTAAGTCAGGGACAAAGTCCCTGTACCGATCGAAAAATCCGAGTCCAATGACGCTATAAGTCTCTTATCCAAGATCGCAGCAATGAAGTCCGAAAAATAATCACTGGAAGAAATGCCAGAAGATATGAAAGGCATCTTCCGATACTACTAAAGGGAAAACTCGAAATCTTTCGAATCCCTTTCGCCATCCTGTCGGACCCTATAAAGCGTTCGGTCGTCCGTAGCTTGATGCAACCGCGGACCGCACCGACCCAGCGCCGTCGGATAATTCCTGATTCGACCGAGAAACCGTCAATTGCTGGGATGCTGCGAAACAACTGTGCTAACTCGGATAGCACGTCCGTCACTGAGGCCTGAGGAGCAGCGGTCTTACGATGCATTGCCGCAGGAAGCTCCGAGATCGTTACCCCATGCATACTTCCAATATGGGAGCGAACGGAGTGTATAGGCCTCGTGTCCCTTGGCTACCGGATGGCGCGACCTATTCGCTGTGGAATCACTGAATGCCGAAACTGATCGGATACTCGAGGTCACGTAGCCAATGTGCGGTCGTGTGCCCTGCTGTGAGGATGAGGAAGCATTAAAGACAGTCTCTCGGACTGTCAATATAACGGAGCGTCCCGAGCAACGGACATATGCTCCGAATGTAAAATATCTGAACCACAACATGCGGTCCCCTATGTTGTTGGCTTCCTCCGATCTGTCCTCAATCTGCCGTCACTGGGTGAGTACTAAAGTAATTAAAGTGCTCGCATCACCCAAATCTCCTACCTAGACCGCAACGGACGAACCCGGCAGCCGAACCATTCGATGAATGTACGCTACACCGGGTGAGCTAGCGAATGTCACTCCGTAAGCGATAGACATACTCCATGAGCACTTATTGCCGCTAACTCTTCATTAACTATGACGACAGAGGCACACTTTTGAAAGACATCTCCATAACTCTTCGAACAAGAAACCAGAAATGCTTGGATAGCAAGCATAAAATAATAATATATATAGCGTCGTTCAATAATTCGAAAGTTTGTGTGACATTATTGGACTATGTCGGAACTGAGGGACGATGTCCCTGAACCGAACCAAAAATTTCTAAGTCCACCGACGCTATCAGTTTCTTATCCGGCATCGCAGCATATGTTGTTCCGAAAGGGAAAGCTTGAAATCCACCGAATCCCTTTCGGTATCCCGTCGGACCGGATGAAACTTTCGGACGTCCGTACCCGCTTCCGCGGAGCGTCCCGACCCAGCATCGTCGGATAAAATATATGCGACAGATTCAGTTGATGCTGGGATGCTGCGATAAACTGTGCTATTAAGGAAAGCACGTCCGTTCCCGAGGCCTGTGCAGTAGCGGACTTACGATGCATTGCCGCTGGAAGCTCCGTGTACGTTGACTCCCGCATACTTCCTATGCGAACGTCCGGAGTCTGCAGGCCTCGAGTCCCCGGCTACCGACCCAGCGCTGTCGGATAATTCTCGATCCGACACCGTTTCTGTCGGCTGCTGGGATGCTGCGATAAGCTGTGCTATGTGCACAAGAATGTCCGGCGTCGAGACCTGCGGAGGCGCAGTCTATCGCTGCTTCGCCGAGGGCAGCTCCGCATCAGATGGCTCCCGCATACTTTTCCTATGCGAACGTCCGGAGTCCATCGGTCTCGAATCCCTGGCTGCCGGATGGTGTGACCTGGTCGCCGAAGAATCCTTCATCGGCGAAGCTGGTAATATATCGGCGGTCACGCAGCCAAGGTGCGGTCGTGTGCGCTGACGAGAAGAGGAAGCCTTAGCAGTCTCAGCGGACTGCCTATACAACGGAGCGTCCCGAGCGACGGACGTATGCTCCGCTAACGACACATTTGTACCACAACATCTGGGGCCAGATGTTGTTGAACGAGAGAGGGGCCTCTCTCGCTTGCCGTCTGGATGGACCGGAACGAGCTATGAACCGGACTAAAAGGCTTCCTCCGTTCTCCCTCCGATCCGCCGTCACTGGGTGTGCATTAAGTTAATTTTATAGTGCTTGCATCACCCCAAAATTCCTTCTAGACCGCAACGGACGAACCCGGCTGCCGAACCATTCGGTGAATGGACGCTACACCGGGCGAGCTAGCGGACGTCAAAGGCCGTCGAACCTACTAGGGTCCTCTTAGGCAATTGGCGTATTACATGAGCACTTTTCCGCTAGCCCTTCATTAATTGTGACGACGGAGGCACACTGTTGGAAGACATCACAGATACATCACCCTAATCTTGATCGTCTGAAATAGAAATTGATAAAGTAGAGTGACCCTGCGGGGAAAGGACCGGAGTGTCCAAATCCCCAACAACATACCGTGACATACGCTTCCCATATTGTCATCGAAATCATACGATACAGAACCGGAGTTAATGCGAGTACACTGACCACATAAGAATGATAATAAGGTCAGAGGAAGACTTCCTCTTAAAACAATTGATCAATATCCTTTCAATGTGAAAAGAAAACAAGTCCTGGTACTCGCACTAACCCCTGGCAATCAAAATACATAATAATAATATGATCCATTAATATAGAAAAAATAATTGAAATCAAAATATTTTGAAAAAATATTTTTTCAGAACAGCCCAAGTTTCTGAAAAGTAACGTTGAGCCCCAATGGATCCCAAGCCTAAGTGTGGACAAAAATTTTAAAAATATTTTAAACAATTTATTCAACACTTACGGACAATAATAATGTATCTAGATATGATTGAAATAACATAAAGATATTATTATTTAGAAATCCCCCCCTCACACAGAGGGCTGTTGTAAATGTAAACAATGAGTGTAAAAACACTAAAATAAGACTCCAGGCACCCAGGCCCGAAATCAGTTACCAAAAATACACCATCTGATGCAAAACAGAGACTTCCAGGGAAGAAACTGCAGAACATCAGATGGTAGATGCAGAACACAACGCCTAACCACCCGTAGGTGAAGACGTAAACATGGGGAAAGAACAGAATTCATTCTGTTATTCAGCTAAACTCCCAAGAAATTTTAGTAATAATAATTACAGAAATTATGCCAAAAGCATGGGAGAATAGCAAGGGGGAACTTAAAGGACAGGGAGAGAGGAAAAACACTTGAAAAAACAGTGTAACTAAATAATCAGAATGACAACAAAATGGCTGCTGCCTTGAAAATAGGTAACTTAACATAATTTCATTAAAAAATTTTAAGTTACAGCCCTGATAATATTCTGTCACACATTCTTTTCCTCTCCTCCTTTTCTATCCTCCTTAGAATCACCATTTCACTAATATTTATGTGTCTGGCATCATTTAAACTGAGATTTAAAAGCACAAAGATCAGTCAGATGTTAACTGATGAAGGGCCAAACTTAGAATGATAAATGGCGCCAATTTCGGAACGTCCTTGACACTGCGCATGCGCAGTAGGGGCGAAGTGTGGAGGGCCTCTCAGGACATGTTTTCTTTAGTTTTAGATGCAAATTTTGGGGATTGGGGGGCAAAATTTGTGTTTGGCCCTATATTTTAAGAGTTAGCACCAGCTATGTCTGGGTCATTGGTACAGTATAAAAATATGAGATTTTAAAGCACAGATGTCAGTTCAGTAGTTACTGACTTTGCTTTGGGCCAAACAGAAGAATGATGTTGGCACCAATTCCAGTCTCTTCCTGGGTACTGTGCATGCGCAAGTACTAAAGTATGGCCAGATAGGACTTTTAATTTTCGGTATTGTATGCAAATTTTGGGGATTGGGGGGGGGGGGGGGGGGGGGGCGTTCAGAATTTGTGTTTGGCCCTTAATAATACTGAAGTTGCACCAGCTAAGGCTGGCCATTGGGTTTTAGTACAAAAATTGATAAATTTCAGTTCTTAGTGTTTGGATACATGCAATGCTATTAACTTGTATATGCCTGGGAAGTTAGAGATGACTTATTGAACATTAAGAATTATTGTACCTTTTGTCTAACAGTCAAATTTAATCAAGTGGTCAGGTAACACATCTGGTCCGAGAATCTAGGACAAAACTCCCTCAGGACAAAACCCCCTCACCTTAATTGATTTCTTGGACATATTTTGACCAAAATGAGACAAGCAATTGACTGAATATATTTTTTTCGCACATTTCATGAAGTTTTCTAAGAAATTCTGATTTGACACCTTTACCCAAGGCACACAATATCAAATTTTATATTTTAATTATTCTTTTTTTCAAATTTAAAAAAAAACAATGTCAACAAAACCCTATCATGTGACCCCTCTTTGGAATGGGCTCAAAGGTTCCTTTCAAAATGGGTGATGGGTCACATCATATGGTCTTGTTGAAATTTTTTAATTTTTTTTTTCCTCACCTCCTCAGTTTATAAATTTATTGGACAGATGCAGCAGATTCATTAGGTGAAAGGTTAACCCTTTACCCAACATAACGGTAAAAACTGGCCAGTGCTATTCACAAAAACTGCCATTCAATTGTTATTATGTTTTTCATTTTTTGCCTCAAAAACATAGCTTATGACCTCTCATTAGAACGAGCTCGTTCAAATAAGGGGTCATAAGCTATGTTTTCGATGCAAAAAATGAAAAAAAAACTTAGTTATTAAAAGAATTTGATCTGCAAGTGTCATCTGCCTTTCGTATTAGGTAAAGGATTAAGGCGCTTTCATGAGTCAGAAATTTCAGTTTTAAAATACAAGAACATTCAAAAACTTGTATGAACCATGAGTTGTAGATAATATAAGTGTATATGTCATTAGGATAAGAGAACCTTACCACTCACCGATTGTGACTGTTTAGCATGTGAAGCCAGATGGCCAAGTTTTTTGTCAGTACTATTTTCCTACAAAATAAACAACATTTCAAAGTCTTAATTCCATAGATACAAATTTAAAGTTTCAATGAATTTACTTAATCAGTCAAAAGTTAATACCTATTTTGTTTCTCTTCCCTTTATATTTCTTCAGGCATAAGCCCAGGCCAAAAACAAATTTTCTGAATCAAAAGCTCTTGAAAAGTAAGAGTCTTGATAAAGTTCTTAAACTTAAAATCAAACTAAAATGTTCAATACTTGAGTCATGAAAGCATTTCCAAAAACATAGACAACTTTATCTTGCACTTCAATTGGATAAAAAAACACAAAACAAGAATTATTTAAATTCAGTGGAAAAAACAATCTCTGAAATCAGAGAAAAAGCTCATCCCTGCCTCACTGTGATAATCCAAAATACTTTATTAAAGGATACAGAAAACCAAATAGCAAATCAATGGAACTAGTTGTTTATGAGAGGCAGATTGTTAAGCTTTTTTTTTCTTATTTCTGACGGGAAATGATTTTCTCATTTCCAGTATGATTAGAGGAATGTTCATTTCATTCATACATCGGTTATGCAAATTCTCATCATCAAAAATTTCAGTCGAAAATTGGTCGGAGACAGGGAACAGCATTTCTTTTATCTGTATATAATTTATGAGCTGGAATTCTCAGAACAGTTCGAACCATCCTCTTTGCAAACTGAACATACGGAAATCCTTACAATTAGTGTCGACATTCTGCAATACCAAGGCAAAAGCTGACATAAAATTGTTTTGAGTCAGCATAAAACTGTTAACAAAAAACATTCAAAATGGGCTGTGATACTGGCAATAGTTAGAAGTCATTCATGACTATGAATTACTTGCTTAAAAATATACAAGAGTGGTTAGAGTCTCATCATGATGTCAGCATGTTCATAAAATTGCTGATCACACTGAAATAATTCCTAACATATAGGGAATCCCCAAACAGAGGTTTCCCAAGTTGAACTTGTAAAACCTAGAATGTCATTAGTTGAAAGGTCCTTGTGATCACCTTGGTTTGCATACACATGTTTTCTCACTTCAAGCCCTCAACCTCTTTGATTTCAATGTTACCCTCCAGAAAGTGAAAATATGTTAGAGGATGTGAAGGGGGTGGGGAGGACAACCAGTTTGAAAAAAAAAATTCCTAGGGCATTTGGCACAGATTAGGTAGTAGGCACCAAAAAGATTAAAGCAGAAAATTAGATAGGCTACCTTACGACATTTCTTTGGGATTGTCAGAGCATTAGAAATTCAGATGAGCTTAAGTTAACCCAATGAGTACCACTTAATCAGCAACATGCCAAAAGTAAAACAATTACCAATAAATTCAAATCATTGTAAATAGTAGAACAAATCCAATCACATGAAATAAATATAAACTTTATATTGATGTTGTTATAATGTAAACAAAACAAAACAAAACAATTGCTATTGGAATTTCACCTTTCCCATGCCATTTATGCTTACTGGCGTTAGCCCAGATGAAAACTTAGATGTGCAGTGACAGTATAAATAATAGGTTGGATGTATTGATGCCCAAAGCCTAGATCTCAAGAGTTTCCACATGATAAATCACAGAGGCACAGTTCCTACCAGAATTATCCCTCCACATACATGTACTCCCTCCCCCCACCTCTTTAATTATCCAAATCTATAGCCTCTTTACCAAACCCATGTTCTAGTTATCAGTAAGCCATCTCATTTCTTGGTGTCTGCAAATTCTTGCGGTGGTGTCAGAGCATGAGTTATATATACTGTAGAAAGTACAATTACCCCTCTTGGGAGCTCCTCTGCCCCACAGCCACAGGTCGGCCCATTACAATATTCTAGATGCTAAAATAATCTAGCATTCTACCAATAAACTGGTAGAGAGCTATAATCCACTAAAGGGTTCTACTGAAAAGTGCTGAAAGCCACTTTAGTGGCTTTACACTGTGAGCATTAACTTGTTTGTGCAGGAGTAGATAATGAAATTATCGTATAAAACAGTATTTATCGGAGAGTGCCAACAGGCACTCTCAACTAAATAGAAACAAAACAATTACTGATGAAGAAAATCTTGCTAAACTAAGGCTCCCCTTGTGGGGAGCATTGTAACTTTGAAAAAAATACTCATGTTACAAATCACCTTTGAAAAATAATTGAGCCATTTACCTGTTAACAAAGTTTTTAAGGTATAAAAAATTGATATAATGTTGACAAAAACTGATTTGGTGTTGTATATTGTTGATAAGCTGCATCACACTTGTCACCAACAGTAACTCACAGAATATAACCCATCTGACAGCAACAGGTGGATGGGGTACATAACACCAGATCAGTTACCATCATAATAATATCTATTCACTATATTCAACTTCCATTTGGAGGATCTACATGTAATATGACAGTTATTCCTCAATAGTTGTTTGTGGACCTTTTGAACTCACTCACTGAAAAAGAAATATGCATATTAGAAGTTAGGATTAGCAAACAACAAACATTGGCAATTAAATACCTGTGACATTGTGGAACCAGGCATTTTAGAATCTTTAGCATTCATACGGTTTTTATCTCTTTCCTTTTTGCTTTTCAAATTCTTCTTTTTCTTAGGTGCCTTCAAATACATAAAGCAATGATATTAAAATTACAACATAAATCAGTGAGACAGATTTCCAATTTACAAAATACATGTAAGTGGCAATTACCACACAAAGATTTTATCTTATATATCGAGTTTTTCAGGATGTAACCTTGTATGATCAGTTTGAATGCTGAACTTATTTAATTCCTCACCTAGGGTGCACAACAAAATCCCCCTAACAAAATCCTCACGACAAAATCCTTTTTAATAATTATTAAATATGACACAAGCTCTTTCTTTGAAAAAAATGCCTGTTAATACTGTTTATACATAAAATATTAAATTTTTTTAGTAAATTTTGTTTCTAAACATACCTACCACAATTGTTTACAATTGGCTGTAACGTAAGTGCAAGCCGTACTTCGAAACTAACTCAAGCTAAGAAACTTTTCCAAACGAGTTGGAAAAGTGGAAGAGTACATGAAAAAAAAAATCGAAAAGGAGTTGAGCGAGACCGGCAATCGACATTACAGGTACTCTCTCTGCACACCTCTTGCATTTACCGAGCGCATGCGCAACAACTGTGACATCAATTCCGAATTTCTGCCGAGACGTTTGTGATTTAGCGGGGAGGCAACGATATCAAATATATCCCCAAGGCAGGTGGGCCTCCGATGAAGACAAACAATTGTGGTAGGTATATTAAGAAACAAAATTTAATAGAAAATTTTTAATTTCTTCTCAACCAACTCACAATTATTTACAAAGGGCTGAATAAACAATAGGAGGGGGTGAATCACATAACCAATACCAACAAGAGCAGCAGAAAGAAATGCAAGGAGGGCAGAGAATGACAGTGAAACCTATAAAGGAAGAAAGAATGAAGCACCTGAAAAGAAAAAGGCTGAGCGATGCACAAACCTGAAAATACATATTCGACAAGGGTGCACAACAGCCTGAGCAGCAACGAGAGGGCCTAAAGAAATAAGGTCCTCAGATTGCTGCTGTAGGTGGCAGAGGTAAAAGGAGGAGAAAGTAGAAGCAGTCCTCCAGTAAGCCACTTTCATAACATCCCTGAGCAAAACAGAATTGGAAAACGCTCAGGATGTAGAAATGGCACGAACCTCATGAGCATTAAACCGGTTCGAAACAAGATCCAAAGCAGACAAACTGGAATAAGCCAGCTTGATTGCAAGACAGATCCACCTGGAAATAGAATGGGAAGAGACAGACTTCCTCCCAGGAATGAGACAGAAAGAATCTTTTCCGACCCCTCCGAATGAACTGCGTGCGATTCGTATCAGTCTTGATCGCACGGACAAGACAAAGAAGAGGCCTCCGGCCATCGACAGCAGGGAGAGCCTGAATGCAGATGGGAGGAGGCATCGAATCAGAAAGTTGATTCTTGGCCAGAAAAGAGCAATCAATAGTGAAGGTTACACTGTTAGCCTCATTTCTGAAGAAAGAAGAATCAACAGAAAGTGCATGAAGCTCACTGACACGTCTGACAGAAGCAAATGCTAGAAGGAAAGCAGTTTTATAGGTGAGAAAATGCATATCGGTCTCAGATAAAGGCTCGAATTGCACTTCCTCCAAACAATGCAACACCCATGCCAAGTTCCATTTAGGTGTAAGATGCAAAACTCGAGGCCACTTCAGAGAAAAGTGCCGAATCAGTCTGGAGAGAAAGAGGTTATGACCGATGCACCACTTTCCACATAAGAGAAAGTGTCTGACAGCATAGACCTATAGCCGTCAATAGTAACAGACTGGAGGCCCTTGGAGTCAAAAAGGTATACCAGAAAATCCGCAATTTGAGCAATTGACGGATTACGGTAATCCACATGTTGAGCTGTACACCAGTGGCAGAAAACCTTCCACTTAGCAGCGTAAGTCATGCCAGAGGAATGTCTCCATGATGTAGAAATGCACTCCACTGTTTGTCTCGAAAAACCTCTATGTCGGAGACAAGACCTGATAAAAGACAGGCGTGAAGGGACAGGCTCGCCAGGTTGTTGTGATACTTCCTGGGTCGACCCTGGGAAAGAAGATCGCGGCGTAGAGGTAGACGAATGGGCCAATCTGTCAACTGAGGCCGCAGCAGATTGATCCACACCCTCTGTGGAGACAGAGGTGCGATCAGAATGACCCTGCAACTACTAGCGCAAATCTTCGCCAACACTTGAGGAAGAATCGGTGCAGGAGGAAAGGCATAGCTGATCCAACCTGTCCAGTCCAGAGACAGAGCATCTACTACAAAGGCTAGTGAATCTGGACAACAGGAGACAAAATCTCTACCTGATGATTCCAGCAAGTGGCGAAAAGGTTGACAAGAGGATGCCCCCACCGCTTGCAAATCACAGGGAGTCTGCTAGGACGTTGAGACATCCGGGAATGTGCAGAATGCCCACCCGAACGTATACATCCTGCGCCAACAACAGAAGATCCCGAGACAGCCGATACTTGGGAATCGAATGTGTGCCACCTTGATTCCGTATGTAGACCACCACTGTCGATTTGTCCGAAAGAATCAAGACTGTGTGGTCCGACAGGTGAGAGATCCATTGCTGAAAACTCAACAGAAGAGCAAGGAGCTCCTTCTGGTTGATATGAATGGCCATCTGCTTGCTGTCCCACTCGCCATGAGTAGACAGACCGAGAGGATGCAATGTGGCTGGAATCTGCAGTAAGGATGCGATCGGCTGAAGGATGATCCAACAGGCCACCCTGAGTCAACCAGGGAACATCGGCCCAAGGGTGGAGGTGACAAAGCAGGGACCGAGGAATAGGAAGTTCCAGGTCCAGGAGATCCACATTTGGACGCCAATGACCCAACATGAAGTGTTGGAGAGGTCAGACAAACAAGTGACCCAGCGGAATGAGATCTGTCACCGAACTGAAAAGGCCCAGCATCTGAAGGAAAGTCCTGGACGAGACAGAGGAAGATCGGAGCAGGTTCCGGGTCAAGGTGGAAAAGATCATCACCCGAGCATTGTGAACTGACACCACATTATGAAGAGTGTCGAAATCCATTCCCAAATGATAATATTGCTGAGAAGGAGATCCGACTTCTCGCAATTGACTCTTGGACTGCAGCATTGTAGTGCCATTGGAGGATGTCGTCCAGGTAGGCTGACGAAGTCACAGCCGACTGAGCTCGGTGAAAAGTGAGCACATGTGACGTCAGTCGGGTGAAGGCCCAAGGAGCCAGGTTCAAACGGAACGGGAGAGCTTTGAATTGAAAGACACGATCCCGAAACAAGAACCGAAGGTATTTCCGTGAAGTCAGATGAATGGGTATATGAAAATAGGCATCCTTCAGTTCGATACTGGCTGCAAAATAGCCCTGATGAATCGAACGTCGAACTGACCTGAAAGTCTCCATGCTGAAACGAGGTGCTATGATGGACTTGTTCAGGATACTCAGATCGATGACAGGATGAAACTGGCCGTTTTTCTTTGGCACCAAGAAAAGTCTCGAGTAGAACCCCGGAGAAAGGGTGTTCCTGACCACCTCAATCGCCCCTTTGGAGAGGAGATTGTCAATCTCCTGCACCAGAAGGTCGCAACACTGAGGATCAGAAGGGATCTGAGTCAGGAGGGGCACCCGAGATAAACAGGGGTGCCGATGGAAGGACAGTCGCAGACCGGATTGGATGATGTCAAGGACCCAAGGGTCCGACGTTATCTCCGTCCAACAGTCGAAAATCAGCGACAGCCTTCCCCTGACTGGATGCGAATCGAGGTGAGGACCTTCAAACTCCCCTGACGGAAAATAGGCAGCCAGGGCAGATAACATGCCCATCATCTCTCAGGACAGGCCCACCATAGATTCAATGACTGACATCGGGAGAACTGCCAACACGAAACCGCGATGGAGGCAGAAAAGCATCAGATCGTGAAAAGAAAGAACCCTTCAGGGCCTTGGAATGCATTTTGGCATCCAGGCCCTGGAAGGACTCAACAACCTGAGCCGATTGCAGAGGGCGCAAAACCCCAGAGATAAAAGGCTCAACAAGGTTGCGGCACTCCACAGAGGACCGCGGTCGGACGGTCACTGATGGCTGGTCTGGAGGCTGAATGCCTGGCAATAAGCCAAAGACAAAATCTAAAGCCTGCCCTAAGATTGACGGGGAGGGCCCCTTGCCTTCAAGAAAGTCGTCATCCTCTGTGGCAGAAGAGACGAAGCCCAACTCGGGCTGACCAGCAGAAACCTCCTGTGAATACTGAACAGCATCCAAAGGGCCAGACGAGGAATTTCTGCCACCAACCAAAGGAGGTTGTGCTTCAGAAGGCACAGGGAAGCCAACTTGAGAGTTGCTAGAAAGCAAGCGGGTGATCGCCAGAATGGCCTGCCTCAGCTCACCCTGAGAATCCGTTGTAGCAGCTACGCCCGACGGAGTGTCTTCCCAATGGACCCTTCTAGAAGAAGAACCCAAATCCTCAGAAGGAACCGATGATGAATGTCGATCAGCAGACAGAGTAGGGAGATGGTGAGAAGACACGGAGGACAGTCCCAAGAGTGATGCCCAGGGGCATTCACTGACCTCTGCAAAACAGAAGGCCCTGCCTGCAAATCCTCTAGAGAGACCGACGCTGTACGTTGATCGGTAGCTGGACCTGGGACGCGATGAGAAGACACCGGAGGATTGACCCAAGAATTATAGGAACCTGCCATTGGCCTCTGCGCGACAGAAGGCCTCAACTGCCCATCCTCTGAGACCGACGACAAGCATCTATCGACAGCCAGACTTGGAACACAGTGAGAAATCACCGGAGGAAGGTCCCAAGAGTGACAGCTAACAGGAGCCGTCACTGGCCTCTGCCGAGCAGCAGGCTCTGGATGCCAATGTCCAAGCCCCATCCTGCTAGTCGGCTCATCAGCAGGGGAAGGCGGAACAACAAACGATTCGCTTAAGGGACAAGGAATCGCTGACGAAGTGACCGAGCATCCCAACCGACCAGGAGCAAACCTAGCCAGATGAGACGGGGCAGCCAGCAAACCCGAACAGCTTCGCCGAGAAGCCAGGGAAGGCTGAGAGCCCAGAGACACACCACCAGATACAGCCTCAGACCCCCGAGACAGTATACCATCCCCAGAAGAGATGGCAGAAGCACTATCACGCAAGATAGGAGCAGGAGGAACAATTTCCCCAGCAAATGCCGACGATGCAGGAGGCAAATAGGAGAGAGTGAAAGAGCTGACCTCGGAAAAACTCTCAATGAAAACAATCACCTCAAGGGTGACATCCGGAGCCAAAAGAAGAGAGACCGCAGTCCCCACTTCAGGCATCCCAGCACCAGCACCGCCAACAGTTGCAGAGGAACTTGCTACCAAAATAGGCTGACCGACATCCTGCATGACAGAGTCACCACGTGCACTCTCAGAAATATCCGTAGAGGAACGGCTACCTTTGCCCCGAGAATGAGGGGTTCTAGCTCTGGTGAGAACCACCTTGTTCATGGAAGCCCAGAACTTGGAGGACCAAACACCACAGGGATGGGCCTGAGAGCAATTGTTGCAAGTGACACAAGTAGCATGAACATCATCTACATGTTTCACCTGCAAACAAGAAGGGCAAGGAATAGTTTTAGGCATTGTCCGAAAAGGTGGCAGAAGAATTTCTATTGGGAAAAAACCCCAAAGAATATCCAAAGAATCCAGCTTCCCACCGGCAGAAAAACGAACAATGCGGGTTGCGTTTTCGTGCATGGAAAAAGCAAGACACGTTAAGAGAATACAAGCGAAAATGAGCATAAATATAAATATAATGTAATCAATTTTGAGCTTGAGTGAAGGATACAGTCCACTTGCACAAATAACAATAATGGCAGCCGAAATAATCAAGTTGTTCACGAAGGAAAACAATTTGAGCAGCAAGAGTCACAAAATTTCCGACCATGCACTTCGCACATGCACTCGGTAAATGCAAAAGGTGTGCAGAGAGAGTACCTGTAATGTCAAGCGTCGGTCTCGCTCGACCCCTTTTGGATCTTTTTTTTCGTGCTTTTGCACTCTTCCACTTTTCCAAACTCGTTTGGAAAAGTTTCTTAGCTTGAGTTAGTCCCGAAGTAGGGCTTGCACTTACGCAACAGCCAATTGTGAACAACTGTGAGTAGGTTGAGAAGAAACTACAAACAAGTAATGTACATCAGTGTGTGCATGTTTGTGATTTATTGTGATTTATAGTAAATTTTATTTTAATTTTGAATTTTAGTGTTTCTTTATTTAGCTTTCTAATTCTTGAGTAAATAAGGTGTGAATACCAAACAGTATGATATTCTTATTTATATTTTATATCCAATGACAAGAAAGGATTTCAAAATAAGCTTGATAGTCATTATTGATTGGTTTGTAAAAACTTGATACTTGTAATAAATATAACCCAGGACATCAATTTGATAGATGTTACAAATAATGAGTAAATAATTTTTGCTGTACTATGTAAGAACTGTATAACTGAATTTTGTGCTAGTTTTGCATTTCAATCTGAAAAAAAAACAAGAGGCTCCAAGGGGCCTTAATAATCGCTCACCAGACAAAGTTGTTCAAAGAAATATTTTGGGTCACATACAGTTAGTCATGGTTCATCAACAATTCAGAGGAATGAAGTCATGAAATTAATCATAATTCTGGTGTCCATGTCAGGTGATTATTATAGGTCTTCTTGATTGCTTCCAATTCTATCAGCAGTGGACAAGCATTGCCAAACTTCCAAGGGTTAATTATGTCACTGCAGTTTGAAAAGCAAATTTTATGAAAAACACTAAGGAATGGATTTCAACAAACTTGGAACTTAACATCTCCCCCTACTCACAAACATAGCCCAAATATTAAGCTAGGGACTCAAAGTGAGCAATCTTGAATCTGATCCCGTTAGAGATGTTATATATCAAATATGAAAGATTCTGATTGATGGTTCTGGAGAAAAAGATTTTTAAAGAAATTCCCTCAAGTTGCACTAAGTTAAAATTCAAGCTCCCATAGTAGGCCCAAATATTAACCCAGGGACTCGATTTGAACAAACTTAAATCTGAGTCCCCTAGAGATGTTGTATACCAAATATAAAAAGATCCTGATTGTGGATCTGCAGAAGATTTTTCAAGAAACTTCCTCATATTGCATTAAGGTAAACCTCGGGCTCCTACAGTGAGACCAAACATTAACCCAGGAACTTGATTTGAACAAACTTGAATCTGACTCCCCTAGAGACTGTATGCTGTATACCAAATATCAAAAGATTCTAATTGATGGTTCTGGAGAAGATTTGTAAAGAAATTCCCTCATACTGCACTGAGGTAAAATTCAGGCTTCATAGCGAGCCCAAATAATAACCCAGGTACTCGATTTGAACAAACTTGAATCTGACCACAACCCACCCCACCCCCAAGAGATGTTATATACCAAACATCAAAAGATTCTGACTAGTGGATCTGAAGAAGAAGACTTTTGAAGATTATTTCCCATATTGCACTAAGTTAAAATTCGGGAAGCCCAAATATTGACGGAGGGACTTGATTCGAACAAGATTCTGGCTAGTAGTTCTGAAGAAGAAGATTTTTAAAGCTTATTACTGAAATTGCCCTAAGTTAAGATTCGGGCTGCCATATTGAGCCCAAATATGAACCGAGGGGCTTAATTTGAACATACTTGTATCTGATTTTGTTCAAATCAGACCATCGGTTTAGAAAATTGAAATTTTGGGCAGGGCCAAAAATCTTGCCCCTCCCATTTCAAAGGCAAATTTTGCTCCATGGACTTCCTTTGAACAAAAGTGATTCTACACCTCAAAAGGGGGAGAGCGGTGGCTCAGTTGGTAGAGGTGCAGGCTGCAAGCCGAGAGGTCCTCGGTTCGAATCCCACCTGCGGCAGCCACGTTGTGTACTTGGGCAAGACACTTCATCTCCATTGCCTGCGTGGGGGCACGATGATGCCATGTACTAAGGCATACTGCACGTCGATGGTACGCATGTCTTCAACCAATCTAACCCTGCCTGTGCTGCAGTGCGGAGTTACGATGTTGGGGAGCTGGCAGCTGCTCGTCGTTGCTCAGTGGTTCTCTCCGGGTACTCTGGCTTCCTCCATCTGTAAAACTGTCATGGTCATGATTAGCCATTGTGCATAAATATGTGACCTTAAACATCAATAAATAAATAAATAAATAAATACACCTCAAAAGGAAGCTCCGTTCCAAATATCAAGTAATTGTACCCACTGGTTCATCAGCAGAAGATATTTTTTAGAAATTTGGAGCATTTTCCCCAATCCCCTCCCTATGGAGCATGGCAACTTTATTTGAATAAACTTAACTGACATATAAGGACCAAGCATATCAAATTTGGTTCAATTCAGCCCAGGAGTTTAGGAGAAGTCGATAATGTAAAGTTCATGCCGGATGGATTCCGGATGACGGACGGATAACAGACAAAATGTGATCACTTAAGCCCCACCTGACTTTCAGTCAGGTGAGCTAAAAATGAAAAGAAATCATCACCAATTTGAACAAAATAAAACTTGGACAAACAACTGATAGTGAAGAAATTTTATTGTGGTTCAACAACATATTTAAAGCAGTACTTTATCAACTTGTAAATATTTGGTACATATCTGTCTGAGGCCCTGTGCAAGTTCTATATAACTGTATTTTGTGATGGTCTTGCATTTTAGTTTTAATACAAAACAAAACACCTTTCAGTCTGTCTAGCTCTGCCTAGGTACATAGTTTACATTGGCAGCCTCACCTTTGATTTATTTATTTATTAATTGGTGATTAAGATCACATATTTCTGCACAATGGCTTATCATAACTGGAACGTGGATATAAAGTCAAGTGCAGCAAAACATTTACACCCATATTGCACATTTTAGAGAACTTCAACCACACGCACTGATGACCTGGTCCTATTTTATCAGTAAAATATAGCCTGTTTACCACAATAAAGAAGCACTGCTTCACTTTCCGGGGTTCCCCCGGGACTCACCTTCAATTATATTGTACTGTGTCCTTTACTTTGAAGAAACAGACATTATTGTGATACATCAGGCGTGCACAAATTGAAATTCAAGACAATCCTTGTGTGGGTTACCTGAACTTTGTAAGGTAACCTTTCTAGTGAAGGTCACCCATTTTCAAACTAACTGGGCTCTGTCAAACAAGATATAATAGAAACAAGATCTGTCACATAGACTGAATTATGCAGTATAACAATATCAAGTTTCACTGCCTGTGACCTTGATCTTGATATGACCTTGGATGAAAGTTTTTGCACACTTATGAGCAATAATTGTACCAAGTATGAATAAGATGTCAATCATACCAAGTTCTATGGACTAGAAAAAAGTGACAGGGAAATGTCAAAGTTTTTCTGTCACCTTAACGACGCCAGCAGTTTCTCACTTACCATCGCAGTATTCTAATTCGTCGGAACAAATTCAGGGTAGTATTGATTGATGAAATCCATAGCAACCCTGTGCTGTTCCGAAAGGGAAGGGTAATACTCTTCCTTATCCCTTTCACCATCCGAGAGAATCATTTGCAAATCTCTTTCCATTGCATCTGTGTGAACAGATGACTGGACTGACCCAGCACAGTCCGACAGCTCATGTTCTGAGTCTGAGGGAGGCTACATCTACACTTGCTGGGATGCTGCGATCAGCTGCACAATCTGTGACAGCAAGTCCATCACTGAGGCCTGAGGAGCAGAGGTTTTCTGTTTCCTAGCCACTTGCTGCTTCTGGGACGGTGTGTCGGAGATGGATCTCTTCTCCGAACGTCCCAATGATCGAGGCCTCATCTCTCTAGCTACCGGATGATCCGACTTCACGGGCGAAGAGTAGTTCCTTCTTCGTGTAGCAGGCTGGACGTCCGAAGTTGGGTAGCTAGGATGCGGTCGTGTGTACTTTAAAAATGTAGGGGAGGAAGCAGAAACTGAAGTCGACACCGGCTACAGACTAGACGGAGCATCCCGAGTGGTGGGTGGACTTATGCTCTGTCTCAGCAAATTTCCAACCAGAAAACTTCATTTCGGTTTGTGAAACGTAGCGGAGGAAACCGTGACTGAAGCTGACCCTGGCTGCAGACTAAACAGAGCGCCCCAAGTGGAGGGCATACATATGCTCTGGCTCGTGCAAGTTTCTCATAACAACATTTGGTCTCAAAGAGAAGGGCCTCTCCCACTCGCGGTCTATAGACCATGCCGAGTACAAGAAACTTGTTGACTTCCTCCCTATTTCCATTGTCACTGGGTGAGCTATTCATATTAAAGTGCTTGCTCTACCCAATCCACTTTTTAGACCGCAACGGACTTACCCGGCATCACGGCACCAACGGACGGAGTACCTCTTCAATGGTCGAGCTAGCTGCTTTGAAGAGATTAAAACCCTTAACAAAAGGTCCTAACTCTTGCAATCATGAGCACTGCAGCTAGCTCTATATGCTCAATGGAAAGTGACGACGGTAGCACACTTGGATGGGTGTCAGAATATCATCACCATGTTAATGTTCCCTTGAAATAGAAACTGACAAAATGAATTATAACGCAGTGAGAGGCCTGCCCTCAGAACCTCACCGCCAACAATGTACCGCGACACCCGTCTCCAGCATTAGTCCTTCCAGTGAACACAAGAATGACAAGATTCCACAGGAGTACATCGACTAAAGTCAATATCAGACTGCCAAACTCCACAACAAAATATATATAATTAGGATACATGAATAATAGCAATCAAAATTAAATTCAAAGGCATCCCAAAAGAGCCTAAGTGAGGACAAAATTCAAATTTTTTGAGCTACACTACCGGAATAATATTCCATGTATCCTACAGTAATTCTACAGTAATAGAATATAAAAACAAGAGGCCCCAGGGGGCCTGCGGGCGCTCACCTGACATGGCAGTCTAAATATCAAACCAGGGACTTGAATAAGCTGCATACGCCCCTTGTAAGAAAAGCATATACCAACTAGATGAAGCAATTGTGCCCACACAATACACAGGATTTTCCTTCTATTTTCAGTTCCTGCACTTTTACGTCACAAAATTGAGATAAACACATAAAAAACAGAATTTTTTCCCCAAACAAAATATTTTCAGCCTAAATTTTTTTTTCTTCTTAAAACGCATAAAAAACTAATTTCCGGATTTTGGTCCCAAATTTTCTAAGTCCCACCTGGACTCCAAATTTTCAGTGTAAAGAAAAAAAAAATTTTTTTTTTCTTAAAATTGACCGAAACGCATAAAAAACAAAAAAAAAAATTCAGGATTTTGGTTCAAAATTTTCTAAGTCCCACCCGAACCCCAAATTTTCAGTGTAAAATTTTTTTTTTTCTCTCTTAAAATTGACCGAAACGCATAAAACCAAAAAAAAAATTTCAGGATATTGGTCCAACACCCAGACCCCAAATTTTCAGTGCAAAATAATTTTTTTTTTTTTCTCTTAAAATTTACCGAAACGCATAAAAAAACAAAAAAAAAAATTTCCAGATTTTGGTCCAAAATTTTCTAAGTCCCTCCGGACCCTAAATTTTCCGTGTAAAAATTTTTCTTTTTTCTCTCTTAAAATTGACCGAAATGCATAAAAACAAAAAAACAAAATTTTCAGGATTTTGGTCCAAAATTTTCTAGGACCCACCTGGACCCCAAATTTTCAGTGTAAAAAAATTTTTTTTTTTTTCTCTTAAAATTGACCGAAATGCATAAAAAACAAAAAAAACAATTCAGGATTTTGGTCCAAAATTTTCTGAGTCCCATCCGGACCCAAAATTTTCAGTTTAAAATTTTTTTTTTCTCTTAAAATTGTCTGAAACGCATAAAACCAAAAAAAAAATTTCAGGATATTGGTCCCACCCGGACCCCAAATTTTCAGTGCAAAATTTTTTATTTTTTTTTCTCTTAAAATTTACCGAAACGCATAAAAAAAAACAAAAAAAAAATTTCCAGATTTTGGTCCAAAATTTTCTAAGTCCATCCGAACCCCAAATTTTCAGTGTAAAAATTTTTTTTTTTTTTCTCCCTCTTAAAATTGACCAAAACACATAAAAACAAAAAAAAAATTTTCAGAATTTTGGTCCAAAATTTTCTAGGACCCACCCAGACCCCACATTTTCAGTGTAAAATTTTTTTTTTTTTTCTCTTAAAACTGACCGAAACGCATAAAAAACAAAAAAAAAATTTCAGGATATTGGTCCAAAATTTTCTGAGTCCCACCCGGACCCCAAATTTTCAGTGCAAAATTCTATTTTTTTTTTTCTCTTAAAATCTACCAAAACGCATAAAAAAAAACAAAAAAAAAATTTCCAGATTTTGGTCCAAAATTTTCTAAGTCCCTCCGAACCCCAAATTTTCAGTGTAAAATTTTTTTATTTTTTTCTCTCTTAAAATTGACCAAAACGCATAAAAACAAAAAAAAAAAATTTCAGAATTTTGGTCCAAAATTTTCTAGGACCCACCCAGACCCCAAATTTTCAGTGTAAAAAAATTTTTTTTTTCCCCTTAAAATTGACCGAAACGCATAAAAAACAAAAAAAACAATTCAGGATTTTTGTCCAAAATTTTCTGAGTCCCACCCGGACCCCAAATTTTCAGTGTAAAAAAAAAAAAATTTGTTTTCTCTTAAAACTGACCAGAACGCATAAAAAAACAAAGAAAAAAATTTCCAGATTTTGGTCCAAAATTTTCTCTAAGTCCCTCCGGACCCCAAATTTTCGTGTAAAAAATTTTTTTTTTTCTCTCTTAAAATTGACCAAAATGCATAAAAACCAAAAAAAATTTTTTCAGAATTTTTATCCAAAATTTTCTAGGACCCACCCAGACCCCAAATTTTGAGTGTAAAAAATTTTTTTTTTTCTCTTAAAATTGACCGAAATGCATAAAAAACAAAAAAAACAATTCAGGATTTTGGTCCAAAATTTTCTGAGTCCCACCTGGACCCCAAATTTTCAGTGTAAAAAAAAAATTTTTTTTTTCTCTTAAAATTGACCAAAACGCATAAAAAAACAAAAAAAAAAATTTTCGGATTTTGGTCCAAAATTTTCTAAGTCCCTCCTCTGGACCCCAAATTTTCAGTGTAAAAAAATTTTTTGTTTTTTTCTCTTAAAATTGACCGAAACACATAAAAAACACCAAAAAATTTTTCGGATTTTGATCCCACCTGGACCCCAAATTTTCAGTGTAAAAAAAAAAAATTTGTTCCTCTTAAAATTGACCAAAACACATAAAAAAAACCCAAAAAATTTTTCGGATTTTGATCCAAAATTTTCTAAGTCCCACCCGGACCCCAAATTTTCAGTGTAAAAAAAATAAATTTTTTTGTCTTAAAGTTGACCGAAACGCATAAAAAAAAATAAAAAAAAAAAAATTTCCAGATTTTGGTCCAAAATTTCTAAGTCTGCAACGGGACCCCAAATTTTCAGCCTAAATATCAACCCAGGGACTTGGCTTGAACAAACTTGAATCTCACCCCTCTAAGGATGCTGCATACCAAATATCAAAAGATTCTTATTGGTAGATCTGAAGAAGAAGATTTTTAAAAAATACTCCTCATACTGCACTAATTTAAACATTTGGGCGCCCATAGAGAGCCCAAATATTGACCCAGGCAATTGATTTCAATAAACATGTGAAACAATCTTCCAAAGATGTTATATGTGAAATTTGAAAGCTTTTGGAGCAGTGGTTTGGGAGAAAAGTAGTCTTATATGTTTTTCCCATTACCCACAGTGTTAAAAAATGCTGACTCAGCACTTTTTCAAAGTCCCCAAAAAGTACCCCATGATAAAACCGTTGGCAATTTTTTTTTACCATTCCATTCTGTTGGTCCTAAAGAAGCTTCACAACAAATAAGATATCTCAGTGCCGTGTAGTTTTGAAGAAATGGGTGTTTTAATTTTTTTTCTATTTTTAGCTCCTGCGGTCCCCATGGGGCGACGGGAAAAAATTTGTTGGCATAAATTAAGTACTTATGACCCAATAAGCCCTCATATCAAATTTGGTCAAAATTTGCCTCTCGGTTTGGAAAAATAGAAATTTTGGGAGGGGCAAATATTCTTTCCCCTCCCATTACGACGCCAAGTTTCACCCCACAAACTTCTCTTGAACAAATCTGAGTCTACACCTCAAAAAGAAGCTGCACACCAAATATCAAATCTCTGCTACTGCTGGTTCATGAGAAGAAGATTTTTTAAGATTTCAGCACACTTTTTGGGTGTAGCCCTACCCACGGGCGAGGCAACTTGATTTGAACAAAATCAAATTGCGATGTCATAACAAACTATTATCTCAAATATCAATTAAATTGGTTCAGCGGTTTGGGAGGAGAAGACGTAAACACCATGTTCACGGACGACGACGGACGACGGACGGTGAGTGATAAATATAGCTCTCCTGACTGAAAGTCAGGTGAGCTAAAAACTACCTATATATGAGGACGTTGTCAATGTAAACAACGTCAATGTAAACAAGACATCAGACACACAAAAAGGCCCAAAATCAGAAAACAATTTAATGCTACCAGATGCAAAGCTAGATCTTCATACGAAGAAGAAACTATACACTGGATACAAGATGCAAGACTAAACAACCTAACACCAATAGGGTGAGGATGTAACCATGGGGAAAGAACAGAATAATATTCTGTAATAAATTTTATAAAAAATTTCAATAAAAAATTATCCAAAAAGCTTAAGAGTTTAACAGGAAGGGTTCATGGAAGGATAGGAAGGAATACTTAACAAACAGTGGATTAATCATTAGCAAAAATGATGACGTCAGGCGTATGTCCCGAAATTGGGAATCATGAAATAATTTTATAATTATCATAAAGTTACATAAAGTACAGCCCTGAATATCAAAAACCACCTTTGAACCCATCCATCATCCAATATCTGCCTTGCATCCACCAATTATTTCATTTATTTGTGTCTGGCATCCTCAAAAAGTTAAAAAATTTATAGTAATTTATATATTTTTTATACTTACCAATGACCCAGACTTAGCTGGTGCTAACTCTAAAAAATCCAGAGCCAAACACAAATTTTGCCCCCCAATCCCCAAAATTTACATCTAAAACCAAAAGAAATCATGTCCTAAAGGACCTCCATACTTTGTCCTTACTGCGCACGCGCAGTGTCAAGGATGATCCGAAATTGGCGCCAATTATCATTCTTACTGGCAGTGCCTGGTCAGCGCTATGTACTCAGCGGGGAGGTAAGAGTTCCCAACTCCTGGGAGGGCCATCCCCATCTGGGTCATTGGTAAGTATAAAAAATATATAAATTACTATAAATTTTTTAACATTTTTATACTGTACCAATGACCCAGACGTAGCTGAATAGTAAAAAGGCTGGAGGGCCTAGGACATAGAGGAAAATCCAATAAGCTCAACTATATAATATAGAGGCAACCCCTCAAGGAGAAAAGGAGTATTAGGCTTTACATGTATCTTTCTTATTTTATGTTAAATTAGAAAGATACAATACCCTTCATAATTGAGCACAATAACATTCATGTTCTCTATTAACATCCAGTATAACCCTTTATACTAATTATTTTTAAAGTAAGCCAATAAATAAAGTTAGTCCAGAGAATTGAGACTCTTTATATTCTTTAAAAGTGTCCGAGGATTGTATATTAACGCCCGTTTGACACTTGACATATACAAATGCTTCACACCGAGCTACACTTTAAAAATATGACATGAATGAATTTTAACATTAATATTACACTTTAAAACCATCCCGGAAACGACTCAGAAATACTGACTTCGGAGGAGGCATTCCCTTGCTTTTCACTATAAAGCAGGTGACCTAAGGGAACAACCTCCCCCCCTCCCCTTCCCCTTGCCCTGGGTCAATTAGCCTAGAGCCAAGAGGGCAGCCGGACGGAGTCACTGCCGGAACAGAAAGCCTGCATAACTATAGTTGCAACTGTTTAGTGGACGACATTCTGAGCAACAGATAACGGACCTAAACAATGCAGGTCTCCAGAAATGGACTCAATATTTCTGAGATAAAAATTCGTGAATGTGGATGGCTGAGACCAATAAGCAGCCTTCATTAAATCTGTAATAGCAATACTATTAGCGTAAGCCCAAGAAGTAGCAAGAGCTCTTACTTTATGAGCCGAAATCTTAAGCACAGACTGCTGAGAAGAAGATAAATTTTCATAAGCAGTACGGATAGTTAATTGAATCCATCTAGCAATAGAATGGACCGAAATGTCCTTTCTATTAGGCATCAGAGACAGAAAGAAACGTTTTCGCCCCTTTCTGATAAACTGAGATCTCTGTTTATAGATACGTAATGCTCTAACAGGACAGAGTAAAGGCCTACGCCCGTCTGAAGACGGAAGAGCCTTAATAACAATAGGTTCCGGATATTTATTAGGAGCCTGATTCTTAGCTAAAAATCCCACATTAGTAGTGAAGGTGATAGTGTTCCCGACACTACGATAGTGAGAATCATCCACCGACAGTGCATGAAGCTCACTGACTCTTCTAGCAGAAGAGAAAGCTAAGAGAAAAGCTGTCTTATAAGACAAGAATTTGAAATCTACTGTCCCAAGAGGTTCAAATGGCTTTTCCTTCAGTTTAAGAAGAACCCAAGCTAAATTCCACTTAGGAATTAACCTAAGAGTTCTGGGTCTATTTATCGAGAAGTTTCTTACCAACTTAGATAAAGAGACATTAGATCCAATTTGTAAACTATCATGATGTGCATAGGTATCAGATAACATAGACCTATAACCCTTAATAGTAACAGGCTGCAGTTTGATTTCGTCAAACAAGTATACTAGAAAGTTTGCAATGTCTGGTATAGAGGGATCAAAAATATCAACAGAATGATCCCTACACCAACGACGAAAAACCTTCCACTTAGCCGCATAGTTTAGCAAAGAGGAGGTCCTCCTACAGTTAGAAATCGCGTCCACTGCTCGTCCTGTAAAGTGCTTGCCATGCAAGAAGGACCGCACAACGGAAAAACGTGAAGGTTGAGACCTTGCGGGTTGTGATGGAGTTGACGCGATTTCCCCTGCGAAAGAAGATCCTCCCGTGGAAGAAGCTTTTGCAGTAGGTCCCACAACAGACACATGAGCATTGTGAATAATGTCCATCCAATGACGTAACGCAAGCCAAATTGACATCATTTCCTTGATGTTTATGTGCTTGCCCAGGAATTGCGAATCCCAAAGACCCTGGCATCTCGAATCCGTTGGGATCAATGATGCACCCCAACCTGTTTGACTGGCATCCGTCATAATGGTAAAACTCGGATCCGGCAACTGCAGCGGAACTCCCTGAGTTAACCACTGAATGTTTGCCCAAGTCTGAATCTCTCGTTTCACTTGATCTGACAAGAGAACGTCTATGTCGAGCGAATGAATTTTCACAGTCCAATTCTGAGTGAAGAAAATTTGGAGAGGACGCGTGCGTAACCGCCCCATCGGAATGAGATCCGCAATGGCTCCGCACAGACCTATCAGTCTCATAAACTCCCTCGCTGTGACTTTGTCTGCGTGCAGACAATAGCGAGCGTAACAACTGACTAATTTCGCTCTGGTTAACGGCAGATGAACAAGATTGTTGTGCGTCTCGAAGCTCATTCCCAGATGTGTGAATGACTTGGACGGCACCAGATCCGACTTCTCCTCGTTTATTATAAAACCGAGACGTCGGAGCAATAGAAGTAGATTCTGCACATCGTTCTGAAGCGTTAACTCGTTGCCGTACCTCTGAAGAATGTCGTCCAGGTAGGCCGACGTTACCGCAGACGAATGAGCTCGGAAATACATCATTACCGAGTTCATTACCCGAGTGAAAGCCCAGGGTGCTAGATTCAATCCGAAGCACATCGCCCAGAATTGATACACCACCCCTAGGACTGCGAAGCGTAGATACTTTCTGAATGTCGGATGTACCATGACGTGAAAGTACGCATCTTTGAGATCTATGCTTGTTGCATAATCGTTCACCCGAATACTCGCTCTGACCGATCGAATCGTCTCCATATAAAACTTCGGAGCGACGATCAGCTTGTTTATCCAGCTCAAATCTATGACTGGACGGAACGAGCCGTCTGGTTTCGGAACCAGAAACAGATGGCTGTAGAATCCCGGTGTCTCCTGGTTTTCTACAACCTCTACCGCGTTCTTCATTAAAAGAGACTGCACCTCTGATAACAGAGCGTCTCTTTTCTGTGGATTTGACGGAAGTTGAGTCCATTTTGGACTTCGAGTTAATGGAGGCTTTCGTTTGAAGGATATCTTTAGACCTTCTGAAATCACCCCTCTCACCCAAGGGTCGTCCATAATCGACGCCCACTCTTGTGAAAAACTCGACAACCTTCCGCCAACCGGTACGCGATAGAGGTTGAAGCCATCACCTCCTGGACCTGCGAGGCCTGCGGTAGGAGAAACGTCCTCCACGACCCGCACCTTGTCCCGTCGACCTCGGGGCCTCGGGGCGTCTGACCGGTTGCCCCGGCCCGAAGGACGTCCCAAACATGAGTCGCTGCCTTGATGGTCTCTTGAATAAGACCAAGAGGACGCACCAGAACCTCTATAGGAACCTCTCTTGGGCGCATTAGACCCAGAAGTGCTTGTCTTACTCTTATCTGCCGTGTCCGACTTCTTAGAAGCAGATTTGAACAGCAGAGAATCCGAAGCTTTCTTTGTAATTTTATCGTAAATTGCAGAAAGCTTGCCGTCGAAGAGAAGTTCTCCGGAGACCGAAGCGACTCTGAGAGAGTTCTTCACCTTACTATCCACGAGTGTGGATGTAGCTAGGGCTGCGTCACGTCTAACCAACTCCCGGGTTGTCACTGAAAGGGCGGAGTTACACGTGGAATAAGCTACTGCCCTTGAAAGAAGTCTTAAAAAGGATTGTATATCCTGGAATTCTTTCCCTTGAAGATGCAGTGATAACGCCTTAGTAAGGTGGTCTACGTAAGATAAGGCATCTAAACTGGCTCTGTTAGACGAAATAGTTGTTTCCAACACCGCGGTTGGAATAGACGCCGACGACGGTAATGATAATTCTAAGTCTTCCGCCTCGTCGCCCATACGCAGACAAACTCTCGGGATACCCTGTCCTGCCGTATCGAATTTATTCCTTGCATTAATGAAAGGCAGGTTGAGAGTATTGGCGGACAAGAAACCTGCTTTTCCTGTTTTGGAAGCAAGTTTGAATATAGCGTCGTTCAATAATTCAAATGTTCTTGCAACATTATTGGACTGAGACGGAAACTCGGGAGCGATGTCCCTGAACCGCTCAAAGAAATCAGAGTCCAATGACGCTATAATTCTCTTGTCCGGAACCGCAGCAGTCTGGCCCGACGGAACAACTTGAGGAAGAAAGTGCCGGATGAAGTCCACGGCAGCTTTATGTTGTTCCAAAAGGGATAGCTCCAAGTCATCCGTATCCCTTTCACCATCCGGTCGGACCTCATGATGCTCCCGGTCGTCCGCCCCCGATGCTTCGGCGGAGCGTACCGACCCAGCGCCGTCGGATAATTCCCGATCCGACACCGTTTCTGTCGGTTGCTAGGATGCTGCGATAAGTTGTGCTATTTGCACAAGCACGTCCGACATCGAGGCCTGCGGAGGCGCAGTCTTTCGCTGCTTCGCCGAGGGCAGCTCCGCATCTGATGACTCCCGAATACTCTTCCTATGCGAACGTCCGGAGTCCACCGGCCTCGTGTCCCTGGCTACCGGATGGCGTGACCTGGTCGCCGAAGAATCCCTGATCGGCGAAGCTGGTAAAATATCGGCGGTCACGTAGCCAAGGTGCGGTCGTGTGCGCTGATGAGAGGAAGAAGCCTGAGCAGTCTCCGCGGACTGCCTATACAACGGAGCGTCCCGAGCGACGGACGTGTGCTCCGCTTGCGACACATTTTGTACCACAACATCTGGTCCCAGATGTTGTTGTACGAGAGAGGGGCCTCTCTCGCTCGCGGCCCGGCTGGACCTGGACGAGCTAGGAACCGGACTCGAAGGCTTCCTCCGATCTCTCCTACTATCCGCCGTCACTGGGTGTGCACGTTGAATGTTTATAGTGCTCGCATCACCCAACATTTCCTCCTGGACCGCATCGGACGAACCCGGCTGCCAAACCATTCGGTGAATGGACGCTACACCGGGCGAGCTAGCGGACGACACTTGTTTTATCTCCATGAGCACTTTTGCCGCTAGCTCTGTATTCATTTGTGACGACGGAAGCGCACTTGCGGAAGATAACATGGAAACATCACCCTGTTCTTGTTCCTCTGAAATAGAAACTGATAGAGTAGAGTGACCCTGCGGAGAAAGAGCCGGCATAGCCCTTTCTCCACTAACAACATATCGTGACACACGTTTCCAATGTTTGTCATCCCAATATTGACATATAGAACAGGGATTAGTGCGAGAACACTGACTACAATTAATACAATGATCATGAAAGTCAGAGGAAGATTTCTTCCTATTACAATTTGAACAATATCCTTTCATTGTGAAAAGTGAACAACAAGTCCTAGTTACTCGCACAAACCCCTAACACAAAGATACATAATAACATGATCCATTAATAATGAAAAAACAATTGAAAATCAAAATAATTTTTGAAAAATATTTTTTCTACGAAGCCCAAGTTTCTGAAAAGTAACGTTGAGCCCCAATGGATCCGAAGGCTAAGTGTGGTCAAAAATTTTAAAATTATATTAAATAATTAATGCAACACTTACGGATAATAATAATGTATCTTATAGTGAGATAAACTACTCCAAAGGCAAACAGCCCCCCTCAAAAGAGACTGTTGCCAATGTAAACAAACAGTGTAAAAACACCAGAAAACATGACTCCAGGCACTGACAAAACTGGCCCGAAATCAGTCATCAAAATTACACTCTATCTGATGCAAGACAGAGACTCCCAGGGGAGAATCTGCAGAACATCAGATGGAAGATGCAGAACACAACGTTTATACACCCATGGGTGAAAACGTAACTATGGGGAAAATAACAGAATACATTCTGTAACCAAGCTAACTCTCCCAAGAGAATTTAGAAATGATCTTTCTCAAAAATATGCCAAAAGCATGGGAGAATAGCAAGGGGGGACTTAGAAGACCAGGGGAGAGGAAACACTGAATAAGCAGTGCAACTTTATAGCAAGAATGACAACAAGAGGCCCATGCCTCGAAAATAGGCAACTTAACATAATTTCATAAAAAATTTTAAGTACAGCCCTGATTATTTTTTGTCACTCCTTTTTCCTCTCCTCCTTCTATATCCTCCTTAGAATCACCATTTCTCCAATAATTACGTGTCTGGCATCCTTTAAACTGAGATTTACAAGCACAAAGATCAGTGAGATGTTGACTGATGAAGGGCCAAACAGAGAATGATAATTGGCGCCAATTTTGGATCGTCCTTGACACTGCGCATGCGCAGTAAGGGCAAAGTATGGAGGTCCTTTAGGACATGATTTCTTTTGGTTTTAGATGCAAATTTTGGGGATAGGGGGGCAAAATATGTGTTTGGCCCTGGATTTTTTAGAGTTAGCACCAGCTAAGTCTGGGTCATTGGTACAGTATAAAAATAGGAGATTTTAAAGCATAGATGTCATTTCATTGTTGAATACTTTTGGGCCAAACAAAGAATGATGTTGGCACTAATTTGGGTCACTTTATGGCGACAGCGCATGCGTGGAGAGTAAAAGTATGGAAGGCCTTATAGGACTTTTAATTTTCGGTTTTGCAAGCAAATTTTGGGGGTTCAAAATTTGTGTTTGGCCCTTGATAACTTTGAGTTAGTACCAGCTAAGTCTGGGCCATTGGGTTATAGTATAAAAATTATAAATTCATAGTAATTTACATATTTTCCATACTTTCCTATTGCCCAGACATATCTAGTGCTAACTCCAAAATATCGAGGGCCAAACACAAATTTTGCCCCCAATCCCCCAAATTGGCATGCAAAACTGAAAATTAGAAGTCCTATCTGGCCCTCCAAACATTTACTCTTCGTGCATGCGCAGATACCAGGAAGTTACCGGAATTGATGCCAACCTCATTATTTGTAAAAGAGAGTATTACATAATAACTCAGCGGGGAGGTATGAGTGTCCACTCATGGGAGGACCATCCCCATCTGGGATATAGATAAGTATGGAAAATATGTAAATTACTATGAATTTATAATATTTTTCCAACTGTACCCTATGGCCCAGGCATAGCTGAATCGTAAAAAGATGGAGGGCCCAGGACTTCAAAAATAATTCCAATCCTGCAATCCATTGATGAAAGGAACTACATGTATGTCTCTCTATACTGTAATAGAGGAGACATAGAGGAGACATTTTCTAAATAAGGAGCCCAATTTAAGTAATTCCTTATTGAAAGCATGAAGACAATGCGACATTGGATGTGACAAGTTCCTAATTTTTAAGGCTAGTCCAGACTAAGCCCCAAAAATTAGGATGGCGTATCTGAGAATGAGAGAAAATCTCCCACAAACATATGCCTTACAATAATACTTCAGCTGTATGCAGGATATAAATACAGATAAAACAGCTTCCTTCAAAGATACATACTTTTAAAGCCAGAGAAGAGGTAAAAATCCCCCCCTCCTTTCTTTTGAAGAAGTCTTCAAAAGAAAGAGGGGAGAGCTCTGGAATCAATAAGAGCGGTACCAAAAAACAATATAAATAATCGTCGAACAGGCACTCGGGTATTAATTCATGATTAATAAATGGTGCTTAATGCTACTTCAGAAGTTACGGCTATAGCGACGATCCTGGTAATTAATATTGCCCGCTATATAACATACACCGCAGACAACGTACACAGATACGTCAAACACCGGTGATATATAAAAAATATAACATGCACACATCCAATTGAGCCACACTGAACGATCCCTTAAGAGAAAACACACTTCCTAGGTAATCCAGAGATGGCCTCTGTACAATAAATTCCAGTAACAACACTCTCCAAAGTGTACTATCCGATATCTATGATCGGAAAAACACATGCTACTTCAGTTATAGAATACGACCCAAATGCATTATATGTATGTATTAAATTATATGAAGCTTGCGGGAAGAAAACTACGTCTTGCCCGGTAATTGCCTCTAAACACATAGGCAGTGTGTGTGAGTGGGGGGAGGGAGGGAGGGGGGGAATTGAAAGTCATATCGAAATCTCCTCACCCGCATTATTTAATCGTTCTTGTGTCAGCTAAGAAAAAATATAGGAACCGCAATGGTTCCCTCATGTCTAACCGACTCCATTATGCCACTATGGGCAGAGAAGGATGTGAAGAACAAAATTTCCCCTGAAGGAAGACCCTCTCATGGAGGAAGCTTCTGGGGAGTGTCCCATAACAGACACTTGAGAATATTGATCCAAGGTTTCTGTGACAACATAGGTGCTACTAGTAGGATTCACAACGGGACTGTTTAATCTTAAACGTAATCTATTGAATCAAATGAATTGGAGGATACGCATATCCTATTATTCATCCCCATGAACTCTGCAGAGCGTCTACTGCATATGCTCAATGATCTGGGCATGCGACACAAATGACGGTAACTAACTGTTCCGGTGTGTTGCAAACTGAACTATCATGGGGTGATCCCACTGGTAGCAAAACTGTCCAAATAATCGCATGTTGAGCATCCAATACAAATGAAACTGGCGACCTTTCCGAGGAGCGAGTCTGCTAATACGTTCAGACGACCCGGTATATGACGGATAGAGAGATGAACATGAAAATTTGTCTCTGTTAGTTATCATAACGAAAATGAATGGGTGCCGCCCTGATTCCTGATGTACGCTACCACTATCGAGTTGTCCAACAATATCTGAACAAGCGTGTCCGCATTGATGTAGCGCTAACAATATTGAGATCATTCTTTGATGTTTATGTGTTTCTCCAGGAACCGGGGGTCCCAAGACCCCTGCATTTCGAGTCTGTCACAATCAGGGTCGTGCCCCAAACTATTGACTCATACCCGTTATTATCGTGAAAGCTAGATCTGGCAGTAGCAGCGGAACTCGAGTTAACCGCTGAATATCTGCCCCAATATGGACCTTATGTTTACTAGATCCGTTAAAACAATACTGGTCCTGAGCAAATGCGTTTTCACACTCCAGTTCTGGGTAAAGAATAACTGGAGGAGACGTGTGTGTAAGCGACCCATCTGAATAAGATGCTTAGCTGCTCAGCACAACCCCATCAGTCGCATAAAATTTCTCACTGTTAATGCATCTGATAGTAGACAAAAGTGAGCATAACAACTGACTAATTTCGTTCTGGATAATGGCAGACGAACCAGATTGATGTGAGACATGACCGAGTTCATTATTCGAGTGACAGCCCGGGGTGCTATCTTCAGACCGAAGCATATCACTCAGAACTGAAATACTATCCCTTGGACGACGAACCGTAGGTACTTTCTGAATGCCGGATCTACCTGGACAGGAAAAAACGGATCCTTAGATCTATGCCTGTAGCATAGTCGAACACTCGAACGCTCGCTTTTACCGACTAAATAACCATAAATAAAACTTTTAGAGCTTTGATAAACTTGTTATCCAGCTCCAGTCTATTATCGGTCGTAACAAGCTCTATGGCTTTGGTACGAGTAACAGGTGACTATAGAATCCTAGAGAATCTTCATTCTCGATGACCTCTATTACTTTCATTGTCAGGAGAACCTTTACCTCCGATTGGAGAGACTCTTATGCAAGGATTTGACAGAAGCATTGTCCATCAGACATTAAGTTAGTTGTGGTTATCTTGGAAAGATAGCCGTAGGCTGTCCGAGACCACACTTCTCGCCTACTGGTCTTCCATAACAGTTATCCAGTTTGATGTGAATCTTGATAACCATCCATCAACTGCTAAGCAATAGAGGTCTTAACCCTCACCTGCAGTACCTTCGAGTCCTATGGAAGGAGAAACTACGTCTCCTTCGCAAAGAGCCTCGAGCCAATGGCTTAGGGGCATCTGAACGGTAGTCTCGATCAGACCTAAGCCCCTATCCTAGTCTCTGTATGATGATCCCTAGAGTAATTATAGGAGGGTTAATTTTCCCCTTGCAAGGAATCCTTTTTCAACGACTTTCTGTCTAGGACGTCCTCCCTTACTCCTTTCTGCTATTGCGGGTCGATTAGATGCCGACTTAAGGAGCAGATTATTGATGCTTTCTTTGTAGCTTGGTCATAAACCAATGAAAGCTTATCATCAAAAACTCAGTGTCCGGAAACCGGAGCGACCTGAAGAGAATTTTTCACCATGTCATCTATTAAGGATGACGATACAAGGGCTCTGTCACGTCTGATTAACTCCAAATTAGCAACTGTTAAGACAGAGTTATACGTGATAAATATAATAGCCCTGGAAAGGACTCTAATTGAGGTACGAACGTCCTCAAATTACTTTCCGTTGAGACCTTGTGTCACAGTTCTTAAAGGTGATCTGCATAAGACAGTGAGTCTAAATTCGCTCTGAATGAAGAAATGCTGTCTCAATTGTGACCGAGCGAATAGTGAATGATGAAGGTAAGGCCATACCTAGGTCCTTAGCCTGCTCATTCAAACGCAGAGGAACTCTCAATACATCTTCCCCATTTTCCGTTAATCGGTATAATTACGGAAGATGATGACAAGAAACCGCCTTACTTCTTTCCTCTGGAAAGTTGAATACGGCATCGTCTAAAAGGCCACAGGCCTGCAACACCTGTCTATACTTAACCAGAAAAAACATTTCCTCCTCTTTTTCCAGATGAAGTCAGCATCCAACAACACTAGCGGTTACTTGCAAGTAGTCGCAGCATTCTGATTCACTGGAACAAATTCAGGGTAGTGTTGATGGATTAAATCCATCGCAACTATGTGTTGTTCCAAAAGGCAAGGGTAATCCCCTTCCATATCCCTTTCATCATTCGTCTGAATCAGTTGAAAATCATGATCAGCGGCATCTGAACACGCAGATGACTGGACCGACCCAGCACCATCCGACAGCTCAGGTTCTGAGACTGCCGTCGGCTGCTTCTCCACTTGCTGGGATGTTGTGATGAGCTGCGCAATCTGCGACAGCAAATCCGTAACGGAGGCCTGATGAGCGGCGGTCTTTTATTCTGGCTGCCGGCTGCTCCCGGGACAGTATGTCCGAGACGGCTCTTTTCTCCGGACGTCCCTATATATGAGGCCTCATCTTTTAGCTGCTGAAGAGTGCTACTTTCGAGCGGCCGCAGCATTCTGATTCTCAGGAACGAACTCAGGGAAGTATCGATGCATTAGATCCATCGCCACCCTGTGTTGTTCTGCAAGGGAAGGGTAATTCTCCTCCAAATCCCTTTCACATTCCGACTGAATCAGATTATACTCACGGTCATCGGCATCTGAATGTGCAGATGACTGGACCGACCCAGCACCATCTGGCGGCTCAAGTTCTGAGACTGCCGTTGGCTGCTTCTGCACTTGCTGGGATGCTGCGATGAGCTGCGCAATCTGAGACAGCAAATCCATTACGGAGGCCTAAGGAGCAGCGGTCTTCTGTTGCTTGGCTGCCGGCTGCTCCTAGGACAGTGTGTCAGAGATGGCTCTTTTCTGCGGATGTCCCGATGAATGAGGCCTCGTCTCCTTGGCTACTGTATGGTGTGACTTCTCTGATGAAGAATGGACCTTCTCGGTGATGTAGGCTGGATATCAGAAGTCATAAAGCCAAGGTGTGCTTGGTAGACGCTGAAGAAGAAGCCGTAACTATAGCCAATTCCGGCTGTGAACTGAACGAAGTGTCCCGGATGGGAGGCGTGGACATATGCTCTGACTGACGCAAATTCCGAACCACAACATCTGGCCACAGATGTTATGAAAGAGAGAGGGGGGCTCTCTCGCTCACGGTCCTTCAGACCTCGCCGAGCTTCCTGTTGAACTTGCCGGCTTCTTCCTCTCCATCGTCGCAGGGTGAGCCTGTTATTATTTTATAGTGCTCGCTCTACCCTTTCTACTCTCCTCGACTGCAACGGACACACCCGACATCACGGTACCCTCAGACTTTGTAACCGCTTCACCGGTCGAGCTAGCTGGCGACAGGGAGCTGAAACCATGCTGTGGTTTATTGCCCTGTCTAATATTCATGAGCACTTTAGCCTCTAGCTCTGATTGCGACGACGGAAGCGCACTCACTGATGGCGTCACGTAAACATCACCATGTTCTTGTTCCTCTGTAAATAGAAACTAAACAAGAGGCCCCAAGGGGCCTGAGGGCGCTCACCTGACATGGTAGCCTAAATATCAACCCAGAGAATTGATTTCAACAAGTTGCATCTGCTCCTCCTAAGAAAAGCTTATACCAAATATCCAAAGATTCTGACCAGTGGATCTAAAAAAAAAGAAGATTTTTAAAGAATATTCCTCATATTGAACTAAGTTATAATTCAGGCTCCCACAGGGAGCCCATATATGAACCCAGGGACTTGGCTTTAACAAACTTGAAACGCATCCCCCTAAGGATGCTGCACACCAAATATCAAAACATTCTGACTGCTAGATCTGAAGAAAAAGATTTTTAAAGAAAATTCCTCATTTTGAACTAAGTTACAATTCGATCCCCCACAGTGAGTCCAAATATGGACCTAGGGACATGGCTTGAACAAATTTGAATCTCACCCCCTAAGGATGCTGCATACCAAATATCAAAACATTCCGACTGCTGGATCTGAAGAAGATTTTTAAAGAAAATTCCTCATTTTGAACTAAGTTATAATTTGGGCTACCACAGTGAGCCCAAATATGAACCCAGGGATTTGGCTTGAACAAACTTGAATCTCACCCCCTAAGCATGGTGCATACCCAATATCAGAAGATTCTGCCTGCTGGATCTTGAGAAGAAGATTTTTGAAGAAATTTGCCTGAAATGCACTAAGTTCAAATTGTGGCTCCTATACTGAGCCCAAATATAAACCCAGGGGGCCGATTTGAACAAACTTGAATCAGATCCACCCACAATGTTGCATACCAAATATCAAAGGATTCTGCCTGCTGGATCTGGAGAAGATTCTTTAAGAAATTTGCCTGAAATGCACTAAGTTTGAATTTGAGCTTCTATAGTGAGCCCAAATATGAATCTAGGGAGCCGATTTGAACAAATTTGCATCAGATCCCTCCCACAATGTTGCATACCAAATATCAAAAGATTCTGCCTGCTGGATCTAGAGAAGAAGATTTTTTAAGAAATTTGCCTGAAATGCACTAAGTTCAAATTTGGGCTCCTATACTGAGCCCAAATATAAACCCAGGGGGCCGATTTGAACAAACTTGAATCAGATCCACCCCACAATGTTGCTTACCAAATATGAAAAGATTCTGCCTGCTGGATCTGGAGAAGAAGACTTTTTAAGAAATTTGCCTGAAATGCAGTAAGTTCGAATTCGAGCTTCTATATTGAGCCCAAATATGAATCTAGGAAGCTGATTTGAACAAACTTGAATCAGATCCACCCCACAATGTTGCATACCAAATATCAAAAGATTCTGCCTGCTGGATCTGGAGAAGAAGATTTTTTAATAAATTTGCCTGAAATGCAGTAAGTTCGAATTCGGGCTTCTATAGTAAGCCCAAATATGAATCCAGGGAGCCGATTGGAACAAACTTGAATCAGATCCCCCCTACAATGTTGCATACCAAATATCAAAAGATTCTGCCTGCTGGATCTGGAGAAGAAGAGTTTTTAATGTTTTTCCCATTGCCTACAGTGTTAAAACGTGCTGACTCAGCACTTTTTCAAAAGTCCTGAAAAAAGTACCTTGTGATCAAACCGATAGGGATTTTTTTTAACCATTCTATTCTACTGGATAAAAGTAAGCTTTATACAAAATAAGAATTCTCTGTGCCGTGTAGTTTTGGAGATATGGCAGTTTTAAGGTTTTTCCTATTTTTAGCTCCCGAGGTTCCCACGGGGCAATGAGAAAATTTTTTTTGGCATCAATCAACTACTTATGACCCATTATCATCTCATATCAAATTTGGTTCAAATCGACCTCACGATTCAGAAAATAGAAATTTTAGGCGTGGCCAAAATTTTTGCCCCTCCCATAACGAAGGCAAATAATGCCCGACAAACTTCTCTTGAACAAACTTGATTCTAAACCTCAAAAGGACTCTGTATACCACATATCAAGTCTCTGCTACTGGCCATTTTTTCCCCACACCTCTGCTCAATATGAGCCGAAACCTAATTTGGATAAAAATCAAAATGCCCCTATATAACCACCACTTACATGAAATTTAATTAAAATGTGGCCAGTGCTTTAGGAGAAAGAGGCTCAAACACCATCTTCACGCAGGACGACGGACGGACGACGGACAGACGACGGACGAAGAGTGATAAGAAAAGCTCACCCTGACTTTCAGTCAGGTGAGCTAAAAACTAGAGCGACTTTTTGGCAAGAGGACCGGCGGCAGCCTCTCACTGCGAGTGGACCGGCAGTGGCCCTCGCTAACAACGTACCGTCTCCAACGTTTGTCATCCCATGCGACACATGTTGAGCAAGAATTAGTGGGAGTACATCGACTACAAGCAAGGCAACCAACATGTAAATCAGAGGAAAGACTTCCTCGCCTTGCTTATTGAGCAATATGCTTTCATAATGAAGCAAACTAAGTCGATTGTACTCCCACCAACTCCACATTAAATAGTATAAAAAAGATACATAACAAAAAACACTCAAAATATAAATCGAAAAATAGTTGACAAGAGCCCATGTTCCCAAAGGGAACAAAGTGCCCAAATGTATCCCAATAGAGCCCAAGTGTGGACAAAAATTAATTTTTCTATCCAAAAATTAACTGCTACACTACCGGACTGTTAAATGTATCTTACAACAGACCTACAAGATAATAAATAGGAAACTACATATGGGCCATGAGCTGCAAAAAGGGACCTTAGGGGACAAAAATTTGAAATTGAGTTAGATTTACATCTCTTCTCTCCTGAAATCGAGGATTCTAACAGAGTTTACTTTATGTTCATCTGACATTTATAAATGGGTCAACGCGACGTGTAAAGTGGGATGTCCAAGAGCCCCATAACTTGAATCGACCGTTTGACGTTTCAACGTAATACTAAAATGATGCATATGAGCAATGTTATCTCTCGTGAAAATGTGAACGTTTAGCGAACAGTAACAAGTTATTTCTTTTTCGAAAAAATGCAATATTTAAGAGTGAAGGAAGATAACAAACTACCACCTGAACTTTAATTCACTGTGGATATGGTTTAATTCATGGTGTGAGAGGAGCAATCTGCAAAGAAAGTTTTGAAAAAGATTTGTTTTCCTGAGCTGTCAGGTTTTTCATTTTTGTTTATTTCTTGTTCATTTTTGATTTTTTTTTGTTTTGTTTTGTTTTGTTTGTTTTTTGTTGGGGGGGGGGGGGGGGTGGGGGGTCGGGGGTTGGGGGTGATGCTTTTTGCACGTTTTCGGCTGCTTTCCATGTATCGGCAAATTGAATAAAGAAAATCCATTAACACATGACCCTCCTAACCAATGTAACTAGTAGACTGAAAACAGACAATAATAACAGCAAAAAACAAAACAAAACAAAAAAAAGCAGAAGAAGAAGAAACGGGACCAACAGAAATTTTACAGTGCTATCTCCAATAATGGCAATATGGGCGAACATGAACAACGTCGCAAAGGCATCAGAGCACGGATGACAATTTTTTCTCTCGAAAACTACAGTACGTGGAGGGTGGATTGTAACTAAATCACCCGCGGAGTGGAGTTATCACCCAAAATATCACTTTCAAATTCTGTACATGTGGGCATAAAACACAAGCAATGTTTCAGCTAATGGACCTTCGGGTTTAACCCGGAGGTCCATTGGCTGGAACTTTGCTTGTGATTGTGATGGTTATGCTTTCCCAATAAATGAGTAATTATTGCTCGGGTGGAACCTCCACTCTGCGGGAGATTCAATGATAATACACTCTCCACGTACTGTAACACCGAATCTCCAACAAACGGTACTGCATACTCACTCCCACTGCTGCCCAGCCAGTGTGATATATTATTCCTATAACATATCCCGTCCCACTTAATGACGACTTCAGGAAAACAATTCTTAGAGATTTATTCATGGATGGATTCACATACAACACTACTGCATTAAAATTCACCCTGATAATTTTGTGGTAAAATTTTATTATTCTCTGTGCAGTACCAGTGACTCTTAAGTCTTCTATTTTACACAGCTCTGCATAGAGAATTATCTAAATGTACCACCCTAGCATACTATACACACATTCGTTCGTATATTTTTCCACCCCAATTAAAAGTCCTGGCTACGCCGGTGAGTATTTATCCCCCCACCCCTTCATGCACATGCGCATAGGCCTATTCTCGGACCACTATTAAAATTATTAAACACATACAGGCTGGGTTTTTGTTTGTTTTTTGCTATATATTAATGTGTTGCCCATTAATTTTAAATTGTTATTTTCTCCTATTTTTTGTCCCCTAAAAAGTTTTAGATTAATTGATATTCACAAGACAAAGACATGATTTCTGAGTGTCATTTATGCAAAGCACGTATCTCGGTTTGTAATTTAAACACCAAAATGCTCACAAAATCTCGTATTCAATTTCTAAGCACCTCTAAGTGCAAGGATTACGTACAAAAGTGTTTTTTCTCGTCAGTTTGTGTCCAATTCCGGAACGTGTTAAGATGTTCAGTTGCTCCAAAACACAACTTCGTGTGGAATTTCTAAACGCATTTAGTTGTGGTGAAGCGTAACTCTAAAATGGGTCTCGACCCCGATTTTAAACATAACATTGAAACACGTTTGGGTCTGAACATGTAGGCCCTATATAATTCGTGGAGCAGGCCAACAATTTCAATTTTAAAATGTCTTGAAATCAAATGTAGATTCAGCCAAGACCTATGTGAGTTTCCTTCGAAAGTTCCCCGAGTGTCATTAGTCTCAATCTTTGCCGGGAGGGGTTATCAAGCTCACTGTGTTTGGCTGCATGTTGGGGTATGTGTATCAACGTGGGACACCCATGATATAAAGTCTGTATGTCCACTGATGTAGATTGTTCTCCTTCACCTGTCTCCATTGGTAAAATAGGACTTGGTAAACCAACGCTGCTGGGTGCCATCCCTCAGTAAGTGGGAAAACATAGGCATAAATGATTGGCAAGACTTGACTTTATAGTTATGTTGAGTCATGATATAGCTTTGATGCTGGCACCAATAAATAAATAAATGAATCGCAAATTGTATTTAAATCAAAGTTAGGTTCAGCTAATGGTCCGGTATGAGGCTTCTGTACAAGAAACCTAAAAAGGTGACTGATATATACTGTCAGAGGTTTTACTCCTTTTGCCGGGAGAGGCTGTTATAGGCCACAAATAGGTCATCTATCCCTTTATTCGATGAGAAAAAACTGAAACAAATATTCCCAGAGCAGTCAGGTAACCTTAGGGCTGTATGTAAGAATGGGCAGACTGGGCAGACGCACAGTGCCTCACATTTGAAGGGTCCCCACATTTGGCAGGGAATTTTGTCATATTGTTCGAAATACCCATTTTCCTGTTGAAATTCTCCACATTCTGGGGCTCATAGTGCTTTCAGAAACTTCCTGAGAGCCTCCAGAAACCAAAATTTACCTGGGGTAACACCTCCCCACAAGACCCCAATTAAGCCGCCCATCGGCCAGACCACTTCGGGATCTGGATGTTATGAGCGTAAGAAAAAATTGAGCTCCTACTCGAGGCTGCCCAGGCTACCAATATTTTCTGAATCCGGCCCTTGGTAACCAGACGCCTCTGGACAGTATTTTTTATTTTTTTTTTTTTGGGGGGGGGGGGGGGGGGGGGGGGGGGAGGGAGAGGGTTCACTGACACTGACTCTAAAGGTAGAAACAATGTGTGGGAATGAGCAATTGCATATCTCATCTTGGTGACAACATTTCTTCTATTAATTTCCCAGTATCAACCAATAAATTACATGTAGTAGGAAAAAAATGGAGGCGTTATGATTTTTCAGTATGCATATTTGTCGGAGGTTCTAAACACGAATCTGGAAGTGGATCGAGGGGTCAGGATCAACCACTACACGCATACATGCACAGAGAGGCACCTGTAATATTTTGTTGCCCAGGTAAAACGTTGGCTGACAAATGCCATCATTTTCTTTGAAATGAAATGGCGCGAAAAGAAATCTTGAAGACAACATAATTTTAGGCACATCACAAAAACTGATTTATTTATTTGAGCTTCCATTAACAAGTTATCTTGAAGTACAATGTACTGCAAGATTGTCTTCCCAGTTCTAAATTTTGTTGCCATTCAGTACTTTTCGACACCACCATTAACACTTTTTGCAGAATCACAATTCACATGTACAGTCGAAACTCGAAGTTTACAGGGACCGACCAATAAACTTCGACTTATCCCGGTCTCCGAGTTATGCACTTCAGATGTATTTGAGGGGTTTGGAAGTCTTGAACACAAGAACACAGAAACTTGTAATCTGGACAAAGGAACCACCTCCACACCTCCCAGAAAAATATAGAACAGTGACGGTCTATATTTCCTGGGAGGGGAAAAGGGGGGATTGCTAGTCCCTGATTGCTAGAACTGAAAGCCAACTTCGAGTTATCTCATATATTTGAATCATCCGATTTCGAGTTATCTACTTCCGACTGGAGTTTTTAGTTTTTCAAGACAACTCCCATTCCCAACCACCTCTCGCTAGTTCCAGGAGAAAAGGGATCAGTGAACAAGACATGCAAAAAACCTAAACAAGCAAACAAAAACAATACTGTGCAAAATAAGTTATTTTACACGATAAAGTGGCAAGGTATTGTTTTAGTTTTTGTCTCTCGGTATTCCCGGGGGGGTTGGGGGTGGAGGGAGGGAGGGAGTGGAGGATCAGTTGTAAAAAATAAATAAATAAATAAAAACACGATTTGTTGGGAGAGGTGGGCGGATAAAAACTGCAAGGCACAGGGTCCCAGGGAGAGGGGGGTCTGCCGAGGCCGAAGCATTTTTTTCAAATCAACTTTTTTTTTACATTCAGTAAGAGAAGACTTTTGAGCATTGTCATGAATATCATTAGTGGTCACTTAAGAACATGACGGTTTCATTTGCCTTGAAAGATATTTTTTTAAAGATTATCGTACATCAAGATTGAAAAAAAAATTGCCCCCCCCCCCCCCCCCCCCCCCCCCCAAAAAAAAGACAATTTTTAATGCTCAAATTGTTTTTCTGGATAGTCCAAAGCAGAACATTGCTTTTCGGACCTAGTGTATTATTTTTACACCCCCCTCTCCCTCCCCCCCCCCCTCCCCCCCACCGCTGTGATATTGGCATCATGCTGCAGTGAAATTACATCATCTAATTATTTCAGGCCTAAATGCAGTCTACCTTACCACCCAACCAATCATTCGAACAAGATTATTCTTTCATGTTTCATCAGAAAAAAAGAACTCAATTGCCACCAAGGGACTTCAGTTCATGAGGAATAGTGGGAGGTCGGCTGTACACGAGGCCGAAAAAGCAACATTCAGCCCCTGGACTACCTAAAACCACAATTTGAGCCATTTGTGGTGTGTGTGTGTGTGCAAAAATCCAATTTTTGATGAGAAATATGAAAACAGAAGAAGTAACTTTCAAAGCAAATAAAACCTATATCTTTTACCTATCATGTTCTTAAGGTGACCACCAAAGATATAACAATGCTCAAAGGTCTTTTATCAGCGAAATAAATGTGGAAAAAGTGGATTTGAAAAAAATGGTTCGGCTTCGGAAGGGGGCTTAGTGTCTTGCAAATGTTTTTTCTGACCCGACCAAAGGTTATTCCAAGGGCTAAATTTTGGGCCTCTTGTATTTTTGTTCACAGCTGACGACCCCCCCCCCCCCCCCCATACTCCCCCCCCCCACCTCCTATGAGGACTGGAAAAAAATATTGAAGGTTTTTTTTTTAACTTTCAACTTCTTTGAAATGCAAATCCCTTCTTAAAACGAGTTTTAGAAAATGTTATACGTTATTGGTCCCAGCAAAAATTACCAGAACCGAGAAATGTTTCTCGAACAGCTTCGAAGGAAAGTTTTGAAAGATACTTGAATTTTGTCTTTTTTAAATATTTTGTTACATAAATATAGTTGAGTTCCATCACGATCACGATCACAAAATTAATAAGGCTCCAATTGAAAGAAAAACTGACACAATTGTGAGCTACCTAAGTTGACCAGTAGCAGGGGTGGCGCTAGAAATTCTGGCATTAGTGGGGGGGGGGGGGGGGGGGGGGGCAATTAAGAGACATGATATGCTCCCCATGGGGGAGGGGGGGTTGGGGGTAGAGGTGCATATCAATTATCTTTTTTTTATTGGAGGGTTTTTTATTTATTTATTTATTTATTTATTTATTTATTTATTTGTTTAAATTATTTTTTTTGGGGGGGTGGGGGTGGTGGTGAGGTTATTCAATTTTTCTCAAGCTCCCAGACCTCTCCTCCCAGATAAAAAACTAGACAAAAAATTACACAGTTTTTGAACGTTGAAAATGAGGTACGGCCTACGATCCAAATTTTGAGGGTAAGGTTCACAAACTGTGTTGGCTAACTGCATTCGAATTTCGAGCTTATAATTCTTTACTGAATAAGTTCATCGGCTGGGTGTGTATGGGAATAACAAAAAAAAGCAGAGTCAATGTTTGTGTGAGAGAGGATGTGTGAAGGGGTTTGTGATGAATGGGAGAAAGGGGATGGCTGGCAAAATCTATGTTTGGGGACCGGGTAAATGCCCTTCACCTCACCCCCACCCGTAGCATCAACACTGGTCACGACACAAGTTACTGCGCTTGACATGAGGTGTTGTGGCTTTTGAGGTTGTAAAGAATTAGGCTGTGGACATGCTGTATCCAGGCTGTAGAAAACAAATCACATTCAATTTCACAGTCCAACTATATGCTGTCAGAAAATAGAACACTGCATGGCTTTGTCAGTATGATCTATGTGTACTGTAATGACTAGTAGTGACGTAGAGTAGAGCTTGAATAGGCCTACAGAACAGGCAACTTCAGTCATTTACCGCCACAGCCGAACTTAAAAAAAACCCAGAAACAACAACAACAAAAAAAAACGCTCCAACGTTAAAAATCATTTTATTCCAGGCACATAAAATGTGTAATTTGTAACTGGTTTTCAGAAGGTATTACTGCATGAACATGAATTCATGTTAGAACAAGTGACAGAAACATAGATGATTTTGAAACCTGAGTTCTCGGCAACTTTCTTTTCGATGTCCCACAGTGATTTAAAAATAGAAACAGTCGTTGATGTAAACAATTCAGGAGTGTGAAACGTCATTTAAACAGGTCAAATCAAACAGAGTGAAGCGAAAAATCAGTCGTTTCACATCTACTGACAGCCATCGAACTCTCTTGAAAAACAATGAAATCGGCGTGTTTTTGTCAGTATATCTTTTGTGTGTGTTAATTTTCATCAGAAATGTTGTGTGCCTCGAAGTTTTATGACATTAATGTCATAGATTAATAGGAAACATGTAAACTCATATGGAAACAACCAAGCAATTGGATAGGCCTGAAGCTGGTTTGCTACACAGTAGACAACACGTCTTCTTGAAAGTCAAGAACGTGTGCTGCCCTGTCGCCTCGGCTATTTCGTTGGCAAAGAACTGTTCAATTCATCAGAATTCAAGAGGATGTTTTGAGAGTCTGATTCTATTTCTGCCAAAAAACATTTATTTAGTTATGGTAACCAGTTTTAATTTATTAAATACATTAAATCAGTGCGTTCCTCGTATGGAAAGAAAAAAATAAAAAGCCGCGTGTGTTTATAAAACTTATTTGATCACGCCCACAATTTTTACGTCGTTCGTTTTTGACGTCTTTCTCTGTTTTCATTGGATATCCTGTAAGGTCCCTTTTCGCAGCTCACGGCCTATATATATAAAGAGTGTTGTTAATGTAAACAACGTCAGAATGAAAACCGGAAACGAGACCCCAGGCAACAAGGCCCGAAGTCAGTAACAGATTTTTGAACTATCCGATGTAAGGCAAGATCTTCATCTGAAGAAAAAAGGATACATTGGATGTATGATGCATGACCAAAATGCCTAAACACCCAAAGGGTGAGGACTTAACCCTGGGGATATACAGAACAGAATAAACATTCTGTGTAACACGTTAAACTCCCAAGAAATTTTATAACAAAATTTCAATAAAACAAGCCAAAAAGCTTGGGAGTTTAACTGGGGGGGATCAAGGGAGGGTAGGGAAGGAATACTTAACCATCAGTGGAAAAATCATTATCAACAATGATGACATCAGGCCCATGTCCCGAAATTGGGGAACATGAACTAATTTTCATAAATATTATAAAATTACAGCCCTGAACGTTTCAACCACCGTTTCTTCCTTCCTTCATCCAGTTGTGTCCTTGGATCCACCAAATTAACCATTGGTTTTTGTGTCTGGATTCATTATAAATTGAGATTTAAAAAGCACAAAAGTCAGTTTGTTGTTATCTGACAAGGGCCAAACAAAGAATGAGGTTGGCGTCAATTCTGGTTACTTCTTGGCGCCTGAGCATGTGCGGAGAGTAAATGTATGGAGGGCCAGATAGGACTTCTAATTTTCGGTTTTGCATGCATATTTTGGGGATTGGGGGGCAAAATTTGTGTTTGGCCCTCGATATTTTGGAATTACCACCAGCTATGTCTGGGCCATAGGGTACAGTTGGAAAAATATATATACTTGCCCAAAAAAGAAAGTGTGCATTGTAGAAATTGATCAAACTCCAAAAAAATAATTTTGTAGGTGTAAAGAGTGTTAACCTGTTCATGAATAAGTTATATTAAACACAAAAACAGCTTTCCCCGTTAAAATTGCATTAAAGTTAAATGACGTGCTGCATGTTTGTGAAAAGGCATGTTTTGCACGTGGAGAGTCTGAAAATTCATGCAGCAGTGTGAATCCTTGGGTATTTAAACACTAAAGTAAGGCCTTCCTATCGTTCACATTCAAACTTGCGCTGCTGTTAAAACGACTCCACATTAGCATGCCAAGATTGACAATGAATCAACGTGTCCTTGCCCTGGGTATGATTAGAGCTGGCAGAACACACAGAGAGGTTGCCCAGCATTTAAACTGCCACCGTAACTCTGTAGACAGGCTCGACATGCACAACATGATGACGTTCCAGACCGACCCCGCTCCGGGAGACCCTGAGTTATCACCCCTGCACAAGATCGGTATATTCGTGTCGTCCATCTCCAGAACCGGCAACAAACGGCAACGACGACAGCCAGGAACATCCCTAACCTGAGACGGATACATCCTCAAACAGTAATCAACCGGCTGAGAGAATACGGCTTACGTCCTCGAAGACCTGCAATTCGCCCGATTTTGACGTTACGTCATCGTCGTGCTCGACTGCAGTGGTGTAGAGTAGGGTTAGGGTTAGCCTAACCTAACCCTAACCCTACCCTAACCTAACCCTCACCTAACCCTAACCCTACCTAACCTAACCCTAACCCTACCTAACCCTAACCTAACCCTACCCTAACCCACTTCCATGCTAACTTGTTCGCTTCCATGAGGCATAGATGCACAGCAGTAGTCGATGCAGACGGAGGTCATACCAGATATTGAGTGTGTGACTTTTGTGTTTGACCCTTAGTGTCTTTGGATCTCCATGGCACCAAGAGTATTCGTCGTAGCATAATGAAATTTCTCGTGTTGATCACAAATTGATTCATCTGTGATTGAATAAAATTTCCATAATGAAAATGATATATATCTTTTTTTAGTGTTATTTTTAAGTATGCACACTTTCTTTTTTGGGAGAGTATATTTGGTAGTTAAGAAGTTATGGCCGAACAAACAAAATGCTGATCGACAGATGGATGACAGACAATGGACAAATCATTACCAGAAAATCTCAGCTGACACTTGTCAGGCGGAGATAATAAAAAAAGTCATTGCTCATTTTAGTAAAAGAAACATTGGACTATTTTTTTCATTTTGCTTAAGTGCTAGTCAGCAGGTAGCAATAAGTAATAATAACTCGGGCAGCCACTGGTTTGTCGTGGTTCTCATATGAGAAAGCCTTGATTATCCTGTCTGTCCTCAAAATGCTGCTCTTTCTCCATCCTTTCTCTCCTTCGAAAAGAAATAAACAAACGGTTTAATGCTATCCCATACTTCATTCTTCACAATTTATCTGAGCAGCTCACTAGCCCTCTCCTTTGTATCGCCCAATAGCCATCTGTATTTCAACCCCTATCCCATTTCATCATTATTATCCAAATGAATCCTGTTCTGCCAGACTGATATTTTGCAGATTCTAAGAAAAAGTGATTCGGGATTTTCATTACTAAGAAATTATATATTTGGCAAGCTTGTTGGGGAATAAACTATGATTTGGAAGCAAAAATTGCACCCAAAAATACGATTTAAATAGCGATTTTAATGAATAGACAGCCCAGATAAGGCTGTTATGTTTGGTAAAGGATTACATCAAGTTTTGTTAGAAACTCAAATGATTTTATGTCCATTAAAGCAGCCCCCCCCCCCCCCCCCCCACCTCAATGACTATAACTTTCAATGTAATTCTAAACAAGCAAGTGAACAGAAAATAAAGTGGGCCTCATGAAAATTAACATGCAAAATCTAAAAAAACTCTCATGATAATTCATCTCTCTTGGCACATAAAAGAGAGTTATCAAAATGTAAGGAATAAAGGCTTACATTTGAAGTTCTGAAGACAAAACTACATGTGAGAGCTCTTAAAACAAATACTCTTGTTTTTCAGGCAATTTTCAATCAATTTTATGATGAGGGAAAGTCAATCCACAAAATAGTCCCATTACACCATTCTGCGGAAACGCAATGTTTTCAACAATGAAAATTTCCGATACCGCAGTTGCAAATTTAACCAACTATATCTTGTTTGACAGACCTCAGTGAGCTGTGTCAAACAAGATATAGTTGGTTAAATCATTAGTCCTACAAGTGCAAAATAGTATCACAGAATAGATTTCCAGGTAAAAAAGTGATGAGGTATATTTTCAGTGATGAGAGAGTTGCCTGAGAAAAAAGTTGTTTTTTTTAACAGCCTGATCAGGGGAGGGGGGGGGGGGGGGGAGGGGGGGCACTAAACATTTGCAAGATGTGACGTCCTATTTTTTATTTGGCTCCTTTTTACACCCACCCACCCACCCACTACATGCAAATTTTCTACTGCCGTTCTCAGACACCCACCCCCCCAATCTCCCATTAAAATCCAAAATAAGCTTATAAACTTAGTAGGCACAGCTGTCTTTAGGGGGTTTCATAATGTTCTTAACCCTTTACCCAACATAACGGCAATAACCGGCCAGTGCTATTCTCAAAAATCGTCAATTAATTTTTATTATTTTTTCATTTTTGTCTCAAAAACATAGGTTATGACCTCTCATTGGAACGAGCTCGTCGAGCTCATTCCAATGAGGGGTCATAACCTATGTTTTTGAGACAAAAAATGAAAAAAAATGAGTTATTCAATCATTTTTTGGCAAGTGTCATCTGCTTTTCATGTTAGGTAAAGGGTTAAACTGGTACCACCAATTTAAACCTCTGTGGGCTGCTGTGGGCCCCAATCTACAAATGACAAGCTGTTCATTATCAGGCTTGGCCAGAGCAGGTGTACATATACGGGAACAAACTTTCATTTGAATTGTTCCCAAAATATTGTCTGCACATTTTCTACATTTCGAACAAGACACTCACCGCCTACTAACGTGTGACATTTTCCCAGTATTCTCACATATAAAGCCTCCTGATGTTGTATTTATGTTAAGAGTGTGATGTACAACATCATCTTTAAGGTTTGAAACACAAATGATGGTATATATTAGCTGATATATTGATATATTTTTAAAAAATTCAAAAAATTGCACAAGTTGGAAATGCACATTTTTGGCACACTCAAGAGACCCACCCACCCCCACGTCACGTCTTGCAAATTTTTGGTGGCCTCCCCCTGGCCTGATGCTGAGATTTTTGTAGCCATTTGAATAAATGTTTAAACAGGTTATATCATTTTTTAGTTGATCAACAGGTATTCACTCTGTAAGCCAAAATCAATTAATTGGCAAGATTTTTACAGAAAATATACTAAATGCCTTCATGTTTGACTAGGGTGTACTGCAATTAACGGGGCTATTCTATAGTCATGGAGTCAATCAAGTGGAACCAACTGTGCCCCAAAACAAGAGCAATGCCAGAAACTACAAAATATGTCTGTGGGCTGTTCAAGGTGTACCACACCTGATATTTATTGATGTTCTATTGGCCTATTGAGCAGTTTTAACACAAAAATCCCATAAGGAAACTAAACTCTATTCATAATAACAGTGTCCTTTACCTTCAACCTACTGGCCTCAAACGCAATCCCAATCATCAACACGATATCTGCAATCTAAGTTTGAAGTTATAATGTTGTTTGCAAATGGAAAGTGATTTGGTGACCTTGATCTTTGACCTATTGGTCCCGAATGCATTCCTGCCTTTAACACCTTACTGGCAATCTGTGTAAGAATTTATAGTTTCATATGCAATAGGAAACTAATGTTATTGCACAGAAAAGAAAAATCTGTTTACAGTATTAATGATCTGGACCTTTGATCTATTAATCATAAACAAAATCCCAATTATTGATACTTCTGTGTTTGAAGTTATAGTTTTGTACTCAAAAGGAAACCAAAGTGAAATGACAGAAACCAAAAATCTGTTGCACTCAAAAGGAGACCAAAGTTATATCACAGAAACCAAAAATCTGTTAACAGTAACAGTGACCTTGGCAGTTTAAGCTACTGATCCTACAGTTTAATCTATTGACTCCCAAAAGCGAATATATAACTTTGTATGCAAAAGGAAATTCTATTTATTGCACTGAAACCAAAAATCTATTTATAGTAAGTGACCATGACCGTTCACCTGTTGATTCCAAATGCAATTCTAATCTTTAACACCTTGTATAGTCTGTGCATAAAGTTATAGTTTGTTCTCAACAAAAAAAGCAAACTTAAGTTATTGCACAGAAACCCAAAAAATACCTCAACCTTTGACCTATTGACACCCCTAAATTGCAACACCAATCAATCACCACCTCATTATGGGCAACCTGTGCATGAAGTATGAGCATTGTGCAAGCAAGGGTACAATGTGATGGATGGATGGATGGATGGATGGATGGATGGATGGATGGATGGATGGATGGATGGATGGATGGATGGATGGATGGATGATGGGTGGATGGGTGGGTGGGTGTGTGGGTCTTCGGTGGGTATAATAAGGATTGGCATTGTCCAGTACAGCTAGATTTATCATCCAGAAACCTAAAATCATTGAAATGTAAACCAATCCAAGACAACAACCTAACAAAATGTCAGAAAAACATCAAATCAAATTTGACTTTTATGTTCTGTGTACAAGGCCATAAAACAAAATGGCTTGACAGTGTCCACTGCAACTGAAGTTATTATCCAGAAACCTAAAAACATTGGAATTATAAGAAAATTAACAGGAAAAACTCCATGCCAGAATGTTACATAATAATCAAAATCAAACTTGATCTGCTTTTTCTGTGAGGCTGTGTGCCACATCTCAATAGCACTATCCAATAAAGGTAAGGGAAGAAACATTGAAGGAAATAATTTATATTACCCAAAATAAATTAGCACTCTAATAGTTAAGAGTGGGAAAGTATCAATAAATTAGAAGTTTGTGACAGATTACTCACCAAATTGAATGTCGAAGGAATCCAATGTTTGCAGAAAGAAAATAAAAATGAACAAATATTTTCAATGTGAAATAATGTAGATGATTTGGTATATCACATAAAATTCTTTGCTTTATGGCTCTCTTATCATATCTCTGCTGCAGGTATTGTAAACAGAAGGTGTTGGAGAGAACATTAAATATATTGGTGTGGATGCCTGTAATTTCTTTAAGTTATAGAGTTAAGAATACAGTTCATTTATTCTTAATTTACAGATCTGAGGTAGCATGGTTTTGTAAAATATTATTCTTTGAATAAAAACTTATTTCTTAAATTTTGTTAAACGGTTTGAAAAACAGATTGGACATGGCTGAAAAAAATAAATCACCATACCACAAGTGCCAGTTTGTTTGTTGTTTATTGGGGATTAATGGCACTTTTTAAAATAAGGTCATATTGGACAGTTCTGAGGGAGGAGGGAACCTGTGTACACAGAGTGGACCGTGGAGTAGTGGCAAGAAACTGTCAAACTTTCTAACTTACCAATCTGGCTCAAAGAGGGTTAACACTGACAGAAGGCATGTATACCTTCAATGTGTGGTACTTCTCAGTACACTGCACCACAAAGCTCCAATGCTATAAGGATCAAGTGTCTTGTCCAAGGACACAATGCAGGTTAGCATATTTTGAACTGATGTTCAATGCACTAACAAGGTTCATCAAAAATTATCATTTTGAAATTCAAGGCCTTTCTAAGGCCTTCTTAAAGCCATTATATAAAATTTAGGATCATTCTTTAACTATTGAAATCCACCTGAATTTCCTAAATATATCTTCACAAAAACATTCTTTCTGTGTGTAAAAATTACAATGTTTCTTCATTGCTGTATTTTATTTGTTTTAATCTATCTTTCAAGCACAACAAGCCACCATCTGCAATGCTAAAGCATTTGAAATGCTGAAGAATTGCAGATGGTACCTAGTTGTACTCAAGGGACAAATTATTTGGGAAAACATAAAAACAATTATATATAGTTTTATTAAATACTATTACATGGGCAAAAATTGGGGAGGGCACTTTCTTTTACTCCCAAAACAGTACACACAGTGATTTGTCACCTGTTCATTCCCTGAAATTTGAAAAAGAGAGATGCGGCCTGTAGGGTGTGCCAATGGAATTGTTGAGAATTTATGTGCCAAATCCAAGATGGTTGTTGGCGGCCATGTTTTTCAACAAAATTCAGAAATATATGATAGCTCCCATCTAGACATCGCATCAAAGCTATATATGAAATTTGAAACTGATTGGGTAAAAGATGTGGCCTGTAGGATGTACCAATGGGAATTGTTGACAATTTATATGCCAAATCTAAAATGGCCACCGGCAGTCATGTTTTTCAATGAAATTCAGAAAAACTTAATAGCTCCCATCTAGACACTGCCCCGAAGGCATGTATGGAATTTGGAACTGATCGAGTGAGAGATGTGGCCTATAGGGTGTGCTAAAGGAATTGTGGATGGACAGATGGATGCACATACTAACAGATGGGTACATATGCGGCTATGAATTATGTGGCTGTCAATAGTTATGTGGCTTATACTTTTAAGTGGCTTCTCAAATTATGTGGCTGCTTTTTCTAACCAATAGTTTTGTGGTTTATGTTTTTAAGTGGCTTCTCAAATTATGTGTCTATTTTTTCCAACAAATGGCTATTTATGTGTCAAAAATCTATATATATTGTATGTGGTTAATATTTTTAAGTAGCTACTCAAATTTTATGTAGCTATCAATTATGTGGCTGCCAATTATGAGGCTCTTTTTCTAACAAATGGCTATTTATTGTCAAAAGTCCATATATATTTTTTGTGGCTTATATTTTTAAGTGGATTTCTAACTTTCATGTGACTGACAATATATAATTTTATGAGGCATATATTTTTAAGGGGCTTCTCAACTTTTATGTGGCTGTCAATGGATGGATGTCTAATGATTTGAAGGTTGTTTTCCCAAACTTTAATGTGACTATGATGACATGTGTCTTCTTTACTCATATAGATGAGTTTTAGATGTCCAAAAAATTTCTGTTATGTGGCTATCCACATAACAGAAATTAGCCACATAAATATCGATTTTTGCCAAATCCTAGCCACACAAGTATACAAATGTAAACATGGATGTATGGACGTAACCCATCCCAATGTACGTTGATTTATTTATTTATTTATTGGTGTTCAGGGTCACATATTTTTTTTGCACAATGGCTAATCATGACCAAAACATGAGTATCAACTCAAGACCAGGGGTGAGCATTAATAGGCCATGTTGCCCATTTTAGAGAGGGTTTGCACCTCCCAAGCATTGGTGAATGGGTCCTATTTTACCAGTAAAACAGCCTGTTTACTGCAGTGAAAAGGCACTGCTTCACTTCCTGGGGTTCCCGTGGGGACTGTATGTTGATGTACGTTGCCAAGTTGAACTGAGAAAAACAAGACAAATAGTGACTGCCTGGCCACTGATGCCCCTCAACCCATAAAATGATGGATGAGACAAAAATTTTCTAAGATTTCAGTTTTCATAATCGTGTGATGTTCTCCTTTGTCATTCAGATACTGATGTTGCATGACACACTTTCCCTTTGTTCTTTTACCTTTGTCTGAAGTTTTGTGAAAATTCACCCAGCCATTATTGAGTTCTGACAATGACAATTTCAGACAGACAGACAAAATTTGGACAGTGACTAAACTGAAAGATCAGTTGTGGTGTTTCAGAAATGCCCTTCTGCAGAGGTAAGTTTTAATACTCGACTTGAAATATTCAACTGTATATATGTCCTTTTAAAGTGGTTAGGGGGAAATGCAAATATTCAATGAGCAAAGCGTCCTGAAAGGCATATACAGGGAAAGAAAATAATTAAGATAACATGCTGCAGTTTTTTTCATGCACTTGTATAAAGGCTCGGTGATGTACTTGAAAACAGGTAAGTAAATTAGAAATGAATTCTTTTTTGGATTGGAAGACAGTGGAGTGCAGAGATGATTGGCAAGGCATAGTTTATATAATAAATGAGAACCATTACGTAACTGCATAAAACAATTACTTATAGAATATATTCTTACCCTGTTAGCACTGTACTGTAAATGTATTGGTGGTCCATCAGAAACAGAACTATCTGAGCCTCCATCACTAGAAAAAAAAAGCAAAAAGATCATTTGGGCAATAGTTTCATGTCAAAAAAGACCACTACATTATTATACGGCTGCTTTATGACTGCAGCATCAGTGCAGTATAATGTGTGGACGTTTATACATTAACCCTTTACCTAACGTAACGGCCAAAACCGGCCAGCGCTATTCTCAAAAATTGGCAATTAATTTTCATTATTTTTTCATTTTTTGTCTCAAAAACATAGGTTATGACCCCTCGTTGGAACGAGCTCGCTGAGCTCGTTCCAATGAGGGGTCATGACCTATGTTTTTGAGACAAAAAATGAAAAAAAATAGTTATTTAAGAATTTCTTTTGCAAGTGTCGTCTGCTTTTCATGTTAGGTAAAGGGTTATACAATACACTGAAACTTTTAACACTACTGATGAGGCTGATCTATAAATTAAAAATCAATGGCAACATATCAAGATCTGTCAGACAAACAAATACCTGGATTCCATTTCTGAAGTATAGTCCTCACTAAGATCTATATCTTCTGTAGTAACACCTTCTTTGTTCAGCTTGGTGACAATCTCTATCTTCATCTTCTCCTCCAAATCAAAGAGAATATTATTTGCCTGAAAGAATACAGGATTGCCAAAACCATATAGTTGAAAAAAAAACCCAACAAACAACATTAAATTAATTGATTCTCATTTTATTTTTCAAATCAGTGAGGGAGGACAGGTTTTATTTTTTTATCTTTTTCTTGCATACAATCAGCCTTATTGAGAGGCTTTCCACTGTCTTTCCACACACAGAATATAAAGAAAGAGCATAATGATAGAAATAAACTCATTTAATTTTAACCCTTAAGGGCCTAATTTGACTTTTATCATCTTTACTGCAACAGAACAGGTGCTCTAACATGCGGTCTCTGGGGAAACTTGCAAGTTTCCTCCTAAGTGTCTTAGCAGTTGTTTCAAGGCAAGTCTTGGCTGCCTATATAGACAGCCAAGACTTGCCTAGAACCAACTGCAAAATCACGGGATTAAAACTGTCTTTAGTCATACTCTTCAGATTTCAGTTACAAACATTGATTAAAGAATGTACAATGTTTTGAGTCTTCCAATTTGGAAGACACTGAAAGGCAATAAAAATGTCCAATAAGGGTGTTCAATGTCAGGGAGGGATTGCTTGAGAATCAAAACTCTTTTTTTTGTCTTATATCAACTGTTTATACAAAAAGTAAATACAAAAATTTCTCTGTTTTAATTCTCAAAACAACTAAAACAGTACTGCAAACAAAACCCAACAGATTTTGTTGTTTCATTATTCATTCTGAACAATGACTTACAGTACACACAGAGTGATTTGGTACTTGGCTGACAAGTGTTGTCATCCGTTATTTCCCTTAATTCCAATTCTGGTAGAAACTTTGGAACTCAGGAGTATACCCAGTGATTCAGGATGTACAAATTTGCTATTGAGCCCTTCAGCAGGGTTCCCACTGATATCAGAGAATCAAATTCAAGCTCTATTTAAGCACTTTTCAGGGACTTTGACCATGATTTTCTAGGACTATAAGTCTTTTATCATTTGACAGGAAATTACAACACCATGAACAACTCAAAGAATTTCAACCTTTGGGACCCGATTTCTGGAAAACCCAATCAGAAAGATATATATTATCTGTGAGTGCAACAAGGCACCATCTGCAATGCTAGAGCATTGCAGGTGGCACCTTGTTTCACTCATGGGATATAAATAGATCAAGAGATGTGGGTCCAGACAGATTTTGTGACATCGCATGTATGCAGGATGGGTCTTCAAGCAACTTCTTGTCTCAGAGGCTATAAGGTTAACAACTTAATTCTAAGTACTTTTCAAAGGGGGGGGGGGGGGGGGGGGGTGGAGGGGGGGAATCAAGTACTTTTTAAGGATAGAAACAAATTCAAGCACTTTTCAAAGAAGGGTCCAAAATTAAAGGACTCTTCATTTGAGTGGGAACCCTGTTCAGTTTCTACTGGAATGGCAAGAATAACTGATGACAGATGTCCACTCTGTGTCAAAGTACCAAAACACTCTGTGTTTACTGTATGGGCCCTCATTAGAATACATTTGGAGAACTTATTCAAAAGAAGGGGGCCATAAGCTACTGGTAGTGCTGTCTACAAATTCTGCTATTAACTCATAACCTGCTAAGTATTTTCCTGAATTTTTCAGGAATAAAATAAGTCCTGGATGAAAAAAAAAATTATATATAGTTTCTAAAGAAATCTAAATTTTATAGTAAATTTCCTTTCTTATTATACCTACCACAATTGTTTACTACAGGCTTGCACTACAGTGGAAGTCCCTAACTCGGATAAAATACTCTCTATTTTTGTCTTTCCCAAGCAAGTTGGGAAAGAAAAGTGGTGCAAAAGCACCAATAAAAATAAGCCAAAACTGGGTCGAGTGCAACCGGCGCAGACCCAGTACAGGACGCTCTCTCCCAAGTACAACTCCACGACTTCCGTTGCCAGTGTGCATATACCGTCTCTAAAGACTCATTCTTTTTGAATCCGTAAACGTTAGAGTTATGTGATCAGCGGGGAGGAAAGATTCTTTACCCGTAAAGAAGACGGGAGGGCCTCCATGTAAACAATTGTGGTAGGTATAATAAGAAAGGAAATTTACTATAAAATTTAGATTTCTTATCAACCTACTCACAATTGTTTACTACAGGCTGAATAGACAATAGGCTGGAGGGAATCGCATAACCAACCCCCACATAACCCTAGTGCACTGGAACCGTGAAGTAGATGGAAGAGGTCCCGAGGCTTATCAACCATAATGTCGCAATCATTGGTAAAGGACAATGAAAAGAGACATATGAGCCTGTGTGACACACAGACAGAAAAAGGGCAGTAACAACACAAGGCTGAAACTGACCTTCAAGAAGTCTAATGGCTATGGCAGACAACAGCCTGAGCAGAAGAAAGAGGACCCAGGGCAAAAAGGTCCTCCGACTGCTCCTGCAACTGGCGTAAATAAAAGGTGGAGAAAGTAGAAGCATTTCTCCAGTAGGCTGCCTGCATAACATCCGACAACTTGACGGAGTTAGAATAAGCCCAAGAGGTAGACAGTGCCCGCACCTCGTGGGCAGAAATACGATTGGTAATACAATCGCCAGCTGCTAAACGACTATAAGCCGTACGAATAGCAAGACAAATCCATCGAGAAATGGATTGAGGAGAGATCTTCTGTCGACCCGGAATGAGAGACAGAAAAAAACGTTTTCTGCCTTTCCGTATGAAGCGTGTCCGATCAAGATAAATGCGAATAGCACGGACCGGACAGAGCAAAGGGCGAGTACCCTCAACAGAGGGAAGAGCCCTGATACAGATAGGAGGAGGAGTAGTATCTGGTAACTGATTCTTAGCCAAAAAGGAGCAATCAGTGGTAAAAGTAACACTGTTGGGAGAGCTCCTAAAAAAGGCCGGGTCAACCGAGAGGGCGTGAATCTCACTAACCCGTCTGGCCGAAGCAAATGCCATCAGAAAAGCCGTCTTATATGTGAGAAATTGCATATCCACCTGGGATAAAGGTTCGAACGGTGCCCCCCCCCCCCCCCCCCCCCCCCCCAAGCAAAGCAGCACCCACGAAAGATTCCATCGTGGAGTAAGCTGCAAAGTCCGAGGCCTTTTCAAAGAAAAGTGCCGAACAAGCTTGGAGAGGTAAGGATTAGTGCCGATACGACGCTTCCCCACATAAGAAAAAGTCTCTGAAAGCATAGACCTGTAACCCTTGATGGTAACAGGCTGGAGACCCCGAGAATCAAACAGATATACCAGAAACTCCGCAATCTGTGAAATCGAAGGATTGGCATAATCAACAGAGTGATCAGCACACCATCGACAGAAGACCTTCCATTTAGCTGCATAAGCTAAACCAGTGGAGTGCCTCCTTGAAGAAGAAATGCACTCCACTGCTCGTCTCGAAAAACCTCTACGGAGGAGACAGGACCTGACAAAAGATATGAGTGAAGGCACAATGAAGTCGGGTCGACGTGAAACCTCCTCGGGCGACCTTGACAAAGAAGGTCGCGACGTAGCGGGAGACGTGCCGGAACCGCCGCCATCAGCGAGCGGAGCTGATTGATCCACACCCGCTGAGGCGACAGGGGAGCGATCAGAATGATTCGACAACTGCAGGTTCGAATTTTGGCGAGAACCTGAGGAAGAATCGGAACCGGCGGGAAGGCGTAGCCGACTAGACCGTTCCAATCGAGTGACAGAGCGTCCACGGCAAAAGCCAGAGGATCTGGACACGGGGACACGAAAGTGTCCACCTGATGGTTCCAACGAGTCGCAAAGAGGTCGATGTGGGGACGTCCCCAGAGATCGCAAAGCGACTGGAACACTGCCCTGTGAAGCATCCACTCGGTGGAAATAACCCTGCCCTGTCGGGACAGGGAGTCGGCTAGGACGTTCAGACGACCGGGAATGTGACGAACAACCACTCCGGCGTGAACATCCTGAGCGAGCAGTAAAAGATCCCGAGCTAACTCGTACATCGGAAGCGAGTGCGTGCCGCCCTGGTTCCAAATGTAAGCAACCACTGTCGAATTGTCGGATAGTAGAAGGACCTGGCGATTCGACAGGTGAGGGATCCACTGCCTGAAACTCAGAAGAAGAGCAAGAAGCTCCTTCTGGTTGATGTGTAGAGCTGCTTGATCCTGGTCCCACATCCCGTGTAGGGAAAGACCGAGAGGATCCAACGTCGCACCCCATCCGAGATCGCTGGCATCTGCCGTCAGAACGCGATCGGACGTGGGTAAGTCCAGCGGAACACCCTGCGTAATCCACTGAACATCTGTCCAGGGAAGAAGGTGAGGATACAGAGAGTCCGGAAACGGAAGCACCTGATCCAGAGAATCTACATTCGGTCTCCAACGACTGAGCTGAAAGTGTTGGAGAGGTCTGACACGCAGCCGACCTAAAGGAATGAGATCCGTCACCGAACCGCAGAGACCGATCAGCCGGAGAAAACTCCAAGCGGTCGCGGACCTGGACTGGGACAGAGTCAGAGCAAAAGCTGAGAGAATCACAGCCTTGGCCTGGGGAACAGCCACCAAATTGAATTTGGTTTGGAAAGACATCCCCAGATGACAAAACGACTGAGAAGGGACCAGGTCCGACTTCTCCTCGTTGACTCTGAATCCTAGCGACGTGAGCAAGCTCAACAGAGTGGCGACATCCGATTCCAGTAAGGCAGCATTGGAATGCCTCTGGAGGATATCGTCCAGATATGCCGAAGTAGTCACCCTGGACTGTGTGCGATGGAACGCTATCACATGCGACATCAGTCTGGTGAACGCACAAGGAGCCAGGTTGAGGCCGAAAGGCATGGCCTTGAACTGGTAAACTCGCCCCAGAAAAGCGAACCTGAGATACTTCCGTGACGCCGATGCATCGGAACGTGGAAGTAAGCGTCTCGCAGGTCGATGCTGGCTGCGAAATCTCCCTGGTGAAAGGATTGGCGGACCGACCTGAAAGTCTCCATGCTGAACTTGGGAGCAATGATAGACTGGTTCAGGATACTCAGATCGATAACCGGTCGGAGTCGGCCGTCCTTCTTCGGCACCAAGAACAGGCGGGAATACAAACCCACTGACTGAACGTTCTTGACGACCTCGATCGCCCCCTTTGCCAGGAGATTGGCAATCTCCGTGGACAAAAGTTCCCGACGTAAAACGTCTGAAGGAACTGTGGTTGGAAGAGGCACCCTTGACAGAGTGGGGTGCCGTCGGAAGGATATGCGCAGCCCGGACTGAACAACATCTAACACCCATGGATTGGATGTGATGGTGGTCCAATGGCCTGCGAACTCTGCTATCCTTCCTCCAACCTGGGACGAGTCGAGGTGAGGACCTTCATTTCGAGCCCCGACGAGGCCCGCGACAAGAGAAACCACCTCCTCTGCTAAATGAAGAATCCTGAGACTTCCCTCGATTCTGCCGACCCCTACCTTTACCCTGTAAGAAGTAGAGGCGGCGGCAGAAGGACCAGCCTTTTGCTTCACAGAGGAAGCAGAAGGGTACTTGTTAGGCTTGGAACGGCCCTTGCCTCCCCGAGAAGGCTGATCAAGCTGACGAAACAGCAGCTGATCTTTGGAATGACGTAGGACGTCATCCCGGACCGTCGACACGGAACCATGGAAAAGTTGCGGACCTGCCAAAGAAGCAGATCGAAGAGTAGCACGCTGCTCCTCGGGAAGGGATCGTCCTGTGTCCAGCACAGCGTCCCTTCGAACTAATTCCAAATTGGCCGTGTTACAGGCATGCGTGTGAGTAAGGTGCATAAGCGCCTTGGACAGCACACGCAAAGGAGCCTGTACCTCATCAAACTTATCTGGAGGCAGATAAGCAGCCAAAGCTGAGACGACGTGATCTGAGAGAGAAAGCATGCCAAGCATCTCTCTAGATAAGCCCAACATGGACTCCAGAGTCGTCATTGGAATGACGGCAGACTTGGGCTTGGAAAGCCCGAGGGAAGTGGAGTCCTGATCCAGAACCGTCAAAGCCTGGCAGACTGACAGATTGGCGGATTCGTAGGAACGATAACGCACAGGAGGCAAAAAGGTGTCAACCCTGGTGAAGAACGAAGTCTTCAAAGCCTTGGAATTCAGCTTGGCATCCAATGCTGAAAAAGCCTCAACCACCTGTACCGACTGGCACGGTCGAAGGCGCCCAGAAGCAGGGTGCTCCATAGGCTGTTGGCGCGCGACCGATGATCGCGGCCAGGCTGACACTGTCGGCTGGTTAGCAGGTTTGAGCTCAGGCAGAAACCCAAACACAAAGTCAAGAGCCGCCCCCAAGTCCGAAGACTGCTGGCCCTCGACCTCAAGCATGTCGGACTCCTCCCCAGAGTCGGAAGACACATAGCCCATCGTGGGCAAACCAGCCGACGCCTCCCATGGTGTCGGGACACCACAGGAATCGGAAACCGGCCTGTTTCCAATCCCGGGAGGCGGCGCCAAAGGAGGCGCCTGGAAACCACCCATAGCCTTGCTGGAAGCAACAGGAAGGCTCTTAGAAAGAACCTGAGTGAGTAAGGAGAGGGCCTCCCTAAGCTCACTGCCTGTACCGACCGGTTCGACAGGGAAGCGAACCGGCAAAGTGGCTTCACCTCTGACCCTCTTAACCAGCGAAGGGTCACGATCCTCCAAAACACCCGACGCGGGACGACGGGCGGCAGCCGAAACATCTGAAGGCAGACGTGTATAGGGGTACGATGCACCCCGAGGATCAATATTGCGAGAACTCATGAGAGTCACCGCGGACCTCTGCGGGGCAGAAGGTCCAGGCTGCACAAAAGGCGTTGGTCCCCCAAAACTGGTCGTGTGACCGGAGTGAGTAGACGGAAACGCCACGGAGTTCATAGTGTTTCCACTACGAACATCCGAATCCAAAGACACAACTGTGGTGCTCGACGGCGAAGAGACCACAGCGATGGGCTCGGCCGGCAGCCCCTTCCGACTTCGCCGAGTTGAAGTCAGGGAAGGCTGAGGCCGATATCCCACGTCTACAGTATCGGACAGTCCTGCAGTCCTCTGCAGCGAAAAGCCGAGGCCGGCTGAAACAGATAACGAAGCAGACGGGCCAGCAGCAGTAATAGATACGTCGAGAGTCGTTGAGGCTGGTGAAATAGTGGAGAGAGCACACCGGCTCGGCTCCGAAGGAGAAGTCACAACCCTAGTGACAGCCTCAGATGTCGACTGGAGGGGGACCGTAGTCTCGGAACCAGGCATCTCTACACCAGAACACTCAACGGCTCCCGCAGTATCCACCACAGGAAAAGACTGCACATCCCCCACGGAGGAGGAATAACTCTCACCAGACAAAGTCGACTCGGGAGGCCCCGAACGACCACGTTCTCCTTTCCCGCGGGAGCGGGAGGCACGGCCACGAGAACGAACGACACGGTTTACTGACGCCCAGAAGGTGGAAGACCATGTTCCACAGACACCACACGGCCGCTCGGCCGAACACCCATTACAGGAGGAACAAGACAAATGTACATCGTCCACATGCTTTGGCAGCAGACATTGCCCACAGGGAATTGTCCTGGGCATGATAGAGGTGAGAGGAGCAGAGAAGTGGAGATGAGAAAACAGAACACCCCCAAAGAAGAGAGAAAGGTGACAGAAACAAAGACCCCAGAAGGTCGGCCGGGAACCACCCAACAGGAAGACTACTCTCAAAAGAAAGAAGAAACACTGCAGGAGTGGTACCCCGCTGACACCTAACTCTAACACAATTAGAAAATTTTGCAAAAAAAGCAAAAGTCCGAACCGCGTGGCACGCGAAATTTGCGAGCGACTCGAGAGAGAGCAAATAAAAATACATTATGGACATATAATAGAAAAGAGAATATATAAAACACTGTTCCTGAGAATACAAAGGATACACTGTGGTATAATGAATCAGGAATCATCAAACATCGAGCTGGTGGAACACTGATAAGCGTGCAAAAACATCTCGACATGAAGCGGATTTTAAAAAGAATGAGTCTTTAGAGACGGTATATGCGCACTGGCAACGGAAGTCGTGGAGTTGTACTTGGGAGAGAGCGTCCCGTACTGGGTCTGCGCCGGTTGCACTCGACCCAGTTTTGGCTTATTTTTATTGGTGCTTTTGCACCACTTTTCTTTCCCAACTTGCTTGGGAAAGACAAAAATAGAGAGTATTTTATCCGAGTTAGGGACTTCCACTGTAGTGCAAGCCTGTAGTAAACAATTGTGAGTAGGTTGATAAGAAATGAATATGATGAAGTATGAATTTAACAACATAAAAGTTGACTTGTTGAGTATAAGATAAGTTTTTAAAAAATGTTTTTATAAAGCTTTTTAGTTTTAGGTTTATTTATTCTCAAGGACTGGTGAGCAACTTCTGTAAATTAACACTTCTCTCTGGTCCAATGATGCAGACTTTGTTGGATGACTGCCATATTATATGCTGATCTTGATTCTGCATGGAGAGTCTCTCTGCACACAGAAAACATGCATTTCACACCCTTACTCAACAATGCAGTGTGGGGTATGGCAGGATTCCAGAACTGAGACTGTAACTTTTTTATTGGTTATTAGGGTCACCTTCAGCATCTGTGGCTCCATCAATACTAAAACTCAAGTATAAATTCAAGTTTAGCTAATCGCTCACACATAAGCTGCCAACTTTAGAGAGCTTCCATTCCATAAATTGCTTACTGGGTTCCCTTACTTTAAGGGTTCACTGTACATTAATTGTTTGTGGTCATTTTCAGCCTCTTTGGCTACATCATGACAACAACATGTAGTGAAGAATGAAGTAAAGTTTAGCCATTCATTTTTACCTACGTTGTCGACTTCAGAAGACACCAAGCCCAGGCATTAGTACCAGGTCCTGTTATCAGAAAAGTAGATTAGTAGAACTTGTTAACCACAGTAAGAAAACACTGTTCCACTTCCCGGGGTTCAATATGTGTGAGTTTCACTGTACAACTTTTGAATAGTTGTGTAGATGATTAATAGATTACATAACAATGTACAACAAGTGCAACACCGAGCGCAGGTGATCAGACTCTAGTCCCCCACGGTGGATGGTCTGTTCTATAAAACATGCAAAATATTTTTTAGGCCTGTTGGGCATTTAAAAAATAAGATGCACATTATGAAATGGATAAAAGATTTCAACAGCAAGTGGGAACTGAAGTCCTCTCTCTCCCATTATGTATCTGTTCTCAGGCACCTAACATTTAACAACAGGAACAACAATGTAATCATTCCATATTGCATTTTTATTCAAAAATTATTGACGTGCATCATCCTCCTATTATGTGTCACCAATGGTAGAAATATGAAAGTACAGTCTCGAAGCATCTATCTATTAGATACAGGTGGTAACCATAAAATAGGAACACAAAAAAATCAATTAAAATGGACGTCATTCGGCCATCTTGATTTTTTTTTTTTTAAATTTTGACATGCATCATCCTCCTAGCATCTCTGACCAATGTTAGAAATCCTCCTAGTGACGTGCATCATCCTCCTAGCATCTCTGACCAATGTTAGAAATCCTCCTAGCATCTCTGACCAATGTTAGAGATCTGAAAGTAATAGCTCGAAACATATCTAAGATACAGGTGATAACGTCAAAAGTGGCCAAAAAAAATGACAACAAAAAAGTCTGTCATTCAGTCATCTTGAATTATTTTTCAAAAGATTCCAGCTATCTTGAATTTTTAAAAAAAAATTATGAACAATGTTAGAAACCTGAAGCAAATATGTCAAAACATGTTTAAGATACAGGTGGTAACATCAAATGAAGCAAAAAATGATGACAAAAAAGGCCGCCAGTCGGCCATCTTGAGTTTTTTTCAAAAATTTTTGACGTGCATCATCCTCCTATTATGTGTCACCAATGGTATAAAAATGAAAGTACAGTGTCGAAACATATATGAGATGCAGGTGGTAACATAAATGAGGACAGACAGATGGACAGACAGACGGACGCCATCTTGAATTTTTTTCAAAAACTTTTGACGTGCATCATCCTCCTAGCATCTCTGACCAATGTTTGAAATCTGAAAGTAATAGCTCAAACTATGTCTAAGATACAGGTGGTAACGTCAAATATGGCAAAAAAATAACAAAAATGGCTGCCCTTCGGCCATCTTGAAATTCGTTTACAAAAGATTTTGGCATGTATCATTCTCCTATGGTGTCTGACAAATGTTGAAAATTTAAAACTAATATCTCAAAACATCTCCAAGATATGGGTGATAACGTAACTTGAGAATGCAAAAAATGAACAAACATGGCCCGGCCATCTTGAATTTTTTTTTTTAAAAAAAATTTTGATGTGCATCATCCTCATAGCATGCATGAACAATGTTAGAAACCTAAAACAAATATATTAAAGCATGTCTAAGATACAGGTGGTAACATCAAATGAAGCAAAAAATAATGACAAAAATGGCCGCCGGTCGGCCATCTTGAATTTTTTTTTTGAAAAGTTTTGACATGCATTGTCTTCCTATTATGTGTCACCAATGGCATAAAAATGAAAGTACTGTGTTGAAACATCTATGAGATACAGGTGGTAACATAAACTAAGATACAGGTGGTAACGTCAAATATAGCAAAAGAATGACAACAAAAATGGCTGCCATTCGGCCATCTTGAATTTTTTTTTCAAAAGATTTTGGCATGCATCATCCTCCTATGATGTCTGACAAATGTTGATAATTTAAAACTAATATCTCAAAAGATCTCTAAGGTTCAGGTGATAACATAACTTGAGAATGGAAAAAATGAACAAAAATGGATGTCGTTCGGCCATCTTGAATTTTTTTTTCAAACAATTTTGACGTGCATCATCCTCATAGCATCTATGAACAATGTTAGAAACCTGAAGCAAATATATCAAAACATGTCTAAGATACAGGTGGTAACATCAAATGAAGGAAAAAATGACAAAAATGGCTGCCAGTCGGCCATCTTGAATTCTTTTCCAAAAATGTTTGACGTGCATCCTCCTCCTATTATGTGTCACCAAGGGTATAAAAATGAAAGTACAGTGTCGAAGCATATATGAGATACAGGTGGTGACATAAATAAGGACAGACAGAGACAGATGGATGGACGGACGGATGGATGGATGGATGGATGGACAGACAGGCGGAGTGCAATCCAATAGTCCCCCATGGTAAACAGACAGACAGACAGACGGACGGACGGACGGACGGACGGACGGACGTTCTTACAAAATAGCTACTTATGTGGCTAATTTATGGACATGTTAGGTGGCTAACCTAAAACACATGTCCAACAAAATAAAACAAGCTTTTTGGGGGAAAATTTTTTGGGTCAGCTAATCCTAACCCTACCCTTTACTGACTCTAACACTACCCACCACCACCCCTAAGCTAACCCTAAACTAACCCTAACCCTAGCCACATAACTCTAACATTCCTTCACAGACCACCACCCCACCCCACCCCTAAACCCCACCCCGGAATGCCCTAACCCTACTCTACATTTATCCAAACCCACCCCCCACCTCCCACAATAAGAGATTCTGTTACGTGTCTAGCCATGTAACAGACTTTAACCACATAAGTATCCTCGACAGACAGACAGACAGACAGGCAATCCAATAGTCCCCCAAAATGGTAAAACCATGGGGGACTAATAAATGTAATCTAACTGGGAAGCCATCACATATAAGGATTGTAGATGCCATGTAATTCTTCCATAAACAATTTCACTCATTTTTTATCAGTTTCTGTAAACTCCCACAAAAGCTTAACCAAATTTTTAATGGAAAAGTTATAAATTTTCAGTCCATTGGTTACATACTGACATGATGGAAAGGAATGATTTTGAAAAAATAGCTGAACAGCTGCCACTCTTTCTAATTGGGGGTGTGCAGTAAATCAGTTGGTATGGTTGCTGAAACAGAGCTTGGAAACATATGCCCTACTGTATAAATCCCCAAAGTGCTAGTTCTAGTATATATTTTTCAGCTGCATCAAAAGTTAGACATGTGCAAAGACAGGCAGCTGTCATTGGTAATTACCATAAACAACATTCAGGAGATGTTAGTTCTTATATAACAAGCATAAAACAGGTTGTGAATAAACATTCTGCCAGATTTATTTCCAATCTTTTTTGAGGATGTAGCACTGTTAGTATGGGACATATTGAGAGCAAGGCCAGAACTTGAAATTTGCACAGATTCATGAGAATCTGTTTTGATTCTGGCAAACTCCTGCTGCAAGAATCTTGTTTCAATTCTTAAATTACTCTTACACCCCTGTGATTGCAACTAGTATATATTCCATCGTAAAACAAAACAAACCTCATTTATATATTTACAAGAGTTTAACCCTTTACCCAACAGGAAAAGCAGACACTTGTAAACAAAATTCTTAAATAACTCATTTTTTTCATTTTTTGTCTCAAAAACATAGGTTATGACCCCTCATTGGAACGAGCTCAATGAGAATTAATTGGGGATTTTTGTGAATAGCGCTGGCCGGTTTTGGCCATTACGGGGTAAAGGGTTAAACCTTAGAAGCCTAGTTTCAATTTTGGTAACTTTCTTGTCTTACATGTAGAACATGTTCCAATATTCAGGCTTTTGATGGTCTTGCTAATGAAGTTACAGTCCATTGGCAGTGATTTCTCGTGAAGTGTTGGCTGCCTATTAAGGCAGTCAACACTTCTCAAGACATCCCTGCTATGTCAAGATTTACCTTATTATGAGGGAGCCAAAAATAAGTAGAATTCTCCAGGGCTTTAAGGGCACTTCAGAATCTATGACAAGAATCAAATGAACATTTTGCAAAAATCAAAGTTGATTCTCATTGTTTTCCTTGTGAGAATCACTTTCAAGAACTGATTTAGATTCTCACATACATTTTAAGCCATGAAAATGATGAGTGTCAAACCCCATGAAAGTTTGTCCAACTGTACACATAGTTACAGAAAACATTCAACATTCGTAAACTATTCTACTACTTGTACCACAACAAAAGCATTACTAAGAATTCATGTTATCCAAAGGGTATCTCTGAATGTGTTACACTGATTTCAAAAACAATACTACACAAAAAAATAGAATCTAATTGTTGAACAATCCCAGTTCTATCTGTTTAGGGAGGTGCAAATTAGGTAACAATTTAACCCCTACACACTGATGTGGAAATATCCAAATTTTAACCTGCATATTTTTGCTACAATGCAATTAGGTCTTAAACCAATTCAATTTTATTTGACTCTGAGCTCTGTCAAACAAAATTTAATTGGTTAAATTTCTGGGTGCGTTGTGGGGAAAATTTGCTACTTGAAATTTCAGTATTTTGACATTAGTGTGTAACTGATTAACAACAGTGAGGTAGTGAAAAATGATACAAGTATACACATAATAATACCCTGCATTATCAACAGATATTTTAACATAATTAAAAGCTGGAAAATATGAATTTTTATAAGCAGATTTATTTGAGACAACATCCATCTAAAAACACTCTATACAGCTGGACAACTGAAAGTGGAACCAACTGATTAGTGTCTGTGCTACCATTTTGTGTAGTTTATTTCCATTTTAACTTTTACCTGAAGTATACTTCAATGAATAAAATGCTAGTGACAGAAACACTGTTTACCACTTGTTAACAATATAGGTCCATTTACCATTCATTCAGTACCAATTCCACTTGTCCTTTACTTAATGACTTAGAAAAATCTCTTGTTTTAACCTTTTACCAAACACAATCAGAAGAAAATACTTGCTCAAAACTTTTCTTTAATCAATATTTTCATTTCTTTAATAAATACAAATCATTCATAGATGATCATTGAATTTAGCCATTCAAATTAACCATATTAACCAAATTTTGACCACTCAAACCATATTACCCAAGATTCCTTCATTCAATATTATCTCATGGCTAGTTGAAACTCTTGAGTTGAACATGAAATCAAGTGCTCAAGTACCAGTACAGAGTAGTTGGATATCAGTTTTTTTCAAATTCATCTGACTGGGGTGGGGGAATAAAACCATTTGGAAAAATAAAAATAATAGTGACCTAGCTTGAGGGTAACATTGCACACTGCCTCCCCTTGGAACCAATGTCTCCCTTGGCTCATGCCTTGGGACACACTGGTTCCTCGGAGAGACAATCTGCAATGTTACCCTCAAGCCAGGTAATTATTTTTATAGTACTGATTAAACCTGTTCTCTGCATACTGGCTGAAAAAAATTCTTCTGTAAGCCCTGTACCTTACACAACTAGAAGACGACACTTGCAAAAGTATTTTCTTCAATAATCTGCAATAAATGAATATTTTCATTTTCATCCTCAAGAATATAGCTTATGACTGGGTTTGTGCACAGCTAAGAGAAAAAAATTCCAAGACTTTCCAAGCCCTCTTATGAATTTTTCAAGCACTTTCCAGGATATCTCTTACTTGAATCATCTCTTGATCTTCATATACATACCACAGTATCATATGAAAATTGTTGGAGAATTTGTGTCACTTTTTATCTCTGATAATTCCTACCGTTAACATAATTTCTTGGGAGGCACTCAGAGAGGGTTTCCCAAAATATGATTCCAAGAGAGATAGTGTCAAAATTTTTTTCCCAGGTAGAAAGACTCAAAAAAACCTCTGTAAAACCACAATATTTGCTACAATTTATTAGTACACTTTGTGACCAAAACGGGCCCAAATATATTTTTCAAGTACTTTACAAGACCTTTCCCAAACATGTTAGATTTTCAAGAACTTTCAAAATTCTAAAATATCACTTTCTGTGTGCTGGGGATCAAACCCTGTATGACCTTTCCTTGGAACAAGCTAGATGAGCTCATTCCATTGACATATCATGCGCTGTGTTGTGGAGAAAAAAAATTGACAAGAAGCCCCAAGGGGCCTGAAGTACTCACCCTGAACAGAACTCGATATTAACAGAGTCCAAGAATGAATCTACATGAAGCAATCAATCTCCATAGGATCCATTGTCAATCCTTGAGCCCCTCAGGAGTGACTAAAATAGTCCAAGTATCATGCCTTTTCTTCATTTAATCATAATGTAAAAAGTGGAGCTCCCTTATGGAGCCCCTTAATACACCCTATGCGGATTAATCTTAGTTACACACCTCTTGAGAGTACATGATAAAACAAGAGTCCCCAGGGGGCCTGAGGGCGTTCACCTGACATGGTAGTCTAAATGTCCAACCAGGGACTTGACTTGAATAAGCTGCATATGCCCCTCCTAAGAAAAGCATATACTAACTAGATGAAGCAGTTGTGCCCACACTATACACAGGATTTTCCTTCTATTTTCAGTTCCTCCACTTTTATGTCCCAAAATTGAGATAAACGCAAAAAAACCCCAGATTTTTTTTATTTTTGTTCAGAAATTTTCGAAGTCCCAAACAAAATATTTTCAGCCTAAATTTTTTTTTTCTTCTTAAAATTGACCAAAACGCATAAAAAAACAAAAATCTAATTTCTGGATTTTGGTCCAAAATTTTCCAAGTCCCCCCCTTTCCCCCCCCCCCCCCCTCCCCATAAAAAAGTTAAAAAATTTATAGTAATTTATATATTTTTTATACTTACCAATGACCCAGACTTAGCTGGTGCTAACTCTAAAATATTAAGGGCCAAATGCAAATTTTACCCCCCAATCCCCAAAATTTGCTTCTAAAACCGAAAATTACATGTCCTATATGGTTCTCCATACTTTTACCCCACTGCGCATGCACAGTGTCAAGGAGGTCTCGAAATTGCCGCCAAAAGTCATTCTTACAACCAGTGCCTGGTAAGCGTGTACTCAGCGGGGAGGAATGAGTTCCCAACTCATGGGAGGGCCATCCCCGTCTGGGTCATTAGTAAGTATAAAAAAATATATTAATTACTATAAATTTTTTAACATTTTTATACTGTACCAATGACCCAGACTTAGTTGAATAGTAAAAAGGTTGGAGGGCCTAGGACATAAGGAAAATCCAATAGACTCAATTACCTATAACAGACCTATCCCCTTAAGGAGAAAAGGAGAGATAGTCTTACATGTATCTTTCTTATTTGTAACAAAAAAGAAAGACACAATACTATTCTGTAATTGAGCACAATAACATCAATGATCTCTAAAAACATCTAGTATAACCCTTTATACTAATATTTTTTAAGGAAGGCCAACAAAAGCGGGAGTCTAGAGAAATGAGAATCTATATACTCATTTAAAGTTGTTCGAGGATTGTATATTAACGCTCAATAAATCACGTGATATATACGAATGCTTCACACCAATCAACACTTAAAAAATATTACAGATGAGTAAACATAGGCTTAACCCTAAAATCATCTCGGAATCGACATGGAATTACTAAGTCCAAGGGAGGTATTCCCTTGCTTTACACTATAAAGCAGGTGACCTAAGGGAACCCCCCCTCCCCCCCCACTCTTTCCCTTGCCCTGGATGAAATACTCCAGAGCAAAGAGGGCAGCAGGACAGAGTCACTGCCGGAACCGAAAGCCAATATAGACGACCTTCAGAGTAAAAAATAGCGGACCTAAACAATGTAGATCTGCAGAAAAGGACTCAATATTCTCAGATACAAAATCGTGAAACTGGAGGGCTAACACTAATATGCAGCCCTCATTAAATCTGTAATAACCACATTAATAGCTTAAGCCCATGAAATGGAAGAACTCTTACTTCATGAGCTTAAACTAAAACACAGACTGCTGAATAAAGAAATAATCATAAGCAGAACTGACTGTAGATTGAATCCATCTGACCATAGAATGGACTGAAATGTGGAGGAAGCTTCCGCGGCATGTCCCACAACAGACGCCTGAGTAAATAGTCCACAGTCTTGTGGAGCTAGAGAAGCTACCAACAGAATTTGCATTGAAATAATTACACTAGAGCAAAATCTGTTGAATCAACAACGCTGTAAGATACGCATATCTTATTATTCTGTCCAACAAGATCGATAGAGCGTTTATTGCAAACGCTCGAAGATCCAAACATAATGACACATACGTCTACAACTAACTGTTGAGATGCATTGCGAATAAGTCGATCATTGGCCGCTTGCCATGGTAGCAATCTGATTGAAAACTTGTTTGTTGAAAGTCGATTCTGGCGGCAACAAACGGCCCCTCCGTGAAGGGAGTCCGCTAATACGTTCGGACGACCCGGAATATGATGGACTGATAGGAGAACTTGATGTTCTAGTAGCAACCGAAAGATTCATTCCGTTAACATGAATAACAGGAAGGAATGAGTGCCTCTATGATTCCGAAAATACGCTAATACCGTCGAATTGTCGGACAGAATTAGCATATGAACATTCTGAATTACGTTATCCAATAACGTAGTGCAAGCCAAAATGACATCATACTTGATGTTTGAGTGCTTGATAAGGAACTACGGAATCAAAAGACCCTGGCACTTCAAATCGTTGGGCTCAATGAAAACGACCCAAACTGTTTACTGGCATCCATCAAGACTGTAAAACTCGGATCCGGCAGTTGCAGTGGAACTACCTGAGTTAGGCCCAGAAAACTTGCCCAAGTCTGAATCTCTTATTCACTTGATTAGACAAGACGATGTCCGTATCAAGCGAAAGAATCTTCACCCTCCAATACTGAATTAAAGAAATTTGGAGAGGACCAATGCGTAACCGCCCCATCAGAATAAAATCACAGCAGTCCCGCCTAAACGTATCAGTCTCATAAGATGTCTCGCTGAGCGAAGACAATAGTGAGCACAACAACTGAATAATTTCTTTCTGGGTAACGGCAGACGAACGAAAAAGTTGTGCATTACGAAGCTCATCCCCCGGTGGGTGAATGGCTTGGATGATACCAGATCCGACTTCTCCTCGTTTACTTAAGAAACCAGAGATATCGGCGCAATAGAAGCAGATTCTGCACATGGTTCTGAAGTGTTAACTCATTGGCATACCTGTATGAATGTTGTCCAGGTAGGCCGACGTTATCGAGACGAATAAGTTCGGAAATGAGTCATTACCGAGTCCATTATTCGAGTGAAGGCCCAGGGGGCTAGATTCAGACCGAAGTATATTGCTCGGAACTGATATACGACTCCTATGATAAGGAAGCGAAGATACTTTCTGACGCCTGATTTACCATGGCGTGAAAGTACGCATCTTGAGATCTATGCATGTAGCATAATCGTAGACCCGAATACTCGCTCTGACCGATTGGGTGGACTCCATATATAAACTTGGAGCCACGATCAGCTTGTTTATCCAGTTCCAAATAATGAGTGAATGGAACGAGCCGTCTGGTTTTTGGAACCAGAAAAGGATGGTTGTAGAAACCTGGAAATTCCTGGATTTTTACGATCTCCATCGCGATCATTCCAGAAGAGACTAGACTTCTGATGGAAGCGAGCCTCTATCCTACTGACTTGGCGGAAGCTGAGTCCATCTTGGACTCCGAGTTGACAGAGGATTTCGTTTGAGGAACAATTTAGTCCTTTCGAAATCACCTCTTGAATCCAAAGGACGTCCGTAATCAATTCTCAAATAATTGAGAAACCTGACCGTCTTCCGGTCACTAGTACACGATAGAGGTTAAAACCATTACCTCCTGATCCTGAGAGGCCTGCAGAAGGAAAAGCCATGTCCTCAAGGTCCGCACCTCGCCCCGTCGACCTAGGGACGTCTGACCGTAATTACGGCCCCTATATGAGTCGCTACCCTGACGGTCTCTAGAATAAGACCTAGAGGAAGACCTATAGGAACCTTATAGGAACTTCCCTTGGTCGTATTCATCCCAGAAGTGCCTGTCCTACTCTTCTCTGCTGAATCCGACTATATGGAAGCGAATTTTAATAGCAGAGAGTCTAAAGCTTTCTTAGTTAACTGATCATAGACTGTGGAAAGCTTGCCGTCGAAGAAAACTCTCCGGAGACCAGAGCGACTCTGAGAGAGTTTTTCACCTTACTATCTATACGCTTGGATGTAGCCAGGACCGCGTCACGTCTAACCAACTCCATATTGCCACTAAAGGACGGAGTTTTACGTGAGACCCTTGAAAGAACTCTTAAGGAGATTGTGCATCCTAGAATTATTTTTCCTTGCGAAGTAATGATAACGTTCTGGTAAGGTGATCTCCGTACAATGATGCGTCTAAGCTGACCCTGCTAGATGATATTGTTATTTCCAACATTGTGGTTGGAATTGACATAGACGACAGTAAAAAACAATACTAGGTCCTGACCTGGTCGTCTAGATGCAGAGAACTCTCAGAATGCTCTGTCCTGCCATTTCAAAATATTCGTTGAATTGATGAAAGGCAGATGTAGAACATATTGCCGATAAGAAACCTGACCTGCCCATTTAGGTAGCAATTTAAATAATATAGCGTCATACAACAGATCAAATGTCTGTGAGACATATCTGGACTATGTCGGAAACTGAGGGATGATGACCCTAAACCAATTAAGAATTCTGTGTCCAGTGGCGCTATCAGTCTCTTATCCGGCAACGCAGAATTTTGGTCCAGAGGAACAATGTCAGATGACAATGCCGGATGTACTCTATGGCAATTATGTTGTTCCGAAAAGAGAAAATACAACTCATCTGTATCCCTTTTGCCATCCTGTCGGACCACTTGTAATTCTTGGTCGTCCGTGTCTGAACCTGCAGCAGAACGTACCAACCCAGCTTCCTCGGATAATTCCTGATCCGATAGAGTTACTGTCGGTTTGGTGGGATGCTATGATAACTGTGCTATCTGCGATAGCATATCCATAACAGAGGCCTGTGGAGCTGCTGTCTTATAGGATTTAGCCGCTGGAAGCTCCTTGGACGTTCACTCTTGCATACATCTAATATGTGAACGTCCGGAGTATGAAGGCCTCGTGTCCTTGGCTACCGGATGGCGTGACCTGGTTGCCGTAGAATCCCTGGTCGGCGATGTTGGTTGAATATCACAGGTCACATAGCCAAGGTGCGGTCGCGAGTGCTGCCGTGAGGATGAGGAAGCCAAAAGAGCAGTCTCTCCGGACTGTCTATATAACGGAGCGTCCCGAACGGTGGACGTATGCTCCGACTGAGCAACGTTTTGTTTCACAACATCTGGGCCCAGATGTTGTAATACGGGAGAGGAACCTCTCTCGCTCACAGCCCAATGGACCTGGACGAGCTAGGAACCGGACTAATAGGCTTCCTCCGTACCATCCTCGTATCCGGCGTCACTGGGTGTATTTTATAGTGCTCGCATCACCCAAGTCTCCTTCCTGGACCGCAACGGACGAACCCGGGTGCTGAGCCATTCGGTGAATGGTCGCAACACCGGGCGAGCTAGCGGACGCCAACGCCCTCGATCCTACTTGGAACCTCTTAGGCAATTGACGTATCTGTATGAGCACTTTACCACTAGCTCTTCATTTGACTGTGAGAATGGAAGCACACTTACAAAGACTTCACAGTAACAATACCTAGTTCATGCTACCCTATGAGACCTGTGGAGCCGCGGTCCTACGTGAAATATCCGCTCAAAGCTCTTGGGACGTTCATTCCTGCATTTATATAATATGCGAACGTCCCGACTGGAAAGGTCTCGTATTCTTGGCTAGCAGATGGAGTGACCTGGTCGACGTGTATTCCTTGGTCGGCGAAGCAGGAGCACCAGGGACGTTCAGTCCTGCATTTATATAATATGCGAACGTCCCCTGGAAATCTGTGGTCACATAGCCAAGGTGCAGTCGTGTGTTAACGAGGATGAGGAAGCCAATATAGCAGCCGTGTCGGACTGTCATGTGACGGAGCGTCCCGAGCAGGAGGAGTGGACGTAAGCTCTGACTGAGCGAACAACATACAACAACATCGCGGCGCAGATGCTGATGCAAGAGAGAGGGGGGCCTCTCTCACTCGCGGTCCGGGGGACCTGGGCAGGCTAGCTACCGGACGGACAGGCTTCCTCCGTACTATCCTCGGATCCGTCATTGCTGGGTGTGCACATCTGAAGTTTTATAGAGCTCGCATCACCCAATTTGCTTCCCTGGACCGCAACGGACTAACCCGAGTGCTGTACCATTCTTTCCTGGTGAATGGACGCGACACCGGGCGGACTAGTGGGCGACAATGCCTTCGATAGAACTAGCTAACTCCCAGCAATTGTCGTCATACCTTGAGCACTTCCCGCTAGCTCTACTATTGCAACGACGGAGACACACTTATTGAAGACATCACGGAAACATCACTCTGAATTCTGAAACAGAAACTGATAGTATATAGTGACCCTACGGAGAGAGGACCGTAATGGACCCCTCACCGCTAATAAAATACTGTGACACCCGTCTCCAACAATGTCATATCAATCAACACACACAGAGCAAGAATTAATGCAACTACATTGACTATAAGAAACACAATGAACTTGTGAATTAGAGGAAGATATCCTCGCATTACGGATGAAGAATATTTTTTCCAACCAGAAAAAATATACACTGTCATATTACTCGCACTAACCCTTGAAATAAATAAACATATATATTATAATTCATTATAACATTTCAAAAGAAAATAATTTAAAAAAAAAAAATTTTTGAAAAAATTTTCAGAAGAGCCCAAGTTCCCAATGGGAACCTTGAGCCCAAAGGATCCCAAAAAAGCCTAAGTGTGGACAAAATTTTTTAATGATTTGGAAAAATTAATGTAACACTTACGGACAATATTAATGTATCTTGCTATGAACTAAAATAAGCAGAAGACAAGTAATCACTGTCAGAAGTAACAGTTGTCAACATAAGAAAAAGTGTTAACAAACCAGAAACATGACTCCAGGCACTGAAACAAACATAGCCCGAAATCAGTTACCAATTTAAACACTATCTGATGCAAAACAGAGGCTTCCAGAGAAGAAACTGAACATCAGATGGTAGATGCAGACCAAAACGCCGAAACACCCCTGGGGTGAGGACGTAAACATGGGGAAAAAACAGAAAATAATTCTGTTACCAAGCCAAAACTCCCAAGAAATTTTAGTAATAAACATTACAAAAAATAAGCCAAAAGCATGGAAGAATAGCTAGGGGGGGAATAAAGGAAAGGGACAGAGGAAACACTGATTAAACAATGGAATATTCATAGCAAGAATGACCACAACAAGGTCATGCCTCAAAAATAGGTAACATGAATAATTTCGTAAAATAATTATAAGTTACAGCCCTGAACATTTGTTTCCACTGTTTTTTCCTCTCCACCTTCTATTTCCAGCATATATCCACCATTTCTCTCATAATTATGCGTCTGGCATCGTTTAAACTGAGATTTACAAGCACAAATATCAGTCAGTTGTAACTGAATTGAGGGCCAAACAAAGAATGACTTTTTGCGGCAATTTCGAGACCTCCTTGACACTGCGCATGTGCAGTGGGGTAAAAGTATGGAGGATCATATAGGACATGTAATTTTCAGTTTTAGATGCAAATTTGGGGGATTGGGGGGTAAAATTTGCATTTGGCCCTTAATATTTTAGAGTTAGCACCAGCTAAGTCTGGGTCATAGGTGCAGTATAAAAATATTTTGTCTTAAAATTGACCAAAACGCATAAAAAACTAATTTCCTGATTTTGGTCCAAAATTTTTAAGTCCCACCCAGCCCCAAATTTTCAGTGTAAAAAAATAAAAAAAACTTTGTCGTAAAATTGACCGAAATGCATAAAAAAAAACCCAAAAATGATGCTGCATACCAAATATCAAAAAATTCTTATTGGTGGATCTAAAGAATATTATTAAAGAATATTCCTCACACTGCACTAATTTAAACATTTCGGCTCCCATAGAGAGTCCAAATATGGACCCAGGGAATTGATTTCAATAAACACATGAAACAATCTTCCAAAGATGTTATATGTGAAATTTGAAAGCTTTTGGAGCAGTGGTTTGGGAGAAAAGTAGTCAAATGTTTTCCCCATTACCCACAGTGATGTTGTATACCAAATATGAAAGCATTTTGATTGGTGGATCTGAAAAATAAAATTTTTGAAGAAATTTCCTCAACATTTGGGCTACCATAGGGAGCCCCAATATTAACCTAGGGACCTGATATGAACAAACTTGACTATTAACCCCCCCTCCCCACCTTCTCCCCCCCCCCCCCACCCCCCTGAGATGGTAAATACCAAATATGAAAGGATGCTGAGTGGTGGATCTGAAGATGATTTTTCAAAATTATCCAAAGTATTGCACTGAGTTAAAATTTGGGCTTTTTTCACCATTCAATTCTACTGGTCCTAAGGATGCTTCATACCATATAAAGTTCTCTGTTCCGTGTGGTTTGGGAAGTATGGACATTTGAAAATATTTCAATTTTTAGCTCCTGGGGTTCCCACAGGTACACAGGATTTTTTTTTTTACATGAGTCCAGAACTTATGACTTAATAATACCACACACCAAATTTGGTTCAAATCAGACCTATCGGTTCAGGAAATAATAATTTTGGTCGGGTCCAAAAATCTTGCCCCTTCCATTACAAGGGCAAATATTGCTCCATGAACTTCATTTGAACAAACTTGATTCTAAACCTCAAAAGGAAGCTCCATACCAAATATCAAATCATTGCACCCACTGGTTCATGAGGAGATTTTTTAAGAATTTTGGAGTATTTTCTCCCACTCTCTCCCTATGTTGAGTTGACAGGACCATCAGTCACACAAACTTTTACTTGAATGGATGGAGAGCAATTAGATAAGCTCAGCTTAAATTCGTCAAGGTGAGCTAAAAACTATTAAATAAGAATTGCAATTTGTGAATAGCATTGGCCAGATATGGAAGTTATATTAGGTAAAGGGTTAAAATGAAAATTCTTATCCCTCAGTTTAAAAGATCAATTTTTTCAAGTGTCTGACATTATATCAGATGAAATGTTATTGTTACTTTTTTCAACCAAAATGTAAGATACCCCCAAACAAATCAAATCATGAAGACTTTTCAATTATGAGCCATACTACCATTCTCAGCTCTGGAATACATAGTAAGCAGTTTAGTCTGTATTTACTCGGTAAGTTTAACTGAAGGCTGGATAAAAAGTAAACAGATTTAGAGCTATAACACTCATAATCCGATTAGCGAATACTGGTACTCTTCAGTAACATGAAAGAAAATGAATTTAACCGTCATCCTTTGCACACCAATACTAAAATATTAAAATTTCATACCTGCACCTTTTTCCCATATTGCACCTGGTAATGTAGCAAATTCAATCTTGTGTGATAGAGTTTAAAGAGCTCTGTCAAACAAGACTGAATACATTAAATTCCTAGTTATGTTTGGAAAAAATTTGCTGCTTGAAATTTTGTATTTTTTTTTACATTAGTGTGCACAGGGTTAATAAAGAAAAATTTGAAATACAACTTACCGGTAATGGGTTGAGTGCTGGAAGCCACTATCAAGGATTTAGAAAACAAGAGCAATGCAAAGCGTGGCATATGCCCATGACGGTGTCATAAAAGGGTAGGTAAGTTTCTCAGGGGCATAACCAAATGAAAAGCTTCGACTAGATGCCAATAATGCATCAACATCAAAAAAAATTGATTTTAGTCAGCATTAATTAGTTATTGGATGGATATGGTGGCCATATTGAACTGGCCAGCTGGTGCAAAATAGAAAAGAAGCATTGTCTAGTCATCCACAAGTTACCCCTAAAATTATGGTTTGATCAAATAAGTGGTTCTTTAGTTATTTGACGGAAACCAAAAGTTAATGGACTGACACTGGACAGACATGGTGAAAACATAATGCCCCGAAAGGTACTCGTGGGCATAAAAAAGTGTACCAGAGCAAAAGCCAATGTTTTCCTTGCTCTTATTCAGTTAAATACAAATAATATTTTGTTTATATAAATTTGTTCTACTACAAATTATCAGAGTGTGCCTGTGATAGTGTTAAAGATAATTTAGCCTCCACCCAGTTAAGATGAAAGTGACCACTGTTACGAGTAAGTAAAACATAAAATAAATCAGTACAAATTAATTCAGCGCAACGCAATTGAATATTTATTGATATTAACCTTTTTTTACTTCTCTGTTACTTCAGCTTTGTTAACACACCTCTCAACAAAGATAAAGGGCTTGTCCCATCATTTTTTGGCAGGTTAAACTTCAGATCTAGAGACTGTAAGTTATAATCTCAACATGTCTTTTAGCAATCTGACTATTCAACAAACAGGGTTAAATTGTGCAGGACAGTTTTACATATGGAGAAACCACCCAGAGCAACTACTAAGTAAAGACTGGTAACTGTCAGACTCCCCCTTACAGACTGATCAAAGACAGAATGATTTGCACTGAGTGAAGATATGTGTACTATTATGGTTCCATACAACTATATGCCCTATGCCATTGTGCTCAGACATATGACATTTTGATGGTACAGTAGAATTATGTTAACTGAATAGCCATGTCGCCAGTGAAAAATATTTAATAGGAATATTCAATTAACAGGAAATTGGTCACTTTCTTATGTTTCAGTGATAAGATTTCTTTCATGTCTTGGTTGACAGATCTCTATAATAAATTGCTCGTCAGAGTAAATCAATGATAGATCACAACAATTTTTATTTAATTAACAGGACTTTACTCTAACATTTATGCAATTAACAGGTCAAATTTGTACTGAAGGTTTGGTAAATGGGCTGATGTTTGGAAGTTGTATTCAATTAGCATAATTATTCAATTAAGAGATTTCCAATTAAGTGGTCTCCATTGCAAACAAGTCAATCATCAATATGACGAAGTCTCGTATGATCTGTTTTTGAAAGTGGGAAAGCCTGATAACATAGTCTTTCCCACTCTCTGAGAACTTATGATGGATCTGTGGCAGGTACAGGTGTTATTTCATTTGATAAAAAAATGCAATTTAAGCAACATATACAAAAGCTTGAAAGTAAACATTTTGATTAAAGAGGAGGAAAGTAGATGTCTAAATATATTTATGGACCTTCCATTACATTTTCAAAGAAAGTCTGATTTTCAAGCACTTCCAATGGTTAATTTCAATTTAAATTTCAAGTAGTTTTGAGCACTTTCAAGGACCTGTTTGAACTATGCTCATATGCAAAATACCATTAGAGTGAGACTCCCTAGAATTGAAAATCTTTCCAACTGTTTCAATGCCGTGACCAGTTGTTTGAGAAAGGAAATATTCTGTGTATCTTTGTTTTGCTTTTGGTTTTAATAATGAAATGTTATAAGGTGATACAGAGATGGAAAAGGATCTCAGATCATTTTTATCTAAAGTATTCAGGCCCAATTACACTGGACTTTGCACAACAGTGGAAAGATTTTTGTATAAAAAGCTGTATAAATACAATACAGAATAATGATTTATTATATGACTATGTAATTTAATGACTATGTAATTTAACCACTAAATATCACTACTTTTTAACGATCTTTTCCTGGTCCCCAGAAAATCCACATTGTGAAATCCTATTCTGTATCACTATAGTATGACGGACTATTTATGCGTGCATTCAAATTCGCATAATTAGCTGTTCCGGTCGAAGAGAGTACTTTAAGCCACGCTGGAATGGGTGTGCTCGAACAGCAGTCCCAGTAAACTGAAGGTTGACTGTTCAGTTTGCTACGTATTCATGAGAATTGGGGGATTCCCCGGAAGTGTGCACCTATTACAAAAATCAGTGTAAACAAACATAGTTCTTTTTTTTCTTCAATCCAATTTACCAACGAAAGTGTCAATGACACTGTAGCTCAACTTGACAAACTTGAACTTGGTTAAGTTATACATGAAATGGTAAAATTGAAGATCATTGGTACCAATGTTATTTGATGAAATTTCAACATAACAGCATTGTGTGGGCACAACGTCAGAGTAATCCATGCATTTTTAAATGTAAACTGTAAGACTGGCTAAAGGAAGAATGTTGATACGCAAATGCAGTATGTTCAGAGGTTACTGTAAATGGCAACTTTTTTCACAGAAATGAATGCTAATCAATAGCTCTTATCAAAAGGTCTTGCCTAATGGGCACACCAAGTTCAAAAACAATCCTATGATAAATGTGGCCTGTTGGCCATGTCAAAGAAGAATGTTGATGCACAAATGCAATAAATTCAAAGATTGTTGCTAATAGCAATAGTTTTTGATGGAAAATAAAATAAAATCAATAGCTCCTATCTTTGTCACCCAGTATATGAAGTTTCAAAACAACCTGATAATGAATGCCAAGGAAGATGTTTGCTTCTGGCAATGTTTTTTTGTTTTTTTTTGGGGGGGGGGTTATGGAAATTCATAAATATACCCTGCAGAGAGTGCAAAAGTGATAAGTTGATGCACAAATGCAGTAAAGTTCAAAGGCTGGTGATAACGACAATAATTTTTTATGGAAATGAAAAAAAGCAATAGCTCACATCTAGAGGTCACTCCGAACACATAAACCAAGTTTCAAAGTGATCCGATCATAAATGTGCCCTGAAGGGTGTGTTAAAGGAAAATATTGAGGTCTGACTAAACTTAAGTAATGGAAGAAAATCGACAGCTCCCATATAGATGTCACCCCACACAAGCACACCAAGTTAGGAAGCGATCCAATCATAAATGTGCCCTGCAGGGTGTGTCAAAGGGAAATATTGATGCTTAACTGCACTAAGTTTTTACAAAGTTCATCAGAGGTCATTGCCAATGGCAACTATTTTTGACGGAAAATGTAAGAAAATCGATAGCTCCCATCTAGAGGTAACCCCCAAAAACATACCAAGTTTCAAACCATCCTGATCATAAATGTGCCCTGTAAGGCATGCCAAAGGAATATGTTTATCCCTGACTAAACTAAGTTCAAAGGTCGTTGCCAGTGACATTTTTTGACGGAAAATGGAAGAAAATCAATAGCTCCCATGTAGAGGTCACCCCAAACAAGCATGCCAGGTTTCAAAACAATTCGATCATAAAGTGCCCTGTAGGGGGTGACAAAGAGAAATATTATGGTCTGAGTAAACTAAGTTCTAAGAACGTTGACAGAGGCAGCATTTTTTCACGGAAATGGAAGAAAATCAATAGCTTCCATCTAGAGCTCACCCCAAACAAGCATACCAAGTTTCAAAGTGATCTGGTCAAAACTGTGCACTGCAGTGTGTGTGCCAAAAGTGAAATATTGATGCATAACTACACTAAGTTCATCGGTCATTGCCAGTGGCAACATTTTTTGATGAAAATCAAAGAAAATCGATAGCTTCCATCTAGAGGTAACCCCAAACAAGCATACAAAGTTTCAAACCGATCTGATCATAAATGTGCCCTGTAGGGCATGCCAAAGGAATATGTTGATACTTGACTAAACAAAGTTCAAAGGTCATTGCCAGTGGCAACATGTTTTGATGGAAATGGAAGAAAACTAAAGTCGATCCATCGCCAGGGGGTGCGATACCTCCGCAATCCATTGCCAGGTGGTGTGTTACCCCCGCACCAATACCTGAGGGTGAGCAAGGTCAATAATGTGACATCTTGGTGTTCAGAAAACAATAGGTGTCACCTAAAGGTGACACAAACAAATACCCCCGCCTTTCAGCTGGTAATGAAGGTACCCTCCGTTAAACAATTTCGCGACGGAATTTCTAAGTCGATGAAGGCCATAAGTTTGAGAAAAAAAAATTTTGCAACAAACTTTATAGATGTTGCATATCTTCAATGTGTGTGTAATCACATCATAAAGTTTTAGCTCACTGCATTCAAAACTGTAAGAGGAGTTGATTACAGCATGAAGGTACGCTCTATTGACAATAGCAACAAAAAAAATCCCTGAAAATTTTTTAAAATCTGTGAAAATTTTTCAAGTCGATCAAGGCCATAAAATTTTGAGCAAATGAAGTTTTGCAACAAACTTTATAGATGTTGCATATCTTCAATGTGATTGTAATCATATCCTAAAGTTTCAGTTCACTGCATTCAAAACTGTAAGAGGATTTGATTACAGCATGAAGGTACTCTCTATTGAAAATAGCACTCAGAATATTCTAAGTCGAGAAAGGGAAATAACTGTGGAAAAATAAAATTTTCGTGAAACTTTATACATGTTGCACATCTTCATTGTGTGTATGAACATATCCTGAAGTTTCAGCTATCTGCATTTAAAACTGTAAGAGGAGTTGATTACAGCATAAAGGTACCCTCTATTGAAAATAGCACTAAAAATGTTGTAAGTCAAGAAAGGTAAAGTGGGGGAGGAGTTGATTACAGCATGACGGTCCCCTCCATTAAACAATTTCGTGACTGACGGACAGATGGACTGACGGACTGATGGACACGAGGAATCCAATATACCCCCGCTAGGCGGGGGTATAATAAAAATAGCTCCCAGCTAGAGGTCACTCCAAACAAGCATGCCCGATTTCAAAGCAATCTGATCATAAATGTGCCCTGTAGGGCATGCCAAAGGGAAATATTGAGGTCTGACTAAACTAAGTTCTAAGAACGTTGGCTACGGCAACATTTTTTGACGGAAATGAAAGAAAATTGATAGCTCCCATCTAGAGTTCACCCCAAACAAACATACCAAGTTTCAAAGTGATCTGGTCAAAACTGTGCACTGCAGGGTGTGCCAAAAGCGAAATATTGATGCATAACTGCACTAAGTTCATCAAAGGTCATTGCCAGTGGCAACATTTTTTCACGGAAATCGAAGAAAATCGATAGCTCCCATCTAGAGGTAACCCCATACAAGCATACAAAGTTTCAAACCGATCTGATCATAAATGTGCCCTGTAGGGCATGCCAAAGGAATATATTGATACTTGACTAAACTAAGTTCAAAGGTCATTGCCAGCGGCAATATGTTTTGATGGAAATGGAAGAAAATACATAGCACCCAGCTAGAGGTCACTCCAAACAAGCATGCCAGATTTCAGAGCAATCTGATCAGAAATGTGCCCTGTAGGGTGTGCCAAAGGGATATATTGAGATCTGACTAAACTAAGTTCTAAGAACGTTGGCCACGGCAACATTTTTTAACGGAATTTGGAGAAAATCGATAGCTCCCATCTAGAGGTAACCCCAAACAAGCAAACAAAGTTTAAAACTGATCTGATCATAAATGTGCCCTGTAGGGTATGCCAAAGGAATATATTGATACCTGACTAAACTAAGTTCAAAGGTCATTGCCAGCAGCAACATGTTTTGATGGAAATGGAAGAAAATCAATAGCTCCCATCTAGAGGTCACTCCAAACAAGCAGGCCAGATTTCAAAGCAATCCGATCATAAATGTGCCCTGTAGGGTGTGCCAAAGGGAAATATTGAGGTCTGACTAAACTAAGTAACGTTGGCCGCGGCAACATTTTTTGACGGAAATTGGAGAAAATGGACAGCTCCCATCTAGAGGTCACCCAAACAACCATACCAAGTTTCAAAGCGATCTGATCATAAATGCGACCTGTGAGGTGTGCCAAAAGAAATTGTGGACGTATGTACAATGCCGACGGATGAGAAGTGATGGCAATAGCTCAGCTTGACTTTGTCAAGTTGAGCTAAAAATGGTTAGGGGCATTGTTAATGCTAGCGTAGGCAAGTGATGTTGAACTATAAGTCATATAATAAACCTTTTATTGCGACAGTGATGTGATCAGCTGCAGTTTGTTTGATCAGGTGATCTGACCTCCTCAATGAGATGTGATACTACGACCCAGATTACTTCACTGTAGCGATAATACGTATAAATCTTGGCTTATTTATAATAAAGAACAGGAAAATAAAACAATGTTTATAGAAATGCAAAGAAAAATAAATATAATAATGAGACATGTTATGTTTTGATATTTCTGAGTGAGATTCATTGTTTTCAAAGACAAATTTCTATTAGAGGAGTCTAAAAATGCTGATTTCAATAAAATTTCATAATTAAGATCAGGGTTCCACATTGGTATCCACATGGATCGAAATTCGGCCCCATTCAAAATGCAAAAAAGGCAAGTTTTTTTTCCCAATTTTAACAGTGAATTTTAAGAGGAAAATTCCCAATTTCCCCCTTTCTTTCTACTCAAATAGCTCCAAGACATTATTATGAAATGCTGACAAGATCTGTCTAGGCACAAATCCAAAATAAAGATATAATTCCACGAATATCTGCCTAAAAAGTATTTTATTGATCATTGCTTTCCTGTTTTCAAATTCACAGGCAACAGGTTCTTTTCTGTACTTAAGAGTTAGCTCCCTTGATATGCCAGAAATGATTTTCAAGTCATCATCTTTTTTGTACTTACTTACTTTTGATATGCTTTTTCACACGTTCATTGTTGCTGTTCTCTCCAAAACAGATTTAGACAGAGAACTTTGCTGATATCTTGAAAACATCTGGAGATTGGAAAATTGCCCTATTTAATTCCACTGTGGACAGTTCCAAATAAATACACTTACTTAGGACTCCACGGAGGAGATCTTCTGTTTCTCAGGCCATTTTTTTGTAAAACTGCATGTGGAACGGATGTTTTCTTTGCCATCAAAAGTTTATGTTCTTGGTTTCTTTTAGGTTTTAGGCCTCAAAATCAACAGAATAGCATGGGTGGTGGTGTATTTCGTCCCCTGAGTGCAACAAGGCTTTGCAATGCTAGAGAATTGCAAAGCCTTGTTACACTAAATGGATATATTTATCAATTTTAATAACTTGGGTAAAATATCAGACATAAACCATTTAATTTTTATTTTTTTAAATTTGCATTGGTTATAAAATGGAAACATGTGGCAGCCACAAGGACTGAGAATCAGATTTTTAACTTTTTTAGACCTATTTATTGCATTTTAGATTCATTTTCAGCATCTGTAGCTATATCATGACCACAACATAGGCATGAAGTCAGTTTTAGCCAATCATTTATAATGATGCTGTCAACTTTAAACGACTTTCACTCCAGGTGTAGATTACCAGGGAGTATTTTACCAGTAAAGTGCAACTTGTTTACCACAGTAAACAAGCACCGCTACCATTCACTGGGATCTTACAGAGGAAATAGTTACTAAAAGAGGTAGTTTTCTTTATGAAAACTTGTGAAGAATTTCCCAATTCATGTTGTTATGTAGCAAAATTTCCCAAGTGGAAGGGACCTAGACCCTTCCCCAAAATAGGAGTGTAGAAGTCTGAAGATAAATTTTTTTTATCTTTACAATGGTAATATTTGACATGTATTTAACATAAGGCATAACTCTCAGAGAAAATCTAATTTTGGAAATTGACATTCAGAAAACATTTCACAAAGAAAATGAAAAAATTTATTGTAATTTATATATTTTTTATTCTTACCAATGACCCAGAGTTAGCAGCTGGTGCTAACCCCAAAATATCTAGGGACAAACACAAATTTTGCCCCCCAAATCCCCAAAATTTGCATGCAAAACTGAACATTAGAAGTCCTAGCTGGCTCTCCATACATTTTACCCTCCGTGCATGCGCAGATGCCAGGAAGTCACCGAAACTGGCGCCAATAAAATCATTATAAAAAGATTATAATAAGTCAGCGGGGAGGTATGAGTGCCCAGTACTGCCCCCTCATGGGAGGGCCATTCCTGTCTGGGTCATTGGTAAGTATAAAAAATATATAAATTACTATAAATTTTTTCATATTTTTATACTGCAACCAATGACCCAGACTTAGCTGAATCGTAAAAAGGCAGAGGGCCTAGAACTTCCGAAATATAAGATCAACATAGATCAAATCCTTCAATCCAGGATGAAGAAGTTAGAATTTACATGAATGTCTCTTAATACCATAATAGAAGAGACATAACCTAATATGGATCCCAATTATGTAAATCCTAAATCTAAGCATAAAATCATGTTAATTAGGATGTAACAAATAAACAATTTTAGAGACTAGTCTGGACTAGGCCCCCAAAATTATTATGGCATACTGAGAATGAGAGAAAATTTCCCATAAACCTATGCCACACAATAATACTGCAGCTGATCGCCGAACATAGTACGGACAAGACAGCTTCCTCAATAGTTACATGCCCCATAAGGCAGAGAAGTGGACAAAATGACCTCCACCCCCCCTTTTTTTTAACATAACTTCAAAAGAAAGAGGGGAGAGCTCTGTAATCAATAAGCAGAACCCGGAAACAATATAAATAAATATCGATCAGGCACTCAACAAATTAATTCATGAACAATAAATGGTGCTTATTTCCACTTCACAAGCCAAGGCTATAGCGATGATTTTGGTAAATAGAATTATCTGATATAAAATATGCACTGCAGACGCTTTATAGAGGTACGACAAAATCAGTGAGAAATTAATTATAACATATACATACAAAAGCGGGATAAGATGAACAATCTCTGCAGAGAAAACGTGCTTCAAGATCATTCACAGGAGGCCTCTGTAATATTAAATCTGGTAAAAAACACTCTCCAATGTGTACTATTTGGTATCAACAACTATAAACACAGGAGAATATGTGATTTGAGAACCGACAAAATAGAGACCAGGATCTAGAAATGGAGGTAGGTATGATAAACCGGCTCCAAAATCAGAAAATAAATACCAGAAACAAATGCAACAGAACTGCATACATGCGTATGATGGTGCCATCCAACACGACTCAGACACAAAGTATGTATGTATTAAAAAATATATATACGCGACAGCGTGAGTGTGTGTGTGTGGGGGGGGGGGGGGGGGGGGGGGGGGGGGGAGGGGGGGAATTCAAATATATGTAGAAACCTCCTCACCCACATTAATTAATCACTGCTAGAGCAGACAGCAATAATATAGCGATCATAAAGCTCTTTCACGTCAGAAAACTCCGTAATGCTACTGAGAGCGGAGAATGACATGAAGAATAAAACTTCCCTTAAAGAAGAAAACCCTCTAATGGGAAAGATTCTGGCGAATGCTCAATAGCAGACCCCTTAACCTCAATGAAATCAACAGAAACAAATGAATTGAAGGATACACATATCCTATCATTCATTCCCATGAAAACGGCTGAGCATCAATGTATGCGCTCAAAAGCCTTATACTAGCGACACAAATAATGGAAACTATTATTCCCATGCGCCGAAAAGTTAACTATCCTGAAGAGATCCCACATAAGATCATGTAATAGCCAAACAGTTAGAATAAGCACAAGATATAGCCAGCACTTACTTATGTGCTGAAATCTTAAGCATTGACTGCTAATTGGAGGATAAATAACCCAAGCAGTACGAATAGCTAATTGGCTTATTTAACAATAGAATGAACATAAACGTCCCTTCTATTGAAAAATAATGACAACAAAAGCGTAACTTCTCTTCTGATAAACTCAGGATTGTAACGCAATATATGAACTCACGTCCGAAATAATAGAGAAAACCGTAATATATGCCCAAACTTGACCTTATGTTAAAGGATTCTCTAAAACAAAACAGGTCAAGAGGGAAAAAACGTCTACCACTCCAGTTAATAACTGGAGTAGACATGTGTGTAAGCGACCCATCGAAATAACATTCCAAGCCGCTCCACACAACTCCATCCGGTGCATAAAACTATCGCTGTTAATACGTCAGATAACCAATAAAAGCGAGCCAAACATCTGGTTAATTCGCTCTGTAAAACAGATGAACCAGCCAAATGAATAGTGGGATACATGAATCCTATCATAAATCCCATGAGACATTATCTAGTTCACAAAACAAGAGATCTAAAGAACTATACTCACTTCAATTGCCGAACATTCGCTTATCGACTAAAAGATAATAAAAAATAACCTAATGATCCACTTCCAGTCAAAATCGGCCGGACCGAGTTTTATAAGAGCCTTGAACCATCGGCTCAGGGGAGCCTGATCAGTAACTCAGTCTGACGAGAAGCCCCTATCCAAGTGGCTGTATAGGCAAACCTAAGAATTATATATAGGAGAGATACCTATACCTTCGCTATGAGCCTTATAAGCGAATTGAGTCTAGGACAAACTCTCTTACTCTTCTGTTGGCTGTGGCTGATTAGACCCCTACTTAAAGAGTAGAGAATAGATGCTTTCTTGTAGTTTAATCCTACAATAATGAAAGCTTACCATCAAAGACTTAGGTATTCTAATGCCTTGCTATGAGTCCTTATAGATGATTTGAGTCTAGGACAACCTCTCGTACTCTTTCTGCTGGTGATGGTACATTAGACCCCAGCTTAAAGAGACGAGAATTGATTCTTATCATAAAAACTAGAGTAGGAAGACTAAAGCGACCAAAGGCAAGTTTTCCACCTAGTTAAAGGCAAAGATGAAGGCACAAGGCTTCGTTGCATCAGAATAACTCCCACTTAACATTAGTTAAGACCGAGAAATAAATACTATTTCTGGAAAGAATTTTAAAAGGTACAAACGACCACAAAATTCCTTCCATAAAGACGATGCGTCACAGTACTTAAAATTAAAGTACATAAGACCATGAGACTAAATTCGCTCTAAGAAATTATCTTCTCAACTGTGTCCGACCGAACAGCTACATGATGAAGTTAAGGCTAAAACTGGGATCTTAGCCTGCTCAATCAATACTGAGGAACTCTCCACATCTTCCCCTGTTGTTTTTAAAAGTATGTGAACCATCACAAACGATTAAAAATACAGAGGAAGAAGATAAGAAACCGAATTCCTTTTTCTCGCCGGAAGTTAAATATGGTGTCGTCTACAGAATCGAAGACCTGTGACACTCGTGTAGACTTAACCGGAAAGATATCTTAATACCCTGCTCTTTACCCGGATGAAGTCAGTGTCGAACTACGCTAGCGGTTTCTCATAATTGCTCACAGCATTTTGAATCACTGGAACAAGTCCAAGGAAATGATAATGTATGGTATCTATATCATCCAAGAGTTGTTCCGGAAGGAAAAGATATCCTTCCCATCATATGTTCAAATCAGTTAGAATCACAGTCACCATCATCTGCCATCAGGTGACTGGACCAAATAAGCACTATGCAACAGCTCAAAATTTGAGACTGACGTTGAGTACTTCTGCCTTGGCAGGAATACTGCGATTAGCTGCGCAGCTGCAACAGCAAGTCCGTTACAGAGGCCTGAGGAGCAGCGGTCATGAATAGCCTCTTTGCCGGCTGATCCTAGGACAGGGAGTCCAATATAGTTATTACTGCAGACGACCCGATGAATGAAGCCTCACCTCCTTGGCTACTAGATGGTGTGACTTTCTTCACTGAAGATGGACCTTTTGACAATGCAGACTGGAAATCCTGAGTCACTTAGCCAAGGTGCGGTCGGGAGTGTTTGGTAGACGCTAAAGAAGCAAAACTGTAGCCGTCCTGGCAAAGAATTGAACTAAGCGTACCGAACAATAGCTATGTACGTAAGCTCTGACAGACACAAGTTCCTACCAACAACACCCGGCTCCAGATGTTGTTGAAAGAGAGACAGGGGCTCCCTCTTGCTCGTGATCCGGAGAGACCTGGATGAGCATACCTCAGAACTTGCCGTCTTCTTCCTTCCATCAACACTAGGTGAGCATGGATTCGATCAACAGTGCTCGCTACACACTTATTCTCTCTCGACCGCCACTGACATACCCAGCATCACATCACCCACATACGAGTGAGATCTGCCGGTTGAGCTAGCTGTTTTTAGACAAGGGACGTAAGCCTCTGTGAAACCTAGCCCTTGTCTTTTTTAAAATCATTGAGCACTTTTCCACTAGTTCTAAATACAATGCATATGCAACACATCCGGAGTCACAGTCCAAGTATCCAATCTTAACCGTTTCACCGGCGACAGGGAACTGACACCACTCATCGGGTTTTATAGCCCTGTGAAATTTCAAGATCACTTTGTCCGTTATGTAGAGGAAACCATAAGACTAGCCAGCCCCGGCAACCTATTAGACAAGACGTCTGTCCCCAGATGATGCTGTAAGAGAGAGCGGCCTCTCTCTTGCTCGCAGTCCTGGATGACCTGGACGAGCGTACCTTAGACCTTGCCGGTTTCCTCCTTCCGTCGTCGCTGGGTGAGCATAATTGCATATCATATTGTTCGCTCCACCCTATATGATCTCTCTTTCTAGCCCAGATCATATACACACGGCGTCATAGTTCTCAGGGACCTGAGTAACTACTTCATCGTTCGAGCTAACTAGCGTCAACTGACATGCGTGGTCGTGTGCTTTTCGAACATAGAGCAAGCTATAAGACTGGCCGGCCCCGGCAGTCTATGGAAGGGGTGTACCGTGGACATAAGTTCCAACTGACACAAGTTCGTACCAACAACCTCTGGCCCCAGATGTTGTTATAAGAGAGAGGGACTTCTCTCTTGCTTGCAGTCACGGAAGATCTGGACGAGCATACCTCAGAACTTGTCTGACGGACACAAGTTCCTACCAACAACCTCGGACAGCAGATGTTGTCATAAGAGAGAGAGGGGGGGGGGGGGCCTTCTCTCTTGCTCGCGATCACAGAAGACCTGGAGGAGCATACCTCAGAACTTGTCTGACCGACACAAGTTCCTACCAACAACCTCTGACCCCGAGATGCTGTCATAAGAGAGAGAGGGGTTCCCTCTTGCTCATGATCCGAACTTGTCTACTTCCTCCTTCCCGTGCTTCCTTCTCCCCGTCGTCGCAGGGTGAGCATGTTCGCATGTTTATAGTGCTTGTTACACCCTTATTCCTCTTCTCAACCGCTACGGACATACCCAGCATCACACACCACTAGTCGACGTGATAGATCTGCCGGTCGAGCTAGCTGGCGACACGGTCATCAATCCTACTAAGGGTCTATGCCTTGTCTAATACCTGAGCACTTTTGCCGCTAGCTCTTGATTGATTTGCGATGATGACAGCACAATCGTTGATGGCGTCACGAAGCCACATCATGTTCTTGTTCCTTCTGTAAATAGAAACTAAAAAACTATAGTGACCTTTTGACGAGAGGACCACCGAGTCCCCTCGGCGCGATAGGACCGATAGTGTGCACTCGCCTAACACAAACCATGACGCCCATCATTCAGATTATCAAATCTGATACATGGAGTAGAATTAGTGGTAGTACATCAAGTAAACTCATTACAACGACCAAGTAAATAAAGGAGAGGTTTCCTCTATTTGCCATACTATTAGATAAAAATAATTACCTAAAACTAATATATGTCATTGTACCACCACCAAATCTACATATAATATAAGATAACATTAAATATAATCAATGAAATAAATATATCCAAAAGAAAAACTCTTTCAAAAATAAAATGAAAATTTTTGAAAAAATTTTCCTAATAAGAGCCCAAGTTAAAGGGAACGATGAGCCCAAAAAAGCCTAAGTGTGGACAAAATTATAAAAACTGTGTAAAATTAACTACCACACTATCAGAATATTTAATGTTACTTACAACTGTTGTTCCTAAACAAAAATAGGAAACTACCTAGAGTAATGTAATGTAAACAAAACACCGGAATCAAGACCCCAGGCAATATGGCCCGAAGTCAGTAACAGAAACAAGACTATCCGATGTAAAGCAAGATCTTCCTCAGAAGAAAAAACGATACATTGGATTAAGATGCATGACCAAAACGCCAGAACACCCTAAGGATGAGGACGTAACCCTGGGGATGTACAGAATAATCTTCTGCATAAAACGTAAAACTCCCAATAAATTTTATAAATTTTTTTTATTAAAACAAGCCAAAAAGCTTGGGAGCTTAACTAGGGGGATCAAGGGAAGGCAGGGAAGGAACACTAAATAAACAGTGGATAGATCATAATCAATCAGTGATAACGTCAGGCTCATGTCCCGAAATTAGGGAACATGAACTAATTTTAATAAATATTATAAAATTATAGCCCTGAACGTTCCAAACCACCGTTTCTTCCTTCCTTCATCCAGTTCTGTCCTTGGATTCACCATGATTTGTGTCTGGCATGAATATTAATTGAGATTTAAAATTAAAAGCACAAATATCAGTTTGTTGTTATCTGACAAGGGCCAAACAAAGAATGCTTTTATTGGCGCCAGATTCGGTGACTTCCTGGCATCTGCTCATGAGCGGAGGGTAAAATGTATGGAGGGCCAGTTAGGACTTCTAATTTTCGGTTTTGCATGCAAATTTTGGGGATTGTGGAGCAAAATTTGTGTTTGGCCCTAGATATTTTGGGGTTAGCACCAGCAGCTAAGTCTGGGTCATTGGTTACAGTATAAAAATATGCATAACCAATTTCTTGAAACTTCCATCAAATATCAATGGAAGCGTAGATCCAAATATCCAATTTTTTGTACATTTTTTCAACAAAGGATCAACTCTCTGATTAAATCCACAGCCAAAGTTACTTACGGTTAACTTCTTATGATATACCATATTTTACTGAAAATCCATAATATGATGATTGAGTTATTACAAATACAGATCCAAAACTGACAATTTTGTTTTGACAAATAATGGAGAATTAAGTCACTGACAAAAGTACAATTTGTACTATTGTACCCCCAACATTGTGTGTATGTACAAATTGTACACACATACACAGTTTTATGACAGTCAATCATAAATGATTAAGTTACTACAAGTCCTTATTTGATAATTTTTTGGACCATTTCACTCAGCCTTTGGGTTTTGTCATTTTTGCCCTGAAACTATTTAGTGCATAGTGAGGAAGATATATTCCAAATTTCACAGCAATCCATCAATGTTTGGTTAAGTTATTGCCTGTAAACAGAGCAACATGGATAATGGAAAAACACACAATTGCTCCTCCATGGATGCATGTAACCCAGTGAAATGCTCAATCTTTTGGCAAATGCAGGTATAATAATAGCACATCATCATAATAATGGAACCCCCAAAATGAGCTGTGATATTCTGAAGTGGTCAGACTAGACTTGGCACTAGACGTGCCCAGTCTTATAAAAATTTATTTCAGTTCTAAATCTCACTAATCCATAATTCATCAACCTAACATGCCTGAGTTCCAGGTCTGATTTTAGCATGCATTCAAATCTGAACTTTTTTTCTGATGACAATGAAGTAATCTAAAAAAGTTATCATTTATGAATTAACTAGCGTATGTACCCGGAATTGCTCGGTGAAAGGGTAAATGTGATTTTCCATGTGAAAGTCACCCTACCCTAGTTACTCTTGATAAAAAAAATCATTCTTAAATACCAAATTTCAGCTCTTATTAAAGGGTCAATGGCTAACATGAAACATATGTAAAATTCACCCTGTCCATGTTACCCTTTATATAAATAGTCCTTAGTGCTGAATTACAGTTTAATAACTTTGAAAATGTCATATTGCATTCCAGTGTTGGTGCTGTTAAAGGGATAATCTAATCTTGGATGCCACTGGATCCTTCCAATGTCCCTTTCCTGTTCAAATTACTCCTTGGTGTCAAGTTTAATCATGACTGATAAAGAGATGGAGACAGAGTATATATCCTACAAAGAAATGAATAGAGAAGTATACCCTGGCATTTCATAGGTGAAAGTTTAAATGTCAAAGCACAACAGATGCAAACAAACAAGAAAGAACCCATATCTCTTTCCCAGTCAAATTACATCTAGGTGCCACATTGTACTTGATCGGTTGATGCATGGCATAGATAAATGGAAATATACCCGTTGTTGAAAGGGTTGAAGAATTAAATTCAGAAGATTTAATTAGACGTGATCGGAACCCATGTACTTTCTGATCAAATTACCCCTACCCCTAAGTGCCAAATATAGTCTACATTGGGAGAGGCATGTCGGAGACAAACTATACCCTGGGATTGCACTGGTTGAAGGGTTAGTGTGACATCAGAAGCAATCAAGGCCAATCTCATGTCCCTTTCCAAAATTCCAAATTTTGTATCAATCAGTCATGGCAAATCACAGAGTCCCCATTTATACAATAGATGAAAAGAGCTAAAAAATATGCTTTCCAGGATAACCATTTGTCCAAAAAATAAAATTGAAAATTGCATTTTTTTTTCTCCTAACAACAGCTTATGACTCCCTCATTAGAATGGGCTTGACAAGTTCATTCCAATGGAGTAACAAGCAGAAAGAATGAACAAAATAATAATAAAATATAAATGGTAAAAACAGACCTGGCAATGAAACAATAAATATGGGGGAAATTGATAAGGCGAAAATGTGACTGATACCAAGCATGAATTGAGGTGAAAAATTGAAAATCAACCCTTAAAGGTTTTACCTATACATCTATAGTCTATAAATAATAGGCAAAGAATTTAGAGCAGTCTGCTTATGAAAAAGCATTGCTGTAATTGGAAATGTATCTTGAATTTGAAAGTGTACAATATGAATAAATCTCCTGATATATACGTGTGGGATACATTAAACAAAATCAACATACACAAAAATTTGTTAATTTTTTAAGTAGCCTTTAAGGGTTGAAAGTAATAAATGGGTGGTTAAATTTGTGAATCATCAAAATTTACCATTATTTAATTGGAATCTTGATCAAGATATTGCTTGGCATGACAGTAGAACAAAATACAAACAAATCAGAAGATGATTGATATACATTGTTTTCAATAATTAACCCTTTCAAACTATTATAAGTTACTGCCATGAGAAAAAGTGCACTTAATCACAAAATGACACAATACGGTGTAGGAAGATTAAATTATTAGTGAATCTTTCTATGAATATTAAATAGATCCACCTACTATGCTGGAAATTGTATTTTTTTTTAGGACGATGCGCATTCAAGCAAATGCTGAAAAGATAAACCCTCTGCACACTGATATCAAAATACTGAAATTTTAAATATAAAATTATTCCCATAAATGCGAGGGGTTTAACCAATTCAATCTTGTTTGACAGAACTCAATAAAATTCATCAAAACTGAACTTAGGCCTTTAACCTTTTAACCAATGCCTGTAATATCAAAATTTTTTTTTTTTTAAATTATTCTTTCAAAAAAACCTCAACAAAACCCCCATCATGTCACCCCTTCACTGGAATGAGCTCTAGAAGCCCATTCCAATGGGGGGGGGGGGGGGGGGGGGGGGGGGGGGGGGGGGGGTCACATGATATGGTTTTGTTGAAATCTTTTGAAAAGTTAAAAAATTTATAGTAATTTATATATTTTTTATACTTACCAATGACCCAGACTTAGCTGGTGCTAACTCCAACAAAACCAGGGCCAAACACAAATTTTGCCCCCCAATCCCCAAAATTTGCATCCAAAACAAAAAGAAATCATGTCCTAAAGGACCTCCATAGTACGCCTCTACTGCGCATGCGCAGTGACGTAGTCGTCCCGAAATTGGCGCCAATTATCATTCTTACTGGCAGTGCCTGGTCAGCGCTATGTACTCAGCGGGGAGGCAAGAGTTCCCAACTCCAGGGAGGGCCATCCCCGTCTGGGTCATTGGTAAGTATAAAAAATATATAAATTACTATAAATTTTTTAACATTTTTATACTGTACCAATGACCCAGACTTAGCTGAATAGTAAACAGGCTGGAGGGCCTAGGACATAGAGGAAAATCCAATAAGCTCAACTATATAGTAAAGAGGTAACCCCTTAAGGAGAAAAGGAGTATTAGGCTTTACATGTATCTTTCTTATTTAATATTAAATTAGAAAGATACACTACCCTTAATAATTGAGCACAATAACATTCATGTTCTCTATTAACATCCAGTATAACCCTTATACTAATTATTTTTAAAACAAGCCAATAAATAAAGTAGTCCAGAGAATTGAGACTCAATCATTTAAAAGTGTCCGAGTATTGTATATTAAAGCCCGTTTGACACTTGACATATACAAATGCTTCACACCGAGCTACACTTTAAAAATAAGACATGAATGAAATTAAACATTAATATTACACTTTAAAACCATCCCGGAAGCGACTCAGAAATACTGACTTGGAGGAGGCATTCCCTTGCTTTTCACTATAAAGCAGGTGACCTAAGGGAACACCCGCCCCCCCCCCCCCCCTTCCCCTTGCCCTGGGTCAAATAGCCCAGAGCGAAGAGGGCAGCTGGACGGAGTCACTGCCGGAACAGAAAGCCTGCATAACTATAGTTGCAACTGTTTAGTGGACGACATTCTGAGCAACAGATAACGGACCTAAACAATGCAGGTCTCCAGAAATGGACTCAATATTTCTGAGATAAAAATTTGTAAATGTGGATGGCTGAGACCAATAAGCAGCCTTCATTAAATCTGTAATAGCAACACTATTAGCATAAGCCCAGGAAGTAGAAAGAGCTCTTACTTCATGAGCAGAAATCTTAAGCACAGACTGCTGAGAAGCAGATAAATCTTCATAAGCAGTACGGATAGTTAACTGAATCCATCTAGCAATAGAATGGACTGAAATGTCCTTTCTATTAGGCATCAAAGACAGAAAGAAACGTTTCCGTCCCTTTCTGATGAACTGAGATCTCTGTTTATAGATACGTAGTGCTCTAACAGGACAGAGTAAAGGCCTACGCCCGTCTGAAGACGGAAGAGCCTTAATAACAATAGGTTCCGGATATTTATTAGGAGCCTGATTCTTAGCTAAAAAACCCACATTAGTAGTGAAGGTGATAGTGTTCCCAACACTACGATAATGAGAATCATCCACCGATAGTGCATGAAGCTCACTGACTCTTCTGGCAGAAGAGAAAGCTAAGAGAAAAGCTGTCTTATAAGATAAGAATTTGAAATCTACTGTCCCAAGAGGTTCAAATGGCTTTTCCTTCAATTTAAGGAGAACCCAAGCTAAATTCCACTTAGGAATTAATCTAAGAGTTCTGGGTCTATTTATCGAAAAGTTTCTAACCAATTTCGATAAAGAGACATTAGATCCAATTTGTAAACTATCATGATGTGCATAGGTATCAGATAACATAGATCTATAACCCTTTATAGTAACAGGCTGCAGTTTGATTTCGTCAAACAAGTATACTAGAAAGTTTGCAATGTCTGGAATAGAGGGATCAAATATATCTACAGAATGATCCCTACACCAACGACGAAAAACCTTCCACTTAGCCGCATAGTTTAGCGAAGAGGAGGTCCTCCTACAGTTAGAAATCGCGTCCACTGCTCGTCCTGTAAAGTGCTTGCCATGCAAGAAGGACCGCACAACGGAAAAACGTGAAGGTTGAGACCTTGCGGGTTGTGATGGAGTTGGCGCGATTTCCCCTGCGAAAGAAGATCCTCTCGTGGAGGAAGCTTCCGCGGTAGGTCCCACAACAGACACCTGAGTAGATTTATCCACGGTCTCTGTGGCGACAGAGATGCTACCAACAGAATCTTGCACTGAGATTGTTTTATCTTTAGCAATACTTGTTGAATTAACGGCGCTGGAGGATACGCATATCCTATCATTCCGTCCCAAGGGATCGACAGAGCGTCTACTGCAAATGCTCTTGGATCCGGACACGGGGACACATACGTCTGCAACTGATTGTTGAGATGTGTCGCAAATAAGTCTATCATTGGCCGTTCCCATTGGTAGCAAATCTGATTGAATACTTGTTTGTTGAGAGTCCACTCCGACGGCAACAAGCGACCCTTTCGTGAAAGGGAGTCTGCTAGCACATTCAGACGACCCGGTATGTGACGGACCGAAAGAAGAACGTGATGTTCTAATGCAAACAGAAGGATTCTTTCCGTTAGATTGAACAACGGAACTGAATGAGTGCCTCCCTGATTCCGTATATACGCCACTACTGTCGTATTGTCGGATAGGATTTGGACATGAGCATCGTGAATAATGTCCATCCAGTGACGTAACGCAAGCCAAATTGACATCATTTCCTTGATGTTTATGTGCTTGCACAGGAATTGCGGATCCCAAAGACCCTGGCATCTCGAATCCGTTGGGATTAATGATGCACCCCAACCTGTTTGACTGGCATCCGTCATAATGGTAAAACTCGGATCCGGCAACTGCAGCGGAACTCCTTGAGTTAACCACTGAATGTCTGCCCAAGTCTGAATCTCTTGTTTCACTTGATCTGACAAGAGAACGTCTACATCGAGCGAATGAATTTTCACACTCCAATTCTGAGTCAGGAAAATTTGAAGAGGACGTGTGCGTAGCCGCCCCATCGGAATGAGATCCACGGCGGCTCCGCACAGACCTATCAGTCTCATAAATTCTCTCGCCGTGACTTTGTCTGCGTGCAGACAATAGCGAGCGTAACAACTGACTAATTTCGCTCTGGTTAACGGCAGACGAACGAGATTGTTGTGCGTCTCGAAGCTCATTCCCAGATGAGTGAATGACTTGGACGGCACCAGATCCGACTTCTCCTCGTTTACTATGAAACCGAGACGTCGGAGCAATAGAAGAAGATTCTGAACATCATTCTGAAGCGTTAACTCGTTGCCGTACCTCTGAAGAATGTCGTCCAGGTAGGCCGATGTTACCGCAGACGAATGAGCTCGGAAGTAGATCATTACCGAGTTCATTACCCGAGTGAAAGCCCAGGGAGCTAGATTCAATCCGAAGCACATGGCCCGGAACTGATACACCACTCCTAGGACTGCGAAGCGTAGATACTTTCGGAATGTTGGATGTACCATGACGTGAAAGTACGCATCTTTGAGATCTATGCTCGTTGCATAATCGTTCACCCAAATACTCGCTCTGACCGATCGAATCGTCTCCATATAAAACTTCGGAGCGACGATCAGCTTGTTTATCCAGCTCAAATCTATGACTGGACGGAACGAGCCGTCTGGTTTCGGAACCAGAAACAGATGGCTGTAGAATCCCAGAGATTCCTGGTTTTCTACGACCTCTACCGCGTTCTTCATTAAAAGAGACTGCACCTCTGATAACAGAGCGTCTCTTTTCTGTGGATTTGACGGAAGATGAGTCCACTTTGGACTTCGAGTTAATGGAGGCTTTCGTTTGAAGGATATCTTTAGACCTTCCGAAGTCACTCCTCTCACCCACGGGTCGTCCGTAATCGACGCCCACTCTTGTGAAAAACTCGACAACCTTCCGCCAACCGGAACGCGATAGAGGTTTAAGCCATCACCTCCTGGACCTGCGAGGCCTGCGGTAGGAGAAACCACGTCTTCCACGACCCGCACCTCGCCTCGTCGACCTCGGGGCGTCCGACCGATTGTCCCGGCCTGAAGGACGTCCCGAACGAGAGTCGCTATCCTGACGGTCTCTCGAATAAGACCAAGAGGACGCACCGGAACCTCTATAGGAACCTCTCTTGGGCGCATTAGACCCAGAAGTGCCTGTCTTATTCGTGTCTGCTGTATCCGACCTTTTAGGAGCGGATCTGAACAACAGAGAATCATTAGCTTTCTTTTTAATTTTATCATAAATAGCGGAAAGCTTGCCGTCAAAGAGAAGTTCTCCTGAGACCGAAGCGACTCTAAGAGAGTTCTTCACCTTAGAATCCACTAGTGTGGATGTAGCTAGGGCTGCGTCACGTCTAACCAACTCCAGATTTGCCACTGAAAGGGCGGAGTTACACGTGGAATAAGCTACTGCCCTTGAAAGAAGTCTTAAAGAGGATTGTATATCCTGAAACTCTTCCCCTTGAAGGCGCAGTGATAACGCCTTAGTAAGGTGATCTGCGTAAGATAAGGCATCTAAATTGGCTCTGTTAGACGCAATAGCTGTTTCCAACACCGCGGTTGGAATAGAAGCTGACGACGGTAATGATAGCTCTAAGTCTTCCGCCTCGTCGTCCATATGCAGAGGAACTCTCGGTATACCCTGTCCTGCCGTGTCGAATTTATTCCTTGCATTAATGAAAGGCAGGTTAAGAGTATTAGCGGATAAGAAACCTGCTTTCCCCGTCCTGGAAGCAAGTTTAAATATAGCGTCGTTCAATAATTCAAATGTTCTTGCAACAATATTGGACTGCGACGGAAACTCGGGAGCGATGTCCCTGAACCGCTCAAAAAATTCAGAGTCCAATGACGCTATAATTCTCTTGTCCGGAAGCGCAGCAGTCTGGCCCGACGGAACAACTTGAGGGAGAAAGTGCCGGATGAAGTCCATGGCAGCTTTATGTTGTTCCGAAAGGGATAGTTCCAATTCATCCGTATCCCTTTCACCATCCGGTCGGACCTCCCGATGTTCCCGGTCGTCCGCCCCCGATGCTTCGGCGGAGCGTACCGACCCAGCGCCGTCGGATAATTCTCGATCCGACACCGTTTCTGTCGGCTGCTGGGATGCTGCGATAAGCTGTGCTATCTGCACAAGAATGTCCGACGTCGAGACCTGCGGAGGCGTAGTCTTTCGCTGCTTCGCCGAGGGCAGCTCCGCATCAGATGGCTCCCGCATACTTTTCCTATGCGAACGTCCGGAGTCCATCGGTCTCGAATCCCTGGCTGCCGGATGGTGTGACCTGGTCGCCGAAGAATCCTTCATCGGCGAAGCTGGCAAAATATCGGAGGTCACGCAGCCAAGGTGCGGTCGTGTGCGCTGACGAGAAGAGGAAGCCTTAACAGTCTCTGCGGACTGCTTATACAACGGAGCGTCCCGAGCGACGGACGTATGCTCCGCTAAAGACACATTTTGTACCACAACATCTGGTCTCAAAGACCCTGGCATCTCGAATCCGTTGGGATTAATGATGCACCCCAACCTGTTTGACTGGCATCCGTCATAATGGTAAAACTCGGATCCGGCAACTGCAGCGGAACTCCTTGAGTTAACCACTGAATGTCTGCCCAAGTCTGAATCTCTTGTTTCACTTGATCTGACAAGAGAACGTCTACATCGAGCGAATGAATTTTCACACTCCAATTCTGAGTCAGGAAAATTTGAAGAGGACGTGTGCGTAGCCGCCCCATCGGAATGAGATCCGCGGCGGCTCCGCACAGACCTATCAGTCTCATAAATTCTCTCGCCGTGACTTTGTCTGCGTGCAGACAATAGCGAGCGTAACAACTGACTAATTTCGCTCTGGTTAACAGCAGACGAACGAGATTGTTGTGCGTCTCGAAGCTCATTCCCAGATGAGTGAATGACTTGGACGGCACCAGATCCGACTTCTCCTCGTTTACTATGAAACCGAGACGTCGGAGCAATAGAAGAAGATTCTGAACATCGTTCTGAAGCGTTAACTCGTTGCCGTACCTCTGAAGAATGTCGTCCAGGTAGGCCGACGTTACCGCAGACGAATGAGCTCGGAAGTAGATCATTACCGAGTTCATTACCCGAGTGAAAGCCCAGGGAGCTAGATTCAATCCGAAGCACATGGCCCGGAACTGATACACCACTCCTAGGACTGCGAAGCGTAGATACTTTCGGAATGTCGGATGTACCATGACGTGAAAGTACGCATCTTTGAGATCTATGCTCGTTGCATAATCGTTCACCCGAATACTCGCTCTGACCGATCGAATCGTCTCCATATAAAACTTCGGAGCGACGATCAGCTTGTTTATCCAGCTCAAATCTATGACTGGACGGAACGAGCCGTCTGGTTTCGGAACCAGAAACAGATGGCTGTAGAATCCCAGAGATTCCTGGTTTTCTACGACCTCTACCGCGTTCTTCATTAAAAGAGACTACACCTCTGATAACAGAGCGTCTCTTTTCTGTGGATTTGACGGAAGATGAGTCCACTTTGGACTTCGAGTTAATGGAGGCTTTCGTTTGAAGGATATCTTTAGACCTTCCGAAGTCACTCCTCTCACCCACGGGTCGTCCGTAATCGACGCCCACTCTTGTGAAAAACTCGACAACCTTCCGCCAACCGGAATGCGATAGAGGTTTAAGCCATCACCTCCTGGACCTGCGAGGCCTGCGGTAGGAGAAACCACGTCTTCCACGACCCGCACCTCGCCTCGTCGACCTCGGGGCGTCCGACCGATTGTCCCGGCCTGAAGGACGTCCCGAACGAGAGTCGCTATCCTGACGGTCTCTCGAATAAGACCAAGAGGACGCACCGGAACCTCTATAGGAACCTCTCTTGGGCGCATTAGACCCAGAAGTGCCTGTCTTATTCGTGTCTGCTGTATCCGACCTTTTAGGAGCGGATCTGAACAACAGAGAATCATTAGCTTTCTTTTTAATTTTATCATAAATAGCGGAAAGCTTGCCGTCAAAGAGAAGTTCTCCTGAGACCGAAGCGACTCTAAGAGAGTTCTTCACCTTAGAATCCACTAGTGTGGATGTAGCTAGGGCTGCGTCACGTCTAACCAACTCCAGATTTGCCACTGAAAGGGCGGAGTTACACGTGGAATAAGCTACTGCCCTTGAAAGAAGTCTTAAAGAGGATTGTATATCCTGAAACTCTTCCCCTTGAAGGCGCAGTGATAACGCCTTAGTAAGGTGATCTGTGTAAGATAAGGCATCTAAATTGGCTCTGTTAGACGCAATAGCTGTTTCCAACACCGCGGTTGGAATAGAAGCTGACGACGGTAATGATAGCTCTAAGTCTTCCGCCTCGTCATCCATACGCAGAGGAACTCTCGGTATACCCTGTCCTGCCGTGTCGAATTTATTCCTTGCATTAATGAAAGGCAGGTTAAGAGTATTAGCGGACAAGAAACCTGCTTTCCCCGTCCTGGAAGCAAGTTTAAATATAGCGTCGTTCAATAATTCAAATGTTCTTGCAACATTATTGGACTGCGACGGAAACTCGGGAGCGATGTCCCTGAACCGCTCAAAAAATTCAGAGTCCAATGACGCTATAATTCTCTTGTCCGGAAGCGCAGCAGTCTGGCCCGACGGAACAACTTGAGGGAGAAAGTGCCGGATGAAGTCCACGGCAGCTTTATGTTGTTCCGAAAGGGATAGTTCCAATTCATCCGTATCCCTTTCACCATCCGGTCGGACCTCCCGATGTTCCCGGTCGTCCGCCCCCGATGCTTCGGCGGAGCGTACCGACCCAGCGCCGTCGGATAATTCTCGATCCGACACCATTTCTGTCGGCTGCTGGGATGCTGCGATAAGCTGTGCTATCTGCACAAGAATGTCCGACGTCGAGACCTGCGGAGGCGTAGTCTTTCGCTGCTTCGCCGAGGGCAGCTCCGCATCAGATGGCTCCCGCATACTTTTCCTATGCGAACGTCCGGAGTCCATCGGTCTCGAATCCCTGGCTGCCGGATGGTGTGACCTGGTCGCCAAAGAATCCTTCATCGGCGAAGCTGGCAAAATATCGGAGGTCACGCAGCCAAGGTGCGGTCGTGTGCGCTGACGAGCGACGGACGTATGCTCCGCTAAAGACACATTTTGTACCACAACATCTGGTCCCAGATGTTGTTGTACGAGAGAGGGACCTCTCTCGCTCACGGCCTGGCTGGACCTGGACGAGCTAGGAACCGGACTAAAAAGCTTCCTCCGTTCTCGTTTACTATCCACCGTCACTGGGTGTGCATCTATTATGTTTATAGTGCTCGCATCACCCAAAATTTCCTCTTGGACCGCATCGGACGAACCCGGCTGCCGAACCATTCGGTGAATGGACGCTACACCGGGCGAGCTAGCGGACGACATTTGTCTAATCTCCATGAGCACTTTTGCCGCTAGCTCTGAATTCATTTGTGACGACGGACGCACACTTGAAGAAGATAACATGGAAACATCACCCTGTTCTGGTTCCTCTGAAATAGAAACTGAGAGAGTAGAGTGACCTTGTGGAGAAAGAGCCGGCATCGCTCTTTCTCCAGAAACAACATATCGTGACACACATTTCCAATGTTTCTCATCCCAATGTTCACATATAGGACAGGGATTAATGCGAGAACACTGACTACAATTAATACAATGATCATGAAAGTCAGAGGAAGATTTCTTCCTATTACAATTTGAACAATGTCCCTTCATTGTGAAAGAACAACAATAAGTCCTAGTTACTCGCAAAAACCCCTGACACAAAGATACATAATAACATGATCCATTAATAAATGAAAAAACAATTGCAAAACAAAATAACTTTGAAAAAATATTTTTTCAGAGAAGCCCAAGTTGCTGAAAAGTAACGTTGAGCCCCGATGGATCCGATGGCAAAGTGTGGTCAAAAATTTCAAATTTATATAAAATAATTAATGAGACACTTTCGGATAATATAAATGTATCTTATAATGAGATAAACTACCACAAAGGCAAACAGCCCCCCTCAAAAAAGGCTGTTGCCAATGAAAACAAACAGTGTAAACACACTAGAAAACATGACTCCAGGCACTGAAAAAACTGGCCCGGAATCAGTCATCAATTACACTCTATCTGATGCAAAACAGAGACTCCCAGGGGAGAATCTGTAGAACATCAGATGGAAGATGCAGAACACAAACGTTATACACCCATGGGTGAAAACGTAACTATGGGGAAAATAACAGAAAACATTCTGTAACCAAGCAACTCTCTCAGGAAATTTTAGAAATGAAACTTCTCAAAAATATGCCAAAAGCATGGGAGAATTGCCAGGGGGGACTTTAGAAGGCTAGGGGAGAGGAAACACTGAATAAGCAGTGCAACAATTAGCAAGAATGACAACAAGAGGCCCATGCCTCGAAAATAGGCAACTTAACATAATTTCATCAAAAAATTTTAAGTACAGCCCTGATTATTTTTTGCCACTTCTTTTTCCTCTCCTCCTTCTATCCTCCTTAGAATCACATTTTCTCCAAAAATTACGTGTCTGGCATCCTTTAAACTGAGATTTACAAGCACAAAGATCAGTGAGATGTTGACTGATGAAGGGCCAAACAGAGAAATGATAATTGGCGCCAATTTCGGGACGACTACGTCACTGCGCATGCGCAGTAGAGGCGTACTATGGAGGTCCTTTAGGACATGATTTCTTTTTGTTTTGGATGCAAATTTTGGGGATTGGGGGGCAAAATTTGTGTTTGGCCCTGGTTTTGTTGGAGTTAGCACCAGCTAAGTCTGGGTCATTGGTACAGTATAAAAATATAGGTTTTTTCAGCTGCTCAATTTGCATATTACCTGGGCAGATGTGGTCACTCCATCAGGCAAAGGTTAAATTCCTGGTTGATTATTGAAAAAATGTGCACTGAAATATTCATATTTGTACATCAGTGTGAAGAGGGTTAAGCTTTACTTTTCACAACCACAATCATACATAGAGGATATGGAATGAGTGTTTTTCTCATATAATATTTATGAAACAAGTCTAAGAATTTTCCGTTTTGGCAAGCCTCTGGCGAGCCCAAACGGAAAATTCAGACGAGTTTCATAAATATTATACGAGAAAAACACTCATTTCATATTTTATATATCATGACACACACACGCACAAATTAGCCACTTAGTAGGACTTTTTAACCCACCACCTAACTTGAGCTGCAGATGCCACTTGGAAAAAATGTCCCCGTATAACTAAAAAAATTTCATTTTTTGCTTCCAAAACATAGGTTATGACCCCTCAATGGAACGAGCTCATCGAGCTCGTTCTAATGAGGGGCCATAACCTATGTTTTGGAAGCAAAAAGTAAAAATTAAAAAAAAAATGAATGGTGTTTTTCTTGTAAGTAAAAGATTAATACAATATAACCCACCCAAAATAGGACAGATAACGTAAATTCTCCCTACTGAAATTATGCAAATGTAACCCAGTTGTATTTTGTTCAGCCAATCAAATTGTCTAGTTTTGAAATTGACTAATGAAATTGATAGAAGGCTTTATTTATCACTGATTAATATGAAAACAAAATATCAAATGTTTTAAAGTGAAGAAAACGGACGAGTCATATGATAAAAATATATTCTTCATAATTAAATTAGAGAAAAATATTTTGTTTAAACTTCAATTAGAGTTGAAAATACTTTTGGATTACACATTTCTGATGACATTTAAAATAGAAAAACAATGTTCAGTCTTCATTTCCTGGACAAGGTCTATAATTTATTCCTGTTTGCTGAAAATGATGTGTAGATCTCCAGTTACGACAGTTTTTATTAGTCCTGATGATGAGTTCACAGTTTTTTCCATGACTTAAAAATCAAAATAATTTCATTGATGGGAAAACTGCCGAAACCAGAGTGTTTCTCAAAACCAACTGCCCCAAAAACAGGACGCATCCGTAGACACATGAAATATACAAGGCTTTAACCAACTAACAAAGCTAATCTGTCAAGAAATATATATACTGTGCACAAAAGATTAAGGTATAATATATTATCCAGAGTTGCTACATATTGAACCAAAAGAATTTCAATGATTTTTTTAGGACAAATATATTCTTTTTCATGAGCACCTGATCATTTTTCAGAAAAAAATAGAAAGTAAATGTAATATATTATGTCTAATAATTAAACAATTCCAGTCAAAAGGACTTATGGAACACAAACAAATTATGAGCCTGTGTTTTATTTAATTATTTATTGGTGTTTAAGGTTGCCTTCAGTATCTATTTACGGCTATATAATGACTGCAACACAAGTCAAGTTTACCCATTTGTTTATACACATGCTGCCCACTTTAGAGGACTTCCACCCTAGGCATAGGTTACCGGTTTCGTATATTTTCTCTGTTTGTAACTCCAACACTTTACATCATTTCATATGAAGTTCTCCATAAGAGCTTGCCGATGAATGAATTCAAAGGCTGGAGTTATCAACAAGAGAAAAATGTAACAGAAATTTTATTGTTGTTATTCTCCAACTTATTCCAGCTGGTATTGCAATGACAAATTTACATGTGTAGGGAGCCAAAACTTGTAGGAAACAAAAGGTCTCACGGGGCCTGAAGCACGCACCTTGAACAGAACAAATTTGAATCTGACCCCCCTTAGGAATGTTGTATACCAAATATGAAAAGATTCTGACTTATGAATCTGAAAAAGATTTTTGAAGAATTCCCTCATATTGCCCTGAGTTAAAATTCGGGTCCCATAGGGAGCCCAAATATTAACCCAGTACTCTATTTGAACAAACTTGAATCTGACTCCCCTAGAAATGTTGTATACCAAATATGAAAGCATTTTGAACTGGTGGATCTGAAGATTTTTTAAATTATCCCCCATATTTGACTGGTGGATCTGAAGAAGATTTTTAAAATTATCCGCCATATTGAACTAAGTTAAAATTTGGGCTTCCATAGGAAGCCCAATTATTAACCTATGGACTTGGTTTGAACAATCTTGAATCTGACACTCATTACAATGATGTATGCCAAACATTAAAAGATTATGACTGGTAGTTCTGAAGAAGAAGATTTTTAAAGATTATTCCCCATATTGCTCTTAGTTAAAAATATGGGCTGCTGTATTGAGCCCAAATATGAACCAAGGGGCTTCATTTTAACAAACTTGTATCTGATCCCCAATGGAGGCTGTATACCAAATAACAAAAGCTTCTGACCATTAATTTTGGATAAAAATTTTGTTTTAATTTTTGCAAATATGCTGACTCAGCATTTTTTCAATGCCCACATTACAGAACACCCTGACATATTCGATGGCAATTCTTTTTTACCATTCAATTCTACTAGTCCTATGGATACTTCATACCAAATAACAGTTCTCTGTTTCGTGTGGTTTGGGAAATATGAGCGTTTGAAAATATTTATATTTTTAGCTCCTGAGGTTCCCACAGGAACGCTGGACAATTTTGTTTTGCATGAGTCAAGTGCTTATGACCCAATAATACCACATACCAAATTTGGTTCAAATCAGATCACGGTTCAGAAAATGATAAATTTAAAGTAATTTTTATATTTTTAATACTTACCAATTGCCCAGACTTAGCCGGTGCAACCTCAATATTATTAAGGGCCAAACACAAATGTTGACAATGCCTCCCCCAAAATTTGTATACAAAACCGAAAATTAAAAGTCCTATCTGGCCCTCCATACTTTTAGTACTTGCGCATGTGCAGTACCCAGGAAGAGACCAGAATTGGAACCAACATCATTCTTCCTAGTTTTGCCTACTAAAATGATAACTCAGCGAAAACTATTTAGAATATGGAACGGGATATGATTAAAAAGCCTGTCACAAACCATCCCCAAATAAATCATTATTCCCTAGGTCTGTTAAAACCAGTGACTGTTCAGAGAAAGAATTTACCACTCCGAATAATGATGTCAAAAATAGAGAACATATGCATAGACAGCCAGTTGGAAACTCCATAACTGATCTAACGAGCCCCAAAATTCTCATAAGCTCTACAGTAATGCAGAGCCAGAATCAAGAGAATCTATTTCATAATAAATCTGCCTAATAATGTATACATACTATGCACACAATCAACAGAATCCCACCTTAAAACGACGTTAATGTGATTAACCTGTGGAATAGACTCATATGTCATAAGAAAATCAGACAGCTCTGGGCGTAACTGTTCAGAGTAGACTAATTGACACATTTGGAGAATGTCACCCAGATAACCGACTGCCACTATACATATACCACTTATGAACGATCAATCACGGGAAGCAAACCAACTAGAGTAACTGGGCCCTGAGGCTTACAGGTAGAGCACTATGGCCTGCCCTGTAATTGCCTCTTAACATATTGGTGGGGGGGGGGGGGGGGGGGAGGGTTCGACAAATAAATCATATCGAACCCCCCTGCTTGCGTCAATACTTGAATCTCTAGATAAGTAAGGTTGGCACAGTAATATTAAGGCTTGGGACAGTGATAAATTATTTTTCGTTATAAGAAAAAAAAACTTCAAGCTACATTCCCAAGCTATACTGCTGCTACTATTCTCAATAATGTGTAATACAGCTAAAAAGCTTGTAGTTAGCCCAAGCAAGCAGAATGACACTAACCTGGCGTGACTCATAACGATTTAGTGTTAGTTATCTAGAATAGTATAGAAACCATATGGCCCCTTTACGTGTGACTGACTCCATAATGTCACTAAGGACGGAGGGGGACATAATGAACATGGCACTATTGCAAGGAATATACCTGCTGAAACAGTGTCAACATATCTCTTGAAATCAAGACAGTATGCCATGTCGTCAAATAATACACCATATAGACATAATATCCAATCATCAAGTGGAAAAATAATCCACAACATTAAATTTGAGAACAAGAGGCCCCAGGGGACCTGAGGGCGCACACCTGACATGGTAGCCAAAATATCAACCCAGACAATTGTTTTCAACAAGTTGCATCCTCTCCTCCTAAGAAAAGCTTATACCAAATATCCAAAGATTCTGACCAGTGGATCTAAAAAAAAAGATTTTTAAAGAATATTCCTCATATTGAACTGAGTTATAATTCGGGCTACCACTGGGAGCCCATATTTGAACCCAGGGACATGACTTGAACAAACTTCAATCTCACCCCCCTAAGGATGCTGCATACCAAATATCAAAACATTCCGATTGCTGGATTTGAAGAAGAAGATTTTTAAAGAAAATTCCTCATTTTGAACTAAGTAATCATTCGGGCTCCCACAGTGAGCCCAAATATGGACCAAGGGACATGGCTTGAACAAACTTGAATCTTGCCCCACTAAGCATGGTGCATACCCAATATTAAAAGATTCTGCTTGCTGGATCTTGAGAAAAAGATTTTCAAAGAAATTTGCCTGAAATGCACTAAGTTCATATTTTACTGAGCCCAAATATAAACCCAGGGGGCCGATTTGAACAAACTTGAATCAGATCCATCCCACAATGGTGCATACCAAATATCAAAAGATTCTGCCTGCTGGATCTGGAGAAGAAGATTTTTTAAGAAATTTGCCTGAAATGCACTAAGTTCAAATTCGAGCTTCTATAGTGAGAACAAATATGAATCTAGGGAGCCAATTTGAACAAACTTGAATAAGATCCACCCCACAATGTTGCATACCAAATATCAAAAGATTCTGCCTGCTGGATCTGGAGAAGATTTTTTAAGAAATTTGCCTGAAATGTACTAAGTTCGAATTCGGGCTTCTATAGTGAGCCCAAATATGAATCCAGGGGGCTGATTTGAACAAACTTGAATCAGATCCACCCTACAATGTTGCATACCAAATATAAGAAGATTCTGCCTGCTGGATCTGGAGAAGAAGAGTTTTTAATGTTTTTCCCATTGCCTACAGTGTTAAAAAGTGCTGACTTAGCACTTTTTCAAAGTCCTGAAAAAAGTACCTTGTGATCAAACCGATAGGGATTTTTTTTAACCATTCTAATCTACTGGATAAAAGTAAGCTTCATACAAAATAAGAATTCTCTGTGCCATGTAGTTTTAGAGATATGGCAGTTTTTAGGTTTTTCCTATTTTTAGCTACCGAGGTTCCCACAGGGCAATGAGAAAATTTTTTTTGCATCAATCAACTACTTATGACCCATTATCATCTCATTTCAAATTTGGTTCAAATCGACCTCACAGTTCTGAAAATAGAAATTTTTGGCGTGGACAAAATTTTTGCCCCTCCCATAACGAAGGCAAATAATGCCCGACAAACTTCTCTTGAACAAACTTGATTCTAAACCTCAAAAGGACTCTGTATACCATATATCAAGTCTCTGCTACTGGTGGTTTATTAGAAGAAGATTTTCAAAAAATTTGGCCATTTTTTCCCCACCCCTCTGCTCAATATGCGCCGAAACCTAATTTGCATAAAAATCAAAATGCCCCCATATAACCACTACTTACATAAAATTTAATTAAAATGTGGCCAGTGGTTTAGGAGAAAGAGGCTCAAACACCACTTTCATGCAGGACGACGGACGGACAACGGACAAAGAGTGATCAGAAAAGCTCACCCTGACTTTCAGTAAGGTGAGCTAAAAATGAAAGAGGGAGACGAAAACCATGTTCCAGCACCCCATCACAAGAAACCTAGATGAACTCCTTGCGCCTCGTACCGATTATAGCAGGAATATAATCCTGAAAAGGAGTTAACTACAGGCATTCGAAAGAACACTCATTAATCTCACTAGGTTAATATGGCGTTATCAATAGGGCTAAAAGCCTCAGACAACTAATATAAAAACAATATCGCTAAGGAATAGATCATTGCCTTTCATATACTATTGCTAAGCCAAGGGAGGCATTGTCAATCGGACCAAAAGCCTTCAACACCTGAGCCAAAAGATCCGGGAAGGAAGATCTTCATCTTCGCCCAGTACCTTAAGCTGTTTTGTGCCTGGCAAACGCAGACTTTTGTTCAGAAGGAACAAGATTCGAAGAGATTATGAATACAAATTCAAAGTCTTAATGTGCCGTTCCATGAGGGCTGGAGAGGGCTGGAGAATGAACCTCTGCAGCCCTCTCACCATCTGAATGTTCCATCTGAAATATGGTCAACACCATCCGAATATACAGATAACTGGACCAACCCACCACCGTCTGACAACTCACTACCGGAGACTGTTAATGGCAGACCCTGCGACTACTAGGATGCTGTGATACGATGTGCAAACTGCAGCAGCAGGTCTGTGAATGAGGCTTGCAGAGCAGCAATTATCCACTTCTTCACCATATGCTGCTAATGGGACGGAGATCTGTCCCCATATATCTTCGATGCATGTCCCGGGTAAAATGCTTTGAACGACTAGCTACAGGTTAATCAGACTTCGGTGCTGAAGACTGGAAACATCTCCATAGAACAGCATGAACATGGGAAGTCGGATAGCTAGTTTGTGGTCTAACATGCTTCATCGCTGAAGCAGAGGAAGAAGCCATAGCTGTAATGTGTGGAAGGAGCACAGGCGTCCCAAGACACAAAAGTTTCTTGGAGCGAAAACAGTTGGTCCCGACTGCTGATGGTGAGGGGCCTCCTGCTCACTGTCTGGCTCCAGACCTCACCGAGCATTATGTTTAGAAACTTGTAGGCTTTTACCCCTTAACATGCTTTTTCATGAAAGTAGAGAAAGCCGTAACAACAGCTGACTCTGACTGAAGTGTGGAAGGAGCATTGCTCCGACTCATAAAAGTTTCTCACATCGCCCCCCCAACTGCTAACGGGATGGAGAACGCTCTCCAACTCGTGATATGAATCCAGATCTCAGCGAGTATCTCGTTGAGACACTTGTCGGCTAATCCCCTTTGCGTGCACATCCATGAGAGAAGAAAATGCCATAACCACAGCCGACACCGGCTGTATTGTGGAAGGAACATCCGATGCGTGTTCTGACTCATTATAGTTTCTCGCAACGGACAGAGTCGACTCCGACTGCCAATGGGATGGAGAGGGTCCTCAAACTCTCGATCTGACCACAGATCTCACTGAGCATCCTAAAGGTGTCTTCTCCTTATTGCCATCGTCACTGGGTGAGCTTTATACTATAAGGTGCTCGCTCTACCCACATTATACTACTCATCCATAATGGACATACCCAGCATCTCGGATCCCTTAAAAGGGCCAACCACTGCACAGGTTGAGCTAGCTGCATGCAGAGAATTAAGCTATTCCTGCTTTAATCCTCTGCATTTATATCATGAGCACCTTGGCAGCTAACTGTATTTTACTCATCAGAGTGCAATGACAGCAGCATGTAATGGACAAGTGTCAAAGTACCATCACTATGTTCTTGTTACTCTGAAAAAGAGACTGACAGACTAGTATTAGTCAGTGGTGAAGTCTTCCATCGGAACTTCACCACCCACCACACAGGTCGACACCCATTTCCAACATATGCATCACATAGCACAAGTATTGAAGAAGTGCCATGACTATCGGCAAACAGCAAGCCTTTATTCCGAGGCTTCTTGAACTTACACTAAGTACCAATTATTATAATGGCAACAATAATAATGAGGCCAAAAACATAAGTCTGCTGCACTCCCAAAAATAAACGTCACAAGGTGACAAAACAAACAATTTTCAAATAAAATTTCCAAAATTTTTTAATGAAGCCTAAGTGCCCTTAGGGAACCTCATGAGCCCAAGGGCGTCCCAATAAAACCTAAGTGTGGACAACCACGAACTAATAAAAGCTAAACTACAAGAATAAGATATACTATGTATCCTAATAGAAAAACCATGACTGTTTAAAACTAAACATTGAATTAACACAAATCCAAAACGTTATTGAACAGACAACAACGTCAAGAGGAAACTAACCAACAACAGGCACAACAAAGGCCCAGAGTCAGTAATTGATCAACAACCACCTGATGCAAAGCTAAATTTTCATTTGAAGAGAAAAACAATACATCTGGTAGAAGATGCAAGAGAACAAAAAATGTCCTAAATCGTAAATAGAAAGGACAAGTTAAAATCCCAAAAATTTGATAAAAAAATCTTCAATGAAAAAGCCAAAAGAGCATGGGAGTATAACGGGAGGGTTCAGGAGAGGGAAGGGAAGTAAAAGTAACAAAACAACAGTGGAGTCATATTATAATGACGATGTTCAGAAGCATATCACAAAATTGGGTAACATGAATAATTTATATAAAAATTATAAAGTTACAGCCCTGAACATCCGAAACCACCGTTATTCACTTCCAGCATCCTGTTACATTGTTGATTCCATGAAAACCATCATTGATTTGTGTCTGGCATCTTCAAAAATGAGAATTTAAAGCACAGATGTCAGTTCAGTTGTTCCTGACTTTGGGCCAAACCGACAAATGATGTTTGTGCCAATTCTGGTCTATTCCTGGGTACTGTGCATGCGCAAGTACTAAAAGTATGGAGGGCCAGATAGGACTTTTAATTTTCAGTACTGTGTGCAAATTTGTGTTTGGCAATTAATAATATTGAGGTTGCACCAGCTAAGTCTGAGCCATTGGTTTTAATATTACAATATATACATTTGGGGCAGAGCCAGAAATTTTGCCCCTCCCATTACAAAGGCAAATATTGCTCCACAAACTTTTCTACACCTCAGAAGGAAGCTCCATACCAATATCAAGTTATTGTACTCACTGGTTCATGATAAAAAAAATTTAAAAATATTTTCGAGCATTCAACCCACCCTCCCTATGGGGCCGGGCATGTTGACTTGAACAAAAATAGGCCAATGAAATCATCAGATGTGTACCCATACGCACAACTAGTAGAAAGCTGTATGACGGAGGGCCACCCTGGATGCCGACATTATGTACACCATACATGGTATGGGTACATATAGAAATGGACTGGAGGAGTTCCTAATTTGATGGATAAAGGGTTCATATCTCCAGATCTAATTATTAGATTTACATAAAAAACTATACAGCACAGCACATCAGTAACCTGAATACATATATAAAGTAACCTGATAATCAGATTAATATTTATTGAGTTATCGCATGCCGAAAGAAATAGATTGGAGGAGTTCTCAATTTGAAGGATAAAGGGTTAATATCACAGGATCAAATTATCAGATTTACACCAAAAACTATACAGCTCGGCACATCAGTAACCTGAATACATATATGAAGTAACATGAAAATGGATTGATATTTTTTGAGTTATCTCATGCCAAAGAGATTGGAGGAATTTTCAATTTGACGGATAAAGGGTTAATATCTCAAGATCAAATTATCAGATTTACACCAAAAACTATACAGCTTGGCACATCAGTAACTTGAACAGAAATATAAAGTAACTTGACAATCCAAGCAATATTTTTCAAGTTATCGAATGCCATTAGGATTGGAGGAATTTTCAATTTGAAGGATAAAGGGTTAATATCTCAGAATCAAAATAACAGATTTACACCAAAAACTATACAGCTCGGCACCAAAAACTATACAGCTCGGCACATCAGTAACCTGAACACAAATATAAAGTAATAACTTGACAATCCAAGCAATTATTTTTCAAGTTATCGAATGCCAAAGGGATTGGAGGAATTTACAATTTGAAGGATAAAGGGTTAATATCTCAGGATCAAATTATCAGATTTACACCAAAAACTATACAGCTGAGCACATCAGTAACCTGAATACAAATATAAAGTAACTTGACAATCCAAGCAATATTTTTCATGTTATCGAATGCAAAAGAGATTGGAGGAATTTTCAATTTGAAGGATAAAGGGTTAATATCTCAGGACCAAATTATCAGATTTACACCAAAAAGTATACAACTCAGCACATCAGTAACCTGAATATAAATAAAAAGCAACTTGACAATCCAAGCAATATTTTTCAAGTTATCGAATGCTAAAGGGATTGGAGGAATTTTCAATTTGAAGGATAAAGGGTTAATATCTCAGGATCAAAATAACAGATTTACACCAAAAACTATACAGCTCAGCACATCAGTAACCTGAACACAAATATAAAGTAACTTGACAATCCAAGCAATATTTTTCAAGTTATCAAATGCCAAAGGGATTGGAGGAATTTTCAATTTGGAGGATAAAGGGTTAATATCTCAGGATCAAAATAACAGATTTACACCAAAAACTATACAGCTCGGTACATCAGTAACCTGAACATAAATATAAAGTAACTTGACAATCCAAGCAATATTTTTCATCTTATCGAATGCAAAAGGGATTGGAGGAATTTTCAATTTGAAGGATAAAGGGTTAATATCTCAGGATTAAATTATCAGATTTACACCAAAAACTATACAGCTCGGCACATCAGTAACCTGAACACAAACATAAAGTAACTTGACAATCCAAGTAATATTTTTCAAGTTATTGAATGCCAAAGGGATTGGAGGAATTTTCAATTTGAAGGATAAAGGGTTAATATCTCAGAATCAAAATAACAGATTTACACCAAAAACTATACAGCTCGGTACATCAGTAACCTGAACATAAATATAAAGTAACTTGACAATCCAAGCAATATTTTTCATGTTATTGAATGCAAAAGGGATTGGAGGAATTTTCAATTTGAAGGATAAAGGGCTAATATCTCAGGATTAAATTATCAGATTTACACCAAAAACTATACAGCTCGGCACATCAGTAACCTGAACATAAATATAAAGTAACTTGACAATCCAAGCAATATTTTTCATGTTATCGAATGCAAAAGGGATTGGAGGAATTTTCAATTTGAAGGATAAAGGGTTAATATCTCAGGATTAAATTATCAGATTTACACCAAAAACTATACAGCTCGGCACATCAGTAACCTGAACACAAACATAAAGTAACTTGACAATCCAAGCAATATTTTTCAAGTTATTGAATGCCAAAGGGATTGGAGAAATTTTCAATTTGAAGGATAAAGGGTTAATATCTCAGGATCAAATTATCAGATTTACACCAAAAACTATACAGCTCGGCACATCAGTAACCTGAACACAAATATAAAGTAACTTGACAATCCAAGCAATATTTTTCAAGTTATCGAATGCCAAAGAAATGGATACAGATGCCGGACGGATGGAAACACGGACAGACAGACAGACTGACAGACAGACAGACAGACAGACAGATGGACAGACAAAGGATGGACGAACGACGGATGGCCACCCCAGATGCCGGCATTATGTGTACCATACATAGTATGGGTACACATAAAAATACAATTACCCTTCCAGAAAATCACTCACACAAATTTTCACTTGAATTGGCCCAGTGGTTTTGGAGGAAATGGACGACGTCGCTGGGCAATGGGCGGAGAGCGATTAGAAAAGCTCTGCTTGATATCGACATGCTGAGCTAAAAACTGCCGATGAATTCTGAATGTAATCCTGAACATTTTCCCAGTGACTGAATGTTGGGGCACCTGATCTGGACCAAAGGCAGGATTAAGCCATCAGGTGTAAAACATGTTCTGTTAAAGATTTAAGCATCATGTATGATATTAATCTTTAAAGGTGTGGACCCAATGATTATTCATGATGTATGACATCATTGTCCTTAACATGAAAGCCTCTTATCCTGAAGATCAGACCAAAGCATTATGCATGACACATGTTCTCAATGTCTTAAATGCATACAAATCAAACTTGCAAGTACAACATCAGGACTTTTGACTACAAAAACTTGACAAGAAAGCTCTGTTCTGCCAGAGAGTTTTCAAATCATCAAAACACCTTACATATGCAGTCAATGCAAGACAACAAAAAAAATTCCCAACTTTATGATCAATTTCAAAAGAGGCATCCTACTGAAAAAATAATCCAAGATAGGCTAACCTAAACCCATGCACACTGTTAAAATACCAAAATTTCAAGGTGCAAAATTTTCCCATAATGCAACTAGAGCTTTAACGAATTCAATCTTGTGTGACAGAGCTCAATGAGATGTGTCAAACAAGATTGAACTTGTTAAATTCCAAGTTGCATTAGGATTTGAAACTTTGATATTTTGACAATAGTGTTTGTGTGTGGAGGGGTGGTGGTAATTTATTTATTGGTGTTTAAGGTCACATATGTCTGCACAATGGCTAATCATGACCACAACATGGAGATAAAGTCAAGGTCAGTCAATCATTTATACCCAATGTTGTTGCCTATTTTAGAGGACTCGAACCCCAAGCATTAATGACATGGTCCTATTTTACCAGTGAAACAGAGCTTGTTTACCACAGCAAACAAGCACTGCTTCACTTCCTGGGGTTCCCACAGGGGAGGGGGTGGGGTAAAACAGGCCATAATTCTGTCAACAAAACTGTTCACTCTCATCAATATAGTTATAGACCCTACAAAACTTTCACCTGGAATGTGACAAAACATTTTTCATTATATTGCATAAAGGAATGTAATCAGTTATATCTAATTTGACAACTCCATTGAGGTGTGTCAAACAAAATATAAGATAATAATAGGACAAAAAGAGTTACCATAAAATAATCTCACAAACAGTAATAATTGAAAATTATCCACAATTCTATTGAGATTTATTTAACTGTCACTTTTAAACATCAGAATGCAATTAATATTTTCAGTATGAAAACAAAACAGAAATTAAAAACTTTTACATTGTGAGATATGCCCATCTCACAGGCATATGACCTGCAATATTATGTAATGCAAGCCCTGCAAGGAATTAAATCAAACTTGCACAATTTTCCATCAGAAATAATTTCAAAATAAATACTACCAAGAAAATACATCAGGCAATTTTCCAATATGCATAAAGCAATCATAAAACTTTGTCACTTCAAACTCGGATATAAACGTAAAATGACTTTTTTACATACGGTGTATATTTGAAAACAGTACTAAAATGGGCTGCAATTGGCAAATAAATAACCACAATGATGAATGAAGACGAATATATAATCCTCAATTCAGATTTTGGAATTAAATTTTCTGAAAATTGAATTAGACAAATGATGACTCACATAACTACAAACATACATTTTTGTCAAAAATGGTGAATGGTAACAGAATATTGACATTGTATTGCAAGCTGGAAGCTGCAAGATGAGGAAAGACATCAAGATAATCCCATGCATCACAGGCGACACAATCTGTACTAACCATGCAAAAATATCAAACATATGTATATATATCTATATATATATATGAAAAGCCCCATAACCTGATAAAATATACACAGCCCAGATGATATCCAATTAGAGCTACTGTGGAGCTGAATATTAAAATCAGTCATGTGGATTCATCACCTAACTGTACAACTTTATTCATCTAAAATTTAATATTTTATATGGCTTATATTTTTAAGTGGCTTCTCAAATTTTATGTGGCTATCAATTATGTGGCTGCCAATTATGTGGCTTTTTTGCTAACAAATGGTTATTTATGTGTTCAATATCCATATTTTTAAGTGGCTTTCCAACTTTTATGTGGCTGCCCATATATAATTTTATGAGGCTAATATTTTTAAAAGGCTTTTAAACATTTATGTGGCTATCAATTATGGGGCTGCCAATGGGTGGATGTCTAAAAATTTGGACATCGTCTTTCCAGCCTCTAATGTGACTATGATGACATGTGTCTTATTTAGTTACATAGATGATTTTTAGTAGTGTTGTGCAGTTTTTTTTTTCTGACCTTGGTTTCGGTTTGGTTCGGTTTTTTGCAATAAAAAGATTGTAGACTTGAAAAATATCACACAGGGCAATAAAAATACATACTCTGTTATATTTTAAATGATAATTCATCTGGCAATGGCTAGCATCAATTTATCCCCCCTCCACACACACACTAACACAAATCTACATGGGTGGACACGTACAATACCACCACCCAACCCTCCCCACCCCACAAAAATACTTTAAAAGACCCAAGGTAGGACTGCAGGAGCGGTAGCACGAAATTGGCAGGAAACAAAAGTTGAGGGAACAAGTAAATTCAACTAAATTGTGGGGCGGGGTAAGCTGCACTGCATCTCTCCAAGGAATTCTCCCTCACAACCTCCCCCCAACCTACTGCCGACCTTAAGTCTCTGGTATTATTAGAAAACTCCTTGCTATCAATGGTTATCCTGGTCTAGAAATCCAGGTGGACCTAGTAGCATAATACTGGCATACCACCCTACCCCCCACACCCCACCCAGAGATATTTTTAAAAAAATGTACTCTGAACTATGCCGTCTGAGATGGATCACTTAAAATGTACTCTGAACTATGCCATCTGAGATTATAGGTTGCTCTCAGTACAGGTGCCCCCTCCCCTCCTTCCCCCCCCCCCTCCCCCTGGTCAGTTATGCAACCGGATTTGAAACCGTAACTGATAGTTTGGAATGGGAATGCAATTTGCGGTGGGTGGGCTGATTGGGGTCGACACCACATCCTTTCCATAGTAACCCAGACTCCCACACACTGCTCTTAAATTCCGTGCCCGGCCAGCCAGAAGGTGCCATGCTCGTTTGAGTTTTAGAACAACTATAATTTACACTGACGAGTTTTTATCTGTAATGTTTTGAACTGTACCTTTTCCCGTTTACTTTTCGAAGTTGGTGTTCCACTTTCAATTTCCAGCTGTTGCTTGAGAAACTAAATCAGTTCTGCATTATATGAGGCAAAATGTTCAATTTAATTGTGTGCAGGGAATTTTAGGCCTCGCAGGTTAGCATGGTCTGCACTCTCCAGGTAAGTACTAAATAGGCGCGGGGACATTCCATCATGGTATGCACTCACATGCATACATTGGATAAACGCATCAAGGGAGGTGACAATGTTGAACATTAAATTCTAACCATGTGTCCGAGAAACATGCGACATGTTTTGTTTTTCACAGTAATCCGCCATTTAAAAAAAAAGACTATTTTTTCCTTGATTTTATTCACGATTTTGTTTGGTAATTAATACACCCAAACATGTGCAGATACGAAGCCGCTTGCAAAGTCCCCAAGTTGCTCATTTTCACATTTGTAGGCAAGTCAAGATTGTCATTCTGAGAATTTCTGGCAGAACAAACCAACCCACTTTTGTAACCGTGCTGTGTAATTGGACAAGAGTTGTCATACATCATACGAAAATTTCTTGGAACGTGTGATCATTCTTCTAATGTGACAGTGACTCCTGTTAGACAATGTTTTGTTTCTCTGGAGTCTGAATACACGAATACTGACCACAGAGTTATCAATTGATGTTACGGATTCAGTTTTATGTCGTTGACAATGCAAACTGAACAGTGTAAACGCAAGTTTCCGACATTTTAAAAAAACACATTTTTACTAGTCAGTATCAGGTTTGTCCACCTATGACTGGCTAGACACCTTTCCCACATATAGTGAATAAGAGTACAAACTTCATCCTGAACAATTTGACCCTATTCCGGATAACTGTCACACTAAAATTTCTATTCACTTTTTAAGTGCACGTATCAATGCACGCACAAGTTTGGTATTGCCCAAGAAGAAGAAAACAGGTTCTTTCCTGAGCAGATAATAATCTACTCTGTGAAATTTACAACATGTTTAAAGTGTATAAACAGAGGTTATGACCACCATGTGGATTTCTGAGATGGTGTATTGAAGTGAACAGCTTGTCTTTGGGCATATATCAATTAGTCTGTTAGGATGAGTTCACATATATTTTGACAATCAATCAGCATCTATGAATTAATTTTTAGGAATGACTATCATGATGTCATGGTATTACATTCTTTAGCTGTACATGATGTTGTCCCGATTAGTGTTCCACTTTTACTGTAACCGCCAAAGTTTATTGTAGTGTGTTTCTTTGTTTTATTTTTCAGGTTTAATTTATGGTAGGTCTAAATGAAGATATCATCATGGCAAAAAAATGATAAATTTAAAGTAATCTGTATAATTTTTATACTTACCAATGGCCCAGATTAGCTGGTGCAAACTCGATATTATCAAGGGCCAAACAACAATTTTTGAACCCCTCAATCCCCAAAATGTGCATACAATACCGAAAATTAATAGTCCTATCTGGTCCTCCATACTTCTACCATCTGTGCATGCCCAGTAGTCAGGAAGAAATCGGAATTGGGGCCAACATCATTCCTTGTAGATGAGCATACCAATAATAACTCAGTGAGGAGGTATGAGTGCCCACTCATGGGAGGGCCATCCCTGCCTGGGCCACTGGTAAGTATAAAAAATATACATATAACTTTAAATTTATTATATTTTTATACAAAAAACCAATGGCCCAGACTAGCTGAATCGTAAAAAGGTGGAGGGCCTAGGACTTAAGAATTAGCATACCAAATATAGCTCCTAAGCCTGCATTCCAAGGTGAAAGGAAATTAAATTTAAAAGAAATGACAAAACAGCTTCACTCATAGTTACACACTTATCAAGCTGGAGGAGGTGAAGAAAAATCCCCCGCCCCCTTATTTTGAAGGAATGGTCTTCAAAACAAAGAGGGGAGTGCTCTGGAATCAGTGAAAAGTGGTACCAAATAATCAATTTATATTTGCCCAACAGGCACCCAGTTATTAATTAATATTAATTATGGAGTTTAACACCACTTCAGAAGCTAAGGCTATCATCAGTAATTAACAGGGCATGCTTCTTGTGTATACCAGAGTCGGAATACATAGATAGGTCGAAAAGCAGTGATATAAAGTGTACAACCATACACTTGTCCAACTGAATCCCAATGGAAAATATCTGTTAGAGCAAACACGCTTCTAAGGCAACCAACAGGCAACCTCGTTGAGGTGTACAGTTAATTCCAATAATAACACTCCAATTGAACTGTGCGAATATATGAGAATGTGTACTGTATCTCAAAGAAACCTGGAATTAGAACATGGAAGGAGCTATGATTAACAGATTTATCACAGACCGTCCCCGAAATAATTCACTGTTTCCTAGGTCTGTAACAACCAATGACTGTTCGGAGAAAGAATATACTACTCCAAATAATGATGCTAAAAATTGAGAACGTATGCATAGATGGCCTACTGGCAGTTCCACAACTGATCCAAATACCCCCAAATTCTCATGAGCTCTATAAGCAGAGTAAGAATTTATATAATCTGTACAATAATGCATCTGCCTAATAAATACACATATTATGCACGCGAGAAATGAAATCCCACATGTACTCATCTGAATACAGCCCGTTTCCAAGGTATGACCGAGTGATACAAGTGTAACCTGGAAACTGAATGAATGCAGTTAACTGAGTAATAAACTCATACGTCATTAGAAAAGGCCAGACCGCTCTGAATGAAACGTTTCAGAGTGGACTAATTGCCACATTGGAGAATGATGCCCAGATAACTGACATGACAGCCACACAGGTACACGAAGGCTAGCAATATTATTGATAAGAAATCATATGCTTGCATATGACTTATAAACAAACAACTACAGGAAACAAACAAACCAACCAAAAAAAATGAGGTCGCCGTTAGAATACGACCCAGCTGTCAATCGAGGAGCCATGAAAGGCATGCATATACTTGAATGCATACAAGGAGGCTTACAGGAACAAAACTATGTCCTGCCTTGTAATCGCCTCTTAACACATTGGCGGGGGTGGAGTGGGGGTGGGGGGAGTTGCAGGGGGGGGGGTCAACGAATAATCGAACCCACATTACTTGAATCACTCTTTGTTAGTTATCAAATAGTATAGGAACCGCAGGGCTCCCTGATGTCTGCCCCATTCCATAATGTCACTAAGGACGGAGAGATGAACAAATAATACACCATATTGACATAATATCCAGTCTCTAAGGTGGAAGTACAATCCACAGTAATAGATTGAATAGAAATGAAAATGGAGACATAAACAATGTTCCAACACCCAATCATAAAAATCTAGATGAACTCATTAGGTTCGATCTGACATCAGGAAATATGTTCCTGAGAAGGAGTTAAGTATAGGCATTTGGAGAAACGTTCATTAATCACTCTAGGTAAATATGGCGTCATCAATAGAGCTTATCACCTCATATAACTAACACCAAACCATACCGGCAGGAAGAGAATAACCTCCTCTAACAAACAGAGTCATGTCTGATAGGACAATGAACTCAACCTAGCTGAAGCAGCTAAAGGTCTTCCTATACGTGAAGACATTAAAAGGCTGATAACTACAGTCTTAGAAACTCACTAAGGAGACTTACAATGCTAGCCGTAGCTTATAAGTTTTCATCTCTGTGAAGACAGATATATCGGTGTAAGTAGTGACCTTGAAGGCTTACTGAACGGAGACTTACAACTATCGTTGCACAAGGGAGGGAATGGAGAGCCGCTATTTAACAGCCCTAAATTCCCAAAGAGATAGTAGTCCCAAGAGATAATAAATTCAGTTATGTCACTGCATAATTACTGAAAAAACATCGCTCATGATTCTAGCTTGGCTACTATGGTGTAAACAATAAGAGTCAAGTCTATGCCACATAGGAAAACAAACCGAAAAGCACTCTACCTTTATTGGTTTTATTCCAAAAGACAGCAGTCAGAGCCTAGCTAACGTTACTTAGAAGTCTTCCTCTCTGTGAAGACAGATATCTCGGTGTAACTAGCGACCTTGAAAGCTCACTAAACGGAGACTTACAACCATTGTCGTGCAAGGTAGGGAATGATGAGCCTCTGTTCTAACAGCCATAATTCCCAAAGAGACAGTAATCTCAAGGTAGCTATGCAGTTATGAGTCTTTGATTATGTAAAGACATAACTGTGTCACTTGCGGCCTTTGAAAGCTCACTAAATGGTGACTTACAACACTAGCCGCTAATATAAGAAAAGACCGCTGCAACAGTACATAAGGCTACTATGGCGTCCACAATGGCATTAAATGTCTTGATGCCCAGGAATACAACACCGAGATGGAAAAGACGTACTTATTCCCTCTAATGGCTCTATTCCAAACAAGACAGCTGTCTCAGCCTATCAATGCACTATCTGTCTGGCTTTGGGATGAGAAACAGGTGACTTGAAAAAACCTGGAGAATATTTCGATGACCTCTATAGCTTTTCTTCAATAAGAGAGCCTGTACCTCCGCAAGGAGAGACTCTCTTGGAAGAATTTGCCAGAAGATTTGTCCAACGCATACTTCTTTCAAGTGAAGCTTTGCTCGGACTGATAGCTTCAGGCCTGCCGAGACTACATTCTCATCCACTGATCTTCCATAAATTTCATCCACTTTTTGCGAGGTTGATAACCTTCCGCTAAGTGGAAAGTAACAGGAGACTTTTTCTCGATGACCTCTATTGCTTCCTTTAATAAGAGAGTCTGTACCTCTGGTAGGAGAGACTCTCTTTTGAAAGGATCCGCCGGAAGTTTTGCCCAACGCAGACATCTTGTAAGTGGGGGTTTTTGTTCGGAATGATAGCCGTAGGCCTTCCGAGACTATACTTCTCAGCCACTGATCTTCCGTGACTTCTATCCAGATTCTCGCGAAGTTTGAAACCTTCCGCCAACTGGCAAGCAACAGAGGTCTTGTCCATTACCTGTATGACTTACGAGGCTTACAGAAGGAGAAACTACATCCACCCCGCGAAAAAACTCGTCTCATCGGCTTAGGGACATCTGACCTATAGTCTCGATCAGACCTGTGCCCCTTATCCGAGTAGCTATACTGACGAACTCCGGAGTAAGTATAAGAGGGTTTCTTCGTGAGGTGTTCCCTTTAGTAGATTTTGAAGTGGAACGTCCTCGCTCACCCCAGTCTGCTGAAGTGTGTTGTTGAGATGCAGACTTCAATAGCAGTATACTGGAAACTTTCTTTGTTGCCTGTTCATAGACTACTGAAAGCTTGTCATCAAATGCAGAATATCCGGAGACCGGAGTAGTTTGGAGAGAACTTTTCACCTTGTTATCTATAAGTGATGATGACGCAAGGGCAGCATCACATCTGATCAACTCCAAATTTGCCGCTGTCAGGGTGGAGTTGTATGTCGCATACATGACTGCCTTGGAAAGAACTCTAAGTGAGGCACAAACATCCTCAAATTCCTTCCCAGTAAGACGTTGAGTCATAGCTCTGGTGAGGAAATCTGCGAAGCACATCGTGTCCAGATTCGCTCTATTGGGAAATAGCACATTCCATTCCTGCTCATCTAAATGCAGAGGAGCTCTCAGGACATCTTCTCCAACCATTTTTAATTAAACGTGGTCCAAGAAAAGGTATATTTTTTTAAGATGTCGATAAGAAACCGCCTTTCCTCTTAGCACCAGAGAGGTTGAATAAGGTGTCGTTAACATGGCCGAAGGCCTCCTACACTTGTCGAGACTGTTTTGGGAATGAAAGAACATCCTCTTTCCTCCACACAAAATCTGCGTCCAGAGACGACAATGGTTTCTCTCCAGTAGTCGCAGCTTATTGATCAGGTGGAAAAAATTCAGGATAGTACTGATGAATAAAAATCATCGCTACCATATGCTGTTCTGAAAGGGAAGGGTAATCCTCTTCCTTGTCCCCTTCACCATCCGACTGATGCAGATATGACATTATGTCCATCGCATCTGCCTGTGCAGATGACTGGACCGACCCAGCAACGTCCGATAGCTCACCAACGGAGTCTGCGGAAGGCTGCTTTTGCACTTGCTGGGATTCTGCTATCTTTGTGAAGCAAGTCCGTTATCAAGGCTTGAGGAGCAACGGCCATCTGTTTTTTTGCCCCTTGCTGCTCCTGGGGCGAAGATCTGGAGATAGATCTCTTCTCCAAATGTCCCGATGATCGAAGTCTCGGATCGCTAGCTACCAGATGGTCCGACTTCAAGTGCGAAGACTGGCTCTGTCTTCGCGCATCTGGCTGGATATCCAAAGTCAGGTAGCTAGCATGCGGTCATGTGTGTGGAGCGTAGGGAAGGAAGCCATGACTGTAGCCAACCCCGGCTGCAGTCTAGATGCTTGCAAGGGATTAAGAACACTAACTAGAGGCCTTATCATTTGCTTAATATTCATGAGTACCTTTACAGCTAGCTCTGTTTGTTATTCAGAGCATGACGACAGTAGCAGATTTTGGATGGGTATCACAAAACCATCACCATGTTCTTGTTCCTCTGAAAAAGAAACTGAAAAACTCAAATTATTTTGCGGTGAGAGTTCCAGCATAGGATTCTCACCACCAACAACATACCATGACACCCGTCTCCAACATTTGTCATCCCAACATACACATGTAGAGCAAGAATCCGTAGGTGTGCATCGACTACAGGCAAGGCAACAAGCATATAAATCTGAGGTCACCTTGCATTAAGAGCAGAAAGCTTTCATAATTACAATCAAAATACAAAGTTGATAGCACTCCAACAACTCCACAATAAATATATGATCCAGATACATGAATAATAGCAATCAAAATTAAATTCGAAAAATTAAACAAAAATGTTTTCGAAAAAATTTTGAAAAAATGCCTAAGTTCTCCCATGATGAGCCCAAGGGCATCCCGATGGAGCCTCAGTATGGACAAAATCCAATTTTTTTGAGCTACACTACCCGAATCATAATCCATGTATCCTACAGTAATCCTACAGTAATATAATATTAAATACTACATATATTTGAGGAAGTTGCCAATGAAAACAACATCAAAGGAAAAATCCGGAAACAAGACATCGGGCACACAAAAAGGCCCAAAGTCAGTAACTGATTTAAATGCTACCAGATGCAAAGCTAGATCTTCATACGAAGAAAAAACGATACATTGGAGAGAAGATGCAAGACCAAAACAACCTAACATCCCTAGGGTGAGAACGTAACCATGGGGATAAACAGAATAAACATTCTGTAATACACGTTAAACTCCCAAGAAATTTAATAAAAAAATTCAATGAAAAAATAGCCAAAAAGCTTTGGAGTTTAACAGGAGGGCTTCAAGGAAGGATAGGGAAGGAACAATTAACAAACAGTGGATTAATCATTAGCAAGAATGATGACGTCAGGTGCATGTCCCAAAATTGGGAAACATGAAATAATTTTTATAATTATTATAAAGTTACAGCCCTGAACGTTTGAAACCACTGTTGTTCACTTCCATCATCCATTTACAGCCTTGGATCCACCAATTCTTTCATTGATTTGTGTCTGGCATCCTCAAAAAAGGAGATTTTAAAGCACAGATGTCAGATCATGGTTACTTACTTTAGGGCCAAACAAAGAATGATGTTGGCGCCAATTCCGGTATCTTTCTGACTACTGTGCATGCACAGAAGGTAAAAGCATGGAGGGCCAGATAGGACTTTTAATTTTCGGTACTGTATGCGAATTTTGGGGATTGAGGGGTTCAAAATTTGTGTTTGGCCCTTGATAATATTGAGTTTGCACCAGCTAGTCTGGGCCATTGGTTATTAGTATAACAAGAGGCCCCAAGGGGCCTGAAACCACCCACCTGACACTGACAACTATCAACCAAGGGTCCTGATTTGAACAAACATTCTGACCTATGGATCTGAAAAAATTTTAAAAAAAAAAAAATATTCCTCATATTGAACTAATATTCATCATATTGAACCAAGTTATAATTCAGGCTCCCATAGGGAGCCCAAATATGAATATGAACCCAGGGACTTGGCTCTAACAAATTTGAATCTCATATCCCCAACGATACAGTATACCAAATATCAAAAGATTCATACTGGTGGATGTGTAAAAGATTTTTAAAGAAAATTCCTCATATTGAACTAAATTATAATTCAGGCTCCCACAGAAAGCCCAAATATGAACCCAGAGACCTGGCTTGAACAAACATGAATCTCACCCTCCTAAGGATGCTACATACCAAATATCAAAAGATTCTTACTTGTGGATGTGAAGAAGATTTTTAAAAAATGTTCCTCATATTGAACTAAGTTACAATTCAGTCTCCCACAGGGAGCCCAAATATGGACTCAGAGACTTGGCTTCAACAAACTTGAATCACACCTCCCTAAGGATGTTGTATAATAAATATCAAAACATTCCGACTGCTGGATCTGAACAAGAAAATTTTTAAAGAATATTCCTCATATTGAACTAAGTTATAATTATAAGCCCAAACATGAACCTAGAGACTTGGCTTGAACAAATGTGAATCTGACTCCTCTAAGGATGCTGCATACCAAATATCAAAAGATTCTGATTGGTGGATCTGAAGAAGAAGATTTTTAAAGAATATTCCTCATACTGCACTAATATAAACACAAAAAAAATATGGCCTCAGGGATTTGATTTAAATAAACATGTGAAACAATCTTCCAAAAATGTCATATGTGAAATTTGAAAGCTTTTGCAGCAGTGGTTTGGGAGAAGAGTAGTCTTAAATGTTTTTCCCATTACCCAGAGTGTTAAAAAATGCTGACTCAGCACTTTTTCAAAGTCCCGAAAAAGTACCTATGATAAAACCGATAGCAATTTTTTTTTACCATTCCATTCTGTTGGTCCTAAGGAAGCTTCACACCTAATAAGAATTCTCAGAGCCGTGCAATTTTGGAGATATGAGCATTTGAATTTTTTCTATTTTTAGCTCCTGTGGTTCCCACGGGGCAATTGGAAAAATGTTTTTGGCATAAATCAAGTACTTATGACCCATTAATACTTCATATCAAATTTGGTTCAAATCGAACTCTTCGTTTGGAAAATTATAAATTCATAGTAATTTGTGTATTTTTTATACTTACCAATGGCCCAGACTAGCTATCTGGTGCTAACTCAAAAAAAAATATCTAGGGCCAAACACAAATTTTGCCCCCCCAATCCCCCAAATTTGCATGCAAAACCAAAATTTAAAAGTCCTATCTGGCCCTCCATACATTTACTCTCCATGCATGAGAAGACATCAGGAAGTGACCGGAATTGGCGCCAACATCATTCTTTGTAGAAGAGAGTACTACATAATAATTCAGAGAGGAGGTATGAGTGCCCACTCATGGGAGGGCCATCTCCATCTGGGCCATTGGTATGTATAAAAAATATACAAATTACTATGAATTTACAATATTTTTATACTATAATCCAATGGCCCAGCCTAGCTGAATCGTAAAAAGGTGGAGGGCCTAGGACTTCCAAATTAGAAGATCAACATAGTTCCAATCCTGAAATCTAAGATGAAAGGAAATTAAAATTATTAGGAATTACATGTATGTCTCTCTATACAGTAATAGAAGAGACATATCCAAAATAAGGAGCCCAATTTAAGTAATTCCTTATTTCAAGCATGAAGACTATGCTAATTAGGGTGCAATAAGTTCCTAATTTTTAAGGCTATTTCGGACTAAGCCCCAAAAATTAGGATGGCGTATCTGAGAATGAGAGAAAATCCCCCACAAACATACGCCATACAATAACACTCCAGCTGTGAGCAGGATATAATTACGGATAAAACAGCTTCCTTCATAGTTACATACCTATCAAGCCAGAGGAGAGGTAAAAATCACACCCCTCTCCCCCATTTCTTTGACGGAATCTTCAAAAGGAAAGAGGGGAGCGCTCTGGAATCAGTAAAAGCGGTACCAAAAAACAATATAAATACTCGTTGAACAGGCACTCAGATATTAAACTATGATTAATAAATGGTGCTTAATGCCACTTCCTTTCTTTGAAGGAATCTTCAAAAGAAAGAGGGGAGAGCTCTGGAATCAGTAAGAGTGGTACCAAAAAACAACATAAATACTCGTCGAACAGGCACTCAGGTATTAATCTATGATTAATAAATGGTGCTTAATGCCCCCCAGCTCCACCCAATTTGAAGGAATTTTCAAAAGAAAGAGTAGAGAGCTCTGGAATCAGTAAGAGTGGTACCAAAAAACAATATAAATACTCGTCGAACAGGCACTCAGGTATTAATCTATGATTAATAAATGGTGCTTAATGCCACTTCAGAAGTTAAGGCTATAGCGATGATCCTGGTAATTAATATTGCCTGCTATATAACGTACACTGCAGACGGCATACACAGATACAACGAAAACCGGTGATATAAAATATAATATACACATGTCCAATTGAACCACATTGAATGATCTCTGGAGAGAAAACACACTTCCGAGGTAACCCACGGGCGACCTCATTCAGGTGTACAATAAATTCCAGTAACAACACTCTCCAACGTGTACTATCCGATATCTATGACCGTATATACGTGTGAATATGCAATTTGAGTACTGACATAATAGAAACCTGGATCTAGAAATGGAAGTAGGTATGATTAACAGGCTCCGACATGGACTGCCCCCGAAATAAGTCATAATTTCAAGGTCCATAATACACAATAAAGCGTCAGCCTAATAATTATAATGTCCAAGAGCATTAAAATCCAGCATGTAATCATCTGAATACCAGTAAACTGGTTATGCAGCCTCCGAGGTATCCAAAGACTAGCATATTAATTATGATGAAACATGTGCTCGTATTTCACAAATCAACAAATAATCACAGGAAACTAATACAACTAAAAAGCAGATGTGCCCATGAGGTCGTCTAAGAACATGACCCAGCCGCCAATCGAATAGTGAAGAAATACATAGTATGTATTAAACTATACGAGGTTTGTGGGAAGAAAACTATGTCTTGCCCAGTAATTGCCTCTATACACATTGACAGTGTGTCTGTGTGGAAGAGGAAGGGAGGGGGGGGGGGGGGGTACGAAGTCCTATCGAATCTCCTCACCCGCATTACTAAATCGTTCCTGTGTTAGTCATCAAATAATATAGGAACCGCAATGGTTCCCTCATGTCTAACCGACTTCATTATGCCACCATTGGCAGAGGATGAGAAAAACAAAAATTTTCCCTGATAAAGAAGGTCCTCTCATAGAGGAAGCTTCTGGGGAGAATCCCATAACAGACACTTGAGAAAACTGTTCCAAGGTTTTTGAGATGACAGAGGTGCTACTATTAGGATTCACAACAAGACTGTTTGATCTTAAACATAATCTATTGAATCAAATGAATTGGATGATACGCATTTCCTATCATCTATCCCCATGAGATTGGCAGAGCGTCTACTGCATGCGCTCAATAGCCTGGGCATGGTGACACAAACGACAGTAACTGATTGTTCCGGTGCGTCGCAAACTGATCTATCATGGGGCGATCCCACTGGTAGCAAAACTGTCCAAATACTCGCTTGTTGAATGTCAATTCCAATTGCAACAGGCGACCTTTCCGAGGAGTGAGTCTGCTAGTAGGTTCAGACGACCCGGTATATGATGGATAGAAAGATGAACATGATGATATATTACGTAACAGGAAAATCTTCTCTGTTAGTTGGCACAACAGAAATGAATGGGTGCCTGGTTCATGATGTACGCTACCACTGTCGAGTTGTATGACAATATCTGAACATGCGCATCTGCAATAACCTTGATGTAGCGCTAACCAAATTGACAGCATTTCTTTGATACTTATGTGTTTCTCTAGGAACCAAGGGTCCCAAAGATCCTGGCATTTCGAGTCTGTCGGGCTCAGGGTCACGCCCCAGCCTGTTGACTCGCATCCGTCATAATCGTGAAAGCCGTATCCGGCAACTGCAGCAGAACTCCCTGAGTTAACCACTAAATATCTGCCCAAATCTGGACTTTTTGTTTACTAGATCCATTAAAACAATACTGGTCTCAAGCGAATGCGTCTTCACACTCCAGTTCTGGGTAAAGAATATCTGGAGGGGACATGGACGTAAGCGACCCATCGGAATAAGATCCGCAGCCGATCTGCACAACCCCATCAGTCGCATAAATTCCCTCACTGTTAATGCGTCTGAGTGTAGAAAAAAGCGAGCATAACAACTGACTAATTTCCCTCTGGGTAATGGCAGACGAACCAGATTGTTTTGAGTCTTGAAGCTCATTCCCAAGTGGATGAACGACTTGGATGGAGCTAGATCCGATTTCTTTTCATTATGATGAAGCCGAAACATCGAAGCAAGAGAAGCAGACTCTAAACATCGTTCTGAAGAGTAGTTGATGCCGTATCTCTGAAGAATGTCGTCCAAGTAAGCAGGTGAATGAGCTCGGAAGTGAGACATTACCAAGTTCATTATTCGAGTGAATGCCCAGGGCACCAGATTCAGACCAAAGCACATCGCTCAGAACCGATATACTATCCTTGAATGGCGAACCGTAGGTACTTTCTGAATGCCGGATATACCAGGACATGAAAGTACGGATCCTTAGATCTATGCTTGCTGTATAGTCGATCACTCGAATGCTCGCTTTTACCGACTGAATGATTACCATAAATAAACTTTTAGAACAATGATAAACTTGATGTGACTGTAGAATCCTAGAGAATCTTGGTTCTCGTCGACCTCTATTGCTTCCTTTGCCAAGAGAGCCTTTACCTCCGATTGCTGAGACTCTCTTATACAAGGATTTGATGCATATTTTCTCATCGCGGACATCATGTTAGTGGTGGTTTTGCTTGGAAAGATAGCCGTAGGCCGTCCTAGACCACACTTCTCGCCTACTGGTCTTCCGTAATAGTTACCCAGTTTGATGTGAATCTTGATAACCTTCCGCCAACTGCCAAGCAATAGAGGTCCTGACCATCACCTGCAGTACCTTCGAGGCTTACAGGATGAGAAACTACGTCCCCCTCGCGAAGAGCCTCGACACGCCAGCTTAGAGGCGTCTGACCAGTAGTCTCGATCAGACCTACGCCCCCTTCCTGGGTCGCTGTATTGATGATCCCTAGAGCAATTATAGGGGGGTTTCCTATACCCTCGCAAGGAGTCCCCTTTAGATGATTTCTGTCTAGGACGTCCTCCCTTACTCTTTTCTGCTGCTGTAGGTCGATTAGACGCAGACTTAAGGAGCAGAGAATTGACAGTTTCTTTGTAGATTGGTCATAAATCAATGAAAGCTTATCAAAAACTTAGTGTCTGGATACCAGAGTGACCTGTAGAGAGTTTTTCACCTTATCATCGCAAGGGCTCCGTCACGTCTGATTAACTTCAAATTAGCCACTGTTAAGGCGGAGTTATACATGGTGAACATAATAGCCCTGGAAAGGACCCTTAAAGAGGTACGAACATCCTCAAATTCCTTTCTGTTGAGATGTTGCGCCACAGCTTTGGAAGGTGATCTGCATAAGACAATGTGTCTAAATTAGCTCTGATTGAAGAAATTGCTGTCTCAATTGTGACCGAGCGAATAGTGAATGATGAAGGTGAGGACATGACTAGGTCCTCAGCCTGCTCATCCAAATGCAGAGGAACTCTCTGTACATCTTCCCAGACCGTTTTAAGTGGATGTAGTCCAACTAACAGAAAATTTATGGAAGATGATGACATGAAACCGCCTTCTTCCCACTGGAAAGTTTGAATAGAGCGTTGTCTAAATGGCTGAAGACCTGCGACACCTGTCCAGACTGAACCGGACAAGACAGGACCTCCTCCTTTGTCCGGATAAAGTCAGCGTCCAACGACGCCAGCGGTTTCTTCCTAGTAGTCGCAGCATTCTGATTCGCTGTAACAAATACAGGGTAGTTGATGGATTAAATCCATTGCAACCATGTGTTGTTCCGAAAGGGAAGGGTAATCCTCCTCCGTATCCCTTTCACCATCCGACTGAATCAGTTGAAATTCACGGTCAGTGGCATCTGAACTTGCAGATGACTAAACCGACCCAGCACCATCTGACAGCTCAGGTTCTGAGACTGCCGTCGGCTGCTTTTGAGCTTGCTGGGATGCTGTGATGAGCTGCGCAATCTGTGACAGCAAGTGCATTACGGAGGCCTGAGGAGCAGCAGTCTTCTGTTTCCTGGCCATTGGATGCTCCCGGAACGGTATGTCCAAAACGGCTCTTTTCTCCAGACGTCCTGATAAAGGAGGCCTTGTCTTCTTAGCTGTTGCATGGTCTGACTTCCTGACGATGAGTGGCCCCTTCTCGGCGATGAAGACTGGATATCTGAAGTCGTGTAGCTAAGGTGTGGTCGTGTGTGCTTGGAAGATGCCGAAGCAGAAGCCAAAACTGCAGCCGACGTCGGCTGTGAACTGAACGGAGCATACCGGACGGGAGGTACGGATGTATGCTCCGACTGATGTAAGTTCCTAATCACCACATCTGGCCCCAGATGTTGTTGGAAAAGAGAGGGGGCTCTCTCACTCGTGGTCCTTTCAGACCTCGCCAAGCTTCCCAATGAACTTGCCGGCTTCTTCTGTTCCGTCGTCGCTGACACACCCAGTGTCATGGTACCCACGGACGGATAACACTTCACCGGTAGAGCTAGCTGGCGACAGGGAACTGAAACCACTGGTTTGGGGTTTATATCCCTGTCCAATGTTCATGAGCACCTTTGCCGCTAGCTCTGTTTAATCATCTGAATGCAACGACAACAGCACACAGTCTGTTGGTATCATGTAAACATTACCATGTCCTTGTTCCTCTGAAATAGAAACTAAGATACAAGAATGACTCTTTGGCAAGAGGACTGGTAGTGGCCTCTGGCCGCCATCAACATACCGTGACACCCATCTCCAACGTTTGTCATCCCATCCGACACATGTTGAACAAGAATTAGTGGGAGTACATCGACTACAAGCAAGGCAACCAACATGTAAATCAAAGGAAAAGCTTCCTCGCCTTGCATTTTGAAGCAAAATAAAGTCGATCGTAGTCCCACCAACTCCACATTAAACATTAGAAAAAGATACATAATAAATAACATTCGAAATATAAATCAAAAAATAATTTACACAAATTTTTTTTTTTTAAAAATATGGACTAAAGCCCAAGTCCCCAAAGGGAACGATGAGCCCAAATGTATCCCGATAAAGCCTAAGTGTGGACAAAAATTATTTTATTATCCAAATGAAAGTGTCAATGACACTGTAGCTTAACTTGTCTGTGTGTTGTGTTTGATGAAAAGGATAATGTTTAATGTTTATGAAAGACTTATGAAATAAGACAAGAATTGTGATAATTGGGAATATGTTAATTTCTGTTCCCTGTATGCTATGTTTTTAATAAAAATAATATGGGGTGTACACAGCACTAAAGAGCTCAGGGGTGGGTTAATATGACCTCACAGTTAATGTATGTGGCCCTCACAGTTAACGTATGTCAACAAAAGTTACAAAGTAACAGTGAAATTATTCCAAAACGAGTCATCCTATCAAGTTACATTGAAATCCCTTCATAAATATGGCCTGTAGACTGTGCTAAAGGTTTTCGGGCTTCGGGCCCCTGTAGCAGTCACAGTTGACCAATCACGACCAAAAGGGGATATCATCATCTAGGCATTATATGGAGTCAACCTAACAAGTTACAATGAAATTCTTCCATAAATACTACTTATAGACTATGCTAAAGGTTTTTGGGCTTGGTTGACCGATTACAACTAGAAGGAGACGTCCTCATCTTGACATTATACCGAGTCATTCTACAAAGTTACAATGAAATCCCTTCACAAATACGACCAGTAGTCTGTACAAAAGTTTTGGGGGTTTTGGGCTCGGGAAGTCATTATGGTTGAATGATCACGACCAAAAGTGGATGTTGTCATCTGGGCTTCATCTGGAGTGATCCTACAAAGTTACAATGAAATCCCTTCAAAAATATGACCTGTAGACTGGGCTCGAGATTTCGGGCTTTGGGCCCCTGAAGCCGTCACAGATGACCAATGACGACCAAAGGGGGATATCATCATCTAGGCATTATATGGAGTCAACCTAACAAGTTACAAAGTCCTTCCATAAATACCACCTATAGACCATGCTAAAGGTTTTTGGGTTTTGGGCTCGGGCAGCCATCAAGGCTGAATGATCATGATCAAAAGGGGACGTTCTGATCTAGACATTATTTGGAGTCATCCTACCAAGTTACAATAAAATCCCTTCATAAATATGACCTGTAGACTGTGACCTGTATACCAGGTTTTCAGGCTTCGGGCTCCTGTAGCCATCACAGTTGCCCAATCGCGTCCAAAAGAGGACATTCTCATCTAGATATTATATGAAGTCAACTTACCAGGTTACAATGAAAGCCCTTCATAAATACGACCTGTAGACTGTGCTAAAGGTTTCCGGAATTTGGGCTCGGGCAGCCATCATGGTTGAATGATCGCAACCAAAAGGGGACATTCTCATCTGGGCATCATCTGGAGTGATCTTACGAAGTTACAATGAAATCCCTTCATAAATATGACCTGTAGACTGTGCTAAAGGTTTTTGGGCTTCGGGCCCCTGTAGCAGTCACAGTTGACCAATCACGACCAAAAGGGGATATCATCATCTAGGCATTATATGGAGTCAACCTAACAAGTTACAATGAAATTCTTCCATAAATACTACTTATAGACTATGCTAAAGGTTTTTGGGCTTGGGCAACCCTCAAGGCTGAATGATCGCAACCAAAAGGGGATGTTCTCATCTAGACATTATGTGGAGTCATCCTACCAAGCTACAATGAAATCCCTTCATACATATGACCTGTATACTGTGCTACAGGTTTGGGGGCTTCGGGTCCCTGTAGCCATCACAGATGCCCAATCATGTCCAACAGAGGACGTTGTCATCTAGACATTATATGAAGTCAACCTACCAAGTTACGATGAAATCCCTCCATAAATATTACTTGTAGACTGTGCTAAAGGTTTTTCGGTTTTGGGCTCGGGCAGTCGTCACGGCTGACAGATCGTGACAAAATGGAGAAGTTCTCATCTAGACATCATACGGAGTCATCCTACCAAGTCACAATGAAATCTCTCCATGTTAAATATGACCTGCAGACTGTGCTAAAAGTGTTTGGGTTTCAGGCTTGGGTAGCCATCACGGTTGACAGATCATTACCAAAAGGGGACATTCATCTAGGCATTATAGAGAAGCAGCATACCAAGTTACAATGAAATCCCTTCATAAATGCGACCTGTAGACTGTGCTAATGGTTTTCGGGTTTTAAGCTCGGGCAGCCATACCGGTTGACTGATCGCGACCAAAAGGGGACGTTCTCATCTAGACATGACCCCAAACCTGCATATGAAATTTCGTGATGATCAGACAAGAACTATGGGGTGTAGCCTGTGCTAAAGGAAAATGTGAACAGACTCACAGACTAACAAGACTTCCGCACACGTGATGGCAATAGCTTATCTTGACTTTGGAAACTACATATATTAATAGAGCGTTGTGAATGTAATCAACATCAGTAGAAAAACCAGAAACAAGACACCAGGCATAATAAAACAAAAAGGCCCGAAGTCAGTAACAGATTTTGAACTATCCGATGTAAAGCAAGATCTTCATCAGAAGAAAAAACGATACATCGGATACATGATGCATGACCAAATACACCTAAACACTACTAGGGTGAGGACATAACCATGGGGATATACAGAATAAACATTCTGTGTAACATGTCAAACTCCCAAGAAATTTATAAAACAAATTCAATAAAACAAGCCAAAAAGCTTGGGAGTTTAACTGGGGGGCTTCAAGGAAGGGTAGGGAAGGAACATTTAACAAACAGTGGATTAAACATTAGCAAGAATGATGGCGTCAGGCCCATGTCCCAAAAATGGGGAACATGAAATAATTTTTATAAAAATTATAAAGTTACAGCCCAGAATGTTTCAAACCACCGTTTCTTCCTTCCTTCATCCAGTTGTGTCCTTGGATCCACCAAATTAAACACTGATTTGTGTCTGGCATCATTAAAACAGATTTAAAAGCACAGATGTCAGTTTGTTGTTATCTGAGGGCCAAACAAAGAATGACATCTGTGCATGTGCGGAGAGTAAATGTATGGAGGGCCAGAAAGGACTTTCAATTTTTGGTTTTGCATGCACATTTTGGGAATTGGGTGGGCAAAATTTGTGTTTGGCCGTAGATATGCTTTTATTTTTGTATTTTATCTAGACATTTTTACTTGTATTGGGGATAAGATAAAAATCACACAATAAACAGATCTAATGATGAAATTCAAACAGAGAACCCCTGCAATACATGTTACTACACAAGTTGTATTTTTGCAAAACACACCCCCTCCCCACTCCCCCCCCCCCCCACCCACCCCCAGCCTACTTACTGGCTGTTAAGTGATCAAAAGGTGCACATAATTATTATTTATTTGGGTTTTAACTAGAGGTACTGTGAGCATACTCACAAAGTGATCCCCCCCCCCCGCGCCTGAAATGTATAAGTTAGATTATCTCCCCTTGGAAATGTCAGAACGGAATTATATTGCTTCATGCACATCTTCATATGGAGTTCTTCCATTGTGTAAAGTTTCATGAAAATTCTTCAAATGGTTTAGGAGGAGTTGCGCTTACAAGGATGGACAGATGGTATAAGTTAGATTATCTCCCCTTGGAAATGTCAGAACGGAATTATATTGCTTCATACACATCTTCATATGGAGTTCTTCCATCTTCCATTGTGTAAAGTTTCATGAAAATTCTTCAAACGGTTTAGGAGGAGTTGCGCTTACAAGGATGGACAGACGGTATAAGTTAGATTATCTCCCCTTGGAAATGTCAGAACAGAATTATATTGCTTCATGCACATCTTCATATGGAGTTCTTCCATTGTGTAAAGTTTCATGAAAATTGTTCAAACGGTTTAGGAGGAGTTGCGCTTACAAGGATGGTCAGACGGACAGATTATCTCCCCTTGGAAATGTCAGAACGGAATTATATTGCTTCATACACATTCCCATATGGAGTTCTTCCATTGTGTAAAGTTTCATGAAAATTCTTCAAACGATTTAGGAGGAGTTGCGCTTACGATGGATGGACAGACGGACAGACGGACGGACAGGGTGATTCCTATATACCCCCCAAACTTTGTTTGCGGGGGTATAATGACACTTTCAACAGCAAGGGTCACCTTGTGTCAGACAGTTTTATTAGTGGAGAAAGCTGGAGAACCCAAAGAGAACCACCAAACACTGGTGAGCAAATGGCAGACTCCCCAAAGTAATAACTCCTCACAAGCAGAGTTAGTGCACCATCAATGTGCAATACATTTCAGAACATGCCGCCACCATGTCCCAACGTGGGCAATCGGGATTATGTGCCTTGTCCAATGACACAATGCAGTTACCCCTGGCAGGAATCAAACCATGGACCTTTTGATTTGAAGTCCAATGTCATACTCATTGAGCCACCACGAAAGGTACACCAAGACCAACTTGAAAATTAACACTGTCAATATGAAACTATTCATGCCTTACATTTCATAAAACATTCTGCCAAATATACTTCTGAAAAAGTTAGCAAAACTAGAAAGGTTCAAAACATTTATGTAGTTATATTTATTTTACAGAAAGGGTTAAACATGCTAAGGTAAGTCTTTCTTCAATTGTCAAAGAATGTTTTACATTTTGAATCACGGTGAAATGTTATTGACATGAGGGTTAACCCTCTGCACAGCGATGCCAATGTCAAAATACCAAAATTTCAAGCAGCAAATTTTTCCCATAAAGCAACAAAGAATTTAATCAACACAATCTTCTTCTCAGCGAGTTCTGCTGAAAAAAAGAGAATTGATTAAATTCTATGTTGCACTGTGTGAAAAATTTGCAGGCTGAAATTTTGATTTCTCAACACTGTCATCATGCAGAGAGTTAAGCAGGAAACATTCAACTTTTATTTGCAGTAACTAAACATACCTTTGTATGATCTGGATCACAGTAATCTAACAATGTATCACAAAAGTGATAACCCATGGCTTCGAAGTCAGCCATACTAAAGTGTTGCCCTTTCTTCTTTCCAAGAGTGGAGCCACAAAATGTTGCCTAAAAAATACAACTGGTAAATATGTATTTTGAACTTTCGCAATGAAGCTAAAATGGCTGCGGGTGTAATCTGCCTCCACAAGATAGAGGATGCCTATTGTATTTGAGTAAGTATCAGAATTATCCCATTCTTGACAGCAAGGAAATATAAGTTTTCACAAGTATTTTTCAATGGTTTTTAAAAAGATTCCAATATGCAAAGACTTTTTCCAGGTTTCTGGCAGGAGATTTGTAAATTCTAGTATTTGCAATGAATTCAAGGAAGCTCTGTAACCCTGAAAATGAATACAATGGGGATAACCACTCAACTAAAAGAATAAAATGTAAATTCATTGTGGAAGCTGTTGATTTACATCATAAGTTTTGCTGTTGTTTATAAAATTGGTTTTAATATAAAATTGTTAAGTGCTTGTGTCTTATAATTTTTCAACATGGAAGCTGATTAAAATATTTTACTTGTTTTGTCCAAAACTCAATTTGATGGGTTGTTCATTTAAGAAGAGTGAAGAGTAGTTTGGAAATTTGCTTTGTTCCTATAATCTATTCTCCATGATGAAAGCTGATTAAATTAAAAATATATGTTTTCCTTGTTTGTAAAACCATTTAAAGTGTTTTTTGAGTGTTTTTTCTCTTCAAATATCGGAGTGGGGTGACAGTTTGGGTAATTACCACATTAAAACCCATGTAACTTGTAACATCATCTTCAAATGCAGTATTCTACATCAAGCGGGTTATGTTTAATACCTCCATAGTATAGCTGTTCATTATTCCCATGTTCCACATGACAATTCTTCCTGTACCTTCTTTGCTTTTCTGTACTTTGAACTTGCAACATTCAAAGGAAAACTGAAAAGAATGATTTAAGCTTTACTAACTTATTATTTTAACTCTTTACCTTGCAAAAAAAAATTCTTTACAGACTGCAAATTTTAATTTTTCATCTAAAAAACATAGTTTTGGCCCACAAAGCAGATCTTCATGCATGCGGGCGGGTGGGCGTTTTTTTATTTTTATTTTTTTTTATAATTATTACTTTGCCATCAGAAGTTCATGTTCTTGGTTTGTTTCATGTTTTAGGCCTCATAATCTACAGAATAGCATTGGTGGTGGTGTATTTCATCCCCTGAGTGCAAGAAGGCTTTGCAATGCTAAGACACTGCAAAGCCTTGTTGCACTCAAGGGACAAATTTATCAATTTTATTAATTTGGATAAAATATCAGACATAAACCATTTAATTTTTTATTTTTTCATTGGTTATAAAAAGAGAGCATGCGGCAGCCAAAAGGACTATGCAGAAGGACCTGAGAAAGATATTTTTCACTTTTTTCGGCCTTACGATCCCTCAAATTAGAGTCTGAATGGAGATAAATGTAAATAGTGCTGGCCAGTAGAAAATATAAAGGGTTAATTAACTTATCGTTAAACCCTTCACCCAACTCAAATTTCAGACAACAGTAGCACTGTGTATAGACTGCAAGTGCAGCTACCAACTGACTAGAAACTGCTGCAAGGGTCACAAATTTTCCTCGTTAAGGACTAGAACTGCTGGGAAGGTTAAAGTTAGACCATGTGTTTTGAAACTGAAGAACCAACTTCATTACAAAGCCTCTTAGATTTGAAGAGAGAAAGAGAAAGTCTTGATTGTCACCTTATCAGATGCATTTCGGGCAAGCATACTGGGAAATATTCTCTCCCGTAATCGTCTTTCCGGATTATGTCTGTTCTCACAGCCATAAATGAACACATTCTGTTTTCTACTATGTCCATGCAAGTCGCAGTAGACAATAATATCTCTCTCCTGAAGTAATCTGCAAACAAAACAGAAAGAAAAATCTCAAAAAAAGTTGTTGATGAAACATAAAACGGTCTTAATTTTTATAAGAATACTCTTTAAGTTTTCTTGAATTTCAATAAAATAACATTTTTCATTGTGCATATAATAGAACATAACAAAATTGAATTAACTTTTAAAACCTCCAATCACCTTGTATAAACACAGTTGTCTAAGAGCAGTGTTTCAGCACTTGGATGAGTCATCAATTCAAGGAGTCTCCAGGACCTTTCTGGTATATTGTTTGTTTGTTTGTTTGTTGGTGGTTAACATCACATATTTATGCACCATGGCTAATCGTGACACAACATGGAGATGAAGTCAAGTTTAGTCAATCGTTGATCAACATGTTGCCCATTTTAGAGGACTTTCACCCCAAGCATTGGTGACTGGGTCCTATTTTACTAGTAAAGCGGAACTGGTTTACCACAGTAAACAAGTGCTGCTTACTTCCCGGGGTTCCCACGGGGAATTCTGGTATATATTCAATGACTTTGAAGGATGTCCCAGGATTTGCCTCCAATGAGTTGCATGAGAAGATTTTTGAAAATCCACCAATCAGAAGCAAAGAATGCCTCTGGTGGCCATGTTTTTCATCCAACGGGAACAAAATGCGGATCGTTTGTGGAGGACCTTCCACAGACCATTCCTGCCATGTTTGGTTCACATCGGTTTAGCAGTTCCAGAGAAGAAGATAAAAATTGTGAAAAGTTTACGAACGCCAGATGCTGGGTGCCGGACATGGACCTTTGGGCCAGGTGTGCTAAAAATGGAAAACTTACACCCCAGTGAATATTACTGAAATTATCAAAGTGATCAACTAATATCTCATTTTTCAAGTTTCAAAGGTTCTAATATTTGAGGACTTTCCAGGCCCTTGGCAAGGAATTTTCAAATTCCAGACCATTCAAGTATTTCAAGGGAATGGTTGCCTATTGTGTAATCAAGGATAAGTGTTTGAAACAATTTTCACATTCTTTGGGCGGTGATTACTAGTCAAGTCCAGGCTGTCTGTACAGAATCTGAACCAAACTACTGATCTCCTCACCAAAAGAAGAGAAAATTCTGAAAACTTCCCAGACCACAAGTTGTTAAACTGCCAAATATAATTTTGTTAAACTTTTTCGAATCATACACTTCAAGACATGCAGCTTGTTGTAGATACTTCAACTGTTACATTACACACACAAAAAAAATACCCAATCACTCAAAGTTTCTATCCTAGCATTAATAAAAAGTATCAAAGCAGAGATAATGCTATAAGGCCTGGAGAAGGTAGCTAACCTGCAGCTTTAGGTGATTAGCTAAGTATTAGCAGAGTTTCTGCTTATGATATAATCATGACAAACTGAGAGGTTAAAAGCAAATACAGTAGAATCTTATTAAATGAATAACCACTTTCGCAGTGAAAAACATTCAACAAACAGAAGTATTCATTTAAGTGGAATTTGGTCATCTTCCTACACTTAATGATGGACGGAACATTTTTTTTATTACATCTCATTTGACAGAGCTCATAGTGCTCTGTCAAAAAAGGATATAACAGATTAAATTCTGATATCTGATGTACTGAGGTTAAAGAGTTCCGTAAGAATAGTGAATTCAATTACCATCAAAGAAATTCTTGAAAGATAACATGATTGTTATAAAATTAACAGGAATTTACTATACAGCAATTGAGCAAAAAAGTGCAATTAACAGGTTAAATATGTATTGAAGGCATGGTAAATGATCTGGTATTTGGAAGTTATATGCAATCCAGAGGACTATTCAATTAAGATATATCTTATTAACCCTTAAGGGTCTGGGCAATTGTTCTGAATTCACACCTGACCACAACCTGTACACGTCCAGTGGCTCAACAGTGATTTCCAATCAAGTCTTGATGGCCTTAACACACAGCCAAGACTTGACTAGAAATCACTGTCTATGTAATTTGTTTATTGTCAGAAAGACCTACTCATGATCATATGTTCTAAGGTTGTAAAAGTTGGAAATAGGATTTTAAGGGTTAAGTGAGCCCCAATGAAGTGAATTAAATATTTCTACCAGAGTACAACTATCACCTACTTTTTAATCATATTCTTTGTTTGCCACACAGAAGGATATGCATCCTTCAATACTGTCTTGTAATTTCTATTCAAGTCTCGGCCAGCGAGAGAGCACCTGTAATTTCCAACTATCACACCATCAGGATTTAACATGGGAACAATTTTGAAAACAAAACTGTCTCTGAGCAGCTACAAAAAAAAATGTACACTAATCAATAGAAACGGATCACAACTGGTCTCAGAAGAAAAGTCACTTATATCAATTAATTTATCTGCAAGATGAGTAAAAAAAACTTTCTATGTATTTTGAAGCAGAAATTTACTTTATACGGTTTAAAATTTAATTGGTGAAATTGCAATTTATGATCAATGGTGATAATCAACCCATTAGCTTTGAATAGTTGAAGAAAAAATCCTGGTACATAATGAATAATGTTAAATAATTTTAATTTTTGTTAACCCTTTACCAAAAATGGCCATAAAATTAACCAGAATAAGCCTACCACAGCCTAGAATATCCCGGAAGTTTCTCAATAAAACGATACAAATATGGATATCGTTGAGCTGGTTCTAATGATATCCATATTTGTATGGTTTAATTGAAAAATTGTGAAATTAGTTCTCAAAAAATTATAAATTCAAAGTAATTTGTATATTTTTTATACTTACCAATGGCCCAGACTAGCTGGTGCTAACACAAAAAATAATTCAGGGCCAAACACAAATTTTGCCCCCCAATCCCCCAAATTTGCATGCAAAACCAAAAAATTTATGTCCTATCTGATCCTCCATACTTTTGCGAACTGCGCATGCGCAGTATCCAGGAAGACACCAAAATTGGCACTGACCATCATTCTTTTTAAAAATTGCCAGCTAAATGTTGTAAACAGCGGGGAGGTATGAGTGCCCACCCATGGGAGGGCCACCCCTGTCTGGGCCATTGGTAAGTATAAAAAATATACAAATTACTTTGAATTTATAATATTTTTATACAACAACCAATGGACCAGACTAGCTGAATCGTAAAAAGGACCTAGGATATAGAAGAAAATCCAATTACTCAATCACTTCATAAAGGATATCTCCTGCAGGAGAACAGGAGAGAAAGCAGGGATTTTTCTACCCTTTTTGGGAAAGGGTCCAGGGGCCTTTCTAATTGGGAAAATTAGCGTCGCAGAGGCCAAAATTGGGAATTTATCTCAGCGATTATCAACAAGAAATATATAAACTTACTAGCATATCCTTGCGAGAAACAGTCTATTAATCAATGAAAACCTGTTGTATAATTGTATTTACCCACTGGCTGCTTAGAATTATTAAATTGTACTGGTGATTAATCAATCCTAGTGATGAAAAAGGATTGATTCTGAATACCCCCTAACTCTTTGCCTAACAGTGATGACTAAGGTTACCGTGCAGTTGATTTTGTATTTGCCTCAACGATGTGGATTTGAAATTTAGTATGACCCATGGTGAGAGTGTTCTTCTCTGAAACAGAAGGTATATTCTTTTTAAAAAAATATTTAAAGTGTTTAAAATAAATTTCAAGTTCATATAAGAAGCTGGGTCATTCATGGTTTCTGAATACCCTAACTGAGTTGAAAAGCGTAGTTAAAAAAGTTTTCGATATCCTTCGTAAATTAAGCGTTATTAACAATTTGAGTTAATTAATTTCTTTGGTAAATGACAAAACATTTCAGTTGTCTCCCTTCCCGGCTACGCTGGGTAATAATACACTGTTCAGAAAACAGACAATTTCTGCCAACCATCTTTCACTGACACGTGCGATTGGTGCTTTGAAGGTCTGCCATTCTTATCCATCCAAATACCTGTGATTTCTATTGTAGCCTTATTACATTTAACCCCTTCCAACAAACTTCACAAGTTTTCAAAGAAAAACATTCAATGCAAATTGCGGGGCGAATTTCAATGCAGCCAATTTTTCAGTGGAACAGAGCGTAACCGCAAGCAATTTCGATATGGACGAACTGTCTCCAATACATTTTTTTTGTTTTGAAACGGTGGTTAACTTTAATAAATTCTAATTAACTCGATGCGTGTCTTGTGTGATTCGTTGTTTTGTCTGGTACTTTGTTTTTAAATAGCCATTTTGTGCTGGTTGCTATCAGTTGGGGCGAATTGTTCGAACGACTGCGCCATTGCAATTCTTTTCAGAAATATAAAATTGGGCTAGTTTAGGCTATTTTCATAGCCGTGTGATGGACTTTAACAGCAACCGTGTTTACTGTTTTTTGCAGAAGCGTATGTTTTTAAAAAATAAAACATAAGAAAATACAGTAAACTGCCATGTATTACCCTTCGTACTGGAACAATTCACACTACGAAGTCCACTGGCAAATATTATTCGGTGCTGGTCACTTAAAAATAATCGACTGGTCACACAGAAATGAATTCTCAACTGCCGTGAATTGGGAATTTTTGGGAGCAAATTGGGAAAAAAAGTGACTATTTTCGATTGGGAATGGGGCCGATATTCGGCCCCTCTCGTCGGTCAAAAAAAACCCTGGAAAGCAATTATATATGTCTTTCTCATTTGCAAGAAACGAGAAAGACATAACACCAGCAATGTAATTGAGTATTACATAATATATATTTCTCCATTTAATGCCAGCATAACCCAATATCCCAATTCGGTGAAGGGAAGCCAAAATATGAAGATAGTCCAGAGAATGAGACTATTTATACTTATTTAAAAGTGTCCGAGGATTGTATATTAACGCCCGTTTGACATGTGACATACAAATGCTTCACAGTGAGCTACACTTTAAAAACAATCCATAAATAAGACATATTATTTGCTTCACACCAAGCTGCACATTAAAACCATCCCAGCACCGACTCAGGACTACTGACACCAGAGGAGATCTTCCCTTGCTTTTCACTATAAAGCCAGCTGATCATTAGGGGAAAAAAACATCCCCCCACCCTTCCCCTTGTTCTGAGGTAAATGACCACCTTGCTTTTCACTATAAAGCCAGATGATAATAAGGGAAAAACCGCCCCCCCCCCCCCCCCCCCCCCCCCCCGCCCCCCTTGTTCTGAGGTACATGACCACAGAATGAAGAGGGCAGTGGAACAGCGTCACTGCTGGAATGGGTTGTCTAAATAACTATAGATGTAATCATTTAGTGGACGACATTCTGAGCAACAAAGAGAGAACCTAAACATCTAAGGTCACCGGAGATGGACTCTAAATTTCTAAGGTAAAACTTGGTAAATGTAGAAGGCTGTGTCCAGTATGCAACTTTCATGAGATCAGTAATGGCTATACTGTTAGAATAAACCCAAGAAGTGGACAGCGCTCTAACTTCATGCACTGATATCTTATTTACAGAACGCTGATCTGAAGAGACTTTCATAGGCAATGCGTATTGCCAACTGAATCCATCCAGCAATAGAATGAACAGAAATATCTCTTCTGTTAGGAATTAATGAAAGAAAGAAGCATTTTCTTCCTTTTCTTATAAAATCTGATTGGCGTTTATATATGCACATAGCCCTAACTGGACACAGCAGAAGTCTATGGTTGTCCGTAAGACAGCAGAGCCTTTATCGTAAGAGGCTCAGGCCATTTATCTGGAGCCTTGTTCTTAGCCAAAAATCCCACTTCTGTAGTTAAAGTAATGGTATTACCAACACTATGGCAGTGAGATTCGTCAACAAATAAAGCATGGAGTTCAAAAACTCTTCTAGCAGATGCAAAAGCTAAGAAAAATGCTGCTTTATAGGTCAAACGGAGCTTCCTTAAGCTTCAATAGAACCCAAGCCAAATTCCACTTAGGAATTAATCTGAGGGTTCTAGGTCTATTTGTGGAGAAATTTCTAACCAGTTTGGATAATGAAACATTAGATCAAATTGCCAAGTTATCATGATGAGCAGAAGTGTCCGATAACATAGACCTACGGCCCTTAATAGTGATGGGCAGCAGTTTGAAAACGTCAAACAGGTAGCCAAGAAAGTTGGCAATATCTGGTATGGACGGATCATTGACGTCTATCGAGTGATCCTTCCACATATGGAAGAAAACCTTCCACTTCGCTGCGTAATTCAATGAAGAGGAGGACCTCCTGCAGTTGCAAATTGCGTCCACTGCTTGTCCTGTAAATTGCTTGCCATACGAGAAGGACCTCAGAATGGAAATTCGTGAAGGTTGAGACCTTCCAGGTTGTGATGCAGTGTGCGTGGTTTCCCCTGATAAAGAAGGTCCTCTCGCGGAGGAAGCTTCATCATGTTCATCTATCAGTACGTCATATACTGGGTCTGAATGTACTAGCAGACTAGCTCTCTTGGAAAGGTCGCCTGTTGCCATCGGAGTGGACACTCAATAAGCAGGTATTCAGACAGATTTGCTACCAGTGGGATTGACCCATGATAGATTTGTTTGCGACACACCTGAACAATCAGTTGCAGACATGTCCAGACCATCGAGCGTACGCAGTAGATGCTCTTTCAATTTCATGGGATGGAATGATAGGATATACATATCATCCAATCCCGTTGATTCAACAGATTCTATTAAAGATCAAACAGTCTTGTTGCAAAATTCTGCTCGTAGCAGAGTATTAGATGCTTTCTTTGTAGCTTGGTCATAAACCAATGAAAGCTTGTCATCAAATATTGTGTCCGGAGACCGGAGCGACCCGGAGAGAGTTTTTCACCTTGTCATCTATTAAAGATGACGACGCATGGGCACCAACTCATCTGATTAACTCCAAATTAGCCACTGTTAAGGCAGAGTTATACATGGTAAACATAATTGCCCTGGAAAGAACTCTTAAAGACGTACGAACGTCCTCAAATTCCTTCCTGTTGAGATATTGCACCACAGCTCTTGAAAGGTGATCTGTGTAAGACATAGCATCCATATTCGCTCTATTTGAAGAAATTGCCGTCTCAATTGTGTCGGAGTGAATTGTGAATGACCCAGGTAAGGATAGCTCTAGATCCTCAGCCTGTTCATCCAAAAGCAGAGGAACTCTCTGTACATCTTCCCAGACCGTTTTAAATAAAAGTGGTCCAAGAAATGGTAAATGTTTGGAAGATGATGACAATAAACCGTCTTTCTTCTTCCCACTAGAGAGTTTGAATATGGCGTCATCTAAATGGCCGAAGGCCTATGACACATGTCTGGACTGAACTGGCAAATACAGGACCTCCTCCTTTGCCCGGATAAAGTCTGCGTCCAACAACACCAGCGGTTTCCTTCTAGTAGTCGCAGTATTCTGATTCACCAGAACAAATTCAGGGTAGAACTGATGGATTAAATCCATCGCAACCATGTGCTGTCCCGAAAGGGAAGGAAATCTTCTTCCATATCCCTTTTTTTACCATCCGATTGAATCAGTTGTGACTTTTGGTCTCCCGTATCTGAACGTGCAGCTGACTGGACTGGCCCAGCACTGTCTGACAGCTCAGGTTTTGAGACTGCCGTAGACTGCTCTTGCTCTTGCTGGGATGCTGCGATGAGCTGCGATGAGCTGCGCAATCTGCGACAGCAAGTCTGTAACGGAGGACTGAGGAGCAGCGGTCTTCTGTGTCTTGGCCGCCTGCCGCTCCGGGGATGGTGTGTCTGAGATGGCTTTTTTCTACGGACCTCCCGATAAACGAGGCCTCGTCTCCTTAGCTACCTGATGGTCAGACTTCGTAGACGATGAGTGGTTCCTTCTCGGCAATCCAGGCTGAATATCCAAAGTCGTTAGCTAAGGTGCAGTTGGTGTGCTTTGAAGAGGACGTTGTAGAAGCCGTAACTGCAGCCGAGGCCAGCTGCGAACTATATGGAGCATCCCAGACTGAAGGTACGGACGTATGCTCTGACTCAGGCAAGTTTCTAATCACAACATCTGACCCCAGATGCTGCTGGGAAAGAGAGGAACCTCTCTCGCTCGCGGTCCTTTCAGACCTCGCCGAGCTTCCCATGGTACTTGCCGGCTTCTTCCTCTGTTTCATCGTCGATGGGTGAGCATGTTTATGTTTAAGGTGCTCGCTCTACCCAATCCACTCCTATCGACTGAAACGGACACAGGACATACCCGGCGTCACGGTACCCACGGATGGAGTAACTGCTTCACTGGTCGAGCAAGCTGGCGACAAGGGACTAAAACCACCGGTAAGTGGCTTTATGCCCTGTCTAATATTCATGAGCACCTTGGCAGCTAGCTCTGTTTGCTCATCTGAGCGTGACGATGGTAGCACACTATATCTAGGCATCACGTAAACATCACCATGTTCTTGTTCCTCTGAAAAAGAAACTGAGAAACTTGATTGACTTTGTAGCGAGAGGACCGGCATGGGCTTCTTGCTGCTAACAACGTACCGTGACACCCATCTCCAATGTTTGTCATCCCATCCGACACAGGTTGGACAAGAATTAGTGGGAGTACATCGACTACAAGCAAGGCAACAAGCATGTAAATCCAATGAAGACTTCCTCACCTTGCATTTTGAGCAATAAGCTTTCACAAAGAATCAAAATAAAGTCGACAGTACTCCCACCAACTCCACAATAAATATATGAAAAAGATACCTAATAAATAACATTCAAAATATAAAACGAAAAATTAATTTAAAAAAAAAATATTTCGAAATATTTTCACAGGAGACAAAGTTCCCAAAGGGAACAAGACAAGCCCAACGGTATCCCGATAGAGCCTAAGTGTGGACAAAATTCCAAAAATTAATTGCTACACTACCTGAATATTATAAATGCATCTTACAACAATCCTACCATGAAACAAATAGGTAACTACATATATTTATACAACGTTGCCAATGTAAACAACATTAGAAGAAAAACCGGAAACAAGACCCCAGGCAGTGAATAAAGAGGCCTGAAGTCAGTAACAGATTTAGAACTATCCGATGAAAAGAAAGATCTTCAGAAGAAAAAATGATACATCGGATGTAAGATGCATGAGCCAAAATGCCTAAACACCCCTAGGGTGAGGACATAACCACGGGGATATACAGAATAAACATTCTGTGGAACAAGTCAAACTCCCAAGAAATTTATAAACAAGAGGCCTGTCACGTCTAGAGAGCTCCGCTGAGAGTCACTGATCGCATGGGCATGTTTTCTAATACTAATATTGTTACAAACTTTAGCCGAAAAAAATATCAAAAATATCTTAAGATTTTCTTGATCCTGTGACCTGTGACCTTGACCCTGTGGATTTACAGACCGCAGAATAATTGATGACACACCGTCTATTGATAATACATATTGTTATGAAGTTTGGTGGAAAAATATTCAGCGGTTTAGAAATTATGGCTCGGACAAATAAAATGTTGACGATGGATGGACGGATGGACAGACGGACGACGGACGAATCAGTATAAGAAAAGCTCTGCTGACTTTGTCAGCGGAGCTAAAAAAATTCAATACAATAAGCCAAAAAGCTTGGGAGTTTAACTGGGGGGCTTCAAGGAAGGATAGGGAAGGAACAAACAGTGGAAAAATCATTAGCAAGAATGATGATGTCAGGCCCATGTCCCGAAATTGGGAAACATGAAATAATTTAGATAAAAATTATAAATTTACAGCAATTTGTATATTTTTATACTTACCAAAGGCCCAGACTTAGCTGGTGCAAACTCTAAAATATCGAGGGCTAAACACAAATTTTGCCCCCCCAATCCCCCAAATTTGCTTGTAAAGCCAAAAATTAGAAGTCCTATTTGGTCCTCCATACAATCATTTACTCTCCACACATGAGCAGACGCCAGGAAGTGACCGGAATTGGTGCCAACATCATTCTTTGTAAAGGGAGTATTACATAATAATTCAGCAGGGAGGTATCAGTGCCCACTCATGGGAGGGCCATCCCGTCTGGGCCATTGGTAAGTGTAAAAATATACAAATTACTGTAAATTTATAATATTTTTACACTGTAAACCAATGGCTCAGACTTAGCTGAATCGTAAAAAGGTGGAGGCCCAGGACTTCCGAAATAGTTCCAATCCTGCTATCCACGATGAAAGAAAATTAGAATAATTAGAAATTACATGTATGTCTCTCTCTATACAGTAACAGAGGAGACATTCTAAATAAGGAGCCCAATTTAAGTAACTTCCTTACTGTTCCTTATTGTAAGCATGAAGACAATGCTACTTGGGATGTAACAAGTTCCTAATTTTTAAGGCTAGTCCAGACTAAGCCCCCCAAAATTAGGATGGCGTATCTAAGAATGAGAGAAAATCCCCCACAAACACATGCCATATAACACTTCAGCTGTATGCAGGATATAATTATGGATAAAACAGCTTCCTTCATAGTTACATACCCATTAAGCCAGAGAAGAGGTAAAAATCAGCCCCCCACCCCCCTTTCTTTTGAAAGAATCTTCAAAAGAAAGAGGAGAGAGCTCTGGAATCAATAAGAATGGTACCAAAAAACAACACAAATAATCGTCGAACAGGCACTCAGGTATTAATTCATGATTAATAAATGGTGCTTAATGCCACTTCAGAAGTTGAGGCTATAGCAATGATCCTGGTAATTAATATTGCCCGCTATATACTGTACACTTCAGACAGCGTATACAGATACGTCGAAAACCGGTGATATAAAATATAACATACACATTCCAATCGAGCCACACTGAACGATCACTGAATAGAAAACACACTTTCTGGGTAATCCACAGGCGGCCTCTGAACAATAAATTCCAGTAACAACACTCTCCAATGTGTAATATCCGATACCTACGATCGTAAACACATGAGAATATGCGAATTGAGTACTGCCATAATAGAAACCCAGATATAGAAAAGAAAGTAGGTATGATTAACAGGCTCAGACACGGACCCCCCCCCCCCCCCCCCCAAAATAGATTATAATTTCAAGGTCCACAAAATACAATAAAGCGTTCACCTAATAATATAATGCATGAGATCATTAGCATGTAATCATCTGAATACCAGTTAACTGGTTGTGCAAACTGCGAGGTACTCAAAGAGTAGCAATTTAAATGTAATGATTTTTAAATAATTGCTTGTATATAACGAATCAACAAATAATCACAGGAAACTAATCCAACTAAAAAGCAGATAGAACACGACCCAAATGCATAGTATGTATGTATTAAATTATATGAGGCTTGCGGTAAGAAAACTACGTCTTGCCCAGTGATTGTCTCTAAACACATAGGCAGTGTGTGTGTGGAGGGGGGGGGGGGATTCGAAGTCATATCGAAATCTCCTCACCCGCATTATTTAATTGTTCCTGTGCCAGTTATCAAATAATATAGGAACCGCGATGGTTCCCTCACATCTAACCGACTCCATTATGCCACTATGGGTGGAGAAGGATGTGAAGAGTAAAACTTCCCCTAAAAGAAGGCCCTCTCTGGGGAGCATCCCATAACAGACACTTGAGAATACTGATCCAAGGTTTCTGTGACAACAGAGGTGCTACTAGTAGGATTCACAACTAGACTGTTTAATCTTAAACGTAATCTACTGAATCAAATGAAATGGAGGATATGCATATCCTATCATTCATCCCTATGGATTCTGCAGAGCATCTACTGCATGCGCTCAATGGTCTGGGCATGGCGACACAAATGATGGTAACTAATTGTTCCGGTGCGTCGCAAACTGAACTATCATGGAGCGATCCCACTGGTAGCAAAACTGTCCAAATACTCGCTTATTGAGTATCCAATGCAAATGAAACAAGCAGCCTTTCCGACGAGCGAGTCTGCTAGTACTTTCAGATGACCCAGTATATGACGGACGGAGAGATGAACATGATGATACATGACGAAATAGAAAAATCTTCTCCTTTAGTTATCATAACGGAAATGAATGGATGCCGCCCTGGTTCCTGATGTACGCTACCACTATCGAGTTGTCCAACAATATTTGAACATGTGTGTCTGCAAATAATGTGAATCCATTGATGTAGCACTAACAATATTGACATCATTCTTTGATGTTTATGTGTTTCTCCAGGAACCGAGGGTCCCAAGACCCCTGCATTTCGAGTCTGTCACAATCAAGGTCATGCCCCAAACTATTGACTTAATTGTGAAAGCTGGATCTGGCAGTTGCAGTGGAACTCTTTGAGTTAACCACTGAATATCTGCTCCAATATGGACCTTTTGTTTACTAGATCTGTAAAAAGAACACTGGTCTTGAGGGAATGTGTCTTCACACTCCAGTTCTGGTTAAAGAATAACTGGAGGGGACGTGTGCGTAAACGACCCATCGGAATAAGATGCATAGCCGCTCCGCAAAACCCCATCAGTCGCATAACATTTTTCACTGTTGATGCGTCTGAGAGTAGACAAAAGCAAGCATAACAACTGATTAATTTCGCTCTAGATAACAGCAGATGAACCAGATTGTTGTGAGACATTACCGAGTTCATTATTCAAGTGAAAGCCCAGGGTGCTAGATTCAGACCGAAGCACATCACTCGGAACTGAAATACAGTGGAGCCCACTTAATTGGATATCTCTTAATTGTATATCCCTGTTAATTGAATATAATTTTCAAACACAAAACCATTTACCATATCTTCAGTACAATTTTGATCTGTTAATTGCATATGGGTTGTAGAGTAAACTCCTGTTAATTGTATACAAATTTTTGTAATATGTCGAAAAAATTACTTTGACATGCACCAAATTCCCCTTATTTATCAACCTTTTTGGCCTCACTACATCCAATACAGGCATTTATTCTATTATATCTTATTTGACAGAGCTCTATGAGCTCTGTCAAACAAGATATAATACAATAAATGCTCAGTTTACCTCCAGAACACAGGAAACTGACCAAATCCTTGTTAATTGTATACTCTTGTTAATTGAATAATTTTCACTGGCAAAATGGATATTCAATTAAGAGGATTCTACTGTACAATCCCTTGGACGACGAACCATAGGTACTTTCTGAATGCCGGATATACCAGGACATGAAAGAACGGATCCTTAGATCTATGCTTGCCGCATAGTCGATCACTCGAATGCTCGCTTTTATCAACTAAATGATTACCATAAATAAACTTTTAGAGCTATGATAAACTTGTTATCCAGCTCCAGTCAATTATCAGTTGGAATGAGCTCTCTGGCTTCGGGACGAGTAACAGGTGACTATAGAATCCTAGAGAATCTTGATTCTCGACGACCTCTATTACTTTCATTGTCAAGAGAACCTTTACCTCCAATTGAAGAGACTCGCCTACTGGTCTTCCGTAACAGTTATCCAGTTTGATACGAATCTTGATAACCATCCATCAACTGCTAAGCAATAGACGTCTTAACACTCACCTGTAGTACCTGCAAGGCCTATGGAAGGAGAAACTACGTCTCCTTCGCAAAGAGCCTCGAGCCAACAGCTTAGGGGCATCTGACCGGTAGTCTTGATCAAAACTAAGCCCCCAATCCAAGTCGCTGTATGATGATCCCTAGAGTAATTATAGGAGGGTTACCTATACCCTCGTGAGGAGTCCTTTTTAGACAACTTTCTGTCTAGGACATCCTCCCTTACTCCCTTTCTGTTATTGCGGGTCGATTATACGCTGACTTAAGGAGCAGAGTATTGATGTTTCCTTTGTAGCTCGTCATAAACCAATGAGAGCTTATCGTCAAAAACTTTGTATCCGGAAAGCAGAGCGACCCATAGAGAGTTTTCACCTTGTCATCTATTAAAGATGACGACGCAAGGGCTCTGTAACGTCTGATTAACTCCAAATTAGCAACTGTTAAGACAGAGTTATACGTGATAAATATAACAGCCCTGGAAAGGACTCTAAATGAGGTACTAATGTCCTCAAATTCCTTTCTGTAGAGACATTGTGTCACAGTTCTAAAAGGCAATCTGCGTAAGACAGTGAGTCTAAATTCGCTCTGAATGAAGAAATTGCCATCTCAATTGTGTCCGAGCAAATAGTGAATGATGAAGGTAAGGCCATAACTAGGTCCTTAGCCTGCTCATTCAAACGCAGAGGAACTCTCTATAGATCTTCCCCGACCGTTATAAACAGTAAAATTACGGAAGATGATGACAAGAAACCGCCTTACTTCTTCCCACTGAAAAGTTGAATATGGCGTCATCTAAAAAGCCTAAGGCCTGCGACACCTATCTAGACTTAACCAGAAAAGACATGACCTCCTCTTTTTCCTGATGAAGTCAGCATCCAACAACGCTAGCAGCTTCTTGCAAGTAGTCGCAGCATTCTGATTCGCTGGAACAAATTCTGGGTAGTGTTGATGGATTAAATCCATCACAACCATGTGTTGTTCTGAAAGGGAAGGGTAATCCCCCTCCGTATCCCTTTCATCTTTTGTCTGAAATAGTTGAAAATGGTCAGCAGCATCTGAACTTGCAGATGACTGGACCTACCCAGCACCATCCAACAGCTCAGGTTCTTAGACTGCCGTCGGCTGCTTCTGCACTTGCTGGGATGCTGCGATGAGCTGCGTAATCTGCAACAGCAAATCCGTTACGAAGGCCTGAGGAGCAGCAGTGTTCTATTCTGGCCGCCGGCTGCTCCCGGGACAGTGTGTCCGAGACAGCTCTTCTCTCTGGACGTCCAGATATATGAGGCCTCGTCTCTTAGCTACTGAATAGTGCTACTTTTGAGCGGTCGCAGCATTCTGATTCTCAGGAACAAACTCAGGGAAGTATTGATGCATTAGATCCATCAGATTATACTCATGGTCATCGGCATCTGAACGCACAGATGACTGGACCGACTCAGCACCATCCGACAACTCAGGTTCTGAGACTGCCGTCGGCTGCTTCTGCACTTGCTGGGATGCTGCGATGAGCTGTGCAATCTGCGACAGCAAGTAAATTACAGTGTGTCCGAGATGGCTCTTTTTCTGCGGACATCCCAATGAATGAGGTCTCATCTCCTTGGCTACTGTATGGTGTGACTTCTTTGACGAAGAGTGGACCTTCTCGGCAATGCAGGCTGGATATCAGATGTCATGTAGCCAAGGTGTGGTTGTGTGTGCTTGGTAGATGCTGAAGAAGAAGCCGTAACTATAGCCGACCCCGGCTGTGAACTGAATGAAGCATCCTGGATGGGAGGTGTGGACGTATGCTCTGACTGATGCAAGTTCAGAACCACATCTGGAAACAGTTGTTGTTATGAAAGAGAGGGGGCTCTCTCGTTCGCGGTCCTTCATACCTTGCCAAGCTTCCCGCTGAACTTGCCGGCTTCTTCCTCTCTGTTATCACAGGGTGAGCCTGTTATTATTTTATAGTGCTCGCTCTACCCTTTCTACTCTCCTCGACTGCAATGGACACACCCGGCATCATGGTACCCACGGACGGTGTAACCGCTTCACCGGTCGAGCTAGCTGGCGACAGGGAGCTGAAACCATGCTGTGGTTTATTGCCCTGTCTAATATTCATGAGCACTTTGGCCGTTATCTCTGATTGACTATCTAAATGCGACGACTGAAGCATACTCTCTGATGGCATCACATAAACATCACCATGTTCTTGTTCCTCTGTAAATAGAAACTAAATGAAAGTGTCAATGACACTGTAGCCTAACTTGTCTGTGTGTTGTGTTTGATGAAAAGGATAATGTTCAATGTTTATGAAAGGTTTATGAAATAAGATGAGAATTGTGATAATTGGGAATATGTTAATTTTTGTTCCCTGTATGCTATGTTTTTAATAAAAATAATACGAGGTGTATACTATACTAAAGAGCTGTGGGGTGGGTTAATATGACCTCACAGTTAATGTATGTGGCCCTCACAGTTAATGTATGTCAACTAAAGTGACCAAGTTACAGTGAAATTATTCCAAAACGAGTCATCCTATCAAGTTACATTGAAATCTCTTCATAAATATGGCCTATAGACTGTGCTAAAGGTTTTCGGGCTTGAGGCCTGAGTAGCTATGAAGGTTGACCGATTGCAACTAAAAGGGGAAGTCTTCATCTCGACATTATACCGAGTCATTCTACTAAGTTACAATGAAATCCCTTCACAAATACGACCTGTAGTCTGTACTCTAGTTTTTCAGGTTTTGGACTCGGAAAGCCATCATGGTTGAATGATCACGACCAAAAGGGGACGTTGTCATCTGGGCTTCATCTGGAGTGATCCTACGATGTTACAATGAAATCACTTCATAAAGGTGACCTGTAGACTGTGCTCAATGTTTTCGGGCTTCAGGCCCCTGAAGCCGTCACAGTTGACCAATCATGACCAAAAGGGGATGTCATTATCTAGGCATTATATGGAGTCAACCTAACAAGTCACAATGAAATTCTTCCATAAATACGACCTATAGACCATGCTAAAGGTATTGGAGTTTCAGGTTTGGGCGGCCATCAAGGCTGAATGATAGCGACCAAAAGGGGACAATCTCATCTAGACATCATTTGGAGTCATCCTACCAAGTTGCAATGAAATCCCTTCACAAATATGATCTGTAGACTGTGCTAAAGGTTTTTAGGCTTCGGGCCCCTGTAGCCATCACAGTTGCCCAATCGTGTCCAAAAGGGGACGTTCTCATCTTGACATTATATGAAGTCACCCTACCAAGTTACAATGAAATCCCTTCATAAATATGACCTGTAGACTGTGCTAAAGGTTTTCGGGATTTGGGCTCGGGCAGCCATCATGGCTGAATGACCGCAACCAAAAGGGGACATTCTCATCTGGGCATCATCTGGAGTGATCCTACGAAGTCACAATGAAATCCCTTCATAAATATGACCTGTAAACTGTGCTCAAGGTTTTCGGGCTTCGGGCACCTGTAGCCATAACAGTTGGCCAATCACGCCCAAAAGGGGATGTCATCATCTAGACATTATATGGAGTGCTGTGCTAAAGGTTTTCGGGTTTTCGGCTTGGGCAGTCATCACGGTTGACAGATCACGACCAAATGGGGAAGTTCTCATCTAGACATCATACGGAGTCATCCTGCCAAGTTACAATGAAATCCCTCCATATTAAATATGACCTGTAGACTGTGCTAAAAGTTTTTGGGTTTTGGGCTTGGGCAGCCATCACAGTAGACAGATCACGACCAAAAGGGGATGTTGTCATCTAGGCATTATACAGAGGCATCCTACCAAGTTACAATGAAATCCCTTCATAAATATGACCTGTAGCCTGTGCTAATGGTTTTCGGGTTTTGGGCTCGGGAAGCCATACCAGTTGACTGATCGCAACCAAAAGGGGACGTTCTCATCTAGACATGACCCCAAACCTGCATATGAAATTTCATGATGATCAGACAAGAACTACAGGGTGTAGCCTGTGCTAAAGGAAAATGTGAACAGACTCACAGACTAACAGACTTCCGCACACGTGATGACAATAGCTTATCTTGACTTTGTCAAGTTAAGCTAAAATCTAGAGGGACTTTTTGGCGAGAGGACCGGCAGTGGCCTCTCACCGCGAGAGGACTGGCAGTGGCCTCTCGCTAACAACATACTGTGACACCTGTCTTGAGCTGCACGGTATTATGGTATACCGGTTGGTACCGGTATTGAAATTGTCACCGGTTAAAAACCGTCCATCAAAAATTAATACCGGTATACCATGAGCGACGGTATACAATTTTGGGGCCCAGTATTATGATATGAAATTAGCGTTTTCTTGAAATAAAAAGATATATAATGCGCGAAAATAGGGAAAACACATATTAAATGCACGGGATATCAACAATAAAAAAAAAATTTTTGGAGTTATAGATAGAAGTATTACTTACTGCCCTGGGGAAATGAGTGGTTTGAATGGACTCAATGAAACTTCTGAAAGACTAATCCATGTCTGCAAAGTTATTGAACCTATTGTTACGAAAATAAGCCATAAAATTATAAGCCAGTTCACTCGCTTTCATCCGATAGAAACTCGGATACAAGTAAATTAGTTTCTGTCAGTTTAACTCCTGTAAAAACATGGTCGACCTCTCTTGTCTCGATAAGAGTTTAATTACTGAGCCAGGCTATAATTGTTACCAACACTGTGTCAATTGCAATTATGATAACAAGTGTGCTCATTGTAGATAATTTTTTATTCATTCTTTTTCATTTATCATTTATTTGTCTTGCTGTTCTCATAAGAAATAAATAAATATTGACTGAATTATACCCGCTTTCTGCGATTATTATCTGACCAGGAACTGAAATTACCAGGAACAAATTGTCCAATCTTGGAGCACGCCTCCAGGACGTGATCACCATTCAGTTTCATGATAGTCTGGTGTCAGTAACTAGCTGACAATGTTTTCCCAGTGAAACAGCAGTGATGGCTTCACACGTCAGCAATTTGACAAAAATTGTTGCAAATTTCGCAATCTGTGTAATCTGAAACAATTGTTGGGAGATTGCTGACAAACAACAAATTAATGAACATCAAAATTCTTTTACATCCAAAGAAAACTCAACACTCCGAATTTACCGAATGTCATGAGTTTTTCATCTGGGACGGTGGGACTGTGTACATCACATTTATCAAGGGCTTACAGAAAAGTAAGGTATTTCAGTTTTATTTTGCTTTCAATCTGAACTGTTTCACGGTATACCAGTATACCACGGTATTGTTTTCAATACCGTCACCGGTACTCAAATCCAAATACCGTATAGCCCTACACTCGTCTCCAACGTTTGTCATCCCATGCGACACATGTTGAGCAAGAATTAGCTAGAGTACATCGACTACAAGCAAGGCAACCAACATGTAAATCAGAGGAAAGGCTTCCTCGCCTTGCTTATTGAGCAATGTGCTTTCATAATAAAGCAAAATATGTCGATCATACTCCCACCAACTCCACATTAAATATTATAAACAGATACATAACAAATAATATTCAAAGTATAAATCAAAAAATAATTTACACCAAAAAAAATGTTTGAAAAATTTTGACAAGAGCCCAAGTTCCCAAAGGGAATGATGTGCCCAAATTTATCCCGATGGAGCCCAAGTGTGGACAAAAATAATTTTTCTATCCAAAACATTAACTGATACACTAACGGAATATTTAATGTATATTACAACAGTACTAACATGTAATAAATAGGAAACTACATATACAAATAGAGAGTTGTCAATGTAAACAACATCAGAATGAAAACCGGAAACAAGACCCCAGGCAACACGGCCCGAAGTCAGTAACATATTTTTGAACTATCCGATGTAAAGCAAGATCTTCATCAGAAAAAAAAGATACATCGGATGTATGATGCATGACCAAAACGCCTGAACACCCCAAGGGTAAGGACGTAACCATGGGGATATACAAAATAAAAATTCTGTGTGTCACGTTAAACTCCCAAGAAATGTTACAAAAACAATGTCAATGTGGGGCTTCAAGGAAGGGTAGGGAAGGAATACTTAGCAAACAGTGGAAAAATCATTAGCAATAATGATGACGTCAGGCCCATGTCCCGAAATTGGGGAACATGAACTAATTTTTATAAATATTATGAAGTTACAGTCCTGAACGTTTCAAACCACCATTTCTTCCTTCCTTCATCCAGTTGTGTCCTTGGATCCACCAATTTAACCATTGTTTGTGTCTGGCATCATTATAAACTGAGATTTAAAAGCACAGAAGTCAGTTTGTTGTTATCTGACTGAGGGCCAAACAAAAAATGATGTCGGCACCAATTCCGGTCACTTCCTGGCGTCTGCGCATGCACGGAGAGTAAATGTATGGAGGAGCAGATAGGACTTCTAATTTTTGGTTTTGCATGCAAATTTGGGGATTGTGGGGGCAAAATTTGTGTTTGGCCCTCGACATTTTAGAGTTAGCACCAGCTAAGTCTGGGTCATTGGTTTACAGTGTAAAAATATTATAAAGTTACAGCCCTGAACGTTTCCAACCACCGTTCTTCCCTTCCATCATCCAATTATGTCCTTGGATCCACCAATTCTACCACTGATTTGTGTCTGACATCATTAAAACTGAGATTTAAAAGCACAGATGTCAGTTTGTTGTTACTGACTGGAGGGCCAAACAAAGAATGATGGTTTGAGCCAATTTCAGTGTCTTCCTGGATACTGTGCATGTGCAGTTGCAAAAGTATGGAGGACCTGATAGGACATAAAATTTTCATTTTTGCATGCAAATTTTGGGGATTGGGGGACAAAATTTGTGTTTGGCCCTGGATTATTTTTTGAGTTTGCACCAGCTAGTCTGGGCCATTGATTGTTGTATAAAAATATGTGAAATTTAATTTATTTTTTTTAAATACTGTGTTAGGTAAAGGATTACTGATGTCTGATTTGCTTGTATATGATTGGTTGGGGTGGGGGGGGGGGGTTCTATAAGTTGAATAATTTTCCTATTGTATGAATCTTTCTGCTATGTCCCTCCCATCCATTATCAGCATGTCCGAAGGTGTAATTGAAATGAAATTGCAGCATGTGGGTTGTTAGTATTCATGAGAATTCTTCACACTGGTTTTCAGGCCTTTAGATTACCCCAATTACACACCTTTCACAGGTGTCCCCAAATTTGGGAAGGTGTGAAGGCATCAAGAAAAATATATAAATTCTCTGTGCCAATTCTGCATTTTAGAATAACTTCCATTATAATATGACCATAGAAACACAAAGAAAGGCAGGACAATAAAACATAACAGGATAAAACTGTTATTTCTGGTTTTAATGTGCCCAAATTAGGGCAAAAAAGTGCCCCCAAATTAAATGAATTTGAAGGCCACGTTTTTTTCTTTTCAGTATTCAAGACCTCCTATGTTAAAAAAAATAAAACTGTAGTATGTACAAAAGTTGATGTGACTGCAGTGATATAAATGATAGAGACTTTGATTGCAAAAGGGCAAATTAAAATGCAATCAAACACCCTGAATTAAAATATAACAATTATAACAAGTGAAAAAAAAATAGATATGTTTTTGCATGCAAGCTGAAATAAACAATCTGCCACTTTATCGGAGTATGAATATTAACTTCGTGCAAATTAACAGACCCATCCTACATTCATGCACCAATCGGGCAACAGATAGTTCCTTTCAAACTGTATATAAATATATTTCTTTTTGTGATGTTTTTTTTACACAAAATCAATTCAAACTCACATAAGAATGGCAAAGGTAAATCTGTGTAAAATTACGTGGATACATTGAATATTTCCATATTGAAAATATTTTGTGTTAATTTAGAAAATTGCATGTGAAACAGTCCATGGTGAATATACTGTACATCCCTGGACCAATGTCATTGGATACATTACATTCACTGTCACCCATCAACAGCATTATACAGAAAATGGACATTCTAAATGTTTTTGCGAGTTTATGTATGGTATGGAGTTGTAATCTCTGAAGGCCTGGCCATTTTATGCAGTTTTTGCCAAACTAAGATTCACTAAGGGCCTTGTCTTTGCTAAGGATTCTAGTCATGTCTTCACTGCCTGTATATGCAACAAAAATATGGCTAGAAATTGATTTGAGGAAAAATTAAATGTACTTAAACTGCTTTTGCCGAACCCACATGATGGGATATTTGTGCTTAAGTAGTAAAATTTATTCGTCAGAAATAAAACAAAAGTGTTAATGCCAAGGTTTGTTTGAATGGATCATAATAAAGCAGCTCTTTCTTGGATTTCCTTCATTGATCTGAGAATATAATTTGGACATAGTGCTGGAAATGTCTCTCAAACAGTCCTTTTCAACACTCCATGAGAAAACATTATTTAATTAACTGGTAGAGTGCTAAATTATTTTTGGTCATCCAAATTTGTCCACTTCTCTTTGCCTTGTTACAATTTATGGGAGAGTGCCTAGTGGCACTCTCCCATAAATTGTAACAAGGCAAATCCTCACAGACTAAATAGTTTCAATTCAAAAATAATATGAAGCACATCCACAGAATATGAAGCCATTAAGTTGCAACACCTGCACTTCAGAATAAAGCCCAAATATTGGCTTCCATCACTCTATCAGTTAACAGTGGCATAAAATTTCTGCCATCAATGTAAAATAGGTAAAGCTATACAGTGGAAATGGAGTGTAATTGTCTTGGAGAAAAATTATTAATAAGAAGAACAGAAAAACATTTGTTTTCATATATTTCTCTGTGGATTGAAAAACAAATGCAACCTTTTTTTCCTCAAACTTGACTTGAAGGTAACACCAGCCATATATTTTTCCATATAGCATGAGATTATTATTCATTTGTTTCCAATACATGGTTTATATAATCTCTATTTAGAATGAGTTCAAATTGGCGAAAAAACAAAATCTGAAAGGTAATTTTCTTGTGTTGTGCTGGTTGATTTAAACCAATTTGTTAGACAAACAGTTCTCCAGTGTTCATTGTTTGAAACTTATATTTTATAAACCAACTATTTTTAGTGTATGATGCAATACAAAAAGGAACAAAATTTCTCACCTTTGCATCAGCTGAGTTACCCACAAGAAAGTCAAGAAATCCTTTCATCATCCAACTAGAATTGCTTTCACCAGGATGAACTCTTGATGTTACAACCACTGCTTTCTTATGCTGATAATAGAACAAAAACAATCAAACTTGTTACTTTCCAGGATTTCTGTACTTGAATAATCAAGGATTTTCAAGGATATTCTGAGGAAAATGCATGGGAGCTCCCATCTAAAGGCTACAGATAGTTAAATGAATATATAAGCTGAGCTGATATGAACTCAATATTTCTTATTTGCTGAATTATTTTTCAAAGGTGATTTATAACAAGAGCATTTTTTTCAATGATAACATTCTGCCTGCAAGGAAAGCCTTAGTTTAGCAAGATTTTGTCCATCAATAATAGTTCTATTCCCATTTATTGGAGAGTGCCTGTTGGCACTCTAATAAATTGTCACAAAACAATTTTATATGAGCATTTCTTTATCTACAACAGCACAAACAACAAGTTAATGCACAAACTGTGAAGCCACTAAAGTGACTTTCAGCACTTTACAGTAGAGCCCTGACAGTGGCTTCTACAACTCTACCAGTTAATATCATGTCGCCATCATATCTGCATCCTAATGCACAATTCTGTAATAGAGATAATATGTATTCCAGTATTATTCAGCTCATCATGAGACAAGCTAAATATTGCCGAAATGAATCACCTCTGATCGCCTGATATCTCATTTTCCAATTACTGTTCCAATCTTCAGTAACTTTCCAGGTCCATAGCAAGTGATTTCTAATTTCCAGAATTTTCAAGGAATTCACGAAGCTGCAGGAATCTTGCTTTCAAGCAGCAAATTTAGTATCTTCATTTTTCCAATAGAAATGGGGAAAAAATTTGTGTATTCATCCCAACAATATACTATGAGACAGTTGACTATAATAATCACATTTCTCCAATTTATCTAGATATACAAATGTCACTACTAGAGAACTTAATTAGCATGACGATTTCCCTTCAGTGAGGAGATTACTTGTACTTCCACACAGAAGTTTGAACAAGAGGCACCATCATTACGTGTACAGTCCATTTGAAATATTCTCTCCTCTCCACTAGTTGATTGCATAATAGGATGTCTAAAAATAGGATAAGCTAATTGCCTTTGAGGGGAACTTTTTAGTATCCATGGTAATTACTTCAACAATAACAAGTGCAGTTGTCAATGATGATCTTATGGACAGTCAGCTGTGTTGACTGATTATATGGGACAAATGATTTTAACAAACAATACTTTATTAAGCAATTTTTTTTATTAATGATATCTGACTTTAATGCTTTGCAAGTATCTACAAACATTTGCACTCACAAATAACAGAATATATTATATTTTAAAAAAATATATACACAAGCACTCTTTCAAAGCACTATAATATCGATCGGGTTTTGTGATTAATGATATCTGACTTTAATGCTTTACAAGTATCTATAAACATTTGCACACATGAATGACAGAATATATTATCTTTCAAAAAAAGTTAAAAAATTTATAGTAATTTCTATATTTTTTATACTTACCAATGACCCAGACATAGCTGGTGCTAACTCTTAAAATATAGGGCCAAACACAAATTTTGCCCCCCCAATCCCCAAAATTTGCATCTAAAACCAAAGAAAACATGTCCCGAAAGGCCCTCCACACTTCGCCTCTACTGCGCATGCGCAGTGTCAAGGACGTTCCGAAATTGGCGCCCTTTACCATTCTAAAAACCAGTGCCTGGTAAGCGCTATGTACTCAGCGGGGAGGCAAGAGTTCCCAACTCCTGGGAGGGCCATCCCCGTCTGGGTCATTGGTAAGTATAAAAAATATATAAATTACTATAAATTTTTTAACATTTTTATACTGTACCAATGACCCAGACATAGCTGAATAGTAAAAAGGCTGGAGGGCCTAGGACATAGAGCAAGTTGGAATACGCTCAATTATATAAAATAGAGTCATCCCCACTAGGGAAAAAGAAGTATTAGGCCTTACATGTATCTTTCTTATTTATGTTAAATTAGAAAGATACAACACCTTGCAAAATTGAGCATCATACATCCATGAACTCTATTAATATCTAGTATAATTCTTATACTAATAATTTTTAAAGTAAGCCAATAAATAAAGTAAGTCTAGAGAATAGAGACTCTTATACTCCTAAAAGTGTCTGAGGATTGCATAATCATGTCCGTTGACATATGCAATAATCAAAAGCTATACTTTAAAAACTAAGACTTGAATGAATTTTAAAAACCTAAACTTCTCACTAAACAACCATCCCAATAACAGCTCAGAATTACTAACTCCGGAGGAGGTATCCCCTTGTTTTCATAGTAAAACAGGTGACCCAAGGGAACACCCTCCCCCCCCCCCCCCTTTTTCTTGCCCTGGGTCAAATAGCCCAGAGCGAAGAGGGCAGCAGAATGGAGACACTGCCGAAACAGACAGCCTACCTAGCTATAGTAGCAACTGTTAAGTGAATGACATTCTGAGCAGTAGATAATAGACCTAACAATAGAGGCCTCCAGAAATGGACTGAATATTTCTGAGATAAAAATTCATGAATGTGGATGGCTGAGCGCAATGAGCAGCCTTCAAAAATCTATAATAGCGACACTATTAATGTAAGCCCAAGATGTAGAAGAACTCTTACTTCATGAGCCGAAATCTTAAGCACAACTGCTAAGTCAATGATATACCATAAGCAGTACCGATAGTTAATAGAATCCATTAACAATAGAATGGAGCGTAATGTCCTTCTACTAGGCATCAAAGACAGAAGAAGCTTACGCCCATAGTAATAAACAGATATCTGTTTATAAATACATAAACTCTACCCGGAAAGAGTAAAGGCCTATGCCCGTACGAAGACGGAAGGACCTTAATAACAATAGGTTCCGGATATTAGGAGCCTAACTCTTATGCAAAAATCCAACCTAAATAGTAACGGAATAGTGATTCCGAAACTACGAAAGTGAAAATCATCCATCGATAGTGCATGAAACTCACTGACTCTACAGTAAAAGAGAAACCAACAGAATTACTGTCTAGAAGGTCAGAATTTGAAAACTACTGTTTCCAGAGGCTCAAATGATTACTTAGCTAAATAAGAACCGAAGTTAAAATCCATATAGGAATTTAATCTAAAGATTCTAAGTCTATATATCAAAAAGTTACTAACTGACTTAGATAAAGAGACATAAGACTCAATTGTAAACTATCGTAGAGTGCATAGGTATGAGGTAAAATAAACCTATAACCTAACTAATAACAGGCTGCAGTAGATCTTGTGAAACAAGAATACTAAAAAATTGCAATGAGTAGTATGGAGGGATCAACAATATGAACATAATGATCCCTACACCAACGACGGAAGAGCCTCCACTTTAGCCGCATAGAATAGCGAAGAAGAGGACCTCCTATAGTAAGAAATCGCGTCCAAAGCTCGTCCAGTACAATGCTTACAATGCAATACGGACCACACAACGGAATACATGAAGGTTGAGACCTTGCGGGTTGTGATTAAAATGACACGATTTACCCAGTGAAAAAAGATCCTCACATTGAGGAAGATTTCACGTTAAGACCCACAGTAGACAAGAGAGTAAATTACCCATGATCTCTGTGAAGATAGAGATGCTATCAACAGAAATGTATTGTGGTTGTTTATCTTAGCAATACCTGCTGAAACAACAGCGCCGGAGGATACGCGTATCCTATCATTCCGTCCTATAGATCAATAGAGCGTTAACAACATTAGCTCAGAGATCTGGACAAGCCAACACATACGTCTGCAATTGATTAGCAAGCTGTGTCGTAAATAAATCATCATTGGGCGCTCCTATAGATAGCAAAACTGATTGAATACTTGTTTGTTGAGAGTCCATTCTGACAGCAACAAGCGACCCGTAAGTGAACGGGAGTCCGGTAAAACAATCAGACGACCCGGAATATGACGGACCAAAACAGAACTTGGTGTGTTATAACCAACAGACGGATTCTTTCCATTAATTTGAATTTAGGAAAAGAAAGAGTGCCTCCCTGGTTCCGGAGATACGCCACTACTGTCGAAGTAACGGACAGGATTTGGGCATGCGTTTCTGAATAATGTTCATGCAATGACATAAAGCAAGCCTAAAAAACATTATTCCGCGGAAGAAAATTGGTTGCTAAGAGACTGCGGAACCCAAAGACCCTGGCACTTCGAATCCGTTGGGATCAGTATTATATCCCAATCTGTTTGACTGACAACCGTCATAACAGCCACACTCGGGTCCGGCAACTGCGGTGGCACTCTTGAGTCAACCACCGAATGTTTGCCCCAGACTGAATCTCTTCTAACACTAGATAGACAAGAGAACGTGTAATCGAGCAATTCATGGATTGCCGAAAAGTTGCTGTCGAAGAGAAGCTCCTCCGAGAACGAAGCGACTCTGAGAGAGTTCTTAACCTTACTATCCACGCGTATGGATGTAGCTAGGGCTGCGTCACGTCAACCAACTCCAATCAGCCACTGAAGGGCGGAGTTATACGTGAACAAACTACTGCCCTCAAAAGAAATTACATTGAGAATAATATCCCGTAAATCTTTTCTTGAAAACGTAATGATAACGCCTCAGTAAGGCGGATTACGTATGATAAAGCGTCTAAGTTAAGTCTACTATACATCATGTCGTTTCCAACATTGAAGTTGGAAAAGACATAAACGGCGAAAAAGAATATATCCAGTCTTTAACCACACCGTCTAGACGCATATGAACTCTCGGTATGCCCTGCTCTGCCAAAATAAACTATTCGTATAAATGATAAAATGGCAGAAATGAGCAACGCGGACAAGAAACTAAACTATCATGCTTGGTAGCAGGCTTGTATATATATATAGCGTCGAAAATAAAACACATGTTGTAATGACAATATTGGACTGCGTCGGTAAGTCAGGGACAATGTCCCTGAACCGATCGAAAAATCCGAGTCCAATGACGCTATAAGTCTCTTATCCAAGATCGCAGCAATGAAGTCCGAAATAACAATCACTGGAAGATAATGCCAGAAGATATGAAAGGCAGCTTCCGATACTACTAAAGGGAAAACTCGAAATCTTTCGAATCCCTTTTGCCATCCTGTCGGACCCTATAAAGCGTTCGGTCGTCCGTACCTGATGCAACCGCGGACCGCACCGACCCAGCGCCGTCGGATAATTCCTGATTCGGCCGAGAAATTGTCAATTGCTGGGATGCTGCGAAACAACTGTGCTAACTCGGATAGCACGTCCGTCACTGAGGCCTGAGGAGAAGCGGTCTTACGATGCATTGCCGCTGGAAGCTCCGTGATCGTTACCCCGTGCATACTACCAATATGCGAGCGAACGGAGTGTATAGGCCTCGTGTCCCTTGGCTACCGGATGGCACAACCTATTCGCCGTGGAATCCCTGAATGACGAAACTGATCGGATACTCGAGGTCATGTAGCCAATGTGCGGTCGTGTGCCCTGCTGTGAGGATGAGGAAGCATTAAGGACAGTCTCTCGGACTGTCAATATAACGGAGCGTCCCGACCAACGGACATATGCTCCGAATGTAAAATATCTGAACCACAACATGCGGTCCCCTATGTTGTTGGACGAGAGAGGGACCTCTCTCGCTCACAGCCCGGACGGACCTGGACAAGCCAGGAACCGGACTAACAGGCTTCCTCCGATCTGTCCTCAATCTGCCGTCACTGGGTGAGTACTAAAGTAATTAAAGTGCTCGCATCACCCAAATCTCCTTCCTAGACCGCAACGGACGAACCCGGCAGCCGAACCATTCGATGAATGTACGCTACACCGGGTGAGCTAGCGAATGTCACTCCGTAGGCGATAGACATATTCCATGAGCACTTATTGCCGCTAGCTCTTCATTAACTATGACGACAGAGGCACACTTTTGAAAGACATCTCCGTAACTTTGCGAACAAGAAACCAGAAATGCTTGGTTATAGCAAGCATAAAATAATAATATATATAGCGTCGTTCAATAATTCGAAAGTTTGCGTGACATTATTGGACTATGTCGGAACTGAGGGACGATGTCCCTGAACCGAACCAAAAATTTCTAAGTCCACTGACGCTATCGGTTTCTTATCCGGCATCGCAGCATTCTGGTCCGACGAAAGAAGCTGTAGAAGACCAAGTCAGATGACATACACAACAGCATATGTTGTTCCGAAACGGAAGGCTCGAAATCATCCAAATCCCTTTCGGAATCCCGTCGGACCGGATGAAACTTTCGGATGTCCGTACCCGCTTCCGCAGAGCGTCCCGACCCAGCATCGTCGGATAAAAAATATGCGACAGATTCAGTTGATGCTGGGATAAACTGTGCTATTTAGGAAAGCACGTCCATTCCCGAGGCCTGTGCAGTAGCGGTCTTACGATGCATTGCCGCCGGAAGCTCCGTGTACGTTGACTCCCGCACACTTCCTATGCAAACGTCCGGAGTCTGCAGGCCTCGTGTCCCTGGCTACCGGATGGTGTGACCTGGTCGCCGAAGAATCCTTGATCGGCGAAGCTGGTAATATATCGGCGGTCACGCAGCCAAGGTGCGGTCGTGTGCGTTGACGAGAAGAGGAAGCCTTAGCAGTCTCCGCAGACTGCCTATACAACGGAGCGTCCCGAGCGACGGACGTATGCTCCGCTTGCGACACATTTTGTACCACAACATCTGGGGCCAGATGTTGTTGAACGAGAGAGGGGCCTCTCTCGCTTGCCGTCCGGATGGACCGGAACGAGCTATGAACCGGACTAAAAGGCTTCCTCCGTTCTCCCTCCGATCCGCCGTCACTGGGTGTGCAGTAGGTTGATTTATAGTGCTCGCATCACCCCAAAATTCCTTCTAGACCGCAACGGACGAACCCGGCTGCCGAACCATTCGGTGAATGGACGCTACACCGGGCGAGCTAGCGGACGTCAAAGGCCGTCGAACCTACTAGGGTCCTCTTAGGCAATTGGCGTATTTACATGAGCACTTTTCCGCTAGCCCTTCATTAATTGTGACGATGGAGGCACACTGTTGGAAGACATCACAGATACATCACCCTAATCTTGATCGTCTGAAATAGAAATTGATAAAGTAGAGTGACCCTGCGGGGAAAGGACGGAGTGTCCAATTCCCCAATAACATACCGTGACATACGCTTCCCATATTGTCATCGAAATCATACGATACAGAACAGGAGTTAATGCGAGTACACTGACCACATATAGAATGATTATAAAGTCAGAGGAAGACTTCCTCTTAATACAATTGATCAATATCCTTTCAATGTGAAAAGAAAACAAGTCCTGGTACTCGCACTAACCCCTGGCAATCAAAATACATAATAATAATATGATCCATTAATATAGAAAAAATAATTGAAATCAAAATATTTTGAAAAAATATTTTTTCAGAACAGCCCAAGTTTCTGAAAAGTAACGTTGAGCCCCAATGGATCCCAAGCCTAAGTGTGGACAAAAATTTTAAAAGTATTTTAAACAATTTATTCAACACTTACGAACAATTATAATGTATCTAGTTATGATTAAAATAATATCCAGATATTATTTTCCAGAAATCCCCCCCCTCACACAGAGGGCTGTTGTAAATGTAAACAATGAGTGTAAAAACACTAAAATAAGACTCCAGGCACCCAGGCCCGAAATCAGTTACCAGAAATACACTATCTGATGCAAAACAGAGACTTCCAGGGAAGAAACTGCAGAACATCAGATGGTAGATGCAGAACACAACGCCTAACCACCCGTAGGTGAAGACGTAAACATGGGGAAAAGAACAGAATTCATTCTGTTATTCAGCTAAAACTCCCAAGAAAATTTAGTAATAATAATTACAAAAACTATGCCAAAAGCATGGGAGAATAGCAAGGGGGGACTTAAAGGACAGGGAGAGAGGAAAACACTTAAAAAACAGTGTAACTAAACAATCAGAATGACAACAAAATGGCTGCTGCCTCGATAATAGGTAACTTAACATAATTTCATTAAAAAATTTTAAGTTACAGCCCTGATAATATTCTGTCACACATTTTTTCCTCTCCTCCTTCTCTATTCTCCTTAGAATCACCATTTCACTAATATTTATGTGTCTGGCATCATTTAAACTGAGATTTACAAGCACAAAGATCAGTCAGATGTTAACTGATGAAGGGCCAAACTTAGAATGGTTAATGGCGCCAATTTCGGAACGTCCTTGACACTGCGCATGCGCAGTAGAGGCGAAGTGTGGAGGGCCTTTCGGGACATGTTTTCTTTGGTTTTAGATGCAAATTTTGGGGATTGGGGGGCAAAATTTGTGTTTGGCCCTATATTTTAAGAGTTAGCACCAGCTATGTCTGGGTCATTGGTACAGTATAAAAATATATATACACAAGCACTCTTTCAAAGCACTATAATATCAATCGGGTTTTGTTTGTACTTTCGAATAGAAAATTTCTGCTAATATTCCATGGAGTTAGCACTCAACTACTAATGGGTAAAAATACACAGTATGTGACAGGTGGACTACTACCAAATCACTTGTCAAGTGAATGTTTTACAGAACTCATACTGTTTTACACAAACTGATTTTTTTAAGGGCCACCAGATTTATCTACACATCCATCAAGAGACAATTTGCTTGCTTGTCTGCTGTTTATCGGCGCCTGTAAAGTTGAAGTTGAGTGGATAATTCACTCTGTGTTTGATTTGGTTGTAATCCACCCTGCACTTATCTACACACACAAAATAAATTGTGTGAACAAACTAGACACTTTGCAAGAAGCATTAGCAATTTATTTATTTATTGGTGTTTAAGGTCACTTTTCATCAGCTATGGCTAATTGTGCCCACCGGTTGCACTTGGCCTTAGTTGCAGAAAAGTGACATTAAACACCAATAAATAAATAAATTGTGACCACAACAAAGGTCTAAAGTCAAGTTTAGCCGATCGTTTACCCCTTTGGTGCCCATTTTAGTGGACATCCATCCCAGGCACTGGTGACTGGGTCCAATTTCACCAGTAAAGCGGAACCTTCTTACCATAGTAAATAAGCACTACTTCACTTCCTGTTGCCACGGTGAAAGAAGCACTATTAAATATTATCACAGTGTACATTATTGTCTGAGAAATTCTGTGGAAATGCAATGACCTGACCCCCCCCCCTCCCCCCTCCCCCCCACAAATATTTCAGACAGCACACCTCTTGAGCGAGATAGTGATCCATTGAACATGTGTTTGTTTAAACACACGAGAATAATTTAACTGGGGGTTTTTTAACAATTTTTTTGTGGTTGGGAGACGTGATTTGGTTATACTCACGCAACTCGTGTTTTGTTTAAAAAAATAGCTATTCGTGGTTAAACTTTTGTTTCTCCATTGCTGGCGACATTTATCTTTTTGGCGAGGAGATAAATGCTTCCAAATTTTGTGAAGTGACACAAACATTCATGAGTCTCTTTAAAATTTAATCGGTGTCCTTTTTTTAGAATTTCACTTCTTTTTTTGAAAACAAAGTGCAAAGAACTGTTTCGACCAGGGGAGATAAGTTTGACCTGTGTTTTTATTTTTTTCTTCTTCATTTTTTTTTTTCATGTCACTGATCATGTTGCGTGTCCTACCAAAATATTTTTTTTCAAGGGTGGTATCTTTTAAAATGGACACATTTTTCGGTAAATTTAACTGATAATTTTCTGTTGGTAAACAATTTTTACTGTCAATGCAGTCCAGGATGTAATGGAAGGACACGACGGGGAAACCCCTTCGGAGTGCTTGCCATATCAGAATGGGAATCATTTCCCTTTCAGTGCTCCATCGCAGGTCAAAACAACATAAACCTTGGTTGACATTCCTTTACCGCGATCATCAAGATCGTTCCAATGAGAGGTCATAAGCTATGTTTTTTTAACAAAAATTTAAAACATAATAAAATTTGAATGGAGATTTTTGTGTATAGTGCTGGCCGAATTTGGCTGTTGACGTTGGGTAAAAACAGAAAGCTTGCTAGCAGTTTTCATGCTTTTTCCCGCATATTGGACAATTAATTTTTTTTATGAATAATACATTCTCATTTTAGTTCATCTAAACTATTTCGGTAAAATGCTTATGCTACAATAAAAATCAAAAAAACAAAAAAGTTCTGATCTGGACAATTATTCCCTATTTGAAGTACATAAATTTGACCTTGAGGTCAGAGGTTAAGGTTACATGCAGTTCATCAAGGTAGCGGACATGTGGTTTCATGGTGACACATCCACATGTCCAAAAAAAATAAAAAATCTGGTCTGGACAATTACTCCCTATATAAAGTACATAAATTTGACCTTGAGGTCAAGGTCACAAGAAGGTCATGATTACATGTGACATGCGGTTTAATTGCGATACATCCACATGTCAAATATCTAAGTCCTAGGTCAAAAAACAAAAAAGTTCTGGTCTGGATAATTATTCCCTATTTGAAGTACATAAATTTGACCTTAAGGTCAGAGGTCAAGGTCACATGAAGGTCATCGAGGTAGACGACATGCGGTCTCATGGTGACACATCCACATGTCAAATAACCAAATCCTAGGTCAAAAAACAAAAAAATTCTGGTCTGGACAATTACTCCCTATTTGAAGTACATAACTTTGACCTTGAGGTCAAGGTCACATGAAGGTCACAATGGTATGTGACACACCGGCCCATGGTGATACATCCATGTGCCAAATATCTAAGGCCTGGCTCAAAAGACAAACAAGTTTTGGTCCGGACAAAGTTTCCTTGAAAAAAGCACAAATCTGACCTTCAGATCAAAGGTCAAGGTCACATGAAGGTCACAATGGTACTCTACACACCGGCTCATGATGATACATCCACATGCCAAATATCTAAAGCCTGACTCGAAATACAAAAAAGTTCTGGTACAGACAGTTTCCCTTAAAAAAGCGCATAAATCTGACCTTCAGGTCAAAGGTCAAGGTCACTATGGTACACTGCACACCGGTTCATGGTGATACATCCACATGCCAAGTATCTAAGGTGTAGGTTAAAAGACAAAAAAGGTATGGCCTGGACAAAGTTTGTGTGATGTTTCCCTTAAAAAAAACACATAAATCTGACCTTCAGGTCAAAGGTCAAGGTCACATGAAGGTCACTATGGTACACTGCACACTGGCTCATGGTGATACATCCACATGCCAAGTATCTAAAGTGTAGGTCAAAAGACAAAAAAGTTATGGCCCGGACAAAGTTTGTAAGAGAAGAAGAAGTAGAAGAAGAAGAAGAAGGAGAAGAAGAAGTAGAAGAAGAAGAAGAAGGAGAAGAAGAAGAAGAAGAAGAATATGCACTAAAACAATATGTCTCCCTTCTGGGAAGGGGAGACATAATTAAATCACAGGGTTTTAACTTTGAAATGTTCGGGCACTCGACACAGTATAGAATCCATAATCCCTTATCGGAAAAGCTATTGCCGCAGCGAAACGCCAGGATGTATCACCAAGACTGTCACATTGTTGTTTCAAAAACACTGTATACCAAGAACACATTTTATTCACTGAAATACTCATTCTATTCCATAATTTCATTCAAAAAATGCAGATGAAGCATTACGAGAATGAATGAAGACAAGATCATTTCGACAGAGACAATCCAACTTTCAATTATACAGGGGGAGGGGGGGGGGGGGGGGGGGGGAATCCAAATCATATATCAGCGAAAATTTTATTTTAATATGAAAACAAATTGAAAATCGCATGAATTAACAAACCGATTTTTTCAATTCCTATATTAAACCGCAGTACAGAGTTCTGGAAATGAAAGATATTGCATTTGTATCTGAATATTTTATTAAATGTTGGGTTTAGAAATTTTCTGACTGAACAATATAATTGCTAATCAGGGACAGTCTCTGAAAGATTTTTCTCGCCAAACATTAATTGGTTATGTAATCCTTCTCACATGACCACACTAAAACAGCTTTTCATACCCAGTCGTTTCTACACAAACGATGGGGTAATAATAAAAGTGCGGTTTTGTATGCAATGTACACGTAATGCTAAGATGAGGGCGTTCTTGTTATCAATGTGCTTGAAATTAATTCGCATTCACAACAAACTTGTTGTCCATCATTTATGCTGTATTTTTGTTCAAATAAATAGTTGATTCCTATTGTGGGACAAATAATGAATTGGTCTACATTCATTTTTATTATGTTTGAAAACGAATCGATGTATTAATTGCATAAACACAGAATGTTTTCCTATGCGACTGGATATCAGTAATTCGGTTTCATCGCGAAAAGAACCGCCTTTGATGTCTGAATTTTTCCGTCGTCTTTAATTAGCCTCGCAAAGGGGGTTGTGGACCCGTGAAGACAATGTGTTCACCAGGTGTGACGAAAGGGGGATTTAAATGGAGTGTACACGTAATGATGGAGCCTGAAGTGGTCACCTTAACAGAACCGAATGTAAACAGAGTCCAAGAATGAATCTACATTAAGCAATCAATCTTCATAGGATACACTGTCATTCTTTTGAGCCCTCAGGAGTGACTAAAACAGTCCAAGCATCATGCCTTTTCTTCAGTTGATCATAATGTATGAATTTGCACTCCCCTATGACACCCCTTGATACAACCTATGTGGATTAATCTTAGTTACACACCTCTAGAGGGTACCGAATACAAAATTTCCAATTCTTCAGCTACATGGCCAATTCCGGCTCACATAGGGAGCCCAAATATTAAACCAGGCACTCAATTTGAACAAATTTGAATCTCACCCCACTAGAGATGTTGTATACCAAATATGAAAAACATTCTGACTGGTGGATCTGAAGAAGAAGATTTTTAAAGACATTTCCTCATATTGCACTTAGTTAAAATTCGGGCTACCACAAGGAGCCCAAATATTAACCAGGGACCCCATTTGAACAAACTTGAATTTGCTCCCCCCCCCCCCCCCTCCCACCCTTAGAGATGTTGTATACCAAATATGAAAGCATTCTGACTGGTGAATCTGAAGAAGAAGATTTTTTAAAATTACCCGCCATATTGCATTAAGTTAAAATTAGGGCTTCCATATAGACATGTTAACCTCCAGAATAATTTTTCAGGGAACCTGAGGGTGATTTTTAGGGAAATGGGATGGATTTTCAACTTGATTTGAACAAACTTGAATTGACATATGATAGGGAACATGCCCACCAGATTTGGTTCAATTTGGTTGAGTACTTTGTGAGAAAAAGTTGATAATGTAAAGTAAATGCCAGACGACGGACAGAAAGTGATTAGTAAAGCTCCCTTAATCTTCGCTCAGGTGAGCTAAAAATCATAAAATAATTGTTGATTTTACCCCCCTCCCCATCCTCTTCTTCATGACCCCACCCACAGTTGTTTGCTTTTATCAGAATCTACTAAGCTAATTATTTCCTAAGTTGGGAAATGTTAACAGGAAAAGATGTCCTAATGTTCAGTTACTGCAAGAAGATTAGCACTTGGAAAGTATCTTTTTCAAAATCCTTCTTGTATGTGTGGATGGTTGTGTCCAGCACAAAACTATTCTTTTCATCATTGAAGCATTTTTTTTTAATTCCGTTCGAAATTTTCTGGGTAGCCGGCCAACAGTTAACAGTTCTGTAGTCAGTACAACGGAATAAATGTAGAAAATAAGTCCATTGTGTATAAATATGCAGTCATAATTTTTTGGCATCCTACGCGACTTTAACCTATTTTTAAACTGTGTTAAATAGATATGGTCAAGGTGTTGTTTACGTTTTGATTTGGAGAAGGGGTGAGGATTAAAGCTATTCTATGAATAAATAAATATATATTATTTAATTCCTTTTCATATATTTTATTTACCAAAAAACTGCATTGAAGGTGGAGTTTTCAAGTTTTTGAAAGTAAGTCACCTATTTTCACTTCGACACTCGCACATTGATCATGAATCTCAGATTATGAAAAAAAACAAACAGAAACAAGAGGCCCCAAGGGGCCTGAGGGCACTCACCTGACATGGTAGCCTAAATATCAACCCAGAGAATTGATTTCAACAAGTTGCATCTGCTCCTCCTAAGAAAAGCTTATACCAAATATCCAAAGATTCTGACCAGTGGATCGAAAAAAAAATGATTTTTAAAGAATATTCCTCATATTGAACTAAGTTATACTTCGGGTTCCCACAGGGACTTGGCTTTAACAAACTTGAATCTCACCCTCCTAAGGATGCTCCACACCAAATATCAAAACATTCCGACTGCTGGATCTGAAGAAGAAGATTTTTAAACAAAATTCCTCATTTTGAACTAAGTTACAATTCAAGCTCCCACAGTGAGGCCAAATATGGACCTAGGGACTTGGCTTGAACAAACTTGAATCTCACCCCTGTAAGCATGGCGCATACCCAATATCAAAAGATTCTGCCTGCTGGATCTTGATAAGAATATTTTCAAAGAAATTTGCCTGAAATGCACTAAGTTCGAATTTGAGCTTCTATAGTGAGCCCAAATATGAATCTAGGGAGCCGATTTGAACAAACTTGAATCAGATCCACACCACAATGTTGCATACCAAATATCAAAAGATTCTGCCTGCTGAATCTGGAGAAGAAGATTTTTTAAGAAATTTGCCTGAAATGCACTAAGTTCGAATTCGAGCTTCTATAGTGAGCCCAAATATGAATCCAGGGGGGCCGATTTGAACAAACTTGAATCAGATCCACCCCTCAATGTTGCATACCAAATATCAAAAGATTCTGCCTGCTGGATCTGGAGAAGAAGATTTTTTAAGAAATTTGCCTGAAATGCACTAAGTTCGAATTCGAGCTTCTATACTGAGCCCAAATATAAACCCAGGGGGCCGATTTGAACAACCTTGAATCAGATCCACCCCACAATGTTGCATACCAAATATCAAAAGATTCTGCCTACTGGATCTGGAGAAGAAGATTTTTTAAGAAATTTGCCTGAAATGCACTAAGTTCGAATTCGAGCTTCTATACTGAGCCCAAATATAAACCCAGGGGGCCGATTTGAACAACCTTGAATCAGATCCACCCCACAATGTTGCATACCAAATATCAAAAGATTCTGCCTACTGGATCTGGAGAAGAAGATTTTTTAAGAAATTTGCCTGAAATGCACTAAGTTCGAATTCAAGCTTCTATACTGAGCCCACATATGAATCCAGGGGGCCGATTTGAACAAACTTCAATCAGATCCACCCCACAATGTTGCATACCAAATATCAAAAGATTCTGCCTGCTGGATCTGGAGAAGAAGATTTTTGAAGAAATTTGCCTGAAATGCACTAAGTTCGAATTCGGGCTTCTATAGTGAGCCCAAATATAAACCCAGGGGGCCCATTTGAACAACCTTGAATCAGATCCATCCCACAATGTTGCATACCAAATATCAAAAGATTCTGCCTGCTGGATCTGGAGAAGAAGATTTTTTAAGAAATTTGCCTGAAATGCACTAAGTTCGAATTCAAGCTTCTATACTGAGCCCACATATGAATCCAGGGGGCCGATTTGAACAAACTTCAATCAGATCCACCCCACAATGTTGCATACTAAATATCAAAAGATTCTGCCTGCTGGATCTGGAGAAGAAGATTTTTTAAGAAATTTGCCTGAAATGCACTAAGTTCGAATTTGAGCTTCTATATTGAGCCCAAATATAAACCCAGGGGGCCGATTTGAACAAACTTGAATCAGATTCACCCCACAATGTTGCATACCAAATATTAAAAGATTCTGCCTGTTGGATCTGGAGAAGAAGATTTTTGAAGAAATTTGCCTGAAATGCACTAAGTTCAAATTCGGGCTTCTATAGTGAGCCCAAATATGAATCCAGGGGGCCGTATTGGACAAACTTGAATCAGATCCACCCCACAATGTTGCATACCAAATATCAAAAGATTCTGCCTGCTGGATCTGGAGAAGATTTTTTAAGAAATTTGCCTGAAATGCACTAAATTCGAATTCGAGCTTCTATACTGAGCCCAAATATAAACCCAGGGGGCCGATTTGAACAAACTTCAATCAGATCCACCCCACAATGTTGCATGCCAAATATCAAAAGATTCTGCCTGCTGGATCTGGAGAAGAAGATTTTTTAAGAAATTTCCCTGAAATGCACTAAGTTCGAATTCGGGCTTCTATAGTGAGCCCAAATATGAATCCAGGGAGCCGATTTGAACAAACTTGAATCAGATCCACCCCACAATGTTGCATCCCAAATATCAAAAGATTCTGCCTGCTGGATCTGGAGAAGAAGATTTTTTAAGAAATTTGCCTGAAATGCACTAAGTTCGAAATCGGGCTCCTATACTGAGCCCAAATATGAACCCAGGGGGCCGATTTGAACAAACTTGAATCAGATCCACCCTACAATGTTGCATTCCAAATATCAAAAGATTCTGCCTGCTGGATCTGGAGAAGATTTATTTAATGATGTTTAAGGTCACATATTTATGCACAATGACTAATCATGACCGTGACAGTTTTATGGGTGGAGGAAGCCGGAATACCCGGAGAGAACCACCGAGCAACGACGAGCAGCTGCCAGCTCCCCAACAGCGTAACTCCGCACTGCAGCACAGGCAGGGTTAGATTGGTTGAAGACATGCGTACCATCGACGTCCAGTACGCCTTAGTACACGGCGTCATCATGCCCCCATGTGGGCAATGGGGATGAAGTGTCTTGCCCAAGGACACAAGCCGGTTGCCGCAGGTGGGATTCAAACCGAGGACCTCCCGGCTTGCAGCCTGCACCTCTACCTACTGAGCCACTGCGCTCCCCGATCTGGAGAAGAAGATTTTTTAATCTTTTTCCCATTGCCTAAATCAGCTTTTTCAAAGTCCTGAAACAAGAGCACCGCTGGGCATTGCATCATACGCCCGTGAACTGTTCAAATTGTACCATTTTAACACATTTGCAATTTTTTTAGAGTGCGAGAAATTTATACTGGCATATATATATATGTTACGGTCAGACTTTGAAATCAGTGATTTTGTGAAATGACTAAATTGTTCAGTCATTTGAGAAAAAGACTAACAAGTTTGAAGCCAATCGAAAAACAAATACTAAAGTTATCATCCGGAAACCAAATATTTGACGAAGAATTCTAAGGTCAACAGGGGCCATAATTCAGGCAAAAATTGTTCAGACCGACCCCATATTCGAACTTGACCTGTATTTTGTTGTGATTAAACCACATACCAAGTTTGGAACCGATCGGAAAACAAATACTAAAGTTATCATCCGGAAACCAAATATCTGACGAATTCTAAGTCCAACAGGGGCCATAATTCAGGCAAAAATTGTTCAGACCGACCCCATATTCGAACTTGACCTGTATTTTGTTGTGATTAAACCACATACCAAATTTGGAGCCGATCAGAAAACAAATACTAAAGTTATCATCCGGAAAACAAATATTTGACGAATTCTAAGTCCAACTGTGGCCATAATTCAGGCAAAAAATGTTCTGACCGACCCCATATTCGAACTTGACCTGTATTTTGTTGTGATTAAACCACATACCACATTTGGAGCCGATCGGAAAACAAATACTAAAGTTATCATCCGGAAACCAAATATTTGATGAATTCTAAGTGCAACTGGGGCCATAATTCAGGCGAAAAATGTTCGGACCGACCCCATATTCGAACTTGACCTGTATTTTGTTGACGGACGGACAGACGGATGGATGGACGGACAGCGCCATACTATAATACGTCCCGTTTTTCAAACGGGCGTATAAAAAGTACCTTGTGATCAAACTGATAGGGATTTTTTTAACCATTCTATTCTACTGGATAAAAGTAAGCGTTATACAAAATAAGAATTCTCTGTGCCGTGTAGTTTTGGAGATATGGCAGTTTTAAGGTTTTTCCTATTTTTAGCACCCGAGGTTCCCACGGGACAATGAGAAAATTTTTGTTTGTATCAATCAACTACTTATGACCCATTATCATCTCATATAAAATTTGGTTCAAATCGACCTGACGGTTCTGAAAATATAAATTTTAGGCGTGGCCAAAATTTTTGCCCCTCCCATAACGAAGGCAATTAATGCCCGACAAACTTCTCTTGAACAAACTTGAGTCTACACCTCAAAAGGAAGCTGCATACTAAATATCAAGTCTCTGCTATTGCTGGTTCTTGAGAAGAAGATTTTTTAAGAATTGGAGCATTTTTGCCCCATCCCTTTGCTCAATATGAGCCGAAACCTAATTTGACAAAAAATCAAAATGCCCTTATATAACCCCTACTCATTAATATGCGGCCAGTGGTTTGGGAGAAAAAGGCCCAAACACCATCTTCACGACGGATGACAGATGCCGGACGACGGACGAAAAGTGATCAGAAAAGCTCACCCTGACTTTCAGTCAGGTGAGCTAAAAAACAGGAACACAGTTGAAATATATATCACAAAACACCCTTTTCTTAAATATATTTAACTTAAATCCATATTTCACTGCTTTGTGAGTTTTTACCAGAGTTTGAAATGCATGTGATTTGACTTCGAACGTTTTACATAAGTTACAACAGGAAAGAAATATTCAACTGTTGTTTTCTGGGATTTTTGGTCCAAAACGGATTCCCATCTGGGAGGCCGGAAACTACACTGAAATTTCAGGATTTTCCATAGGAAGCCTAAATATAAACCTAGGGACTTGGTTTGAACAATCTTGAATCTGCCCCTCATAAAAATGATGTATACCAAACATTAAAAGATTGTGACAGGTGATTTTTTAAAGATTATTTTGGATGCCCCCCACCACCACCCCACCCCCACCCCCCACCCTATAGAACACCCTGACATAACCGATGGCATTTTTTTATTTACCATTCAATTCTACTAAGGATGCTTCATACCAAATAACAGTTCTCTGTTCTGTGTGGTTTGGGAAATATAGGCGTTTGAAAATATTTCTATTTTTAGCTCCAGGGGATTCCTGCAGGGATGCAGGAAGTTTTTTTTACGTGAGTCAAGTACTATGACCCAATAATAACCCATTCCAAATTTGGTTCAAAGAGGAGCATCAATTCAGAAAATTATAAGTTCAAAGTAATTTGTATATTTTTTTTATACTTACCAATGGCCCAGACTTAGCTGGTGCTAACTCAAAAATATCCAGGGCCAAACACAAATTTTGCCCCCCAATCCCCAAAATTTGCATGCAAAATCGAAAAAAATTATGTCCTATGTGGTCCTCCATACTTTTGTGATCTGCACATGCGCAGTATCCAGGAAGACACCAAAATTGGCACCAACCATCAATCCTTCTACAGTGCCTACTGAATGTTATAATCAGCGGGGAGGTATGTGTGCCCACTCATGGGAGTGCCATCCCGGTCTGGGCCATTGGTAAGTATAAAAAATATACAAATTACTTTGAATTTATAATATTTTTATACAACAACCAATGGCCCAGACTAAGCTGAATCGTAAAAAAGCTAGATAGCCTAGGACATAAAGGAAAATCCAATTACTCAATCACTTCTTAAAGGATAGCTCCTACAGGAGAATAGGAGAGAAAGGAATTATATATGTCTTTCTCATTTACGAGAAACGAGAAAGACATAACACCAACAATGTAATTGAGTATTACATAATATATAATTCTCCATTTTAATGCCAGCATAACCAATTCTGCTAATTTGGTGATGGGAAGCCAATATATAAAGATAGTCCAGAGAATGAGAAATATTGTACTCATTTAAAAGTGTCTGAGGATTGTATATTAAAGCCTGTTTGACAGGTGACATATACAAATGCTTCACAGTGAGCTACACTTTAAAAACAATACATAATTGAGACATAATAATTTGATTCACACCGAGCTACACATTAAAACCATCCCAGCACCGACTCGGGACTACTGACACCGGAGGAGGTCTTCCCTTGCTTTTCACTATAAAGCCAGATGATAAGGGAAAAACCATCCCCCCCCCCCCCCACCCTTCCCCTTGTTCTGAGGCAGGGGTCAGCCGAGTGGGCGACCTGGGCGAAGAAGTCGCCTTGTCATTCCTCAAGTCGCCTTGGCTTACATTGGGAGCGAAATTCAAGTCGCCCTCCAAAACTTCCTTGGGAGACATGGCAGTTTACTGTATTTTCTTGTGTTTTATTTTTTTAAAAAAAACACCCGCTTCCGCATTCGCAAAAAAAAAGTAAACACGGCTGCTGTTAAAGTCCGCCACACGGCTATGAAAAATAGCCTAAACTAGCCCAATTTTATATTTCTGAAAAGAATTGTAATGGCGAAGTCGTTCGAACAATTCGCCCCAACTGATAGCAACCAGCACAAAATGGCTATTTAAAAACAAAGTGCCAGCCAAAACAACGAATCACACAAGACACGCATCGAGTTAATTATAATTTATTAATGTTAACCACCGTTTCAAAACAAAACAAAAAAATGTATTGGAGACAGTTGCTCCATATCGAAATTGCTTGCGGTTACGCTCTGTTCCACTGAAAAATTGGTTGCATTGAAATTCGCCCCGCAATTTGCATTGAATGTTTTTCTTTGAAAACTTGTGAAGTTGTGTTGGAAGGGGGTTAAATGTAATAAGGCTACAATAGAAATCACAGGTATTTGGATGGATAAGAATAGCAGACCTTCAAAACACCAATCGCACGTGTCAGTGTAAGATGGTTGGCAGAAATTGTCAGTTTTCTGAACAGTGTGTTATCACCCAGCGCAGCCGGGAAGGGAGACAACTGAAATATTTTGTCATTTACCTAAGAAATAAACTAACTCAAATTGTTAATAACACTTAATTTACGAAGGATATCGAAAACTTTTTTAACTACGCTTTTTAACTCAGTTAGGGCATTAAGAAACCATGAATGACCCAGCTTCTTATATGAACTTGAAATTTATTTTAAACACTTTAAATATTTTTTTAAAAAGAATATACCTTCTATTGCAGAGAAGAACACTCTCACCATGGGTCATACTAAATTTCAAATCCACTTATTTGAGGCAAATACAAAATCAACAGCATGGTAACCTTAGTCATCACTGTTAGGCAAAGAGTTGGGGGGTATTCAGAAACCATGAACGACACAGTTTTTTGTGGGGTGGGGGGGGGGGGGGGGAGGTGGGATTTTAACCTACATTCTGTTATATACCATGTGACTTAGTTTTGTGTGTGTTTGTATGTTTGTATAACTTTTATTTATTTTTTTTCTCCACAATTGTGTCCTCTATGTTCATTTATTTTGTCACAATGTCATATACGTTTTATGTTTTTTATCTGATTTCTCCTTCATGTCCACTGACTTCTCCCTCCTGGATCCTGACTTCTCCCTAAAGTCTCTGGAGGGAGAAGTCACTTCTCCCTAAAATCAGCTGCCATGCTGACCCCTGTTCTGAGGTACATGACCACAGAATGAAAAGGGCAGTGGAACAGCGTCACTGCTGGAAAGGGTTGCCTAAATAATTATAGATGTAATCATTTAGTGGACGACACTCTGAGCAACAGATAGACGACCTAAACATCTAAGGTCACCAGAGATGGACTCTATATTTCTAAGGTAAAACTTGGTAAATGTAAAAGGCTGTATCCAGTATGCAGCTTTCATGAGATCAGTGATGGCTATATTGTTAGAAAAAGCCCAAGAAGTGGGCAGCACACTAACTTCATGCGCTGATATCTTATTTACAGAATGCTGATCTGAAGACAGACTTTCATAGGCAATGTGTGTTGCCAACTGAATCCACCTAGCAAATGAATGAACAGAAATATCTTTTCTGTTAGGAATTAATGATAAAAAAAAAAGTGTTTTCTTCCTTTTCTAATAAACTCTGATCAACGTTTATATATACACATAGCCCTGACTGGACACAGCAAAGGTCTACAGTTGTCCGTAGATGGCAGAGTCTTTATGATATAGGCTCAGGCCGTTTCTCTGGAGCCTGATTCTTAGCCAAAAATCCCACTTCTGTAGTTAAAATGATGGTATTTCCAACACTACGACAGTGAGATTCGTCAACAGATAAAGCATGGAGTTCACTAACTCTTCTATGGAAGCAAAGGCTAAGAGAAATGCTGTTTTATAGGTCAAGAATTTGAACTCTACAACATCTAATGGCTCAAACGGAGCTTCTTTAAGCTTCAACAGAACCCAAGCTATAATCCACTTAGGAATTAATCTGAGGGTTCTAGGTCTATTTATAGAGAAATTTATAATGAGTTTGGATAATGAAGCATTAGATCCAACTGCCAAGTTATCATGATGAGCATAAGTGTCCGATAACATAGACCTATAGTCCTTAATAGTGACGGACTGCAGTTTGAGAACGTCAAACGGGTAGACCAGAAAATTGGCAATATCCGGTATGGACGGATCATAGACGTCTATCGACTGATCCTTACACCAATGGAAGAAAACCTTCCACTTTGCTACATAATTCAGCGAAGAGGAGGACCTCCTGCAGTTAGAAATTGCGTCCACTGCTCGTCCTGTAAAACGCTTGCCGTGCAAGAAGGACCGCACAACGGAAATACGTGAAGGTTGAGACCTTGCAGGTTGTGATGCAGTGTGCGTGACTTCCCCTGATAATTTATTTATTTATTGGTGTTTAAGGTCACATATTTCTGCACAATGGCTAACCATGACCATGACAGTTTTACGGGTGGAGGAAGCTGCAGTACCCGGAGAGAACCACCGAGCAATGGCGAGCAACTGTCAGCTCCCCCTTCCCCTGATAAAGCAGGTCCTCTCGCGGAGGAAGCTTCCAGGGAACGTCCCATAACAGACACCTGAGAAGACTGATCCATGGTTTCTGTGGCGATAGAGATGCTACTAACAGAATCTTGCAACGAGACTGTTTGATCTTTAACAAGATCTGTTGAATCAACGGAGTTGGAGGATACACGTAACCTATCATTCCTTCCCATGAAACTGAGAGCGCGTCTACTGCATATGCTCGATAATCTGGGCACAGCGACATGTAAGTCTGCAACTGATCGTTGAGGTATGTCACAAACAAATCTAACATGGGTTGATCCCACTGTCTGTCTGTCTGAATACTCGCTTGTTGAGAGTCCACTCTGAGGCCAACAGGCAACAGGCGACCTTTCTGTGATAGCTAGTCTGCTTATATGCTCAGACAACCCGGTATATGACAGACCGATAGATAAACTTGATGCTTCAAGACATACAGAATTTTTTCCGTTAGTTCGCATAACAGAATCGAATGCGTGCCTCCCTGGTTCCTGATGTACGCTACTACCGTCGAGTTATCCGACAATATCTGAACATGCACGTCCGCTATAATGTGAATCCACTGTTGTAGGGCTAACCATATTGACATCATTTCTTTGTTTATGTGTTTCTTCAGGAACCCAGTATCCCAAAGACCCTGGCATTTCGAGTCTGTCGGGCTCAGGGTCACGCCACAACCTGTTTGACTCGCATCCGTCATAATCGTGAAAGCTGGATCTGGCAGCTGCAGCGGAACTCCCCGAGTTAACTACTGAATATCTGCCCAAATCTGGACCTTTTGTTTTATCAGGTCCGTTAAAACAATACTGGTCTCGAGCAAATGTGTCTTCACACTCCAGTTCTGGGTAAAGAATATCTGGAGGGGACGTGTGCATAAGCGACCCATAGGAATAAGATCCACAGCCACTCCGCACAACCTCATCAGTCGCATAAATTCCCTTGCTGTTAATGCATCTAAGTTTAGACAAAAGCTAGCATAACAACTGACTACTTTCGCTCTGGGTAACGGCAGACGAACCAGATTGTTGTGAGTCTCGAAGCTCATTCCCAAGTGAATGAACGACTTGGACAGAGCAAGATCCGACTTCTCGTTTACGATGAAGCTGAGACGTTGGAGCAAAAGAAGCAGACTCTGAACATCATTCTGAAGAGTAGTTTTGTTGCCATATCTCTGAAAAATGTCATCCAAGTAAGCCGATGTTACCGTTATACAAATGAGTTCGGAAGTGAGATATTACAGAGTTCATTATTCGAGTGAACGCCCAGGCCGCTAAATTCAGACCGAAGCACATTGCTCGGAACTGATATACTATCCCTTGAACGGCGAACCATAGGTACTTTCTGAATGTACTAGGACATGAAGTACGCATCCTTTAGATCTATGCTTGCCGCGGAGTCGTTCACTCGAATGCTCGGCCTTACCGACCGAATGGTCTCCATATAGAACTTTGGAGCTACGATAAGTCTGTTTATCCAGCCCAAGTCTATTACTGGTCGAACGAGCCGTCTGGCTTCGGAATGAGGAACAGGTGACTGTAGAAACCTAGAGAATCTTGGTTCTCGACGACCTCCATTGCTTCCTTTTCCAAGAGAGACTTTACCTCCGGTAGGAGAGACTCTCTTTTGCAAGTATTTGATGGAAGTTGTGTCCATCGCAGACATTATGTTAGCGGTGGTTTTGCTCAGAAAGATAGCCGTAGGCTTCCGATACTACACTTTTCACTCACTGGTCTTCCATAATAGTTATCCAGTTTGTCGAGAATCTTGATAACCTTCCGCCAACTGGAATGCAACAGAGGTCCTGACCATCACCTGTAAGACCTGCGAGGCTTACGGGAAAAACCACGTCCTCCTCGCAAAGCACCTCGACCCGCCGGCTTAGGGGCATCTGACCAGATGCCCCGGCCAGACCTACGCCCCTTCCCGAGTCGCTATATTGGCGATCCCTAGAGCAAGTGTAAGAGGATTTCTTATATCCTCGCGAGGAGTCCCCTTTAGACGATTTTTGTCCTGGACCTCCTCCTTTACTTTTTTCTGCTGCTGCGGGTCGATTAGATGCCGACTTAAGAAGCTGAGTGTTTGGCGCTTTCTTTGTTGCTTGGTCATAGACCAAAGAAAGGTTATCGTCAAAATTTTTATGACCGGATACCAGAGCGACTCGTATAGTTTTTTACCTTGTCATCTATTAAAGATGACGATGCAAGGGCTCAATCACATCTGATTAACTCCAAATTAGCCACTGTTAAGGCAGAGTTATATGTGGTAAACATAACAGCCCTGGAAAGAACTCTTAAAAGAACTCTTAAAGAGGTATGAACATCCTCAAATTCCTTTCCTTTGAGACGTTGTGCCATAGCTCTTGTAGGGTGATTTGCATAAAACATAGCGTCTAAATTCGCTCTGTTAGAAGAAATTGCCATCTCAACTGAGTCTGAGCAAATAGTGAAAGACGAAGGTAAGGACATGTCTAGGTCCTCAGCCTGCTCATCCAAATGCAGAGGAACTCTCTGGACATCTTCCCTGACCATTTTAAATGAACATTGTCCAAGAAATGGTAAAAGTACGGAAGATGACAAGAAACCTCCTTTCTTCTTCTCACTGGAAAGATTGAATATGGCATAATCTAAATGGCCGAAGGCCTGCGACACCTGTCTAGGCTGTACCGGAAAGGACAGGACCTCCTCCTTTGTCCGGATAAAGTCAGCGTCCAACGACGCCAGCGGTTTCTTCCGAGCAGTCACAGCATTCTGATTCGCAGGAACGAACTCAGGGAAGTATTGATGAATTAAATCCATCGCAACCATGTGTTGTTCCGAAAGGGAAGGGTAATCCTCTTCCATATCCCTTTTTCCATCCGACTGAATCAGATTAGACTCACAATCAGCGGCATCTGGACCGACCCAGCAACATCCGGCAGCTCAGAATCTGAGCCTGCCATAGGCTGCTCCTGCACTTGCTGGGATGCTGCGATGAGCTGTGCAATCTGCGACAGCAAGTCCGTGATGGAGGCCTGAGGAGCAGCAGTCTTCTGTTTCTTGGCTGCTGGCTCCAGCTGGGATGGCATTGGTCTCTCGCCGCTAACAACGTACCGCGACACCCGTTTCCAACGTTTGTCATCCCATCTGACACATGTTGAACAAGAATTAGTGCGAGTACACTGACTACAAGCAATACGACCATCCTGTAAATCAGAGGAAGACTCCCCCCCCCCCCCCCCCCCCCCACTGCAATTTGAGCAATAAGCTTTCATTTTGAATCAAATTAAAGTCAACTGTACTCGCACAACTCCCCAAAAATATATGAAAAAGATACATAATAATAACATTCAAAACTATAAATCGAAAAATAATTCTCGAAAAAGTTTTCAAAAAAATTTTGACAGGAGCCCAAGTCTCCAAAGGGAATGATGAGCCCAAATGTATCCCGATAGAGCCTAAGTGTGGACAAAAAGAATTTTATTATCCAAAAATTAAATGCTACACTACCGGAATATATAATGCATCTTACAATAGTCCTACCATGATTAATAAATAGGAAACTACATATATAAACAGAGCGTTGTCAATGTAAACAATTTCAGAATGAAAACCGGAAACAAGACCCCAGGCACTGAATAACATGACCCAAAGTCAGTAACAGATTTTGAACTATCTGATGTAAAGCAAGATCTTCAGAAGAAGAACAAGCGGCCCCAAGGGGGCCTGAGGGCGCTCACCTGACATGGTAGCCTAACTATCAACCCAGAGAATTGATTTCAATAAGTTGCATCTGCTCCTCCTAAGAAAAGCTTATACCAAATATCCAAAGATTCTGACCAGTGGATCTTAAAAAAAAAGATTTTTAAAGAATATTCCTCATATTGAACTAAGTTATAATTCGGGCTCCCACAGGGAGCCCATATATGAACCCAGGGACTTGGCTTTAACAAACTTGAATCTCACCCTTAAGGATGCTGCACACCAAATATCAAAACATTCCAACTGCTAGATCATTTTGAACTTAGTCACAATTCAAGCTCCCACAGTGAGTCCAAATATGGACCTAGGAACATGGCTTGAACAAACTTGAATCTCACCCCCCTAAGGATGCTGCATACCAAATGTTAAAATATTCCGACTGCTGGATCTGAAGAAGATTTTTAAAAAAAAACTCCTCATTTTGAACTAAGTTATCATTCGGGCTCCCACAGTGAGCCCAAATATGGAACTAGGGACATGGCTTGAACAAACTTGAATCCCCCTCCCCCCCCCCCCCCCCCCCCAAGGATGCTGCATACCAAATATCAAAACATTCCAACTGCTGGATCTGAAGAAGATTTTTAAAGAAAATTCCTCATTTTGAACTAAGTTATAATTCGGGCTAACACAGTGAGCCCAAATATGAACCCAGGGACTTGGCTTGAACAAACTTGAATCTCACCCCCCTAAGCATGCTGCATACCCAATATCAAAAGATTCTGCCTGCTGGATCTTGAGAAGAAGATTTTCAAAGAAATTTGCCTGAAATTCACTAAGTTCAAATTTGGGCTCCTATACTGAGCCCAAATATAAACCCAGGGGGCCAATTTGAACAAACTTGAATCAGATCCACCCCTCAATGTTTCTTACCAAATATCAAAAGATTCTGCCTGCTGGATCTGGAGAAGAAGATTTTTGAAGAAATTTTCCTGAAATGCACTAAATTCGAATTCAAGCTTCTATAGTGAGCCCAAATATGAATCTTGGGAGCCGATTTGAACAAACTTGAATCAGATCCACCCCACAATGTTGCATACCAAATATCAAAAGATTCTGCTTGCTGGATCTGGAGAAGAAGATTTTTGAAGAAATTTGCCTGAAATGCACTAAGTTCGAAATCGGGCTCCTATACGGAACCCAAATATGAACCCAGGGGGCCGATTTGAACGAACTTGAATCAGATCCACCCTACAATGTTGCATACCAAATATCAAAAGATTCTGCCTGCTGGATCTGGAGAAGAAGATTTTTTAATCTTTTTCCCATTGCCTACAGTGTTAAAAAGTGCTGACTCAGCACTTTTTCAATGTCCTGAAAAAAGTACCTTGTGATCAAACCGATACGGATTTTTTTAACCATTCTATTCTACTGGATAAAAGTAAGCTTTACACAAAATAAGAATTCTCTGTGCCATGTAGTTTTGGAGGTATGGCAGTTTTAAGATTTTTCCTATTTTTAGCTCCCGAGGTTCCCATGGGGCAAAGAGAAAAATGTTTTTTGCATCAATCAACTACTTATGACCCATTATCCTCTCATATCAAATTTGGTTCAAATCGACCTCACGGTTCTGAAAATAGAAATTTTAGGCGTGGCCAAAATTTTTGCCTCTCCCATAACGAAGGCAAATAATGCCCGACAAACTTCTCTTGAACAAACTTGATTCTAAACTGCAAAAGGACTCTGTATACCACATATCAAGTCTCTGCTACTGGTGGTTCATTAGAAGAAGATTTTCAAAACATTTGGCTATTTTTTCCCCACACCTCTGCTCAATATGAGCCAAAACCTAATTTGGATAAAAATTAAAATGCACCAATATAACCACTACTTACATGAAATTTAATTAAAATGTGGCCAGTGGTTTAGGAGAAAGAGGCTCAAACACCACCTTCATGCAGGACGACGGACGGACGGACGACGGACGAAGAGTGATAAGAAAAGCTCACCCTGACTTTCAGTCAGGTGAGCTAAAAAAGGATACATCGGATGTATAATGCATGACCAAAAATGCCTAAACACCCCTAGGGTGAGGATCTAACCATGGTGATATACAGAAGAATAGGGAAGAAACACTTAGCAAACAGTGGCAAAATCATTAGCAAGAATGATGATGTCAGGGCCATGTCCCAAAATTGGGAAACATGAAATAATTTTTGTGAAAAGTTAAAAAATTTATAGTAATTTATATATTTTTTATACTTACCAATGACCCAGACATAGCTGGTGCTAACTCTTAAAATATAGGGCCAAACACAAATTTTGCCCCCCAATCCCCAAAATTTGCATCTAAAACTAAAGAAAACATGTCCTGAAAGGCCCTCCACACTTCGCCCCTACTGCGCATGCGCAGTGTCAAGGACGTTCCGAAATTGGCGCCATTAATCATTCTAATAACCAGTGCCTGGTAAGCGCTATGTACTCAGCGGGGAGGCAAGAGTTCCCAACTCCTGGGAGGGCCATCCCCGTCTGGGTCATTGGTAAGTATAAAAAATATATAAATTACTATAAATTTTTTAACATTTTTATACTGTACCAATGACCCAGACATAGCTGAATAGTAAAAAGGCTGGAGGGCCAAGGACATAGAGCAAAATGGAATACGCTCAATAAAATAAAATAGAGTCATCCCCTGTAGGGAAAAAGAAGTAATAGGCCTTACATGTATCTTTCTTATTTATGATAAATTAGAAAGATACAACACCTTCCAAAATTGAGCTTCATACATCCATGTACTCTATTAATATCCAATATAATCCTTATACTAATAATTTTTAAAGTAAGCCAATAAATAAAGTAAGTCTAGAGAATAGAGACTCTTATACTCCTAAAAGTGTCTGAGGATTGCATAATCATGTCCGTTGACATATGCAATATTCAAAAGCTATACTTTAAAAACTAAGACTTGAATGAATTTTAAAAACCTAAACTTCTCACTAAACAACCATCCCAATAACAGCTCAGAATTACTAACTCCGGAGGAGGTATCCCCTTGTTTTCATAGTAAAACAGGTGACCCAAGGGAACACCCTCCCCCCCCCCCCCCTTTTTCTTGCCCTGGGTCAAATAGCCCAGAGCGAAGAGGGCAGCCGAACGGAGACACTGCCGAAACAGACAGCCTACCTAGCTATAGTAGCAACTGTTAAGTGAATGACATTCTGAGCAGTAGATAATAGACCTAACAATAGAGGCCTCTAGAAATGGACTCGATATTTCTAAGATAAAATTCATGAATGTGGATGGCTGAGCGCAATGAGCGGCCTTCAAAAATCTATAATAGCGACACTATTAATGTAAGCCCAAGAAGTAGAAGAACTCTTACTTCATGAGCCGAAATCTTAAGCACAACTGCTAAGTCAATGATATACCATAAGCAGTACCGATAGTTAATAGAATCCATTAACAATAAAATGGAGCGTAACGTCCTTCTACTAGACATCAAAGACAGAAGAAGCTTACGCCCTTTGTAATAAACAGATATCTGTTTATAAATACATAAACTGTACCCGGAAAGAGTAAAGGCCTATGCCCATACGAAGACGGAAGGACCTTAAAATAATAGGTTCCGGATAATAGGAGCCTAACTCTTATGCAACAATCCAACCTAAATAGTAACGGAAGTATTGATTCCGAAACTATGAAAGTGAAAATCATCCGTCGATAGTGCATGAAACTCACTGACTCTACAGTAAAAGAGAAACCAACAGAATTACTGTCTAAAAGGTCAGAATTTGAAAACTACTGTTTCCAGAGGCTCAAATGATTACTTAGCTAAATAAGAACCGAAGTTAAAATCCGTATAGGAATTTAATCTAAAGATTCTAAGTCTATTTATCAAAAAGTTACTAACTGACTTAGATAAAGAGACAAAAGACTCAATTGTAAACTATCGTAGAGTGCATAGGTATGAGGTAACATAAACCTATAACCTAAATAATAACAGGCTGCAGTAGATCTTGTGAAACAAGTATACTAAAAAATAGCAATGAGTAGTATGGAGGGATCAACAATATGAACATAATGATCCCTACACCACGACGGAAGAGCCTCCACTTTAGCCGCATAGAATAGCGAAGAAGAGGATCTCCTATAGTAAGAAATCGCGTCCAAAGCTCGTCCAGTACAGTGCTTACAATGCAATACGGACCACACAACAGAATACATGAAGGTTGCGACCTTGCTGGTTGTGATAAAGATGACACGATTTACCCAGTGAAAAAGATCCTCACATAGAGGAAGATTTCACGTTAAGACCCACAGTAGACAAGAGAGTAAATTACTCATGATCTCTGTGAAGATAGAGATGCTATCAACAGAAATGTATTGTGGTTGTTTATCTTAGCAATACCTGCTAAAACAACAGCGCCGGAGGATACGCGTATCCTATCATTCCGTCCTATAGATCAATAGAGCGTTAACAATATTAGCTCAGAGATCTGGACAAGCCAACACATACGTCTGCAATTGATTAGCAAGCTGTGTCATAAATAAATCATCATTGGGCACTCCCATAGATAGCAAATCTGATTGAATACTTGTTTGTTGAGAGTCCATTCTGACAGCAACAAGCGACCCGTAAGAGAACGGGAGTCCGATAAAACAATTAGACGACCCGGAATATGACGGACCAAAACTGAACTTGGTGTACTATAACCAACAGACGGATTCTTTCCATTAAATTGAATAACGGAAACGAAAGAGTGCCTCCCTGGTTCCGGAGATACGCCACTACTGTCGAATTAAAGGACAGGAATTTGGGCATGCGTTTCTGAATAATGTTCATGCAATGACATAAAGCAAGCCTAAAAAACATTATTCCGCGGAAGTTAAACTGATTGCTAAAAGACTGCGGAACCCAAAGACCCTGGCATTTCGAATCGGTAGGGATCAGTATTATATCCCAATCTGTTTGACTGGCAACCATCATAACAGCCACACTCGGGTCCGGCAACTGCGGCGGCAATCTCTGAGTCAACCACCGAATGTTTGCCCCAGTCTGAATCTCTTGTAACACTAGATAGACAAGAGAACGTATAAATCGAGCAATTCATGGATTGCCGAAAAGTTGCCGTCGAAGAGAAGCTCCTCCGAGAACGAAGCGACTCTGAGAGAGTTCTTAACCTTACTATCCACGCGTGTGGATGTAGCTAGGGCTGTGTCACGTCTAACTAACTCCAATCAGCCACTGAAGGGTGGAGTTATACGTGAACAAACTACTGCCCTCAAAAGAAATTACATTGAGAATAATATCCCGTAAATCTTTTCTTGAAGACGTAATGATAACGCCTCAGTAAGGCGGATTACGTATAATAAAGCGTCTAAGTTAAGTCTACTATACATAATGTCGTTCCCAACATTGAAATTGGAAAAGACATAAACGGCGAAAAAGAATATATGCAGTCTTTAATCACACCGTCTAGACGCATATGAACTCTCGGTATGCCCTGCTCTGCCAAAATAAACTATTTGTATAAATGATAAAATGGCAGAAATGAGCAACGCGGACAAGAAACTAAACTATCATGCTTAGTAGCAGGCTTGTATATATATATATATATAGCGTCGAAAAATAAAACACATGTTGTAATGACAATATTGGACTGCGTCGGTAAGTCAGGGACAATGTCCCTGAACCGATCGAAAAATCCGAGTCCAATGACGCTATAAGTCTCTTATCCAAGATCGCAGCAATGAAGTCCGAAATAATAATCACTGGAAGATAATGCCAGAAGATATGAAAGGCATCTTCCGCTACTACTAAAGGGAAAACTCGAAATCTTTCGAATCCCTTTCGCCATCCTGTCGGACCCTATAAAGGGTTCGGTCGTCCATAGCTGATGCAACTGCGGACCGCACCGACCCAGCGCCGTCGGATAATTCCTGATTCGACCGAGAAACTGTCAATTGCTGGGATGCTGCGAAACAACTGTGCTAACTCGGATAGCACGTCCGTCACTGAGGCCTGAGGAGAAGCGGTCTTACGATGCATTGCCGCTGGAAGCTCCGTGATCGTTACCCCGTGCATACTTCCAATATGCGAGCGAACGGAGTGTATAGGCCTCGTGTCCCTTGGCTACCGGATGGCGCGACCTATTCGCCGTGGAATCACTGAATGCCGAAACTGATCAGATACTCGAGGTCACGTAGCCAATGTGCGGTCGTGTGCCCTGCTGTGAGGATGAGGAAGCATTAAAGACAGTCTCTCGGACTGTCAATATAACGGAGCGTCCCGACCAACGGACATATGCTCCGAATGTAAAATATCTGAACCACAACATGCGGTCCCCTATGTTGTTGGGCGAGAGAGGGACCTCTCTCGCTCACAGCCCGGACGGACCTGGACAAGCCAGGAACCGGACTAACAGGCTTCCTCCGATCTGTCCTCAATCTGCCGTCACTGGGTGAGTACTAAAGTAATTAAAGTGCTCGCATCACCCAAATCTCCTTCCTAGACCGCAACGGACGAACCCGGCAGCCGAACCATTCGATGAATGTACGCTACACCGGGTGAGCTAGCGAATGTCACTCCGTAGGCGATAGACATATTCCATGAGCACTTATTGCCGCTAACTCTTCATTAACTATGACGACAGAGGCACACTTTTGAAAGACATCTCCATATCTCTTCGAACAAGAAACCAGAAATGCTTGGATAGCAAGCATAAAATAATAATATATATAGCGTCGTTCAATAATTCGAAAGTTTGTGTGACATTATTGGACTATGTCGGAACTGAGGGACGATGTCCCTGAACCGAACCAAAAATTTCTAAGTCCACCGACGCTATCAGTTTCTTATCCGGCATCGCAGCATTCTGGTCCGACGAAAGAAGCTGTAGAAGACCAAGTCAGATGACATACACAACAGCATATGTTGTTCCGAAAGGGAAAGCTCGAAATCCTCCGAATCCCTTTCGGTATCCCGTCGGACCGGATGGAACTTCGGACGTCCGTACCCGCTTCCGCGGAGCGTCCCGACCCAGCATCGTCGGATAAAATATATGCGACAGATTCAGTTGATGCTGGGATGCTGCGATAAACTGTGCTATTAAGGAAAGCACGTCCGTTCCCGAGGCCTGTGCAGTAGCGGTCTTACGATGCATTGCCGCCGGAAGCTCCGTGTACGTTGACTCCCGCACACTTCCTATGCGAACGTCCGGAGTCTGCAGGCCTCGTGTCCCTGGCTATCGGATGGTGTGACCTGGTCGCCGAAGAATCCTTGATCGGCAAAGCTGGTAATATATCGGCGGTCACGCAGCCAAGGTGCGGTCGTGTGCGCTGACGAGAAGAGGAAGCCTTAGCAGTCTCAGCGGACTGCCTATACAACGGAGCGTCCCGAGCGACGGACGTATGCTCCGCTTGCGACACAATTTGTACCACAACATCTGGGGCCAGATGTTGTTGAACAAGAGAGGGGCCTCTCTCGCTTGCCGTCCGGATGGACCGGAACGAGCTATGAACCGGACTAAAAGGCTTCCTCCGTTCTCCCTCCGATCCGCCGTCACTGGGTGTGCATTAAGTTAATTTATAGTGCTCGCATCACCCCAAAATTCCTTTTAGACCGCAACGGACGAACCCGGCTGCCGAACCATTTGGTGAATGGACGCTACACCGGGCGAGCTAGCGGATGTCAAAGGCCGTCGAACCTACTAGGGTCCTCTTAGGCAATTGGCGTATTTACATGAGCACTTTTCCGCTAGCCCTTCATTAATTGTGACGACGGAGGCACACTGTTGGAAGACATCACAGATACATCACCCTAATCTTGATCGTCTGAAATAGAAATTGATAAAGTAGAGTGACCCTGCGGGGAAAGGACCGAAGTGTCCAAATCCCCAACAACATACCGTGACATACGCTTCCCATATTGTCATCGAAATCATACGATACAGAACAGGAGTTAATGCGAGTACACTGACCACATATAGAATGATAATAAAGTCAGAGGAAGACTTCCTCTTAAAACAATTGATCAATATCCTTTCAATGTGAAAAGAAAACAAGTCCTGGTACTCGCACTAACCCCTGGCAATCAAAATACATAATAATAATATGATCCATTAATATAGAAAAAATAATTGAAATCAAAATATTTTGAAAAAATATTTTTTCAGAACAGCCCAAGTTTCTGAAAAGTAACGTTGAGCCCCAATGGATCCCAAGCCTAAGTGTGGACAAAAATTTTAAAAATATTTTAAACAATTTATTCAACACTTACGAACAATAATAATGTACCTAGTTATGATTAAAATAACATAAAGATATTATTTTTTAGAAATCCCCCCCTCACACAGAGGGCTGTTGTAAATGTAAACAATGAGTGTAAAAACACTAAAATAAGACTCCAGGCACCCAGGCCCGAAATCAGTTACCAAAAATACACTATCTGATGCAAAACAGAGACTTCCAGGGAAGAAACTGCAGAACATCAGATGGTAGATGCAGAACACAACGCCTAACCACCCGTAGGTGAAGACGTAAACATGGGGAAAGAACAGAATTCATTCTGTTATTCAGCTAAAGCTCCCAAGAAATTTTAGTAATAATAATTACAGAAACTATGCCAAAAGCATGGGAGAATAGCAAGGGGGAACTTAAAGGACAGGGAGAGAGGAAAACACTTAAAAAAACAGTGTAACTAAATAATCAGAATGACAACAAAATGGCTGCTGCCTTGAAAATAGGTAACTTAACATAATTTCATTAAAAAATTTTAAGTTACAGCCCTGATAATATTCTGTCACACATTCTTTTCCTCTCCTCCTTCTCTATCCTCATTAGAATCACCATTTCACTAATATTTATGTGTCTGGCATCATTTAAACTGAGATTTAAAAGCACAAAGATCAGTCAGATGTTAACTGATGAAGGGCCAAACTTAGAATGATTAATGGCGCCAATTTCGGAACGTCCTTGACACTGCGCATGCGCAGTAGGGGCGAAGTGTGGAGGGCCTTTCAGGACATGTTTTCTTTAGTTTTAGATGCAAATTTTGGGGATTGGGGGGCAAAATTTGTGTTTGGCCCTATATTTTAAGAGTTAGCACCAGCTATGTCTGGGTCATTGGTACAGTATAAAAATTTATAAAGTTACAGCCCTGAACATTCCAAACCACCTTTTCTTCCTTCCATCATCCTATTCTGTCCTTGGATCTACCAAATTCACCTTTGATTTGTGTCTGGCATCAGACAAACTGAGATTTAAAAGCACAGAAGTCAGTTTGTTGTTATCTGACAGAGGGCCAAACAAATAATGACGGTTGGTGCCAATTTCGGTGTCTTCCTGGATACTGTGCATGCGCAGATCACAAAAGTATGGAGGACCACATAGGACAAAACTTTTTCGGTTTTGCATGCAAATTTTGAGGACTGGGGGGGGGGGCAAAATTTGTGTTTAGCCCTGGATATCTTTGAGTTAGCATCAGCTAAGACTGGGTCATTGGTTGTTGTATAAAAATATTGAAATTTTGAGTGGGGCCAAAAATCTTGCCCCTCCCACTACAAAGGCAAATATTGCTTCAATTGCTTCACGAACTTCATTTGAACAAACTTGAGACTACGTCTCAAAAGGAAGCTTTATACCAATATCAAGTCATTGTGCCCACTGGTTCATGGGAAGACTTTTAAAATATTTTGGAGCATTTTCCCCCACCCCCAGCCTATGGGTCTGGGCATGTTGAGTTGAACAAAAATGCAATGCCCCTTTGGGACCATCACTCACACAAACTTTCCCTTGAATTGGCCCAGTGGTGTTGGAGAAGACCAAAACATGATGTTGACAGATGACAGACAGAGATCGATTAAGCTTAGCATGACTTTGTAAAGGTGAGCTGAAAAGGCTCATAATGAGAATTATTGATTTATTATTTATTGGTATTTCAGGTAACATATTTCTGCACAATGACTAGTTGTAACCACAACATCGATATAAAGTCAAGCCCAGGAATTCATTTATACCCATGTTGCCTATTTCTGAGGACTTCCAGCCCAAAAATTGGTGACCAGGTCCTATTTTACCAGTAAAACAGAGATTGTTTATCACAGTAAACAAGCACTGCTTCACTTCTGGGGTTCCCATGGGATCATAATGAGTCCTCCACGGATGTGCCAATGCTAAGAGGTGCCAGGCACCACTGCCCAATAATAAAATGGAACTTGGGTCGAGATGCAGCCAAGTAATAGTGGAACCTGACTGTAGAAAAATATGCCGGGTTAAACTGTAAAAATAACCCTGTATGTATTTATTTGTATCAAGGATCAGCCTTTGATATTGGGAGTATTCTACTACAGCAATATACTGTCGTCGTAAAAACTGGTTATTATGGCATTTACTGCGACAATTTTTTTAAGGAAATAAAATGAATCTACTATTTGTGTTGTGTGTTTTTGATTTACTTAAAAACCCTATTCAAGGCTGTGCAGTGAGTTTTGCAACCAGTTTCACCAAGTAGTCTCTCCACAAAAACATGAAGATAATCCAACCATTCCCCAACATATGAGTCACACAGCGACATGGGGTTCAATCATTTTGATTACCCATTAAACTGTGCATGCATGGATCATGGGCAAAAGGAGACAGACTGTTAAAAAATAATACAATTTCCTACCTTTTCTCTGAAGTAATTTGCATGATAAATCCTATTATTCTTTGAAGCCAAGTGTCAAAATACCCATGAATAACATAAATGTATCTAGAATAACTGATTATTATTTGCCACTTATTATTATATATCTTAATGATGAAGTGAGCACATATTGTGTTAAAACAAACAAGGAAGTGTTCAGTGCTTTCCGAGAACTTCAGCGGTCTCATTTCCAGGCACACAAGCATAATTAGTTTTCATATTTATATATTTAATGTTGTTTAAGGTCACATACTTGTGCACAATGGCTAATCATGACCACAACATGGAGATAAAGTCAAGGTCAGTCAATCGTTTATACCCCATGTTGCCTATTTTAGAGGACTTGCACCCCAAGCATTAGTGACTGGGTCCTATTTTACCAGAGAAACAAAGCTTGGTTACCACAGTAAACAAGCACGGCTTCACTTCCCGGGGTTCCCATGGGGGCATAATTAGTTTACACAGCCAATATAATTTAAGAGGTTTACGTGGGAATGTAGGACAGCATAAATTACTCATACTTTAGTGTTGTGTTTGGCTGCAGTACTGAAAACAAACTTTGAGGTGCAAACACTTCCACATGCCTGCAAAATCAAATTCCGACAATGCTATTCTTACAGCCTGAAAAGTGACACACATTTTTGTGTTCCATGCATATTTTATGCTGTGTCATCACTGATATTTATATCAGTAGACATCGCTTGTTGAAGGATCACATTGGAATGAATGCTAGGCCAGCTTTTACAGGCATGTCGTTCTGAGGAGGGCGATCACCCTCATCTGCTATCACCCGCCAAAATGGAAAATTCTGCAGGCGGTAATCGCCCTCCTCACCATATATCGCATGGGCGACAGAATATTATTTCAGCAGAGAGAAAACATGCTTGTAATGCAAAAACAGAGAGAGTAATACTGTACAGCAGAGTAAAGGCGTGCTTATTTGATACAGACAATAACACATTCCTCATTTTACTCAATTACATCAGCCAATTTCTGTGCACATGCAGACGACATGTGTATAATGTAATATGGCTGTCATTGCTATAAAGGGGAATCGAGTTGAATACTCGACATTTTTTTTGAAATTCACTGTTGCTAATATTTTAATGTATAATCCCATATTTAAATTTTAAACTGAACATATCATGATGCCAGTCCGAAAAAAGTGTATAGATATAATAGTATTATATGATTCATGATAGATGTTATACACATGTGAATGATATGATACTATTACTACTAATACTAGAACAGCCCTCAGTAGCCTTCCTTAGCAAAGTTAAGGCAGGTCAAAAAAGCCCTCCTTGGCCTTATGAAGGAGGGCAGTTATGGCCCTCCTTCAATTTTGAAAGTTAAAAAATTTATAGTAATTTATATATTTTTTATACTTACCAATGACCCAGATTTAGCTGGTGCTAACTCCTTAAAATCTAGGGCCAAACACAAATTTTGCCCCCCAATCCCCAAAATTTACATCAAAATCCGAAATTTCAATGTCCTATGTGGTCCTCCATATCTTTTATCCACTGTGCATGCACAGTGTCAAGGAGGTCTCGAAATTGGCACCAATTGTCATTCTTACAACCAGTCCCCATCTGGGTCATTGGTAAGTATAAAAAATATATAAATTACTATAAATTTTTTAACATTTTTATACTGTACCAATGACCCAGACTTAGCTGAATAGAAAAAATGCTGGAGGGCCTAGGACATAAAGGAAAATCCAATAGGCTCAATTACATTTAAACAGAATTATCCCCTCATGGAGAAGAGGAGAACAAGTTTTACATGTATCTTTCTTGTTTGTATCAAAAAAGAAAGACACAATACCATTCTGTAATTGAGCACAATAACATCAATGATCTCTATTAACATCCAGTATAACCCATTATACTCATTTTTTTAAAAGGAAAGCCAATAAATAAAGGAAGTCCAGAGAATGAGACTCTTTATACTCATTAAAAGTGTCCGAGGATTGTATATTAACGCTCGTATGACACGTAACATATACAATTGCTTCACCCCGAACTACACTTTAAAAATATTACATGAATGAGTTAAACATTAGCTTTACACTTTAAAACCATCCCGGTACCGACTCGGAATTACTGACTCCAGAGGAGGTATTCCCTTGCTTTTCACTATAAAGCAGGTGACCTAAGGGAACCCCATCCCCCCCTCTTCCCCTTGCCCTGGGTCAAATACCCCAGAGTGGAGAGGGCAGCAGGACAGAGTTGCTGCCGGAACAGAAAGCCTGCATAACTATAGTTGCAACTGTTTAGTGGACGACATTCTGAGCAACAGATAACAGACCTAAACAACGCAGGTCGCCAGAAATGGACTCAATATTTCTAAGATAAAAACTTGTGAATGTCGAAGGCTGAGACCAATATGCAGCCTTCATCAAATCGGTAATAGCAGCACTATTAGCATACGCCTAAGATGTAGACAGCGCTCTTACTTCATGTGCCGAAATCTTAAGCACAGACTGCTGAGTTGAAGATAATTTTTCATAAGCAGTATGGATAGTTAATTGAATCCACCTTGCAATAGAATGGACCGTAATGTCCCTTCTATTAGGCAGCAGAGACAGAAAGAAACGTTTACGTCCCTTTCTGATAAACTCAGATCTATGTTTGTAAATACGCATAGCTCTAACAGGACGGAGTAAAGGCCTATGCCCATCTGAAGATGGAAGAGCCTTAATAACAATAGGTTCCGGATACTTATTAGGAGCCTGATTCTTATTCAAAAATCCAACATTAGTAGTCAAGGTAATAGTATTACCTACACTACGATAGTGAGAATCATTAACAGATAGTGCATGAAGCTCACTAACTCTTCTAGCAGAAGAGAAGGCTAAGAGAAAAGCTGTCTTATAAGATAAGAATTTGAAGTCCACTGTGTCAAGAGGCTCAAATGGCGCTTCTTTTAGCTTAAGAAAAACCCAAGCTAAATTCCACTTAGGAATTAATCTAAGGGTTCTAGGTCTATTTATCGAAAAGTTTTTTACTATCTTAGATAAAGAGACATTATATCCAATCTGTAAACTATCATGATGTGCATAGGTATCAGATAGCATAGACCTATAATCCTTAATGGTAACAGGCTTCAGTTTGATCTCATCAAACAGGTAGACTAGAAAATTAGCAACGTCTGGAATGGAGGGATCATAAATATCAATAGAATGATCCCTACACCATCGATAAAAAACCTTCCACTTAGCAGCATAATTTAGCAAAGAGGAGGTCCTCCTACAGTTAGAAATTGCGTCCACTGCTCGTCCTGTAAATTGCTTGCTGTGCAAGGACTGCACAACGAAAATACGTGAAGGTTGAAACCTTGCGGGTTGTGATGCAGTGTGCGCGATTTCCCCTGTGAAAGAAGATCCTCCCATGGAGGAAGCTTCCGTGGCATGTCCCACAACAGACACCTGAGTAGATTTATCCATGGTCTGTGGGTGATTTTGCAGTGAGATTGCTTTATCTTGAGCAATATCTGCTGAATCAATGGCGCTGGAGGATACTCGTATCCTATCATTCCGTCCCAAGAGATCGAGAGAGCGTCTACTGCAAACGCTTGAGGATCTGGACACGGCGACACATACGTCTGCAACTGATTGTTGAGATGCGTCGCAAATAAGTCTATCAACGGATGCTCCCATTGGTAGCAAATCTGACTGAATACTCGTTTGTTCAGAGTCCATTCTGACGGCAACATGCGACCCCTCCGAGAAAGGGAGTCTGCCAAAACGTTCAGACGACCCGGAATATGACGGACCGATAGAAGAACTTGATGCTCTAGGACAAACAGAAGGATTCTTTTCGTTAAGTTGAATAACGGAATGGAATGAGTGCCTCCCAGGTTCCGAATATACGCTACAACCGTCGAATTGTCGGACAGAATTTGCACATGTGAATTTTGAATTATGTTCATCCAATGACGTAGCGCAAGCCAAACTGACATCATTTCTTTGATGTTTATGTGCTTGTTTAGGAACTGCGGACCCCAAAGACCCTGGCACTTCGAATCCGTTGGGCTCAAAGTTGCGCTCCAACCTGTTTGACTGGCATCCGTTATAATCGTAAAACTCGGATCCGGCGATTGCAGTGGAACTCCCTGAGTTAACCACTGAATATCTGCCCAAGTCTGAATCTCTTGTTTGACTTGATTCGACAAGACGATGTTCGTATCGAGCGAATGAATCTTGACACTCCAATTCTGAGTCTGAAAGATTTGGAGTGGCCGAGTACGTAGCCGCCCCATCGGAATAAGATCTGCGGCGGCACCGCACAAACCTAACAGTCGCATGAATTCTCTCGCTGTAACTATGTCGGAGTGAAGACAAAAGCCAGCATAACAACTGATTACTATCGCTCGGGTTAACGGCAGACGAATGAGATTGTTGTGAGTCTCGAAGCTCATTCCCAGATGGGTGAATGACTTGGACGGCACCAGATCCGACTTTTTCTCGTTTACTATAAAACCGAGACGTCGGAGCCGCTGAAGCAGACTCTGAACATCGTTCTGAAGCGTTAACTCATTGCCGTACCTCTGAAGAATGTCGTCCAGGTAGGCCGACGTTACCGCAGATAAATGAGCTCGGAAATGAGTCATTACCGAGTTCATTATTCGAGTGAAAGCCCAGGGCGCTAGATTCAGACCGAAGCATATTGCTCGGAACTGATAAACGACTCCTAGGACAGCGAAGCGGAGATACTTTCTGAATGCCGGATGTACCATGACGTGAAAGTACACATCCTTGAGATCTATGCTCGCAGCATAGTCGTTCAATTGAATGCTCGCTCTGACCGATCGAATGGTCTCCATATAAAATTTTGGAGCCACGATCAACTTGTTTATCCAGCTCAGATCTATGACTGGATGAAACGAGCCGTCTGGTTTCGGAACCAGAAACAGATGGCTGTAGAAACCTGGAGATTCCTGGTTTTCTACGACCTCTATCACATTCTTCTCCAGAAGAGATTGGACTTCTAATAGAAGCGAACTTCTCTTCTGAGGATTTGACGGAAGCTGAGTCCATCTTGGACTTCGAGTTAACAGAGGTTTTCTTTTGAAGGACAGTTTTAGCCCTTCTGAAATCACCCCTCGAACCCAAGAGTCGTCCGTAATCGATGACCAATTGGTTAAGCAACTCGATAACCTTCTGCCCACTGGAACACGATAGAGGTTTGCACCATCACTTCCTGGACCTGCGAGGCTTGCAGGAGAAGAAACCACATCCTCCCCGACCCGCCCCGTCGACCTAGGGGCATCTGACCGGTTGTCTCGGCCAGTATTACGGACCCTACCTGAGTCGCTACCTTGACGGTCTCTGGAGTAAGACCTAGAGGACTTCTAAGAACCTCTATAGGAACTTTCCTTGGACATTCTCGCCCCAGAAGTGCCTGTCTTACTCTTCTCCGCTGAATCCGACTTTTTAGAAGCGGACTTGAACAGCAGAGAGTCTGAAGCTTTCTTAGTAATCTGATCATAGATTAAGGAAAGCTTGCCGTCGATGAGAAGCTCTCCGGAGCCCGAAGCGACTCGAAGAGAGTTTTTCACCTTATGATCCACGCGAGTGGATGCAGCCAGGGCAGCATCACATTTAACTAACTCCAGATTTGCCACTGAAAGGGCAGAGTTATACGTAGAGTATGCTATGGCCCTCGAAAGAACTTTCAAGGAAGTCTTAACATCCTGGAATTCTTTTCCTTCGAGATGTAATGATAACGCTCTGGTAAGGTGATCTGCATACAATAATGCGTCTAAGCTGATCCTGTTAGACGAGATTGTCGTTTCCAACGTAGTGGCTGAAACAGACATAGACGATGGCAAAGACAATTCTAGGTCTTCAGCCTGGTCGTCCAGATGCAGAGGAACTCTCGGAATGCCCTGTCCTGCCGTTTCAAATTTATTCCTCGAATTGATGAAAGGCAGCTGTAGAGCATTGGCCGATAAGAAACCAGATTTGCCCGTCTTGGAGGCAAGTTTGAATATAGCGTCATTCAAAAGTTCAAATGTCCGTGAGACATTTCTGGACTGGGTCGGAAACTCAGGGACGGCGTCCCTAATCTGGCCGAAAAAGTGTGTGTCCAGTGACACTATCAGTCTCTTATCCGGCAATGCAGCATTTTGGTCCAGAGGAACAACATCAGGAAGGTATTGCCGGATGAAATCTATGGCTACCTTATGTTGCTCCGAATGGGAAAATTCCAACTCCTCTGAATCCCTTTCTCCATCCGGCTGGACCACTTGATAATCTCGGTCGTCCCTTGCTGACTCTGCAGTGGAACGAACCGACCCAGCTTCCTCAGACAATTCCTGATCAGAAAAGGTTTCTGACGGCTGCTGGGATGCTGCGATAAGATGAGCTATCTGCGATTGCAAGTCCATTACGGAGGCCTGTGGAGCCGCGGTCTTACATGATTTAGCCGCTGGAAGCTCCTGGGACGTTGAATCCCACATACTTCTTTTATGCGCACGTCCCGATTGTAAAGGCCTCGTATCCCTGGCTACTGGATGGCATGACCTGGTCGACATGGAATCCCTGGTTGGCAAAGCTGGCTGGATATCAGCGGTCACGTAGCCAATGTGCGGTCATGTGTGCTGCCGTGAGGATGAGGAAGCCGATAGACTAGTCGCTGCGGACTGTCTATGCAATGGAGCGTCCCGAGCAGATAGAGTGGACGTATGCTCCGACTGACTAGCGTCACGTACAACAACATCTGGTCCCAGATGTTGCTGTAAGAGAGAGGGGCCTCTCTCGCTCGCGGTCCGGGTGGACCTGGATGAGCTAACTACCGGACTGACAGGCTTCTTCCACACTATCCTCGGAGCTGTCGTCGCTGGGTGTGCACGTTCAATGTTTATAGTGCTTGCATCACCCAAACTGCTGGTGTGCACGTTCAATGTTTATAGTGCTTGCATCACCCAAACTGCTTCCCTGGACCGCAACGGACGAACCCGGCTGCCGAGCCATTCGATGAATGGTCGCTACACAGGGCGAGCTAGCGGACAACGCCGTCGATCCTACTAGAGACCTCTTAGGTAATTGTTGTTTTTCCATGAGCACTTTTGCCACTAGCTCTTCATTAGACTGCAACGACGGAGGCACACTTGTTGAAGACATCACAGAAACATCACCCTGTGACCCTGCGGAGAGAGGGCCGGCATGAACCCCTCACCGCTAACAATATACCGTGACACACATCTCCAACGTTTGTCATTCCAATTGGCACACACTGAGCAAGAATTAGTACGAGTACATTGACTACAAGAAACACAATGAACATGAGAATCAGAGGAAGACTTCCTCGCATCACAATTTGAACAATATTCTTTCATCATGAAAAAATATAAACAGTCATAGTACTCGCACTAACCCTTGAAACAAAGATACATAATATAATATAATCCATGATAACTTTTGAAAAAATAATTTAAAAAAAAAAAAAAAATTTCAGAAGAGCCCAAGTTCCCAATAGGAACAATGAGCCCAAATGGATCCCAAAAAAGCCTAAGTGTGGACAAAAATTTTAAAATATTTTTAAAAATTAATGTAACACTTATGGACAATATTAATGTATCTGGCTATGAGCAGAACTAAACAGAAGACAAGTAATCACTATCAGAAGTAACCGTTGTCAACACAAACAAAAGTGTACAAAAACCGGAAACATGACTCCAGGCACTGTAAACATGGCCCAAAATCAGTCACCAATTTAAACACTAACCGATGTAAAACAGAGACTTCCAGAGAAGAAACTGCAGTACAACGGATGGTAGATGCAGATCACAACGCCTAACCACCCAAGGGTGAGGACGTAAGCATGGGGAAAAACAGAATAATCATTCTGTTACCAAGCCAAAACTCCCAAGAAATTTTAGTAAAAAAAAAAATTACAAAAATTATGCCAAAAGCATGGAAGAATAGCAAGGGGGGAATAAAGGAAAGGGAGAGAGGAAACACTGAACAAACAATGGTAAATTCATAGCAAGAATGACAACATCAGGGCAATGATCCGAAATTAGGGAATATGAAATAATTTCGTAAAAAAATTATAAGTTACAGCCCTGATCACATCCTGCCACTGTTTCATCCTCTCATCCTTCTATTTCCTCCTTAGATCCACCATTTCTTTCATAATTATGTGTCTGGCATCATTTAAACTGAGATTTACAGCACAAATATCAGTGAGGTGTTACTGAATTTAGGGCCAAACAAAGAATGACAATTGGCGCCAATTTCGAGACCTCCTTGACACTGCGCATGCGCAGTGGATAAAAGGTATGGAGGACGACATAGGACATTGAAATTTCGGATTTTGTTGCAAATTTTGGAGATTGGGGGGCAAAATTTGTGTTTGGCCCTAGATTTTAAGGAGTTAGCACCAGCTAAGTCTGGGTCATTGGTACAGTATAAAAATATGACAGGCCTGTAGCCAACATTCTACTGGGTTATTTTGCCACATGTTAAGGTAAGTGCAACAAAACTTTTGTGTGTTTTTTTTTGCATTTTACAAAAGAGTTGAAAGCATGCCTATAAAACAAATATGATTGGTCAGTGTGTTACACATGTTTACATATTGTCTGAAATTGGTTTAGAATCAGAAACTAAAACTTACACTATGGTCTGTAAGTTCTGTCAAACAAGGTATAGTTGGTTAAATACTTGTCCTACAAGTTCAAAACTGTGTCACAGAAGAGATTTCCAGGTGAAAAAACAGGTGCTGGGGCAGACTTTCTATGACAATGGAGGTGCCTGAGAAACAAGGAATGTTTTTTTTAATAGCCTTAGTTGACAGATCCCAGTGCAGACAGTATTCTTTTTGCACTTTACCTTAATATCTTCTGGATTTTTGGAAGGAGATGTAATGGTTAAAACGTAGACTAGATTTCCAGCTAATGTCCTGCATAGCACCCTTTGTTTGCATATTCTGGATTTTTGTGGATCATTTGAGAGATCTAATAAATAGTCCTAAAAATACAAAAAAAATGTATGACATTTATTATATGTATAGAACTGCTACACTAAAGTGATCACAAAGAGGGAGGGCAGAATTTTGATTGGATCGGCAACTGGGTCGGTCTCTCTCCTCTCTGTAACATAGTAGAATCTCATCTAGCAAAACGGGAAATGCAACCATACAGAATTTGAATTGTTCGGTTTCGTATGTTTTTTCGTGAGGTCTCGATTTTGCACTATTCGATTTTCGAAATTTCAACCCAATGATGTCTGTGTGGCATTATCCAATCATGATCTGATCATGAAAAAGACTGTTTTTGTCATCACCATACTGTAGGCTATATGGTCTCTATTCTGGCTGTTGACAACCAAAGCTGGCCTATCATAACAAACTAGATTATAAATTCCACGGATTCAAGAGCAGCTCGAAAAAAAGTAAAAAAAACAGTGTCATAAATTTTATAGAATGCAAATTGTCTAAACAAACAGGAAAAAATGGAAATTTCAAATAATTTCTGTATTTATAATACCTACCACAGGCCCAGACATGCTGGTACTCTATTTGTTAGAATTCAGGCCAAATGTTTTAAGTTTGAACCCTCCACACACCAAAAATTAGTCCAAATCAATAAAAAAAACTTGAGTCCTGTACAGTCCACCATAGATGGCTTCTGCGCATGCACAGAGCCAAGGAAGAGTCCTCATTTCCTGCCAATAACCATTCTTTTTGTGATGCATGCTGAGTGTAATAGTCCTAATGCAGGGAGATGTGAGTGATTAGCTAATGGGAAGGAACTTCCTGCCTGGGACAGTGGTATTATAGATGGATAGATAGATATATTCTTTATTTTCGTGACATGTGCATACAATATCAAATAGAATGCAAAATAATCCAGTGCACCCGGCCAGCTTGACCTATATGTTACAGTATGTGTGATAAATACAGAAATTACTTTTACTTTATTTATCCACCATTACAACTGGCTCAGACAAGACATGCTGAATAGATAATAGGATGGGGGGGGGGGGGGGGGGGGGGGGGGGGGGGGGGGGGGGCTATAACAGGAAACAAAAGGCCCCAAGAGGCCTTAATCGCTCACCTGCCAAAGTGTTAAAAGAAGTATTTGGGGTCAAATTCAGCTGGACATGGTTCATCAACACCACAAAGAAATGAAGTCATGAAAGGCAAATTTTATTGAAAAACACAAAGGAATGGATTTGAACAAACCTGAACCTAACATGCCCCCCTGCCACCCCCACAACACCCATAGAGAACCCAAATATGAAGCCAGGAACTCAAATTGAACAAACTTGAATCTTTATCACTTTAAATCTTTCAAAATATATTTTGCAGCCAAACATTTTGTTAAATCTAACTGACCTCCCCTCCCCCCCCTCCCCCAAGGAAGAGAGGGGAGGACATTTTCGTATAAAACCACTCTAATTCATCTTGGAACTCGATTTTGAAAAGAATCAAAAATAACATTTCCGAATTTTGGTTCAAAATTTTCAAGTCGGACCTGGACCCCAAATTTTTTTTTTCGTCTCAAAATTGAACAAAATGCATAAAAAATCTCCCCCAAAATCCCTAATTTTGGTCCAAATTTTCCAAGTCGGAAATAGAACAAAAATTTTAGCTGAAAATTTTGGGTCCACTTCTGACTCAGCTCCTACAGGGAGCCCAATTATTAACCTAGGGACTAGATTTGAACAAACTTGAATCTAACCCCCTTACAGATGTTGTATACCAAACATGAAAGGATTCTGACTGGTGGTTCTAAAGAAGAAGATTTTTAAAGAAATTTCTTCAAATTGCACCAAGTTAAACTTTGGGCTCCAATAGAGAGCCCAAATACTAACTCAGGGACCCGATTTGAACAAACTTGAATCTGACCCTCCTAGAGATGATGGATACCAAATATCAAAAGATTTCAACTGGTGGATATGAAAAAGAAGATTTTTTGGAATTTTTAAAAAAAATTATGGGTACTATCAAAGTTATGCCCCTTGTAGTGCCCCCTGTGGGCGTGGCAAGTTTGTTTGAACAAACTTGAATTGATATATGATAGGGAACATGCACACCAGATTTGGTTCAATTTGGTCCAGTAGTTTGTGTGCAGAAGTCGATAATGTAAAGTTCACAACGGACACTGACGATAGACGGAAAGTGATAAGTTAAGCTCCCTTCAGTGAACTAAAAAACAATAACAAGAAGGCTATTGCTTATTCCAAACCGTAGAAATCCTTAAACATCTTAAGGACAAAATGGAGTCATCCTGGAGTAAGACTGAGTACCTCTTCTAAGACCATAGCATATCCCAAATGCTATAATTTAGATTTAGGGGATCCAAATATAAATGTGTTCAGTATTAATCTAAGACGATTTATATCAAAATTACGAATCATGATTTATTGTAAGGGATGAGCTCATGACTTCCAAAACTATATACAAATATACAGTATACCAAACATTGGCATTAATTGGGGGTGGGGGTAACCAACGGTATCCCCTGTGTCATCCACTCCATGTTTGTCCAAATTTCAATTTTCTCCTTGATAGCTGGAGAAAGCAAAATTACATGATCTAGACTGTTGACTGCAGTCTTCCAGTTTTCTTGAGAGTCAAACTGGAGAAGCTGGATGAAGAGACATCCAAGTGGAATCTAGTCTGTTGCTGCTCCTCACAGACCCAGAATTCTCATGAATTCCCTTGCAGTCACTGTCCCTGCTTGAATAAAATAGAGAGAGAACATTTTTTTATGAGATGAGCACTGGCAAGGGGAAAATGGATAAGAGTCTGAAATTCCATTCTCAGATGAGAGGGGTTAGATCTGACTTCTGTATGTTGACGAGAAACCCCAGTGTCTGCAAGAGTTGCCTTGTGGAAATGTCTTTGGAGGATATCGTCCAGATAGGCTGACATAGCCAAGAGAGGGCTCACAGGCATTTCACTATAAAGCCAAACTGTTTGCGAGAATCACCACCCCGCCCTCCCCCACCCCCACACTTGTTTTCCAAGAAATACTTTGCAAAACAAAGAGGTAGGCCACAATAAATGTCAAGCATCGCATGCAAAAGCGTGAAATTTAAATTATATAACATTCTGAGTTGCAGACAGAGGACCTTGACATCTTAGATGCCCTGCCACAGATTCTAAATTCATCATGCAGAAAGAAGTGAAGACAGAAGGTTGCATCCAGTAAACAGCCTTCGTAATATCTGATAGAGCAACAGAATTAGCATATGCCCTGGAGGATAATAAAGCTCTAACCTCACGAGTTGATATTCTATTCATTCTACTATCCCTGTTGGATAATTTACTATAAGTGATACAGATAGTAGACTGAATCCGTCTAGAAATGTAATGAATTTAAATATCCTTTCTGCCTGGGATGAGAGAAAGGAAGAATCTTTTTCTTCCTTTCCTTATGAAACTAGACTGCTTCACTATATTCTTCATTAGACATGGTAAGGGTCTAGAATTATTGACAGGTGGTAAAAATGAATAATTATGGGAGCAGTTAGTTTATCTGGCACCTGATTCTTAGCTAGAAAGCCTACTCGAGTAGTAAGGGTAATAGATTTACTCATATCACGATAATGCAAATCCTCAATAGACTGAGCATGAAGTTCACTAACTCTTCTAGCTGAAGCAAGAGCAAGCACCAACACCATTTAAAATGCTGAAAGCTTCAACTCCATGGAATTTAAAGGTTCAAATGGAGCTTCTTGAAGTTTTAACAAGACCCAGAGAAGATTCCACTTAGGAATTAGACTTTAAGTTTTTAGCTTTTTTAATGAAAAAATTCTTCAGTAACTTTGATAAGGATTAGAAAATCTAAAAATATCTGCAAAGTTAGGAATTGATGGATGCAGATAATTTATACTTTTGTCTTGGCACCAAGCAAAGAAAGCTCTCCACTTCGTTGCAGAGTTTAGAGAAGAGGTCCTCCTTGAAGCAGAAATGCAGTCCACTGCTCTTCTGGAAAAATGTTTACATCTGAGGAAGGACCTCACAACAGAAAAACATGAAGATTGAGCTAAAAAGACTATCCTGTCAAGAGCCCATTCTGTTGGCAGAATACGTCCTTGCAAGGACAGAGTTTGTACGATCGCACTGAGCCCACCTGTATTGTGGCAGATTGAAAGAGAGATGTTTTGAACCTGAGTGAACAAGAGAATTTTTTCTGGTAGACTGAACAGTAGAAAGGCGTGTGTCCCACCTTGGTTCCACAGATAAGCTGGAAGGGGGGGGGGGGGGTGGGGGTAACCAACGGTATCCCCTGTGTCATCCACTCCATGTTTGTCCAAATTTCAATTTTCTCCTTGATAGCTGGAGAAAGCAAAATTACATGATCTAGACTGTTGACTGCAGTCTTCCAGTTTTCTTGAGAGTCAAACTGGAGAAGCTGGATGAAGAGACATCCAAGTGGAATCTAGTCTGTTGCTGCTCCTCACAGACCCAGAATTCTCATGAATTCCCTTGCAGTCACTGTCCCTGCTTGAATAAAATAGAGAGAGAACATTTTTTTATGAGATGAGCACTGGCAAGGGGAAAATGGATAAGAGTCTGAAATTCCATTCTCAGATGAGAGGGGTTAGATCTGACTTCTGTATGTTGACGAGAAACCCCAGTGTCTGCAAGAGTTGCCTTGTGGAAATGTCTTTGGAGGATATCGTCCAGATAGGCTGACATAAGAACCATTGAATGAGCTCTTAAGTGAGACATGACAGAGTTCATAATCCAAGTGAATGCCCATGGTGCAAGGTTTAATCTGAAGAACATTGCCTGGAATTGATAAACCTTGCCATTTACGTCAAACCTCAAGTACTTCCTGAATAAAGGATGAATTATTACATGAAAGTAAGGATTCTTGAGGTCGATGCTTGCCACTAAATCATTCACTCAGATGCCTTGAGGACAGGTCGATGATTACCACAAAGTCATTCACCTGCCTGCTGTCCCTTACTGACTGCATGGTTTACATATAGAACATTGGAGTGAGAATGAGCTTGTTGATCCAGCTTATGTCTATGAATGGCCAGAAGGAATCGTCCGATTTGGCACCAAGAAGATTGTCAGTGAAAATCTCCTTGTTTTGCCACAATACAACTTATTGAAAGTGATGACACTATATTCATAGGTAATGTTTCAAGTTAGCTCTCCCAAGATTAGCAGAAGTATTTTAAAACATTAATATGCTAACTGTGTGAATCCAAATACCCAAATCACAGGTTAGTATAGTGAGGACAAGCATCATTAATTAACTGATAGAGTGCTAGGAGCCACCAAGCCAGAAAATAAGCAGACTATCACCTGCAAAATGAGGTTCCCAGAGGGCAGATTTAGTGATTGTACCCTGCACAGCAGAGTATCATCACTAACTAAAAAGAAGGTACCCAGAGGATAAATTGGTCCACTGTATAGGATAGCATCATCAAATTCACCCTCTGGGGACCTCATTCTGCAAATGTCAGACTGCTTATTTTCACACCTCTGTTGAAAAAGGTACTCTCTAATAAATAATAAGAATATAACTATATGTGAACAAAATCTGGCTAATTTAGGTCTACCCTTTCTGAAGGAGTGGTAAAGGTATCTTTTTAAAAAAAACTGAGTTTGCACAAAAGATGCATCAGATGGTAAAAATTAAACAATTCCAAGTCAACTTAGGGCAATCATTCTGCCAAAAATCTCTGAATAGTACCTGCATTGAACATGGCACCAGAGATCAATGACACAAGCCTAGAAAAATGTTTATTTTCAATTTTTGTGATTGTGAACATAACATTTGTGACAAAATCTTAGGGATTTTCTTGCACCTGTTGGGAAAGAGTCTGTGCCCCTTATCATTGGAGAAAATAGCATTATTTTCATTTTAAGTTGTACTTTGTTCAACAAGAGAAAAAAGGCTATAATTCTGTATATTTGGGAATATTCGGGTCTTAGCATTTACAAAAATAAAAAGTTCCCTTTCAAATGAAAATGAATGTAACCACCAGTTTACCATGAGAGTATAAAAATTAAAAATTCAAAGTAATTTTGTATATTTTTTATACTTACCAATGGCCCAAATTTTGCCCCCCAATCCCCGAAATTTGCATGCAAAATCAAAAATTATAAATTCATATTAATTTACATATTTTCCATACTTATGCAAAACCCAAAATTAGAAGTCCTATCTGGTCCCCCATACATTTACTCTCCGAGAATGCACAGACGCCAGGAAGTAACCAGAATTGGCGCCAACATCATTCTTTGTAAAAGAGAGTATCACATAATAATTCACCGGGGAGGTATGAGTGCCCACTCATGGGAGGGCCATCCCCATCTGGGCCATAGGTAAGTATGGAAAATATGTAAATTACTATGAATTTATAATATTTTTCCAACTGTACCCTATGGCCCAGACATAGCTGAATCGTAAAAATGTGGAGGGCCTAGGACTTCAAAAATAATTCCAAACCTGCAATCCATGATGAAAGGAACTAGAATAATTAGGAATGTATGTCTCTCTATACAGTAATATAGGAGACATATTCTAAATAATGAGCCCAATTTAAGTAATTCCTTATTGTAAGCATGAAGACAATGCTACATAGGAAGTGACAAGTTCCTAATTTTTAAGGCTAGTCCGGACTAAGCCCCAAAAGTTAAAAAATTTATAGTAATTTATATATTTTTTATACTTACCAATGACCCAGACATAGCTGGTGCTAACTCTTAAAATATAGGGCCAAACACAAATTTTACCCCCCAATCCCCAAAATTTGCATCTAAAACCAAAGAAAACATGTCCTGAATGGCCCTCCACACTTCACCTCTACTGCGCATGCGCAGTGTCAAGGACGTTCCGAAATTGGCGCCATTAATCATTCTAATAACCAGTGCCTGGTAAGCGCTATGTACTCAGCGGGGAGGTAAGAGTTCCCAACTCCTGGGAGGGCCATCCCCGTCTGGGTCATTGGTAAGTATAAAAAATATATAAATTACTATAAATTTTTTAACATTTTTTATACTGTACCAATGACCCAGACATAGCTGAATAGTAAAAAGGCTGGAGGGCCAAGGACATAGAGCAAGATGGAAAACGCTCAATTATATAAAATAGAGTCATCCCCTCTAGGAAAAAAGAAGTATTAGGCCTTACATGTATCTTTCTTATTTATGATAAATTAGAAAGATACAGCACCTTCCAAAATTGAGCATCATACATCCATGTACTCTATTAATATCTAGTATAATCCTTATACTAATAATTTTTAAAGTAAGCCAATAAATAAAGTAAGTCTAGAGAATAGAGACTCTTTATACTCCTTAAAAGTGTCTGAGGATTGTATAATAATGTCCGTTGACACGTGCTATATTCAAAAGCTATACTTTAAAAACTAAGACCTGAATGAATTTTTCAAACATAAACTTCTCACTAAACAACCATCCCAATAACAGCTCAGAATTACTAACTCCGGAGGAGGTATCCCCTTGTTTTCATAGTAAAACAGGTGACCCAAGGGAACACCCTCCCCCCCCCCTTTTTTTTGCCCTGGGTCAAATAGCCCAGAGCGAAGAGGGCAGCAGAACGGAGTCACTGCCGAAACAGACAACCTACCTAGCTATAGTAGCAACTGTTAAGTGAATGACATTCTGAGCAGTAGATAATAGACCTAACAATAGAGGCCTCCAGAAATGGACTCAATATTTCTGAGATAAAAATTCATGAATGTGGATGGCTGAGCGCAATGAGCAGCCTTCAAAAATCTATAATAGCGACACTATTAATGTAAGCCCAAGATGTAGAAGAACTCTTACTTCAGGAGCCGAAATCTCAAACACAACTGCTGAGTCAATGATATACCATAAGCAGTATCGATAGTTAATTGAATCCATTAGCAAGAGAATGGAGCGTAACGTCCTTCTATTAGGCATCAAAGACAGAAGAAGCTTACGCCCGTAGTAATAAACAGATATCTGTTTATAAATACATAAACTCTAACCGGACAGAGTAAAGGCCTATGCCCGTACGAAGACGGAAGGACCTTAATAACAATAGGTTCCGGATATTAATTAGGAGCCTGACTCTTATGCAAAAATCCAACCTAAATAGTAAAGGAAGTAGTGATTCCGAAACTACGAAAGTGAAAATCATCCACCGATAGTGCATGAAACTCACTGACTCTTCAGTAAAAGAGAAGCCAACAGAATTACTGTCTAAAAGGTCAGAATTTGAAAACTACTGTTTCCAGAGGCTCAAATGATTACTTAGCTAAATAAGAACCGAAGTTAAATTCCATATAGGAATTTAATCTAATGATTCTAAGTCTATTTATCGAAAAGTTACTGACTTAGATAAAGAGACATAAGACTCAATTGTAAACTATCATAGAGTGCATAGGTATGAGGTAACATAAACCTATAACCTTAATAATAACAGGCTGCAGTAGATCTTGTCAAACAAGTATACTAAAAAGTTGCAATGACTAGTATGGAGGGATCAACAATATCAACATAGTGATCCCTACACCAACGACGGAAGAGCCTCCACTTTAGCCGCATAGTATAGCGAAGAAGAGGTTCTCCTATAGTAAGAAATCGCGTCCAAAGCTCGTCCAGTACAATGCTTACAATGCAATAAGGACCACACAATGGAATACGTGAAGGTTGAGACCTTGCGGGTTGTGATAAAGATGACACGATTTTACCCAGCGAAAAAAGATCCTCTCATGGAGGAAGATTTCGCGTTAAGTCCCACAGTAGACATCAGAGTAAATTTACCCACGGTCTCTGTGAAGACAGAGATGCTATCAACAGAAATGTATTGTGGTTGTTTATCTTAGCAATACTTGCTGAAACAACAGCGCAGGAGGATACGATATCATATCAGTCCGTCCTATTAGATCAATAGAGCGTAAACAACATAAGCTCAGAGATCCGGACAAGCAAACACATACGTCTGCAATTGACAAGCAAGTTGTGTCGTAAATAAATTATCATTGGGCGCTCCCATTGATAGCAAATCTGAATGAATACTTGTTTGTTGAGAGTCCATTCTGACGGCAACAAGCGACCCATAAGTGAACGGGAGTCCGGTAATACAATCAGACGACCCGGAATATGACGGACCGAAGCAGAACTTGGTGTACTATAACAAACAGAAGGATTCTTTCCATTAAATTGAATAACGGAAACGAATGAGTGCCTCCCTGGTTCTGGAGATATGCCACTACTGTCGAATTAACGGACAGGATTTGGACATGCGTTTCTGAATAATGTTCATCCAATGACAAAGCAAGCCTAAAAAAACATTATTCCATGGAAGATAAGTGCTTGCTTAGAGACTGCGGAACCCAAAGACCCTGGCACTTCGAATCCGTTGGGATCAATATTATATCCCAACCTGTTTGAGTGGCAACCGTCATAATTATAAAACTCGGATCCGGCAACTGCAGTGGCACTCTCTGAGTCAACCACCGAATGTTTGCCCCAGTCTGAATCTCTTGCTACACTAGATAGACAAGAGAACGTGTAAATCAAGCAATTCATGGATTGCTGAAAAGTTGCCGTCGAAGAGAAGCTTCTCCGAGAACAAAGCGACTCTGAGAGAGTTCTTCACCTTACTATCCACGCGCGTGGATGTAGCTAGGGCTGCGTCACGTCTAACCAACTCCAAGCAGCCACTGAAGGGCGGAGTTATACGTGAACAAACTACTGCCCTCACAAGAAATCACATTGAGGATTATATCCCGGAATTCTTTCTCTTGAAGACGTAATGATAACGCCTCAGTAAGGTGGATTACGTATGATAAAGCGTCTAAGTTAAGTCTATTAGACATCATTGTCGTTTCCAACATTGTGGTTGGAAAAGACATAGACGGCGAAAAAGATTATTTCCAGTCTTTAACCACGCCGTCTAGATGCATATGAACTCTCGGTATGCCCTGTTCTGCCAAAATAAATTATTCGTATAAATGATAAAAGGCAGAAATGAGCATTACGGACAAGAAACTAAACTATCATGCTTGGTAGCAGGCTTATATATATATATATAGCGTCGATAAATAATACACATGTTCTAATGACATTATTGGACTGTGTCGGTAAGTCAGGGACAATGTCCCTGAACCGATCCAAAATTCCCTGTTCAATGTCGCTATAAGTCTCTTATCCAACATCGCAGCAATGTAGTCCGAAATAACAATCACTGGAAGATAATGCCGGAAGATATGTATGGCAGCTTCCGATGCAACGAAAGGGAAAACTCGAAATCTTTCGAATCCCTTACGCCATCCTGTCGGACCCTATAAAGCGTTCGGTCGTTCGTACCTGATGCAACCACGGACTGCACCGACCCAGCGCCGTCAGATAATTCCTGACTCGACCAAGAAACTGACGATTGCTGGGATGCTGCGAAAAAACTGTGCTAACTCGGATAGCACATCCGTCACTGAGGCCTGTGGAGAAGCGGTCCTACGATGCATTGCCGCTGGAAGCTCCGTGATCGTTACCCCATGCATACTACTAATATGCGAGCGAACGGAGAGTATAGGCCTCGTGTCCCTTGGCTACCGGATGGCGTAACCTGTTCGCCGTGGAATCACTGAATGACGAAACTGATCGGATACTCGAGGTCACGTAGCCAATGTGCGGTCGTGTGCACTGCTGTGAGGATGAGGAAGCATTATCGACAGTCTATCGGACTGTCAATATAACGGAGCGTCCCAAGCGACGGACATATGCTCCGAATGTAAAATATCTGAACAACATGCGGTCCCCTATGTTGTTGGACAAGAGAGGGACCTCTCTCGCTCTCAGCCCGGACGGACCTGGACAAGCCAGGAACCGGACTAACAGGCTTCCTCCGATCTGTCCTCAATCCGCCGTCACTGGGTGAGTACTAAAGTAATTATAGTGCTCGCATCACCCAAATCTCCTTCCTAGACCGCAATGGATGAACCCGGCAGCCGAACCATTCGATGAATGTACGCTACACCGGGTGAGCTAGCGAATGTCACTCCGTCGATCCTTTAAGGGACCTCTTAGGCGATAGACATATTCCATGAGCACTTATTGCCGCTAGCTCTTCATTAACTATGACGACAGAGGCACACTTTTGAAAGACATCTCCGTAACTTTGCGAACAAGAAACCAGAAATGCTTGGTAATAGCAAGCATATAATAATAAATATATAGCGTCGTTCAATAATTCGAAAGTTTGTGTGACATTATTGGACTATGTCGGAACTGAGGGACGAAGTCCCTGAACCGAACCAAAAATTTCTAAGTCCATCAACGCTATCAGTTTCTTATCCGGCATCGCAGCATTCTGGTCCGACGAAAGAACCTGTAGAAGATCAAGTCAGATGACATACACAACAGCATATGCTGTTCCGAAAGGGAAAGCTCGAAATCCTCCGAATCCCTTTCGGTATCCCGTCGGACTGGATGAAATTTTCGGACGTCCGTACCCGCTTTCGCGGAGCGTCCCGACCCAGCATCGTCGGATAAAACATATGCGACAGATTCAGTTGTTGCTGGGATGCTGCGATAAGCTGTGCTATTTAGGATAGCACGTCCGTCCCCGAGGCCTGTGCAGTAGCGGTCTTACGATGCATTGCCGCCGGAAGCTCCGTGTACGTTGACTCCCGCACACTTTCCTATGCGAACGTCCGGAGTCTGCAGGCCTCGTGTCCCTGGCTACCGGATGGTGTGACCTGGTCGCCGATGATTCTCTGACTGGCGAAGCTGACTGGATATCCGAGGTCACGTAGCCAAGAGCGGTCGTGTGCGCTACCATGAGAATGAGGAAGCCTTATTGACAGTCTCTCCGGACTGACTATATGTCGGAGCGTCCCGAGCGACGGACGTATGTTCTGAATGCGAAACATTTTGTACCACAACATCTGGGGCCAGATGTTGTTGTACGAGAGAGGGGCTTCTCTCGCTCGCCGTCCGGATGGACCAAAACGAGCTATGAACCGGACTAAAAGGCTTCCTCCGTTCTCCCTCTAATCCGCCGTCACTGGGTGTGCATTTGGTTGATTTATAGTGCTCGCATCACCCCAAAACTCCTTCTAGACAGCAACGGACGAACCCGGCTGCCGAACCATTCGATGAATGGGCGCTACACCGGGCGAGCTAGCGGACGTCAAAGGCCGTCGAACCTACTAGGGTCCTCTTAGACAATTGGCGTATTTACATGAGCACTTTTCCGCTAGCCCTTCATTAATTGTGACGACGGAGGCACACTGTTGGAAGACATCACAGATACATCACCTTAATCTTGATCGTCTGAAATAGAAATTGATAAAGTAGAGTGACCCTGCGGGGAAAGGACCGGAATGTCCAATTCCCCACTAACATACCGTGACATACGCTTCCCATGTTGTCATCGAAATCATCAGATACAGAACAGGAGTTAATGGGAGTACACTGACCACATATAGAATGATTATAAAAGTCAGAGGAAGACTTCCTCTTATTACAATTGATCAAAATCCTTTCAATGTGAAAAGAAAACAAAGTCCTGGTACTCGCACCAACCCCTGACAATCAAAATACATAATAATAATATGATCCATTAATATAGAAAAAATAATTGAAATCAAAATATTTTGAAAAAATATTTTTTCAGAACAGCCCAAGTTTCTGAAAAGTAACGTTGAGCCCCAATGGATCCCAAGCCTAAGTGTGGACAAAAATTTTAAAAATATTTTAAACAATTTATGCAACACTTACGAACAATAATAATGTATCTAGTTATGATTAAATTAACATCAAGATATAATTTTCAAGAAATCCCCCCCTCACACAGAGGGCTGTCGTAAATGTAAACAATGAGTGTAAAAACACTAAAATAAGACTCCAGGCACCCAGGCCCGAAATCAGTTACCAAAAATACACTATCTGATGCAAAACAGAGACTTCCAGGGAAGGAACTGCAGAACATCAGATGGTAGATGCAGAACACAACGCCTAACCACCCGTAGGTGAAGACGTAAACATGGGGGAAAGAACAGAATTCATTCTGTTATTCAGCTAAAACTCCCAAGAAATTTTAGTAATAATAATTACAGAAACTATGCCAAAAGCATGGGAGAATAGCAAGAGGGGACTTAAGGGAAAGGGAGAGAGGAAAACACTGAAAAATCAGTGTAACTAAATAACAAGAATGACAACAAAATGGCTGCTGCCTTGAAAATAGGTAACTTAACATAATTTCATTAAAAAATTTTAAGTTACAGCCCTGATAATATTCTGTCACACATTTTTCCTCTCCTCCTTCTCTATCCTCCTTAGAATCACCATTTCACTAATATTTATGTGTTTGGCATCATTTAAACTGAGATTTACAAGCACAAAGATCAGTTAGATGTTAACTGATGAAGGGCCAAACTTAGAAAGATTAATGGCGCCAATTTCGGAACGTCCTTGACACTGCGCATGCGCAGTAGAGGTGAAGTGTGGAGGGCCATTCAGGACATGTTTTCTTTGGTTTTAGATGCAAATTTTAGGGATTGGGGGGCAAAATTTGTGTTTGGCCCTATATTTTAAGAGTTAGCACCAGCTATGTCTGGGTCATTGGTACAGTATAAAAATATTAGGATGGTGTATCTGAGAATGAGTGAAAATCCTAACATATGCATTACAATAACACTTCAGCTGTATGAAACCCAGATCTAGAAATGAAAGTAGGTATGATTAACAGGCTCCAACACGGACTGCCCCCGAAATAGATTATGATTTCAAGGTCCACAAAATACAATGAAGCATTGGGCCATAAAAAAAAGAACCTCTGTTTCTCAGGCCCGCGCGCATGGTCATTTTTGGTGCACATGCAACCTTTTTATGACACAAAAAAATTTGAGATATTGTGCTCATTTAGGTAAATCGATATCGATGCGTTCGCAAATTTTAAATTAACACACTTCAAGCTTTTTCTACATCATACTTTAATAAAGTGGGTGGGTTTTAGCAATATTCACAACAGAAAGTGTTTTATTCTGTAAAAGGTAAGTCATAATGACAACAAGAAGGAAGGTGTCTTTCAGTCTGACAACAAACAGTCACAAAGGGGAATGGTCGATTCACACCACGTTTGATTCGCACCAACCCTCAGAAAGTCTGCAAAGTCAGGTGCTATGTTGAATGGAACACAGTCTCCTGGCATTTATTTTTAGTAACATTTGTATTGTAAATGGCCGTCATTGGGAATTTGTGTACTGTTATTTGAAACCGTTACGAGTTTCCCAGTTAATTTAAATAAATGCATTTGAGATGCAGGATAATTGGTTAACTAATAGTAGCCGTTGCTTGATATAAAAGTAACAGTCATAGTTGAAAATAAATCGCATATAGGCAGGTATGTGCGGTCGAATTGGTTAATAAAAACATGCAAACATTCATTTTGTATTTCATTTTCAGATTTCCGAAAAATATGATTTATGGATGAACTGCCCGTGCAAATGGGTTGTGATAATTTTGAATATAATGGGGAAAAATTGCGATTCACGATTTTATTAGGCAGGTTGTGAAAGGATTTTTTTTTTTGGTAAAATAAATCTGTAAAAGTTGGCACTTCGACATTTGATTTGTCCCAGAGAAGTTTCATCCCGAGACGTTTCACCCACGAGGCGTTTCGTCCTGTGTCATAATTTTCACGTTTCACTGAAAAAACAAACATTCAAACCCCACTTCATTTATGACCCAACACCCCTACGGAGAATAACCAATAAATTTGCGAAATTTTGCGTGGTCCACCAGGGGGTCGAATTACCACAAACAACCTCTTGGGGAGAAAATAAAGAGAAAAAACAAGAAGCCCCAAGGGGCCTTAATTGCTCACCAGGCAAAGTGATTCAAACAAAGTGGTTCAAAGCAGTATTTGGGGTCACATTCAGTTAGACATGGTTCATCAACACTACAAAGGAATGAAGTCATGAGAGACAAATTTTATGGAACTAGGGACAAGGCTTGAACAAACTTGAATCTTACCCCCCTAAGGATGCTGCATACCAAATATCAAAAGCATTCATCTGCTGGATCTGAAGTAGAAGATTTTTAAAGACAATTCCTCATTTTGAACTAAGTTATCATTCAGGCTCCCATAGTGAGCCCAAATATGAACCCAGGGACTTGGCTTGAACAAACGTGAATCTCACCCCCTAAGGATGCTGCATGCCAAATATCAAAACATTCTGACTGCTGAATCTGAAGAAGACGTTTAAAGAAAAATTCCTCATATTGACTAAGTTATAATTCGGGCTCTCACAGAGAGCCCAAATATGAACCCAGGGACTTGGCTTTAACAAATTTGAATCTCACTCCCCTAAGGATGCTACACACCACATATCAAAACATTCCGACTGCTGGATCTGAAGAAGAAGATTTTTAAAGAAAATTCCTCATTTCGAACTAAGTTACAATTCAAGCTCCCACAGTGAGCCCAAATATGGACCTAGGGACATGGCTTGAACAAACTTGAATCTCCCCCCCCCACCCCCTAAGGATGCTGCATACCAAATATCAAAACATTCTGACTGCTGGATCTGAAGACGAAGCTTTTTAAAGAAAATTCCTCATTTTGAACTAAGTTATAATTCGGGCTACCACAGTGAGCCCAAATATGAACCCAGGGACTTGGCTTGAAAAAACTTGAATTCCCCCCCTCCCCCTCCTAAGCATGCGGCATACCCAATATCAAAAGATTCTGCCTGCTGGATCTTGAGAAGAAGATTTTCCAAGAAATTTGCCTGAAATCCTATACTGAGCCCAAATATAAACCAAGGGGGCCGATTTGAAAAAACTTGAATTAGATCCACCCACAATGTTGCATACCAAATATCAAAAGATTCTGCCTGCTGGATCTGGAGAAGAAGATTTTTGAAGAAATTTGCCTGAAATGCACTAAGTTCGAATTTGAGCTTTTATAGTGAGCCCAAATATGAATCCAGGGGGCCGATTTGAACAAACTTGAATCAGATCCGCCCCACAATGTTGCATACCAAATATCAAAAGATTCTGCCTGCTGGATCTGGAGAAGATTTTTGAAGAAATTTGCCTGAAATGCACTAAGTTTGAATTCGGGCTTCTATACTGAACCCAAATATGAATCTAGGGGGCCGATTTGAACAAACTTGAATCAGATCCACCCCACAATGTTGCATACCAAATATCAAAAGATTCTGCCTGCTGGATCTGGAGAAGAAGATTTTTTAAGAAATTTCCCTGAAATGCACTAAGTTCGAATTCGGGCTTCTATACTGAGCCCAAATGTGAATCCAGGGAGCCGATTTGAACAAACTTGAATCAGATCCACCCCACACTGTTGCATATCAAATATCAAAAGATTCTGCCTGCTGGATCTGGAGAAGAAGATTTTTTAAGAAATTTGCCTGAAATGCACTAAGTTCGAATTTGGGCTTCTATAGTGAGCCCAAATATGAATCCAGGGGGCCGATTTGAACAAACTAAAATCAGACCCATACCAAGATGCTGCATACCAAGTATCAAAAGATTCTGCCCACTGGTTCTGGAGAAGAAGATTTTTTAATAATTTTTCTATAATTCATACGGTGCTATCAGAGTTATGCCCCATACAGAGCCCCCAAGGGACATGGCCATTTCATTTGAACAAACCTGAAATGCCATATAGTAATGAACATCCACATGAAGTTTCGTGAAAATCGGACCAGTGGTTTCAGAGAAGAAGTCGTTTGAAAAATGTTCACGATGACGGACGACAGATGCCAGACGACGGCCGGCCGGTGATGAGTTAAGCTCCCTTCAGTGAGCTAAAAAAGACTGCCCACCCACATGTTTTTTTGGAAAAAATGGCCTGAGACACAGACAATAAACTTCTATGGCCTTAGCCTAATAAAATAATGTGCGAGAGCATTTATATGTAGCATGTAATCATCTGAATACCAGTTAACTGGTTATGCAGCCTGCTGGGTACTCAAGTGTAGCAATTTAATTGTGATGATTTTTAACTGGTTGAGTGCTAGAAGCCACTATCGGGGCTTTCAAAACAAATGAACGTTCCAGATCAAAAACCAACATTTTCCTTGTTCCTGTTTCATATTCAGTCAAACACATATAATATTTTATTTATATAAATTTGTTCTATTGCAAAGTACCGGAGAGTGCCTGTGGGCACTCTCCAATAATTTGTAATAGGACAAATTTTGAAAAACAAATTTAGACCACCAAAAAAAAAAAAATAATATAGCCCTCAAACAGTTAAATACGCGCTCGTATATAACAAATCAACAATAATCACAGGAAACTAATCCAATTAAAAAGCGGATGTGCCCATGAGGTCGCCACAGAAGACGACCCAAATGCATAGTATGTATATATTAAATTATATGAGGCTTGTGGGAAGAAAACTACGTCTTGTCCAGTAATTGCCTCCAAACACATAGGCAGTGTGTGTGTGAGGGGGGGGGGAATTCAAAGTCATATCAAAAACTCCTCACACACATTATTTAATCGTTCATGTGTCAGTTATCAAAAAATATAGGAACCACAATGGTTCCCTCATGTCTAACTGACTCCATTATGCCACTATGGGCGGAGAAGGACATGAAGAATAAAACTTCCACTGAAAGAAAACCCTTTCGTGAAGGAAGCTTCTGGGAAGCATCCCATAACAGCCACTTGAGAATACTGATCCAAGGTTTCTGTGACAACAGAGGTGCTACTAGCAGGATTCACGAGACTGTTTAATCTTAAACATAATCTATTGAATCAAATGAATTGGAGGATATGCATATCCTATCATTTATCCCCATGAGTTCTGCAGAGCGTCTACTGCATGCGCTCTATGATCTGGGCATGGCGACACAAATGACGGTAACTAACTGTTCAAGTGCGTCGCAAACTGAACTATCATGAGGTGATCCCACTGGTAGCAAAACTGTCCAAATACTCGTATGTTGAGCATCCAATACAAATGAAACAGGCCACCTTCCCAAGAAGCGAGTCTGCTAGTACGTTCAGACGACCCGGTATATGATGGATAGAGAGATGAACATGAAAATTCTTCTCCGTTAGTTATCATAACGGAAATGAATGGGTGCCGCCCTGGTTCCTGATATACGCTACCACTATCGAATTATCCAACAATATCTGAACAAGCATGTCTGCATTGATGTAGCCTTAACAATATTGACATCATTCATTCTCATCCGAGGATCCCCAGACCGCTGCATTTCGAGTCTGTTGGACTCAGGGTCGTGCCCCAAACTATTGACTCATACCAGTCATAATCATGAAGGCCGGATCTGGCAGTTGCAGTGGAACTCATGAGTTAATCACTGAATATCTGCCCCAATATGGACCTTTTGTTTACTACATTCGTTAAAACAATACTCATCCTGAGCGAAAGCATTTTCAAACTCCAGTTCTGGGTAAAGAATAACTGGTCGAGAAGAGTGCCTAAGCGACCCATCTAAACAAGATGCGTAGCCACTCCGTACAACCCCATCAGTCGTATAAAATTTCTCGCTGTTAATGCGTCTGATAATAGACAAAAGTGAGCATAACAACTGACTAATTTCGTTCCGGATAATGGCAGATGAAACCCGATTGTTATGAGACCTAAGCGAGTTCATTATTCGAATGACAGCCTAGGGCGCTATCTTCAGACTGAAGCATATCACTCAGAACTGAAATACTATCCCTTGGACAATGAACCACAGGTACTTTCTGAATGCCGGATATACAAGGACATGAAAAAACGGATCCTTAGATCTATGCTTTTAGCATAGTCGATCACTCAAATACTCGCTTTTACGACTAAATGATAACCATAAATAAACTTTTCGAGCTTTGATAAACTTGTTATCCAGCTCCAGTCTATTATCGGTCGGAACTAGCTCTATGGTTTCGGTACGAGTAACAGGTGACTATAGAATCCTAGAGAATCTTGATTCTCGACGACCTCTGTTACTTCATTGTCAAGAGAACTTTTACCTCCAATTGGAGAGACTCTTATACAAGGATTTGACGGAAGCATTGTCCATAACAGACATTAAGTTAATTGTGGTTCTCTTGGAAAGATAGCCATAGGCCGTCCGAGACCACACTTCTCGCCTACTACTCTTCCTTAATAGTTATCCAGTCTGATGCGAATCTTGATAACCATCCGTCAACTGCTAAGCAATAGAGGTCCTAACCCTCACCTGTAGTACCTGCGAGGCCTACGGAAGGTGAAACTATGTCTCCTTCACGAAGAGCCTCGAGCCAATGGCTCTAGGGCATCTGACTGGTAGCCTTGATCAGGCCTACGGCCCCTATCCGAGTCGCTGTATGACGATCTCTAGAGTACTTATAGGAGGGTTACCTATACCCTCGTGAGGAGTCCCTTAGACAACTTTCTGTCTAGGACGTCCTCCCTTACTCCTTCTGCTATTGCAGGTCGATTAGATGCCGAATAAGGAGCAGAGTATTGATGCTTTCTTTGTAGATTGGTCAAAAACCAATGAAAGCATATCGTCAAAAACTTAGTGTCTGGAAACCGGAGCGACCAGAAGAGAGTTTTTCACTTTGTCATCCATTAAGGATGACTACGCAACGGCTCCATCACATCTGATTAACTCCAAATTAGCAACTGTTAAGACAGAGTTATACGTGATAAATATAATAGCCCTGGAGAGGATTCTAAATGAGGTACGAATGTCCTCAAATTCCTTTCCGTAGAGACATTGCATCACAGTTCTTAAAGGTGATCTGCGTAAGACAGTGAGTCTAAATTCGATCTGAATGAAAAAATACCGTCTCAATTGTGTCCGAGCAAATAGTGAATGTCGAAGGTAAGACCATAACTAGGTCCTTAACCTGCTCATTCAAATGAAGAGGAACTCTCTATACATCTTCCCCGTTTTCCATTATAATCGGTAAAATTACGGAAGATGATGACAAGAAACCGCCTTACTTCTTTCCACTGGAAAGTTGAATATGGCATTATCTAAAAGGCCAAAGGCCTGTGACACCTGTCTATACTTAACTGGAAAAGACATTTCCTCCTCTTTTTCCAGATGAAGTCAGCATCCAACAATGCTAGCAGTTACTTGCAAGTAGTCGCAGCATTCTGATTCACTGGAACAAATTCAGGGTAGTGTTGATGGATTAAATCCATCGCAACTATGTGTTGTTCTGAAAGGCAAGGGTAATCCCCATCCATATCCCTTTCATCATTCGTCTGAATCAGTTGAAAATCATGGTCAGCGGCATCTGAACGTGCAGATGACTGGACCGACCCAGCACCATCAGACAGCTCAGGTTCTGAGACTGCCGTCGGCTGCTTCTCCACTTGCTGGGATGTTGCGATGAGCTGCGCAATCTGCGACAGCAAATCCGTAATGGAGGCCCGAGGAGCAGCGGTCTTCTCTTCTGGGCGCTGGCTGCTCCCGGGATAGTGGGTCCGAGATGGCTCTTTACTCTGGACGTCCCGATATATGAGGCTTTGTCTCTCAGTACTGAATAGTGCTATTTTCGAGCGGCCACAGCATTCTGATTCTCAGGCACGAACTCAGGGAAGTATTGATGCATTAGATCCATCGCCATCCTGTGTTGTTCCGAAAGGGAAGGGTAATTCTCCTCCAAATCCCTTTCACCATCCGACTGAATCAGATTATACTCATGGTCTGCTTCTGCAATGGCTGGGATGCTGCAATGAGCTGCACAATCTGCAACAACAAGTCCATTACAGAAGCCTAAGGAGCAGCGTGCTTGGCCACCGGCTGCTCCTGGGACAATGTGTCCGAGATGGCTCTTTTCTGCAGACGTCCCGATGAATGAGGCCTCGTCTCCTTGGCTACTGTATGGTGGGACTTCTTGACGAAGAGTGGACCTTCTCGGCGATGCAGGCTGGATATCAGAAGTCACGTAGGCAAGGTGTGGTCGTGTGTGCTTAGTAGATGCTGAAGAAGCCGTAACTATAGCCGACCTCAGCTGTGAACTGAACGGAGCATCCCGGACTGGAGGCGTGGACGTATGCTCTGACTGACGCAAGTTCCGAACCACAACATCTAGCCCCAGATGTTGATATGAAAGAGAGAGGGGGCTCTCTCACTTGTGATCCTTCAGACCTTGCCAAGCTTCCTGCTGAACTTGCTGGCTTCTTCCTCTCCGTCATCGCAGGGTGAGCCTGTTATTATTTTAAAGTACTCGCTCTACCCTTTCTACTCTCCTCGACTGCCACGGACACACTCGGCATCACGGTACCCTCGGACAAATGTAACGGTCAAGCCAGCTGGCGGCAGGGAGCTGAAACCATGCTGTGGTTTATTGCCCTGTCTAATATTCATAAGCACTTTAGCCGCTAGCTCTAATTGACTACCTAAATGCGAAGATGGAAGCACACTATCTGAACATCACCATGTTCTTGTTCCTCTGTAAATAGAAACTAAAAAACTAGAGTGACTTTTTGGTGAGAGGACCGACGGCAACCTCTCAGTGCGAGAGGGGCAGTGGCCCCTTGCTAACAAAGTACTGTGACCCAAGTCTCCATCGTTTGTCATCCCATGTGACAAATGTTGAGCAAGAAATAGTGGGAGTACATCGACTACAAGCAAGGCAACCAACATGTAAATCAGAGGAAAGACTTCCTCGCCTTGCATATAGAGCAATATGCTTACATAATGAAGCAAACAAAGTCGATCGTACTCCCACCTACTCCACATTAAATATTATAAAAAGATACATAAAAAACATTCAAAATATAAATCCAAAAATAAGTGACCAAATGTATCCCAATAAAGCCCAAGTGTGGACAAAAAGTTAAAAAATTTATAGTAATTTATATATTTTTTATACTTACCAATGACCCAGACATAGCTGGTGCTAACTCTTAAAATATAGGGCCAAACACAAATTTTGCCCCCCAATCCCCAAAATTTGCATCTAAAACTAAAGAAAACATGTCCTGAGAGGCCCTCCACACTTCGCCCCTACTGCGCATGCGCAGTGTCAAGGACGTTCCGAAATTGGCGCCATTTATCATTCTAATAACCAGTGCCTGGTAAGCGCTATGTACTCAGCGGGGAGGCAAGAGTTCCCAACTCCTGGGAGGGCCATCCCCGTCTGGGTCATTGGTAAGTATAAAAAATATATAAATTACTATAAATTTTTTAACATTTTTATACTGTACCAATGACCCAGACATAGCTGAATAGTAAAAAGGCTGGAGGGCCAAGGACATAGAGCAAAATGGAATACGCTCAATAAAATAAAATAGAGTCATCCCCTGTAGGGAAAAGAAGTAATAGGCCTTACATGTATCTTTCTTATTTATGATAAATTAGAAAGATACAACACCTTCCAAAAATTGAGCTTCATACATCCATGTACTCTATTAATATCCAATAATCCTTATACTAATAATTTTTAAAGTAAGCCAATAATAAAGTAAGTCTAGAGAATAGAGACTCTTATACTCCTAAAAGAGTGTGAGAATTGCATAATCATGTCCGTTGACATATGCAATATTCAAAAGCTATACTTTAAAAACTAAGACTTGAATGAATTTTATAAACTTAAACTTCTCACTAAACAACCATCCCAATAACAGCTCAGAATTACTAACTCCGGAGGAGGTATCCCCTTGTTTTCATAGTAAAAACAGGTGACCCAAGGGAACACCCTCCCCCCCCCCCCCCCCTTTTTCTTGCCCTGGGTCAAATAGCCCAGAGCGAAGAGGGCAGCCGAACGGAGACACTGCCGAAACAGACAGCCTACCTAGCTATAGTAGCAACTGTTAAGTGAATGACATTCTGAGCAGTAGATAATAGACCTAACAATAGAGGCCTCCAGAAATGGACTCGATATTTCTGAGATAAAATTCATGAATGGATGGCTGAGCGCAATGAGCAGCCTTCAAAAATCTATAATAGAACACTATTAATGTAAGCCCAAGAAGTAGAAGAACTCTTACTTCATGAGCCGAAATCTTAAGCACAACTGCTAAGCCAATGATATACCATAAGCAGTACGCTAGTTAATAGAATCCATTAACAATAAAATGGAGCGTAACGTCCTTCTACTAGACATCAAAGACAGAAGAAGCTTACGCCCTTGTAATAAACAGATATCTGTTTATAAATACATAAACTGTACCCGGAAAGAGTAAAGGCCTATGCCCATACGAAGACGGAAGGACCTTAAAATAATAGGTTCCGGATAATAGGAGCCTAACTCTTATGCAACAATCCAACCTAAATAGTAACGGAAGTATTGATTCCGAAACTATGAAAGTGAAAATCATCCATCGATAGTGCATGAAACTCACTGACTCTACAGTAAAAGAGAAACCAACAGAATTACTGTCTAAAAGGTCAGAATTTGAAAACTACTGTTTCCAGAGGCTCAAATGATTACTTAGCTAAATAAGAACCTGAAGTTAAAATCCGTATAGGAATTTAATCTAAAGATTCTAAGTCTATTTATCAAAAAGTTACTAACTGACTTAGATAAAGAGACAAAAGACTCAATTGTAAACTATCGTAGAGTGCATAGGTATGAGGTAACATAAACCTATAACCTAAATAACAACAGGCTGCAGTAGATCTTGTGAAACAAGTATACTAAAAAATAGCAATGAGTAGTATGGAGGGATCAACCATATGAACATAATGATCCCTACACCACGACGGAAGAGCCTCCACTTTAGTCGCATAGAATAGCGAAGAAGAGGATCTCCTATAGTAAGAAATCGCGTCCAAAGCTCGTCCAGTACAGTGCTTACAATGCAATACGGACCACACAACGGAATACATGAAGGTTGCGACCTTGCTGGTTGTGATAAAGATGACACGATTTACCCAGTGAAAAAAGATCCTCACATAGAGGAAGATTTCACGTTAAGATCCACAGTAGACAAGAGAGTAAATTACTCATGATCTCTGTGAAGATAGAGATGCTATCAACAGAAATGTATTGTGGTTGTTTATCTTAGCAATACCTGCTAAAAACAACAGCGCCGGAGGATACGCGTATCCTATCATTCTGTCCTATAGATCAATAGAGCGTTAACAGTATTAGCTCAGAGATCTGGACAAGCCAACACACACGTCTGCAATTGATTAGCCAGCTGTGTCATAAATAAAACATCATTGGGCGCTCCCATAGATAGCAAATCTGATTGAATACTTGTTTGTTGAGAGTCCATTCTGACAGCAACAAGCGACCCGTAAGAGAACGGGAGTGCGATAAAACAATCAGACGACCCAGAATATGACGGACCAAAACTGAACTTGGTGTACTATAACCAACAGACGGATTCTTTCCATTAAATTGAATAACGGAAACGAAAGAGTGCCTCCCTGGTTCCGGAGATACGCCACTACTGTCGAATTAAAGGACAGGAATTTGGGCATGCGTTTCTGAATAATGTTCATGCAATGACATAAAGCAAGCCTAAAAAACATTATTCCGCGGAAGTTAACTGATAGCTAAAAGACTGCGGAACCCAAAGACCCTGGCACTTCGAATCCGTAGGGATCAGTATATATCCCAATCTGTTTGACTGGCAACCGTCATAACAGCCACACTCGGGTCCGGCAACTGCGGCGGCACTCTCTGAGTCAACCACCGAATGTTTGCCCCAGTCTGAATCTCTTGTAACACTAGATAGACAAGAGAATGTATAAATCAAGCAATTCATGGATTGCCGGAAAGTTGCCGTCGAAGAGAAGCTCCTCCGAGAACGAAGCGACTCTGAGAGAGTTCTTAACCTACTATCCACGCGTGGATGTAGCTAGGGCTGCCTCACGTCTAACCAACTCCAATCAGCCACTGAAGGGCGGAGTTATACGTGAACAAACTACTGCCCTCAAAAGAAATTACATTGAGAATAATATCCCGTAAATCTTTTCTTGAAGACGTAATGATAACGCCTCAGTAAGGCGGATTACGTATAATAAAGCGTCTAAGTTAAGTCTAATATACATAATGTCGTTCCCAACATTGAAATTGGAAAAGACATAAACGGTGAAAAAGAATATATGCAGTCTTTAATCACACCGTCTAGACGCATATGAACTCTCGGTATGCCCTGCTCTGCCAAAATAAACTATATGTAAAAAAAGATAAAATGGCAGAAATGAGCCACGCGGACAAGAAACTAAACTATCATGCTTAGTAGCCGTCTTGTATATATATATAAATATATAGCGTCGAAAAATAAAACACATGTTGTAATGACAATATTGGACTGCGTCGGTAAGTCAGGGACAAAGTCCCTGTACCGATCGAAAAATCCGAGTCCAATGACGCTATAAGTCTCTTATCCAAGATCGCAGCAATGAAGTCCGAAAAATAATCACTGGAAGAAATGCCAGAAGATATGAAAGGCATCTTCCGATACTACTAAAGGGAAAACTCGAAATCTTTCGAATCCCTTTCGCCATCCTGTCGGACCCTATAAAAGCGTTCGGTCGTCCGTAGCTTGATGCAACCGCGGACCGCACCGACCCAGCGCCGTCGGATAATTCCTGATTCGACCGAGAAACCGTCAATTGCTGGGATGCTGCGAAACAACTGTGCTAACTCGGATAGCACGTCCGTCACTGAGGCCTGAGGAGCAGCGGTCTTACGATGCATTGCCGCAGGAAGCTCCGAGATCGTTACCCCGTGCATACTTCCAATATGCGAGCGAACGGAGTGTATAGGCCTCGTGTCCCTTGGCTACCGGATGGCGCGACCTATTCGCTGTGGAATCACTGAATGCCGAAACTGATCGGATACTCGAGGTCACGTAGCCAATGTGCGGTCGTGTGCCCTGCTGTGAGGATGAGGAAGCATTAAAGACAGTCTCTCGGACTGTCAATATAACGGAGCGTCCCGAGCAACGGACATATGCTCCGAATGTAAAATATCTGAACCACAACATGCGGTCCCCTATGTTGTTGGCTTCCTCCGATCTGTCCTCAATCTGCCGTCACTGGGTGAGTACTAAAGTAATTAAAGTGCTCGCATCACCCAAATCTCCTTCCTAGACCGCAACGGACGAACCCGGCAGCCGAACCATTCGATGAATGTACGCTACACCGGGTGAGCTAGCGAATGTCACTCCGTAAGCGATAGACATATTCCATGAGCACTTATTGCCGCTAACTCTTCATTAACTATGACGACAGAGGCACACTTTTGAAAGACATCTCCATAACTCTTCGAACAAGAAACCAGAAATGCTTGGATAGCAAGCATAAAATAATAATATATATAGCGTCGTTCAATAATTCGAAAGTTTGTGTGACATTATTGGACTATGTCGGAACTGAGGGACGATGTCCCTGAACCGAACCAAAAATTTCTAAGTCCACCGACGCTATCAGTTTCTTATCCGGCATCGCAGCATATGTTGTTCCGAAAGGGAAAGCTTGAAATCCACCGAATCCCTTTCGGTATCCCGTCGGACCGGATGAAACTTTCGGACGTCCGTACCCGCTTCCGCGGAGCGTCCCGACCCAGCATCGTCGGATAAAATATATGCGACAGATTCAGTTGATGCTGGGATGCTGCGATAAACTGTGCTATTAAGGAAAGCACGTCCGTTCCCGAGGCCTGTGCAGTAGCGGACTTACGATGCATTGCCGCTGGAAGCTCCGTGTACGTTGACTCCCGCATACTTCCTATGCGAACATCCGGAGTCTGCAGGCCTCGAGTCCCCGGCTACCGACCCAGCGCTGTCGGATAATTCTCGATCCGACACCGTTTCTGTCGGCTGCTGGGATGCTGCGATAAGCTGTGCTATGTGCACAAGAATGTCCGGCTTCGAGACCTGCGGAGGCGCAGTCTATCGCTGCTTCGCCGAGGGCAGCTCCGCATCAGATGGCTCCCGCATACTTTTCCTATGCGAACGTCCGGAGTCCATCGGTCTCGAATCCCTGGCTGCCGGATGGTGTGACCTGGTCGCCGAAGAATCCTTGATCGGCGAAGCTGGTAATATATCGGCGGTCACGCAGCCAAGGTGCGGTCGTGTGCGCTGACGAGAAGAGGAAGCCTTAGCAGTCTCAGCGGACTGCCTATACAACGGAGCGTCCCGAGCGACGGACGTATGCTCCGCTAACGACACATTTGTACCACAACATCTGGGGCCAGATGTTGTTGAACGAGAGAGGGGCCTCTCTCGCTTGCCGTCCGGATGGACCGGAACGAGCTATGAACCGGACTAAAAGGCTTCCTCCGTTCTCCCTCCGATCCGCCGTCACTGGGTGTGCATTAAGTTAATTTTATAGTGCTCGCATCACCCCAAAATTCCTTCTAGACCGCAACGGACGAACCCGGCTGCCGAACCATTCGGTGAATGGACGCTACACCGGGCGAGCTAGCGGACGTCAAAGGCCGTCGAACCTACTAGGGTCCTCTTAGGCAATTGGCGTATTACATGAGCACTTTTCCGCTAGCCCTTCATTAATTGTGACGACGGAGGCACACTGTTGGAAGACATCACAGATACATCACCCTAATCTTGATCGTCTGAAATAGAAATTGATAAAGTAGAGTGACCCTGCGGGGAAAGGACCGGAGTGTCCAAATCCCCAACAACATACCGTGACATACGCTTCCCATATTGTCATCGAAATCATACGATACAGAACCGGAGTTAATGCGAGTACACTGACCACATATAGAATGATAATAAGGTCAGAGGAAGACTTCCTCTTAAAACAATTGATCAATATCCTTTCAATGTGAAAAGAAAACAAGTCCTGGTACTCGCACTAACCCCTGGCAATCAAAATACATAATAATAATATGATCCATTAATATAGAAAAAATAACTGAAATCAAAATATTTTGAAAAAATATTTTTTCAGAACAGCCCAAGTTTCTGAAATGTAACGTTGAGCCCCAATGGATCCCAAGCCTAAGTGTGGACAAAAATTTTAAAAATATTTTAAACAATTTATTCAACACTTACGAACAATAATAATGTATCTAGTTATGATTGAAATAACATAAAGATATTATTATTTAGAAATCCCCCCCTCACACAGAGGGCTGTTGTAAATGTAAACAATGAGTGTAAAAACACTAAAATAAGACTCCAGGCACCCAGGCCCGAAATCAGTTACCAAAAATACACCATCTGATGCAAAACAGAGACTTCCAGGGAAGAAACTGCAGAACATCAGATGGTAGATGCAGAACACAATGCCTAACCACCCGTAGGTGAAGACGTAAACATGGGGAAAGAACAGAATTCATTCTGTTATTCAGCTAAACTCCCAAGAAATTTTAGTAATAATAATTACAGAAATTATGCCAAAAGCATGGGAGAATAGCAAGGGGGAACTTAAAGGACAGGGAGAGAGGAAAAACACTTGTAAAAACAGTGTAACTAAATAATCAGAATGACAACAAAATGGCTGCTGCCTTGAAAATAGGTAACTTAACATAATTTCATTAAAAAATTTTAAGTTACAGCCCTGATAATATTCTGTCACACATTCTTTTCCTCTCCTCCTTTTCTATCCTCCTTAGAATCACCATTTCACTAATATTTATGTGTCTGGCATCATTTAAACTGAGATTTAAAAGCACAAAGATCAGTCAGATGTTAACTGATGAAGGGCCAAACTTAGAATGATAAATGGCGCCAATTTCGGAACGTCCTTGACACTGCGCATGCGCAGTAGGGGCGAAGTGTGGAGGGCCTCTCAGGACATGTTTTCTTTAGTTTTAGATGCAAATTTTGGGGATTGGGGGGCAAAATTTGTGTTTGGCCCTATATTTTAAGAGTTAGCACCAGCTATGTCTGGGTCATTGGTACAGTATAAAAATTTAATTTTTCTATCCAAAAATTAACTGCTACACTACCAGACTATTTAATGTATCTTACAACAGACCTACCATATAATAAATAGGAATCTACGTATATAAAAGAGCGTTGTTAATGTAAACAACATCAGAATAAAAAACGGAAACGAGACCCCAGGCAACACAGTCAGAAGTCAGTAGCAGATTTTTGAACTATCCAATGTAAGGCAAGATCTTCATCAGAAGAAAAAAATGATACATTGGTTGTATGATGCATGACCAAAACGCCTAAACACCCCAAGGGTGAGGACGTAACACTGGGGATATACAGAATAAACATTCTGTGTAACACGTTAAACTCCCAAGAAATTTTATAAAAAAATTTCATTCAAACAAGCCAAAAAGCTTGGGAGTTTAACTGGGGGAGATCAAGGGAGGGTAGGGAAAGAATACTTAACAAACAGTGGAAAAATCATTATCAGCAATGATGACGTCAGGCCCATGTCCCGAAATTAGGGAACATGAACTAATTTTTATAAATATTATAAAATTACAGCCCTGAATGTTTCAAACCACCGTTTCTTCCTTCCTTCATCCAATTGTGTCCCAGGATCCACCAAATTAACCATTGATTTGTGTCTGGCATCATTATAAACTGAGATTTAAAAGCACAGAAGTCAGTTTGTTGTTATCTGACAGAGGGCCAAACAAAGAATGATGTTGGTGCCAATTCTGGTTACTTCCTGGCATCTGCGCATGCGTGGAGAGTAAATGAATGGAGGGCCAGATAGAACTTCTAATTTTTGGCTTTGCATGCAAATTTTGGGGGTTGGGGAGCAAAATTTGCATTTGGCCCTCGATATTTTGGAGTTAGCACCAGCTATGTCTGGGCCATAGGGTACAGTTGGAAAAATATTAAAAGTCCTATCTGGCTCTCCATACATTTACTCTCTGCACATGTGCAGCCATCAGGAAGTGACCGGAATTGGCGCCAACATTATTCTTTGTAGAAGAGAGTACTACATAATAATTCAACGGAAAGGAATGAGTGCCCACTTATGGGAGGGCCATCTCCGTCTGGGCCATTGGTAAGTATAAAAAATATACAAATTACTTTGAATTTATAATATTTTTACCCTATAACCCAATGGCCCAGACTAGCTGAATCGTAAAAAGGTGGTGGGCCTTGGACTTCAGAATTAGTAGAACAACATAGTTCCAATCCTGTTATCCAAGGTGAAAGGAAATTAAAATTATTGGGAATTACATGTATGTCTCTCTACACAGTAATACATGAGACAAATCCTAAATAAGGAGTCCAATTTAAGTAATTCCGTATTCTAAGCATGAAGACTGTGCTAATTTGGATGTAATGAGTTCCCAATTCCCAAGCCCCCAAAAAATTAGGATGGCATATTTGAGAATGGGAGAATATCCCCTACAAACATACGCCATACACAATAAAACTCCAGCTGTGTGCAGGATATAATTACGGACAAAACAGCTTCCTTCATAGTTACATACCTGTCAAGCCAGAGAAGAGGTAAAAATCACACCCCTCCCCCCCCTTTCTTTTGAAGGAATCTTCAAAAGGAAAGAGGGGAGCGCTCTGGAATCAGTAAAAGCGAGACCAAAAAACAATTTAAATATTCGGCGAACAGGCACTCAGGTATTAATTTATAATTAATAAATGGTGCTTAATGCTACTTCAGAAGTTAAGGCTATAGCGACAATACCGGCAATTAATATTGCCCGCTATATAACACACACCGCAGATGGCGTACGCAGTTATGTCGAAAACTAGTGATATAATATATAACATACATATGTCCAATCGAACCACAATGAACGATCTCTGGAGAGTAAACACACTTCCGAGGTAACCCACAGGCGACCCAATTCAGGTGTACAATAAATTCCAGAAACAACACTCTCCGATGTGTACTATCCGATATCTATGACCGTATACACATGTGAATATGCGATTTGAGTATGGACATTAATAGAAACCTGGATCTAGAAATGGAAGTACGTATGATTAACAGGCTCCGACATGGATCGCCCCCAAAATAATTCATAATTTCCAAGGTCCATAATATACAATAAAGCGTCAGCCTAATAATTATAATGCGCGTGAGCATTAAAATCCTGCATGTAATCATCTGAATACCAGCTAACTGGTTATGCAGCCTCCGTGGTACCCAAAGACTAGCAATTTAATTATGATAGAATATGCGCTCATATATGACAAATCGACAAATAATCACACAAAACTAATCCAACTAAAAAGTGGATGTGCCCATGAGGTCACCATAGAACATGACCCAGCCGCCAATCGAAAAGTGAAGAAATGCATTGCATGTATGTATTTAAACTTACTTGAAGATTGCAGGAAGAAAACTACATCTTGCCCGGTAATCGCCTCTAAACACATTGGCAGGGTGTGTGTGGAGGGGATTTGAAGTCATATCGAAACCTCCTCACCCGCATTACTTAATTGTTCCTGTGATAGTCATCAAATAATATAGAAACCACAATGGTTCCCTCACATCTAATCGACTCCATTATGCCACTATGGGCAGAGAAGGACGTGAAGAACAAAAACTTCCCCTGATAAAGAAGGTCCTCTCGTGGAGGAAGCTTCCGGAGAGCGTCCCATAACAGACACTTGAGATAACTGATCCAAGGTTTCTATGACGACAGAGGTGCTACTAATAGGATTCACAAAGAGACTGTTTGATTTTAAACATAATCTACTGAATCAAACAAGAGTTATTGCTGAAGGCAATTCATACCCTCACTGCAGTGCTGGACTGATGAAGCATAAATGAAAAAAAAAATAATAATCTGACAACACTGAAAATCATTCTAGTCTTGGGAAATGTTACAATTTAATTACATACCAAGTTCCATAATAATTATAATTTATTTAAGTTATGAATATTCTCGGATGGACTCACACACGGATGCACAGACACATGGATGGACGTATGTTATCCAGTATACCCCCCCCCCCCCCCCCCCCCCCCCCCCCCCCATTTTCTTCGAAAGTGGGGGTATAATGAATTGGAGGATACGTGTATCCTATCATCCATCCCCATGAGATCGGCAGAGCGTCTACTGCATGCACTCTCAATGGTCTGGGCATGGCGATACAAACGACGATGATTGTTCCGGTGCATTTTGTAAACTATGCAGGTGGATGCAGCCAACTCATTAGGTCAAAAGTTAATAAATAATAAATAATTATCCCTCGTAACATTAGAATATGATCATCTGTCGCACAAAAGAGTAATAAAGAGACTAAAAAATGCCTTTGTATTGACCTAATTTAACCCACTAGCCTTTTTTGATGAAAAAACTGTACAACTGCTTTGGGAATATTTCAACCCTGTAGACACAAAGGAAAATCCCTGTCATTTCCCAATGATTAGAAAAGATAAGAGTTGCATGTGACATGACAGCATATCCTATCCCCATCAGCTCACCAATGCATACCATATAATAAACCTAGGCTCATTACAATTCAAGCACATAAGGTTCGAACTCACCCAAAGTAGTCTGCATCCCATCAAACACATATATATATTTAAAACATATAGGAAATATAAAAGCCACAGCATACCGGTGGTAGCCTCCATTCATGAACATGTATAGCATAACAGGTCAGAAATTTTTCAAGTCCACACTTACAAAAAAGTGAAACATTGCATTGAGAAACTCCAAAATGTGCAAAAAATGTCCGGTCAAAGGTTAATGTTGACTTATATTGATGCATTTAACACAAAAATGAAATATAAAAGTAACAGCATATCGGTTACAGCCTCCACTCATGCACATGTATAGCATAACAGGTCAGAAATTTTCTCAGTCCACACTCACAAAAAAGCCTAACATGGCATTAAAAAACTCCCAAATCTGCAAAAAGTGTCCAGTCAAGGGTTAATGTCGTCTTATGTTGATGCATGTAACACATATATGGAATATAAAAGCTACAGCATACCGGTGGAAGCCTCCACTCATGTACAGAAAAACAAGTCCATACTTACAAAAAAATATCACTGGGTAAGGGTCTGTGGCTAATTGTAAGCCATAGAAACAGTATGAGGTGCACACTAACAGCTGGGAAAGTCAATGTGGACTCTTACAATAACTTTAACACGTGTGTTGATGCAGACTCCAACGCACCTCAGAATATGACATAAGCACACACAACTTTGTTGGTGAGCTGATTAGGACTGGATCCAATGACCCAAGTTGGAGTTTTTCCTGTATTGCAGGAGTGTCTCCAATGAGGGTTGCTGTTTCCTTTCCCCATACTCTACTGGAGTAGTGTTCTGTATTTAGACAACGATTACACTTGAATTGAGTGAATGAAGCTGATAGTTTTAACCCTTAAGGGCCTGATAAATTTCTTGAATACCCACTAGACCACCACTTGCACATTGCCAGCAGATAAACAGTGACTTCTGGTCAAGTCTTGGTTGCCCATTTAGGCAGCCAAGACTTGATTAGAAAGCACTGCCAAGGTAATATGTCTATTTTCAGCAGGATCTCCTCATGATTACATGTTAAGGGTACCTATTCTGAGGATGTAAAAGTTGGAAATGGGCCTTTTAGGGTTAAAGAAAAATATCACCTTCAAGGGTCTGTTTACATTCTTGCTTGACACTGTTTGATTCCAAGAATTTCATTCATGTCTAACGTCACTCAGATGCATAATGACAAATCAGATGCATTCTTACATGACGTTCTCACACATGGGCCAGATTTTATACGTGGTGAACCTAGCATATTCTCAATGTCTGTATCAACAATCATGGTCAAAATACTGGGAGCCTTTCAAATATTTTTTTTAAAACCCATAAGGGCCTGGACAAGGGTCTTGAATTCTCACCATTCCAATCTCTATACATCTAATGGCTTTGCACTGATTTCTAGCTAAGCCCTGGCTGCCTGTTAAGGCAGCCAAGACTTGACTAGAAACTCCGGCCTAGGTAATTTGTCCATTGTCAGCAGGACCTCCTCATGATGGAAGTTAAGGGCACCTGTTCTGAGGTAAGAAAAGTTGGAAATAGGCCTTTTAGGGTTAAATACTCCAAAAATGGGCTTCTTTTAACTGGGCTGCAAAAATCAACTCAGACAGTGGGACAATTGAGAGATTTGCACTCCAGAGCCTGGACTCCTTGCAATCATCTATTCCTCCTCCAGTTTGCAAAACAAAACACTCTTACACATATTGCAAACTTCAATTTGGAAGCATGTGAAATATAAAGTTTTCATATCCTACCCAAATCTATGTAAACAAACTCACCTGTAAATCTGTGTATGTATATGGATAACAATGTGCAAAATACACAGTATCATTAGTGTGTTTAAGTTCAACACACCATGTCAAGGAGTAAAATGGTTTTGATGCACCCTTTGGAGTTTCATATCTGAAATAAAAATGAGATACATAAGGATGCAGAACCTTTGTAATAGAAAAGATAAAGCAATGCTGTGGCCCATTTCTGCATATTATTCAGATATCATAAACAAGATTGAAAAACTGATGTGACCCTATCCACAGCACCCCAAATGTCCCACACTGTTGTTCAAGCTGGGGTCGTGGTCCCTGGAGCTGAGGGAAAAATTCGGAAAAGCAGTGAAAGGGAGTGCCAGATGTGTAATCTAGGTGAGGTGGAGACCCTGGAACACTTTCTTCTAGAATGCCCAAAATACCAGTCTAAAAGAATAATATTCAATGGGATTATAAGGAAATGTGGCTAGTGAGTGACTCAAAGGAGAGGGTTAATATGCTCTTCAGAGAGATTGGGAAGAATGGGGCAAGGGATGTCATCAAGCAGTTTGTCTCCTAGTGTTGGAAGAGGGAAGAAGAGTGGGAATAGTGAGGCAGTTGGAAGCACAGGGGTAACCAAGGCCTTCTCACCTGAGAACCGTGGCAAACCAGCAGCCAGCCAAAGTGTTAGTAGTAGTATAGTTCATTAAACAATTATTTTGATAAACAATGCTGCTCTGTGTCAATGAAGGAACTAGGGGGCATGCCTCTATTGAACTGAAACAGGGTATACATAGCTTGTAGAAGATAGCATAATTCTGAAAAAGTACTCCAAAGTACTCATGAAAAACTTGGGAGTACTGACCTGTTTTTCCAAAGAAATGAGTATGAGCATTTGAGTACTTTGTTAAAAAAGTGGTACTATGAGCACGAGTATTGAGTACTTTGGACCCAGGCCTGAACTCAATCCACAGCCTTTTCGTCAAGTTACCACTTAAAGTCAAAGTTTACTGGCAGTGCTTTGTTGTTAAGACTTGGCTGCCTTTGAAGAGAGTCAAGACTTGACTAGAAACCAATGCAAAGCCATAGGACAAGGCAAACATTTTTACAAAATGATGGAATTTTCCTTTTGAACTGTGATCATCAATTAGCAATTGGTTCACAGTGTATCCGTTGTTCTATGAACCAAATCTAAACAAACATGGCCACATCAGTTTCTTGAAACAATTCATGAGAAAAGCTTGCTACGTTTAAGGAATTATCAGATGACATATAGTTTTTGATGTTAGCCTTGAAAATTTTTAATAGACCTTTATCAATCTCACAGTTCCACAACATGATGTATTGTTCTGAGACAGTGAGGAAGGTGTTTCAAATTTTGGATCTTATTTTTTGCACAAGACTGATATGAGGTGTGTTTGAGGGTACGGATGTACTAACCCCCAAACCTATTTTACAGCCTTATCATTGAAGTTTGGACTAGGTAACCCTAAGAAAAACAGTATTGGAATAATGAGCCTGAATGGTTTTCAGAATGGACATAACACATGGATAACATAACCTATTTTCTAAATGTAGGTCAATATGACCTACACATAGTCTGTGCCACATTTCCTTCTTGATCTGTATATTCATGGCAAGTTTGGTAACCTTTCACAATGTAGTTAAGAATTAAGAGTCTAAATTGTTTTGGTTTTGTGATGGACAGACATGACACATGGAAACACTTTCGTCGATATGCAGAGCCGCCATGGCTGTGTGTGACAATACTTAAGAGAATCAAATATAGAACCTCAGTGAGCACGCTCACATATCCCACGTGCCCCGATATTTCAAGCTCTAATCATTTTTTAAAAATAAACATAGATTCTAGGAATACTGCAGAAAACAGTCTTCTGTAGTTTCAATGGTATTGAAGGAATTCAAGCAGAGAAAAAGCCCAGAAAACTGTAATTTTGATGAACTTTTCAAAGTCTATGGGGCCGTAATTTTGGTAAAAATCAGTGGAGCGGAACAAAACCCAAACTTGTTCTGTAGGCCACCATGTTAGACTAACATATCAAAAATCAGCTCAATGTCTGGAAGCGTGTAGGAAAAAAGTCCGGAAAACTGTAATTTTAATGAACTTTTCAAAGTTCAAGGGCCATAATTTCGGTAAAAATCAGTGGAGTGGAACAAAACCCAAACTTGTTCTGTAGGCCACCATGTTAGACTAACATATCAAAAATCAGCTCAATATCTGGAAGCGTGTAGAAAAAAAGTCCGGAAAACTGTAATTTTAATGCATTTTTCAGAGTCCAAGGGTCGTAATTTTGGTAAAAATCAGTGGAGAAGAACAAAACGCAAACTTGTTCTGTAGGCCACCATGTTAGATTAACATACCAAAAATCATCTCAATATCTGGAAGCGTGTAGGAAAAAAGTCTGCAAAACTGTAATTTTGATGAACTTTTCAAAGTTCAAGGGCCGTAATTTCGGTAAAAATCAGTGGAGCGGAACAAAATGCAAACTTGATCTGTAGGCCACCATGTTAGACTGACATACCCAAAAACAGCTCAATATCTGGAAGCGTGTAGAAAAAAAGTCCGGAAAGTTAAAAAATTTATAGTAATTTATATATTTTTTATACTTACCAATGACCCAGACTTAGCTGGTGCTAACTCTAACAAAACCAGGGCCAAACACAAATTTTGCCCCCCAATCCCCAAAATTTGCATCCAAAACCAAAAGAAATCATGTCCTATAGGACCTCCATACTTCGCCCCTACTGCGCATGTGCAGTGTCAAGGACGTTCCGAAATTGGCGCCAATTATCATTCTTACTGGCAGTGCCTGGTCAGCGCTATGTACTCAGCGGGGAGGCAAGAGTTCCCAACTCCTGGGAGGGCCATCCCCGTCTGTGTCATTGGTAAGTATAAAAAATATATAAATTACTATAAATTTTTTAACATTTTTATACTGTACCAATGACCCAGACTTAGCTGAATAGTAAAAAGGCTGGAGGGCCTAGGACATAGAGGAAAATCCAATAAGCTCAACTATATAATATAGAGGCAACCCCTTAGGGAGAAAAGGAGTATTAGGCTTTACATGTATCTTTCTTATTTAATGTTAAATTAGAAAGATACAATACCCTTCATAATTGAGCACAATAACATTCATGTTCTCTATTAACATCCAGTATAACCCTTTATACTAATTATTTTTAAAGTAAGCCAATAAATAAAGTTAGTCCAGAGAATTGAGACTCTTTATAATCTTTTAAAAATGTCCGAGGATTGTATATTAACGCCTGTTTGACACTTGACATATACAAATGCTTCACACCGAGCTACACTTTAAAAATATGACATGAATGAATTTTAACATTAATATTACACTTTAAAACCATCCCGGAAGCGACTCAGAAATACTGACTTTGGAGGAGGCATTCCCTTGCTTTTCACTATAAAGCAGGTGACCTAAGGGAACACCCTCCCCCCCCCCTTCCCCTTGCCCTGGGTCAAATAGCCCAGAGCGAAGAGGGCAGCCGGACGGAGTCACTGCCGGAACAGAAAGCCTGCATAACTATAGTTGCAACTGTTTAGTGGACGACATTCTGAGCAACAGATAATGGACCTAAACAATGCAGGTCTCCAGAAATGGACTCAATATTTCTGAGATAAAAATTTGTGAATGTGGATGGCTGAGACCAATAAGCAGCCTTCATTAAATCTGTAATAGCAATACTATTAGCATAAGCCCAAGAAGTAGCAAGAGCTCTTACTTCATGAGCGGAAATCTTAAGCACAGAGTGCTGAGAAGAAGATAAACTCTCATAAGCAGTACGGATAGTTAATTGAATCCATCTAGCAATAGAATGGACCGAAATGTCCTTTCTATTAGGCATCAAAGACAGAAAGAAACGTTTTCGTCCCTTTCTGATAGCCTGAGATCTCTGTTTATAGATACGTAACGCTCTAACAGGACAGAGTAAAGGCCTACGCCCGTCTGAAGACGGAAGAACCTTAATGACAATAGGTTCCGGATAATTATTAGGAGCCTGATTCTTAGCTAAAAATCCCACATTAGTAGTGAAGGTGATAGTGTTCCCGACACTACGATAGTGAGAATCATCCACCGACAGTGCATGAAGCTCACTGACTCTTCTAGCAGAAGAGAAAGCTAAGAGAAAAGCTGTCTTATAAGATAAGAATTTGAAATCTACTGTCCCAAGAGGTTCAAATGGCTTTTCCTTCAATTTAAGAAGAACCCAAGCTAAATTCCATTTAGGAATTAACCTAAGAGTTCTGGGTCTATTTATCGAGAAGTTTCTAACCAACTTAGATAAAGAGACATTAGATTCAATTTGTAAACTATCATGATGTGCATAGATATCAGATAACATAGACCTATAACCCTTAATAGTAACAGGCTGCAGTTTGATTTCGTCAAACAAGTATACTAGAAAGTTTGCAATGTCTGGTTTTGAGGGATCGAAAATATCTACAGAATGATCCCTACACCAACGACGAAAAACCTTCCACTTAGCCGCATAGTTTAGCGAAGAGGAGGTCCTCCTACAGTTAGAAATCGCGTCCACTGCTCGTCCTGTAAAGTGCTTGCCATGCAAGAAGGACCGCACAACGGAAAAACGTGAAGGTTGAGACCTTGCGGGTTGTGATGGAGTTGACGCGATTTCCCCTGCAAAAGAAGATCCTCCCGTGGAGGAAGCTTTCACGGTAGGTCCCACAACAGACACCTGAGTAGATTTATCCACGGTCTCTGTGGAGACAGAGATGCTACCAACAGAATCTTGCATTGAGATTGTTTTATCTTCAGCAATACTTGCTGAATTAACGGCGCTGGAGGATACGCATATCCTATCATTCCGTCCCACGAGATCGACAGAGCGTCTACTGCAAATGCTCTTGGATCCGGACATGGAGACACATACGTCTGCAACTGATTGTTGAGATGTGTCGCAAATAAATCTATCATTGGCCGTTCCCATTGGTAGCAAATCTGATTGAATACTTGTTTGTTGAGAGTCCACTCCGACGGCAACAAGCGACCCTTTCGTGAAAGGGAGTCTGCTAGCACATTCAGACGACCCGGTATGTGACGGACCGAAAAAAGAACCTGATGTTCTAGCGCAAACAGAAGGATTCTTTCCGTTAGATTGAACAACGGAACTGAATGAGTGCCTCCCTGATTCCATATATACGCCACTACTGTCGTATTGTCGGATAGGATTTGGACATGAGCATTGTGAATAATGTCCATCCAATGATGTAACGCAAGCCAAATTGACATCATTTCCTTGATGTTTATGTGCTTGCCTAGGAATTGCAGATCCCAAAGACCCTGGCATCTCGAATCCGTTGGGATCAATGATGCACCCCAACCTGTTTGACTGGCATCCATCATAATGGTAAAACTCGGATCCGGCAACTGCAGCGGAACTCCCTGAGTTAACCACTGAATGTTAGCCCAAGTCTGAATTTCTTGTTTCACTTGATCTGACAAGAGAACGTCTATGTCGAGCGAATGAATTTTCACACTCCAATTCTGAGTCAAGAAAATTTGGAGAGGACGCGTGCGTAACCGCCCCATCGGAATGAGATCCGCAGCGGCTCGGCACAGACTTATCAGTCTCATAAATTCTCTCGCTGTGACTTTGTCTGCGTGCAGACAATAGCGAGCGTAACAACTGACTAATTTCGCTCTGGTTAACAGCAGACGAACGAGATTGTTGTGCGTCTCGAAGCTCATTCCCAGATGCGTGAATGACTTGGACGGCACCAGATCCGACTTCTCCTCGTTTACTATAAAACCGAGATGTCGGAGCAATAGAAGTAGATTCTGAACATCGTTCTGAAGCGTTAACTCGTTGCCGTACCTCTGAAGAATGTCGTCCAGGTAGGCCGACGTTACCGCAGACGAATGAGCTCGGAAATAGATCATTACCGAGTTCATTACCCGAGTGAAAGCCCAGGGTGCTAGATTCAATCCGAAGCACATCGCCCGGAATTGATACACCACTCCTAGGACTGCGAAGCGTAGATACTTTCTGAATGTCGGATGTACCATGACGTGAAAGTACGCATCTTTGAGATCTATGCTTGTTGCATAATCGTTCACCCGAATACTCGCTCTGACCAACCGAATCGTCTCCATATAAAACTTCGGAGCGACGATCAGCTTGTTTATCCAGCTCAAATCTATGACTGGACGGAACGAGCCGTCTGGTTTCGGAACCAGAAACAGATGGCTGTAGAATCCCGGAGTCTTCTGGTTTTCTACGACCTCTACCGCGTTCTTCATTAAAAGAGACTGCACCTCTGATAATAGAGCGTCTCTTTTCTGCGGATTGACGGATTTGACGGAAGTTGAGTCCACTTTGGACTTCGAGTTAATGGAGGCTTTCGTTTGAAGGATATCTTTAGACCTTCCGAAGTCACTCCTCTCACCCAAGGGTCGTCCGTAATCGACGCCCATTCTTGTGAAAAGCTCGACAACCTTCCGCCAACCGGTACGCGATAGAGGTTTAAGCCATCACCTCCTGGACCTGCGAGGCCTGCGGTAGGAGAAACCACGTCCTCCACGACCCGCACCTCGTCCCGTCGACCTCAGGGCGTCCGACCGGTTGTCCCAGCTCAAAGGACGTCCCGAACGTGAGTCGCTACCTTGACGGTCTCTCGAATAAGACCAGGAGGACGCACCGGAACCTCTATAGGAACCTCTCTTGGGCGCATTAGACCCAGAAGTGCCTGTCTTATTCTTGTCTGCTGTATCCGACTTCTTAGAAGCAGATTTGAACAACAGAGAATCCGAAGCTTTCTTTGTAATTTTATCATAAATAGCAGAAAGCTTGCCGTCAAAGAGAAGTTCTCTGGAGACCGAAGCGACTCAGAGAGTTCTTCACCTTAGTACCCACGAGTGTGGATGTAGCTAGGGCTGCGTCACGTCTAACCAACTCCAGGTTTGCCACTGAAAGGGCGGAGTTACACGTGGAATAAGCTACTGCCCTTGAAAGAAGTCTTAAAGAGGATTGTATATCCTGAAATTCTTTCCCTTGAAGGCGCAGTGATAACGCCTTAGTAAGGTGATCTGCGTAAGATAAGGCATCTAAACTGGCTCTGTTAGACGAAATAGCTGTTTCCAACACCGCGGTTGGAATAGAAGCCGACGACGGTAATGATAGCTCTAAGTCTTACGCCTCGTCGTCCATACGCAGAGGAACTCTCGGAATACCCTGTCCTGCTGTGTCGAATTTATTCCTTGCATTAATGAAAGGCAGGTTGAGAGTATTGGCGGACAAGAAACCTGCTTTCCCCGTCTTGGAAGCAAGTTTAAATATAGCGTCGTTCAATAATTCAAATGTTCTTGCAACATTATTGGACTGCGACGGAAACTCGGGAGCGATGTCCCTGAACCGCTCAAAAAATTCAGAGTCCAATGACGCTATAATGATCTTGTCCGGAACCGCAGCAGTCTGGCCCGACGGAACAACTTGAGGGAGAAAGTGCCGGATGAAGTCCACGGCAGCTTTATGTTGTTCCGAAAGGGATAGCTCCAAGTTATCCGTATCCCTTTCACCATCCGGTCGGACCTCATGATGCTCCCGGTCATCCGCCCCCGATGCTTCGGCGGAGCGTACCGACCCAGCGCCGTCGGATAATTCCCGATCCGACACCGTTTCTGTCGGCTGCTGGGATGCTGCGATAAGTTGTGCTATCTGCACAAGTACGTCCGGCATCGAGACCTGCGGAGGCGCAGTCTTTCGCCGCTTCGCCGAGGGCAGCTCCGCATCTGATGGCTCCCGCATACTTTTTCTATGCGAACGTCCGGAGTCCATCGGCCTCGTGTCCCTGGCTGCCGGATGGTGTGACCTGGTCGTCGAAGAATCCCTGATCGGCGAAGCTGGTAAGATATCGGCGGTCACGCAGCCAAGGTGCGGTCATGTGCGCTGACGAGAGGAAGAAGCCTGAGCAGTCTCCGCGGACTGCCTATACAACGGAGCGTCCTGAGCGACGGACGTATGCTCCACTTGCGACACATTTTGTACCACAACATCTGGTCCCAGATGTTGTTGTACAAGAGAGGGGCCTCTGTCGCTCGCGGCCCGGCTGGACCTGGACGAGCTAGGAACCGGACTCAAAGGCTTCCTCCGTTCTCGCTTACTATCCGCCGTCACTGGGTGTGCATCTATTATGTTTATAGTGCTCGCATCACCCAACATTTCCTCCTGGACCGCATCGGACAAACCCGGCTGCCGAACCATTCGGTGAATGGACGCTACACTGGGCGAGCTAGCGGACGACATTTGTTTCATCTCCATGAGCACTTTTGCCGCTAGCTCTGTATTCATTTGTGACGACGGAAGTGCACTTGCGGAAGATAACATGGAAACATCACCCTGTTCTTGTTCCTCTGAAATAGAAACTGAGAGAGTAGAGTGACCTTGCGGAGAAAGAGCCGGCATAGCCCTTTCTCCAGTAACAACATACCGTGACACACGTTTCCAATGTTTGTTATCCCAATATTGACATATAGAACAGGGATTAGTGCGAGAACACTGACTACAATTAATACAATGATCATGAAAGTCAGAGGAAGATTTCTTCCTATTACAATTTTAACAATATCTTTTCATTGTGAAAAGTCAACAACAAGTCCTAGTTACTCGCACAAACCCCTGACACAAAGATACATAATAACATGATCCATTAATAATGAAAAAACAATTGCAAATCAAAATAATTTTTGAAAAATATTTTTTCAGCGAAGCCCAAGTTTCTGAAAAGTAACGTTGAGCCCCGATGGATCCGATGGCTAAGTGTGGTCAAAAATTTTAAATTTATATTAAATAATTAATGCAACACTTACGGATAATAAAAATGTATCTTATAGTGAGATAAACTACACCAAAGGCAAACAGCCCCCCTCAAAAGAGACTGTTGCCAATGTAAACAAACAGTGTAAAACACCAGAAAACATGACTCCAGGCACTGAAAAAACTGGCCCGAAATCAGTCATCAAAATTACACTCTATCTGATGCAAGACAGAGACTCCCAGGGGAGAATCTGCAGAACATCAGATGGAAGATGCAGAACACAACGTTTATACAGCCATGGGTGAAAACGTAACTATGGGGAAAATAACAGAAAACATTCTGTAACCAAGCAACTCTCCCAAGAGAATTTTAGAAATGAACCAAAAATCATCTCAATATCTGGAAGCGTGTAGGAAAAAAGTCTGCAAAACTGTAATTTTGATGAACTTTTCAAAGTTCAAGGGCTGTAATTTCGGTAAAAATCAGTGGAGGGGAACAAAATGCAAAAATGATCTGTAGGCCACCATGTTAGACTAAAATACCCCAAAACAGCTCAATATCTGGAAGCGTGTAGAAAAAAAGTCCGGAAAACTGTAATTTTGACGAACTTTTCAAAGTTCAAGGGCCGTAATTTCGGTAAAAATCAGTGGAGCGGAACAAAATGCACACTTGATCTGTAGGCCACCATGTTAGACTAACATACCAAAAATCAGCTCAATATCTGGAAGCGTGTAGAAAAAAAGTCCAGAAAACTGTAATTTTGATGAATTTTTCAGAGTCTAAGGGCCATAATTTCGGTAAAAATCAGTGGAGCGGTAAAAAATGCAAACTTGATCTGTAGGCCACCATGTTAGACTCACATACCAAAAATGAGCTCAATATCTGGAAGCGTGTAGAAAAAAAGTCCGGAAAACTGTAATTTTGATGAATTTTTCAGAGTCCAAGGGTCGTAATTTTGGTAAAAATCAGTGGAGCGGAACAAAACGCAAACTTGTTCTGTAGGCCTCCATGTTAGACTAACATACCAAAAATCATCTCAATATCTGGAAGCGTGTAGGAAAAAAGTCTGTAAAACTGTAATTTTGATGAACTTTTCAAAGTTCAAGGGCCGTAATTTCGGTAAAAATCAGTGGAGGGGAACAAAATGCAAAAATGATCTGTAGGCCACCATGTTAGACTAAAATACCCCAAAACAGCTCAATATCTGGAAACGTGTAGAAAAAAAGCCTAGAAAACTGTAATTTTGATGAATTTTTCAGAGTCCAAGGGCCGTAATTTCGGTAAAAATCAGTGGAGCGGAAAAAAATGCAAACTTCATCTGTAGGCCACCATGTTAGACTCACATACCAAAAATCAGCTCAATATCTGGAAGTGTGTAGAAAAAAAGTCCGGAAAACAAGTAGGACTGACGGACTGATGGACTGACAGACTGACGGACGGACCAGTCAAAAACATTATACCCCAGCAACTTCGTTGCATGGGGTATAACTAGGAAACATATTCTATTTACCTGAGATTATTTTTGAAGTATTTAATATCAGTCCCTCGTCGAATCCATCCAATTTTCTTCTGTGTAGCATCTTTTTCACTATACAACAATGGTTTCATCCCATAATTGTAAAGACTGTCAGGCTGCAGAAAAAAAGTAATGATGAAATAGGGGAGTATAATTTTAATGTATAATGCAGTGGAACCCTGTGCACTTAATAGCCACTTTGCCAGTGAGAAATATTCAGCTAACATAATATTGCCACACTCCTACATTCTAATGTAAATTGGATATTTATTCTGTTATAACTTGTTTGAATATTTTAGAATAATTTTTCAACAGATCACACAATCTGCTATCCAATCAACAGTGATTTTCTCTACAACGTATATGCAATTAACAGATCAAATATGTAGTGTTGAGATGGTAAATGGTTTAGTGTTTGAAAGTTATATGAAATTAACATTGTGATTCCATTAAACTACATCCATTTAAGTGGGAGCCTCAGTTTCAGTGTTGTAGTATTCAGTGCAGTCAAAACCAAACATTCATTTTTGACAGAAACCTTGTGATCTAATCAAGGTATGAAATTATGGGAGAAAATAGAAAAGAACACACTTAGAAGATGCATTGCATGTTTTATATATTTAAATGTTTTAGAGTCAGGGTCAATATATCAGCCCAAAAAGTTTTCACAGTGAAGCTATCGAGTCTTTTCAGTGAACTTTTACAGTTGACTTTCAAGGATGTTTTGAGACTCAAATCTAGAATATTTTGATAAAACCCTCGGAAAAAATTACAAACAACCTCTGCAATTGATACACACAATGTTAAAACGTCCAATTAGACAGATTTAAACATCAGGAAACATTAGAATGCCAGTCCACTTAACTGAAAAAACCTTTTAATAGCAATTTTGCACTTCTCTGTAATATAATTTTTATGTACTTTCAAGGACTGTTTGGATTATAAAAGCAGATATGATTGTGACAATTCCAGAACTCCAAACTTCCCATCTCAATCCTTATCTCACATTTCTAGAAGACAACATTTGCAAACAAATTTGTTGACTTCTTAAATATCTTATGTTTTTACCTTAAAAAATAGTATATGACCCCCTCTTTGCAGGTCTTAAAATCTTCCTATTCACGAGAGTCAGTTTTGATTCTAGCAATCTCCTGCCACGAGAATCAATTTTCAGTTTTTTAAATAATTTAGAATATGAGAATACTCTTAAAACCCTTTTGACTGTAACCATAACATTTTCCATTCTTAAAATCAAACCTCACGTTTATATATTTGCTAAAGTTTAAACCCTAAAGGGCTGACTTCCACCTTGGTGTGTTTCCGGTCTCACATTGTTCATGCAGAACACTGTTTCTACATACAGGATTTTGATGGTCTTGCTAAAACAAGAGGCCCCAAGGAGCCTTAATCGCTCACCGGCCAAAGTGGTTCAAAGAAGTATTTGGGGTCACATTCAGTTAGACATGGTTCATCAACACTACAAAGGAATGAAGTCATGAGAGACAAAATTTATGGAACTAGGGACATGGCTTGAACAAACTTGAATCTTACCCCCCTAAGGATGCTGCATACCAAATATCAAAAGCATTCATCTGCTGGATCTGAAGAAAAAGATTTTTAAAGAAAATTCCTCATTTTGAACTAAGTTATCATTCGGGCTCCCACAGTGAGCCCAATTATGAACGCAGGGACTTGGCTTGAACAAACTTGAATCTCACCCCCTAAGGATGCTGCATGCCAAATATCAAAACATTCCGACTGCTGAATCTGAAGAAGATGATTTTTAAAGAAAAATTCCTCATATTGACTAAGTTATAACTCGGGCTCCTACAGGGAGCCCAAATATGGACCCAGGGACTTGGCTTTAACAAACTTGAATCTCACCCCTCTTAGGATGCTACACACCACATATCACAACATTCTGACTGCTGGATCTGAAGAAGAAGATTTTTTAAAGAAAATTCCTCATTTCGAACTAAGTTACAATTCAAGCTCCCACAGTGAGCCCAAATATGGACCTAGGGACATGGTTTGAAGAAACTTGAATCTCACCCCCCTAAGGATGCTGCATACCAAATATCAAAACATTCTGACTGCTGGATCTGAAGAAGAAGATTTTTAAAGAAAATTCCTCATTTTGAACTAAGTTATCATTCGGGCTCCAACAGTGAGCCCAAATATGGACCTAGGGACATGGCTTGAACAAATTTGAATCTCACCCCCCTAAGGATGCTGCATACCAAATATCAAAACATTCTGACTGCTGGATCTGAAGAAGAAGATTTTTAAAGAAAATTCCTCATTTTGAACTAAGTTATAATTCGGGCTACCACAGTGAGCCCAAATATGAACTTTGTGACTTGGCTTGAACAAACTTGAATTTCACCCCCCTAAGCATACTGCATACCCAACATCAAAAGATTCTACCTGCTGGATCTTGAGAAGAAGATTTTTAAAGAAATTTGCCTGAAATGCACTAAGTTCAAATTGGGCTCCTATACTGAGCCCAAATATGAACCCTGGGGGCCAATTTGAACAAACTTGAATCAGATCCACCCCACAATGTTGCATACCAAATATCAAAAGATTCTGCCTGTTGGATCTGGAGAAGAAGATTTTTTTAAGAAATTTGCTTGAAATGCACTAAGTTTGAATTCGAGCTTTTATAGTGAGCCCAAATATGAATCCAGGGAGCCGATTTGAACAAACTTGAATCAGATTCACCCGACAATGTTGCATACCAAATATCAAAAGATTCTGCCTGCTGGATCTTGAGAAGAAGATTTTTTAAGAAATATGCCTCAAATGCATTAAGTTTGAATTCGGGCTTCTATACTGAGCACAAATATGAATCCAGGGGGCCCATTTGAACAAATTTGAACCAGATCCACCCCACAATGTTGCATACCAAATATCAAAAGATTCTGCCTGCTGGATCTGGAGAAGAAGATTTTTTAAGAAATTTGCCTGAAATGCACTAAGTTCGAACTCGGGCTTCTATACTGAGCTCAAATGTGAATCCAGGGGGCCGATTTGAACAAACTTGAATCAGACCCATATCAAGATGCTGCATACCAAGTATCAAAAGATTCTGCCCACTGGTTCTGTAGAAGAAGATTTTTTAATAATTTTTCTATAATTCATACGGTGCTATCAGAGTTATGCCCCATACAGAGCCCCCAAGGGACGTGGCCATTTCATTTGAACAAACATGAATTGCCATATAGTAATGAACATCCACATGAAGTTTCGTGAAATCGGACCAGTGGTTTCAGAGGAAAAGTCGTTTGAAAAATGTTCAAGACGCCGGACGGATGACGACGGACAGCAAGTGATAAGTTTAGCTCCCTTCGGTGAGCTAAAAATCCGTCATTCAGAATCAGAGAATGACTCTAGTGGCCATATTTTCCAACCAACGGGAACAAAAAGAGGACCGTTTGTAGAGGGCCTCCTATAGACCATTCCTGACAAGTTTGGTTCACATCGGCTCAGTAGTTCCAGAGAGATGATGAAAATGTGATTTCCCATATGGTTTCTATAGTAACTATAAGCCACAATTGTGGCCATGTTTGCAACACGATCAACATTAAGTGAGGAATGTTGGTAGAGGGTGTCCCAGTCATTAACCATGCAAAGTTTCAATTTATTTGATCCTGTGGTTTCAGAGAAGATTTTTAAAAATCCACCAATCAGAATAAAATGAAAGTGTCAATGACACTGTAGCTCAACTTGTTTAAGACATGTACATGTATAGTATGTAATACAGTAATGACAAACATCTATGTAATGACCTGATAACAAAGGTACATGTAAAGTATTGTAACGGTCTGTACATAAATGCTGACCGTAGCCTGTAACAAATGTGTAGGTAAAGTATTGTATAAAGGTGGGCGGCAGTTAGATGCTAAACTAGAAAAGAAATCTTTAGTCCCAGACTGGGTCTGACGGAACCCAAAAATATTTGTCTTCATAGCACAGTGATAACAAAGGCACCCAAAAACACTCGTTCCTGTCACAAGGTGATAACAAAGGTACCCAAGAAGTTTCGTGAAGATCAGTTCATAAATACAGACTCTAGCCCGAACCGTGTTGACATGTGCACTTACTGTGTATAAGTAGCACTGAACAAATCAAAGTTCATCTAATTTGCATAATTTCTGCACACGAGAGAAAAAACCTGTATTATATGTTATGTATTCCATGTTACTAAACATTCCTACAAAAATTTATTCAAATCAGAACTTTCATGCAGAAGTTCTGTACAAAAAACTGATTGCACTAATAGCCCAAGAACATTAGGTTTCACTAGGGAAAAAAATCGGAGAAAGCTGATTTTTTCAGGGAATGTCGAGTACATGTCACTGAACGATTAGACAAAAGTCTCCTAAAATCCCAGTTAAGCTTTTTTTTCTACAGCCTTTTTTCGAAAACGCGTTTGAAAAAAATAAAAAAAAATCGCACAAACTTTGTAACCTCGAATTGATCCAACTGTATTTTTTGTTTACGCGTATTTCGAGCTACATAATGTCTAATATACATTTACCTGGAGGAAAATGTGCATTCTGTGACAATTTCTGCAAAAAAATTATTGAAAATTCACCAAAAAGTATCGGATTTACGCAAAAAATGACGATTTTCCCAAAGGGTCGTAGTACAGAACAGGATGTTAGTTGGACAGACGATAAAAAATCCACCACCATTTGAAGACTTTTATCATTGCTTACAAAATAGACATTATGGAAGACCCCCTCTGCTTCTGGCCGAGTTCCCCTTTTGGCATAAAATTCGTCAGCATGAGAACTCAACTATTTTCAGGCTTGGGACCGAACAGACACGTCTGTGTCTGGCAGCATTAGATCAATAAATAATATTTACAGAATGTACAAAAATCAATAAATAATATTTACAGAATGTACAAATCAATCAACATGGATTAAGTTACATTGACTATTATCAACGCTATATACAGAAATGACATGACCTATATACATATTATTCATCGAACTCAGAAATTTCCGACAGGACAGTGTTTCTGTGGTTGTTACAAGAATCCGAACTGCAATTACACAAACCTGAGCAAGAGAGTCCTGCCTTCTTACACCCACACCTTTTTGTACAAGCACTCTTGCAACCACAACTGATCAGATTCAGTAGGTTATCGGGGGCACATGGCTTTGTGGCTGCAGTCAGTACAAGAAGTCCATTGTCTAGCGACCACCCCCAATCCGTCAGAGGAAGCGAAGTGCCCAGCCATTGTTGGACCTGGAGATAACATCTGTAGACATGTTGTTGTGCAGCATCGTTGCTTGGTGGGAGTGAGGCTAGGTCGATGGGTTTATTCAGTTTAGATTTTGCTACATAACGCTTGTAAGTGACATATCTATATTGGTCGAGAGAGGAAACAGTTTTACTCCCGTATAAGATCAGGAGAAGTTGTTCCCCGGCAGCGGCTACTGCACTTGGTGTACTGTCATCCGCCAAAATTGTGTTGACATACTGTTGTGAGTCGCTAGTAACATCGGAGACAATTGTACTGAATACTTTCTTCTTACCAACTCGAAAGAGTGCAGAAGTAGTGTCACAACCACTTATAGAATGTGCTACAAGGAGGTTGCTTCTATGGTCACCCATTTTGGTTGCTATTTCACTAACTGAAACTAGTAAGTTTGGGGTAATGGAATACATCATGTGAATATTACATCCCGGTTGAACTCGAGAGGTAAGAATGACTAACAAGTCTGTGTCTGTTCCCACAACGACAACATTGTTGTCATCTTGAGCGATGTCAAGTGCAGTTTCGGCTATCAGTACATCAGCATCAGCCTCGGCCTGCTTGGACTGAATATTGATAGCAGATAGCTCCTGCATTAGAAGATCGATCAGTTGGGTTTTGTTCTTGGCATTTGCAAGGAAATCGGATTGGGGTGTGGTGGCTGGTAACTCGGGTGAGATATTGATATCAATGGAATACCTGTCTTTAGATCTACGGGCTTGTTCCATGCCCTTTGTCGACATTGTACAAGCATAACCATCAAAAACAACCACGACGTTCACCCCAAAATGTCTCACTAGATAATTGGAATATGATGTACATATGTCCTTATATGACGACTGTTTAGGCCATACAACTGCCCTCAACAAAAATCCACCATCTACAACAAACAGAGAATGTTCTGGGATTTTAGTTTGCTCGGAACCGTATGTTTTGAGGATCTTACCGAGCATGCTTTTCTGTGTCTTCCTCATACCAGCAGAATCAAACACTGCTGGTGGTTTCGGGGCGAGTTCATATTTGAGATACTCTTCCATCTCTGCTTGTGACTGAATAACACATGTGATGCGGTTGAACAGAATTGTGGGGTCAATCACTACCTTACTTACATGGACTTTGATGCTATTTGCCATCGATGCGAAAGACTTCACAGTGTCAACACGTCGTAGTTTGATGCTGTTGAACGTTTTGCTTACAACATTCGATACGCAACATTCACCAATTTTGCGAACTTGGTCACAGTTCACAGTTTCGTCGGCCACAAGCCCGGTCGCTATAGAGACTAATTGTAGTGGATCTCTATTCTGAAAGGGGGAATGCACTCTGAGCCAGTTCAATAATTTGGTGATATCATTGGCATCAGTCAATTGTGAACTTTGACGGAGATCCCGATGTTGTTCGCCATGACCAGTGTGAACATGAACAAAATTTTCGAGAGCATTACATATCGGAAGGCAAAGAGGTAGTCCATGTACCCATTTCGCAACAGTGCTATCGGTTATTCCCCTGCCACGTGTGAGACCACCAGGGAGCTTGAACATTCTCATTAAACACTGCTCTATGGTCTGATCAGAATATATCCCGTCCCAGAATTTATCTGAGCGCCTTATGGTAAAGTAACCTTTCTCAGTGAACAACTTCAAATCATCCTGTTGCATTATTTCTGTTAGCTCATTCATCTGCTGCAAATAGAGATGAGAACTTTTTGCGTATGCAAAATGACCACCTGCGTGAAATACTGGAATCATATTGCGAACACAATATATGTGGAGTTCCCAGTCGCCTGTGCGCTCTGCTCTCAAGAACAACTGGAGAAGACCTATTTGCTCATAGTATTGTACCCAAAGCTTTCCTGTGCGTCCTACGGACGCATTCTGGAGCAGTTCGTGTAATTTTGACAGTAGATGGTTGACACTTTCTTGATTGACAGCATCAGCTGTTGTACAGTCACCTCTGGCAAGTCCACAGAATATTTCATTGACTTCTGTGCAGTCTATGTTATCTAGTGTTCGGCTTTCTTCAAACACAAGTTTTGTAATGGCAATTTGTGTTAGCAAATGGGCACGAACTGCTCTTGAATATGCATGACCACTGATCAAATGATGGATTGACCCACCAGCATAAACAGTCCCCCAAAGTTCATCCAAGCCGCTACCAGCCATGATCGAACCAATTGCCCCTAAATATGACATAATCATATGGAAGCCGCCAAGTCTAACAAAAACTTTTGTCAACTTATCTGACGAAGACACAATCTCCACTGCTTTGATATAAAGTGGTTGGTCAAACGTCACTGGACAAACGTTCAGTCCCTGTTTCTCACAATCAGTTTGTGCAAACATGAGAGCAGTGTAAATTGTGCTCGGGTTGGATGGATCAAAATTAATAAAGGGAAGTATCTCGACATCACTTGTTTCATAATCATCTGAATTTGAGTTTAGGGGGTATGGTTAATATTTCACACGTTTCACCAGTTCATTATGGAATAAATGACTATTGTTATATATCATTATAAAGCCACTGCTTTTCTGCAATTTTTGATATATAATTTAACTCTCAAAGTAGTCGTAGATTTGATTTAATGGACGTTGTGTACCGTTGTGTGTATGAAAACAATAAATTTTTTTTCGTAATTTTGTAGATTTTCGTGAATATTTCATCATTGAGTGTGAGGATTGGTACAAAGTTGGCATTTTCTGTTGGGGATATGTATTCTCAATATAATTCAGCATGATATTTATGATTCTCACCCTACTAAGGCGAATAAGAATGAGAAATATGGAGCTGGGTCGAATTTTTTTTTAAATTTTTTTTTTCATCAAAAAAACGCTATAACTAAAAAAGCTCAACTCGGATTCGCGGGGACTTTTCACACTTTATCTGCAATGTGTGTCCCGGAAACATATAAAAAAATCAGCTTTCTCCGATTTTTTTCCTTACTTTCTCATTTTTATGTCTAATGTGCTTGGACTATAATTTTGGTACAAAAAGATTGCTGGCAGCCATCTTGAATTTTGGACCACACCCCAAAACACTAGTTCTCGTTCTCGTCCCACGGTGATAACAAAGGTACCCAAGAAGTTTCGTAAAGATCGGTTCATAAATACGGCCTCTAGCCTGAGCCATATAGAAGTTGTGTACAAAAAACTGATTGGACCTAATTTCGGTGCAAAATGGCCACTGGTAGCCATCTTGAATTTTGGACCGCACCCAGAAACACTCGTTCTCATCCCAAGGTGATAACAAAGGTACCCAAGAAGTTTCGTGAAGATCGGTTCATAAATACAGACTCTAACCCGAGCCGTATTGACATGTGCACTTACTGTGTATAAGTAGCACTGAATAAATCAAAGTTCATTTAATTTGCATAATTTTTGCACAAGATAAAAACCTGTATTATATGTGATGTATTCCATGTTACTAAACATTAATACAGAAATTTATTCAAATCAGAACTTTTATATAAAAGTTCTGTACAAAGAACTGATTGCACTAATTTTGGTACAAACTAGCCGCTGGCAGCCATCTTGAATTTCAGACTGCACCCAAAAACACTCGTTCTCGTCCCAAGATGATAACAAAGGTACCCAAGAAGTTTCGGAAAGATCGGTTCATAAATATGGCCTCTAGCCCGAGCTGTATTGGCATTTGCAGTTACAGTGCTGAAAGTAACATTAGATAGATCAAAGTTAGTCTAATTGGCATAATTTATGCACAAGAAAAAAACCTGTATTATATGAGATGTATCCCATGGTACTAAACATTCACACAGAAAATTATTCAAATCAGCGCCCTTTCATATGGAAGTTCTGCACAAAAATCTGATTGCACCTAATTTTGTACAAAATGGCCGGCAGCGGCCATCTTGAATTTCAGACCGAACCCCAAAACACTCGTTCTCGTCCCACAGTGATAACAAAGGTACCCAAGAAGTTTTGTAAAGATCGGTTCATAAATAAGGTCTCTAGCCTGAGCCGAAAAGAAGTTGTGTACAAAAAACTGATTAGACCAAATTTCGGTACAAAATGGCCACTGGCAGCCATCTTGAATTTTGGACCGCACTCAGAAACACTCGTTCTCGTCCCAAGGTGATAACAGAGGTACCCAAGAAGTTTCGTGAAATCGGTACTGTGTGAAAGTAGCACTGAAAAAAATCAAAGTTCATCTAATTTGCATAGTTTCTGCACGAGAAAAAACCACGTATTATATGTGATGTATCCCATGGTACTAAACATTCACACAAAAATTTTTTCAAATCAGCGCTTTCATATGGAAGTTCTGTGCAAAAATCTGATTGCACCTAATTTTGTACAAAATGGCTGCCATCGGCCATCTTGAATTTTGGACCGCACCCAAAAACACTCGTTCTCGTCCCACGGTGATACCAAAGGTACCCAAGAAGTTTCATAAAGATCGGTTTATAAATACGGCCTCTAGCCCGAGCCGTATTGGCATTTGCACTTACAGTGCTGAAAGTAACACTAAATACATCAAAGTTAGTCTAATTTGCATAATTTATGTACGAGAAAAAAACCCGTATTATATGCGATGTATCCCATGGTACTAAACATTCATACAAAAAATTATTCAAATCAGCACTTTCATAAGGAAGTTCTGCGCAAAAATCTGATTGCACCTAATTTTGTACAAAATGGCCGCCAGTGGCCAACTTGAATTTCAGATTGGACCCAAAAACACTCGTTCTCGTCCCACGGTCATAACAAAGGTACCCAAGAAGTTTCGTAAAGATCGGTTCATAAGTACAGCCTCTAGCCCGAGCCGTATTGAATTGTTGATGGACAGACAGCCAGACGGACAGACGGCCAGACGGACAGATGGCCAGATGGATGACTGGCCATGGCATAAGCTCAAATATGGCTTCGCCAAAGTTGAGCTAAAAATTAAATGGTTTATATGATATTTTACTGAAGTTAACTAGAACTATCACTGAAGGTGATTAATACCCCCGCTTTGGGTTTTTAGAGGAATGCACTTCTGATCATGTAGGCGAAGGCCATAAGGAAATGTATACATAAAGATAATTTTTTGTTGTTGAAATTTGTATTTGCATGTGGCCTTCCACAGAACAGCACTGAATACTTAAAGAGCCCACACATATATGGTTTACATTTGGAAAAACACATTTACAATGTGCAACATGTATTCAAAATCGGTTCATTAATGTAGGAGGAGTTGCACACACAAGAATCCCATTTGAAAACCCATAATAAATCCAAGTTAAAGGGAGATAACCTGGTTAAAATTGTCGCAGAACAAAAATTTGGGAATATGCGTATGTTCACTTAGTTGTGATAATGTTTGAAAGGTTTCGTCAAAATTGATTGATAAATGTAGGAGGAGTTGCACGCACAAGAATTTCATGTAGAAACCCATAATAAATCTAAGTTAAAGGGAGATAACCTAGTTAAAATTGCCACTGCTCAAAAATTTTGGAATATGCGCATGTTTACTTAGTAGTGATGATGTCTGTAAACTTTTGTCCAAATTGATTGATAAATGTAGGAGGAGTTGCGCACACAAGAATTTCATGCAGAAACCCATATTAAATCAAAGTTCAAGAGAGATAACCTGGTTAAAATTGTCGCAGATCAAAAAGTTTGGAATATGCACATGTTCACTTAGTAGAGATGATGTTTGAAAGGTTTCATCAAAATCGGTTCATTAATGTAGGAGGAGTTGCGCACACAAGAATTTGTTCGAACGGAAAGACATAATAAATCTAAGTCAAAGGGAGATAACCTGGTTAAAATTGTCGCAGATCAAAAATCTTGGAATATGCGCATGTTCACTTAGTAGTGATGATGTCTGAAAAGTTTTGTCCAAATTGATTGATAAATGTAGGAGGAGTTGCGCACACAAGAATTTCATGTAGAAACCCATATTAAATCAAAGTTCAAGAGAGATAACCTGGTTAAAATTGTCGCAGATTAAAAAGTTTGGAATATGCACATGTTCACTTAGTAGAGATGATGTTTGAAAGGTTTCATCAAAATCGGTTCATTAATGTAGGAGGAGTTGCGCACACAAGAATTTGTTCGGACGGAAAGACACAATAAATCTAAGTCAAAGGGAGAAAACCTGGTTAAAATTGTCGCAGATCAAAAATCTTGGAATATGCGCATGTTCACTTAGTAGTGATGATGTCTGAAAAGTTTTGTCCAAATTGATTGATAAATGTAGGAGGAGTTGCACGCACAAGAATTTCATGTAGAAACCCATAATAAATCTAAGTTAAAGGGAGATAACCTAGTTAAAATTGCCACAGCTCAAAAATTTTGGCATATGCGCATGTTCACTTAGTAGTGATGATGTCTGTAAACTTTCGTCCAAATTGATTGATAAATGTAGGAGGAGTTGCGCACACAAGAATTTCATGCCGAAACCCATATTAAATCAAAGTTCAAGAGAGATAACCTGGTTAAAATTGTCGCAGATCAAAAAGTTTGGAATATGCACATGTTCACTTAGTAGAGATGATGTTTGAAAGGTTTCATCAAAATCGGTTCATTAATGTAGGAGGAGTTGCGCACACAAGAATTTGTTCGAACGGAAAGACATAATAAATCTAAGTCAAAGGGAGATAACCTGGTTAAAATTGTCACAGATCAAAAATCTTGGAATATGCGCATGTTCACTTAGTAGTGATGATGTCTGAAAAGTTTTGTCCAAATTGATTGATAAATGTAGGAGGAGTTGCGCACACAAGAATTTCATGTAGAAACCCATATTAAATCAAAGTTCAAGAGAGATAACCTGGTTAAAATTGTCGCAGATTAAAAAGTTTGGAATATGCACATGTTCACTTAGTAGAGATGATGTTTGAAAGGTTTCATCAAAATCGGTTCATTAATGTAGGAGGAGTTGCGCACACAAGAATTTGTTCGGATGGAAAGACACAATAAATCTAAGTCAAAGGGAGAAAACCTGGTTAAAATTGTCGCAGATCAAAAATCTTGGAATATGCGCATGTTCACTTAGTAGTGATGATGTCTGAAAAGTTTTGTCCAAATTGATTGATAAATGTAGGAGGAGTTGCGCACACAAGAATTTCATGTCCGGAAAGACGTACGGACGGACGTATGGACGGACGGACAGACGGATGGACGGACGTACAGGGCGATTCCTATATAGCCCCCACTTCTTCGAAGCGGGGGTATAATAAAACTGATAAATTTGTCTCTGGAGTGCAACTAGGCTTTGCAATGTTTTAGCATTGCAAAGCCTTGTTGCACTCAGGGGACGAAATACACCACCACCCATGCTATTCTGTAGATTTATAATAATGTGAGCTGATGTGAGGCCTAAAACATAAAACAAACCAAGAATATGAACATTTGATAGCAAAGAAATAATTACCATTGGGGGATGGAGAAAAGCCCTAAGGAGAAAAGCCCTGAAATTGCATCTGTGGAGAAAAGCCCTGATCCATTTTTGCAGGGGGTGGATAAAAGCCCTGATTTATACTTAGGGTGGAGAAAAGCCCTGAAAATTGTTAAGACTTATTCTTTTTGATACATGATAATGGTTCTGAGTCAATGAAACATGTTCTACTTGTGTTTGCCAGTGATGAAGGAGTGCGTCAGTTAGCTGTGCAAGATAATTGGTTTATGGATGGTAACTTTAAAATGGCATCCAAACTTTTCGGTCAACTTTATGTGATACATGTTAAACTTGCTAATAGTGCTATATCTTGTGTATATGCATTACTCCCAGACAAATCTGAGGACACATACAGGGAGATGTTTCAAGCATTGATGGACAGAGCAGACTACCTTGGGTTTTCATTAGACCCATTGAACTTCCAGTGATAAATGCTGTGAAATGTGTGTTTGAAAGCTACATAGAAAGTAAAGGGTGTTTTCATTATTTGACTCAATGCACGTGGCAAAAAGTGCAGGAGCTTGGGTTGACAATGTTATATAAAAATAATAATGACTTCAAACACTTAGGTGGTATGTTGGATGGACTTGCCTTCCTACCAGTTGAGCACGTTCAGAGTGGTATGAATTACTTAATGGAAATTTCAACAGAGGAAAGTCATCCATTGCTTGACTATTTTGATAAAATGTACGTGAATGGACAATTGCATGCAGTCACCCGTCAAACTGAAAATTCTCAAAATTTGCTCTGTGTGAGATTTAGGCAAATACCACCACATTTTCCTCCAACATGTGGAATATGCATGAACTTACATTAAACAATTATGGATAGGACTAACAATTTCTGTGAGAGCTCGAACAATACATTTTCATCTATTGTAGGACACAAACACCCAATTTTTGGAGGTTACTCACCCATTTAAAGGAATATGAGGCACAAGTTTGGTTAGTACTTTTACAGGAAGCTCAGGATCAGCCTCCACCGAAACGTGTTAGAAAATGCATAAAAACACTCCAAGAAAAGCTAAAAAAACTTGTGTGTGGATCGTTCTTGTGGTAAAAAGACTGCATCTGAGTTTTTGCAAGATGTTGGACATTGCATACGCATTCAGTTATAATTGCATTTGTCATGAAACATTATGAGCAAAAAATTTTTCATGATATGAAGTATTTCTGTACAAGATGTTCTTAATTTTTTTTTTTCAAATACAAAAACCAAAAATTATCCATTTTTTACTTTTTCCTAATTAGTACCTTTCCACTTTATCAATTTCCTTTTGGTCATAAAATAGTTAAATTTATCAGTCAAGGCTTTTCTCCACCTCCCGCAAAAATGGACTAGGGTTTTTCTCCTAGGCTGCAAAAAAAACTCAGGGCATTTCTCCTTAGGGCTTTTCTCCTACACTCTTACCATTGCATGTACCTCTCATTTAAAAACTGACACCAGTACTGCTGATTGCTGTTATGTAACAGTTGTGCTAAAAATAGACTAATCAGCCTGATTGACTGTGCTGGAACTTTTTCTGGGTCACCATGGTGATTACTTAAACATAGACAAATCAGATATAAACTTAATTACAATCCTCTCTCACTCTCTCTCTGGTAACAAATCATCTAACAGAATTGTTAGGTTGTGGGGCTATGCAATTAAACTAATCATGATTGAAGGGATTAATTAAAGTACATGTAGACTGAATTAACCACTTCTTCCACAAGTTGTGAAATAACATTTGGGTGGCGCGACAAAGCAACAGAAGCTTTTATCCTTTAAAACCTCTGTACATGACATGGTTGAGGAAAAACAAGAGACTGCAATCAACATTTTCAATTATTTTTATTATTATTTTAGTCTAATCATAATTATAACCACATGTAGATCACATATTCAACAGAAAAGAATTATGTTTTTCTTATTCAATAATGACCATCTTTGGATCAATCGGGCAATCGACACACCTCCGGCTAAAAACACTATTCTTTCAGCAAAGAAAATTATAAATTCAAAGTAATTTGTATATTTTTTATACTTACCAATGGCCCAGACTTAGCTGGTGCTAACTCAAAAATATCCAGGGCCAAACACAAATTTTGACCTGCCAATCCCCCAAATTTGCATGCAAAACCCCAAAAATTCTGTCCTATCTAGTCCTCCATACTTTTGTGAACTGAGCATGTGCAGTATCCAGGAAGACACCGAAATTGGCGCCAAACATCATTCTTTCTAGAAATTGCCTGCTAAATGTTGTCATCAGCGGGGAGGTATGAGTGCCCCCTCATGGGAGGGCCATCCCCGTCTGGGCCATTGTTAAGTATAAAAAATATACAAATTACTTTGAATTTATAATATTTTTATACAACAACCAATGGCCCAGACTTAGCTGAATCATAAAAAGGCTGGAGGGTCTAGGACATAAAGGAAAATCCAATTACTCAATCACTTCTTAAAGGATAGCTCCTACAGAAGAATAGGAGAGAAAGGAATTATATATGTCTTTCTCATTTATGAGAAACGAGAAAGACATAACACCCACAATGTAATTGAGCATTACATAATATATAATTTTTCATTTAATGCCAACATAACCCATTATGCTAATTCGGTGAAGGGAAGCCAAAACATAAAGATAGTCCAGAGAATGAGACTCTTTATACTCATTTAAAAGTGTCAGAGGATTGTATATTAATGCCCATTTGAGACGTGACATATACAAATGCTTCACATTGAGCTACACTTTAAAAACAATACATAAATGAGACATATTAATTTTGCTTCACACCGAGCTACACATTAAAACCATCCCAGCACCAACTCGGGACTACTGACACCGGGCGAGGTCTTCCCTTGGTCTTCACTATAAAGCCAGATGATAATAAGGGACCCCCCCCCCTTCCCCTTGTTCTGAGGTACATGTCCTCAGAACGAAGAGGGCAGCAGAACTATAGATGTAATCATTTAGTGGATGACATTTTGAGCAACAGATAGAGGACCTAAACATCTAAGGTCACCGGAGATGGACTCTAAATTTCTAAGGTAAAACTTGGTAAATGTAGAAGGCTGTGTCCAGTACACAGCTTTCATGAGACCAGTGATGGCTATACTGTTAGAATAAGCCCAAGAAGTGGACAGCGCTCTAACTTCATGCGCTGATATCTAATTAACAGAATGCTGATCCGAAGATAGACTTTCATAGGCAATGCGTATATTGCCAACTGAATCCATCTAGCAACTGAATGAACAGAAATATCTCTTCTGTTAGGAATCAATGATAAAAAGAAGCGTTTCCTTCCTTTTCTAATAAACTATGATCGGCGTTTATATGTGCGCATAGCCCTGACTGGACTCAATAAAGGTCTATGGTTGTCCGTAGATGGCAGAGCCTTTTTGATAATAGGCTCAGGCCATTTATCTGGAACCTGATTCTTAGCTAAAAATCCCACTTCTGTAGTTAAAGTGATGGTATTTTCAACACTACGACAGTGAGATTTGTCAACAGATAAAGCATGGAGTTCACTAACTCTTCTAGCGGAAGCAAAGGCTAAGAGAAATGCTGTTTTATAGTCAAGAATTTGAACTCTACAACGTCTAACAGCTCAAACAGAGCTTCTTTAAGCTTCAACAGAACCCAAGCTAAATTCTACTTAGGAATTAATCTGAGAGTTCTAGGTCTATTTATAGAGAAATTTCTAACCAGTTTGGATAATGAAGCATTAGATCCAATTGCCAAGTTATCATGATGAGCATAAGTGTCCGATAACATAGACCTATAGCCCTTAATAGTGATGGGCTGCAGTTTGAGAACGTCAAACAGGTAGACTAGAAAATTGGCAATATCCGGTATGGACGGATCATAGACGTCTATCGACTGATCCTTACACCAACGGAAGAAAACCTTCCACTTTGCTGCATAATTCAGTGAAGAGGAGGACCTCCTGCAGTTAGAAACAGCGTTCACTGCTTGTCCTGTAAATTGCTTGCCATGCAAGTAGGACAGCACAACGGAAATACGTGAAGGTTGATACCTTCCGAGTTTTGATGCAGTGTGCGTGATTCCCCTGATAAAGAAGGTCCTCTCGCAGACACCCGAGAAGATTGATCCACAATTTCTGTGACGACAGAGATGCTACTAACAGAATCTTGCAGCGAGACTGTTTGATTTCTAACTGGATCTGCTGAATCAGCATAGTTGGAGGATATGCATATTCTATCATTCCGTCTCATGAGATTGACAGAGCATCTACTGCATACGCTCGATGATCTGGACATCGCGACACATAAGTCTGCAACTGATTGTTGAGGTGTGTCATAAATAAATAAATCTATCATAGGTTGATTCCAATGGTAGCAAATCTGTCTGAATACTCGCTTGTTGAGAGTCCACTCTAATGGCAACAGGCCACCTTCTCGAGAGAGCGACTCTGCTAGTGTGTTCAGACGACCCAGTATATGACGAACCGATAGATGAACACGATGTTTCATGACATACAGAAGAATTTTTTCTGTTAGTTCGCATAAAAGAATCGAATGCGTGCCTCCCTGGTTCCTGATTATGCTATTACTGTTGAGTTGTCCAACAATATCTGAACATGCGTGTCCGCTATAATGTAAATTCATTGTTGTAGCGCTAACCATATTGACATCATTTCTTTGATGTTTGTGTTTCTCCAGGAACCGAAGGTCCCAAAGACCCTGGCATTTCGAGTCTGTCGAGCTCAGGGTCGTGCCCCAATCTGTTTGACTCACATCCGTCATAATCGTGAAAGCCGGATCCAGCAGCTGCAGCAGAACTCCCTGAGTTAACCACTGACTATCTGCCCAAATCTGGACCTTTTGTTTTACCAGATCCATTAAAACAATACTGGTCTCGAGCGAATGCATCTTCACACTCCAGTTCTGGGTAATGAATATCTGGAGGGGACGTGTGCGTAAGCTACCCATCGGAATAAAGTCTGCAGCCGCTCCGCACAACCCCATCAGCCGCATTAATTCCCTCGCTGTTAATGCGTCTGAGTGTAGACAAAAGGGAGCATAACAACTGACTAATTTCGCTCTATTACCGATCGGAATGAGCTGGCTGGCTTTGGTATGAGAAACAGGTGACTGTAGAATCCTACAGAATCTTGGTTTTCGACGACCTCTATTGCTTCCTTTGCCAAGAGAGCCTTCACCTCCGATGAGAGACTCTCTTTTGCAAAGATTTGACGGAAGTTTTATCCATCGAGGACATCATGTTAGCGGTGGTTTTGCTCGGAAAGATAGCCGTAGGCCATCCGAGTCCACACTTTTCACCCAATGGTCTTCTGTAATTGTTATCCAGTTTGTTGTGAATCTTGATAACCTTCCGCCAACTGGCAAGCATTAGAGGTCCTGACCATAACCTGTAGGTACCCCCTCATGAAGAGCCTTAACCCACCGGCTTAGGGGTGTCTGACCAATAGTCTCAATCAGACCTATGCCCCCTTCCCGGGGCATTGTATTGACGATCCCTAGAGTAACTGTAGGAAGGTTTCCTATACCCTCACGAGGAGTCCCCTTTAGACAATTTCTGTCTAGGATGCCCTCCCTTACTCTTTTCTGCTGGTGCGGGTCGATTTGACGCCGACTTAAGGAGCAGAGTATTTGATGCTTTCTTTGTAGCTTGGTCATAAACCAATGAAAGCTTATCGTCAAAAATTTTATGTCCGGATACCAGAGCGACCCATAAAGAGTTTTTCACCTTGTAATCTATTAACGATGATGATGCAAGGGCTCCGTCATGTCTGATTAACTCCAAATTAGCCACTGTTAAAGCGGAGTTATACATGGTAAACATAATAGCCCTAGAAAGAATTCTTAAAGAGGTACGAACATCCTCAAATACCTTTCCGTTGAGACGCTCTTGAAAGGTGATCTGCGTAAGACAAAGCGTCTAAATTCGCTCTGTTTGAAGAACTTGCCATCCCAAATAGTGAATGATGAAGGCAAGGACATGTCTAGGTCCTCAGCCTGCTCATCCAAATGCAGAGGAACTCTCTGGACATCTTCCACGACCATTTTAAATGAACATGGTCCAACAAACAGTAAATTTATAGAAGATGATGACAAGAAACCACCTTTCTTCTTCCCACTGGAAAGTTTGAATACGGCATCGTCTAAATGGCCGATGGCATCGTCTAAATGGCCAAAGTCCTGCGACACCTGTCTACACTGAACCGGAAAAGACAGGACCTTCTCCTTTGTCCGGATAAAGTCAGCTTCCAACGATGACAGTGGTTTCTTCCTAGAAGTCGCAGCATTCTGATTCGCTAGAACAAACTCAGGGTAGTATTGATGCATTAAATCCATCGCAACCATGTGTTGTTCCAAAAGGGAAGGGTAATCCTCCACCGTATCCCTTTCACCATCCGACTGAATCAGTTGAGATTCACAATCAGTGGCATCTGAACGTGCAGATGACTGGACCGACCCAGCACCATCCGACAGCTCAGATTATGAGCCTGCACTTGCTGGGATGCTGTGATGAACTGCGCAATCTGCGACAGCAAGTCTGTTATAGAGACCTAACTGTAGCCGACGCCGGCTGTGAACTGAACGGAGCATCCCGGATGGTTCCTAATCACCACATCTGGCCCCAGATGTTGTTGTTGGCAAAGTGAGGGGACTCGCTCATTCGTGATCCTTTCAGACCTCGCAGAGCTTCCCAATGAACTTGCCAGATTCTTCTTCTGTTCCGTCATCGCTGGGTGAGCCTGTTTATATTTTAAGGTGTTCGCTCTACCTAATCCACTTCTTTCGACCGCAATGGCCACACCCGGTGTCACTATACCCACAGATGGAGTAACTGCTTCACCGGTCGAGTTAGCTGGAGACAAGAAATTGGAACGACCGGCCTGTGGTATTTTTGCCCAGTCTTAATGTTCATGAGCACCTTTGCCGCTAGCTCTGCTTGATCATCTGAATGCGACAACGGCAGCACACTCTCTCTAGGCGTCACGTAAACATCACCATGTTCTTGTTCCTCTGAAATAGAAACTGAGAAACTGGATTGACTTTGTGGCGAGAGGACCAGCATTGGCCTCTCGCCACTAACAATGTACCGTGACACCCGTCTCCAACGTTTGTCATCCCATCTGACACATGTTAAGCAAGAATTAGTGCGAGTACATCGACTACAAGCAAGGCAACCAGCATGGAAATCAGAGGAAGACTTCCTCGCCTTGCATTTTGAGCAATAAGCTTTCATACTGAATCAAAATAAAGTTGATAGTACTCGCACCAACTCCACAATAAATATATGAAAAAGATACATAATAAATAACATTAAAAATACAATTCGAAAAATAATTTACAAAAAATTTTTCAAAAAAAATTTGACAGGAGCTCAAGTCCCCAAAGGGAACGATGAGCCCAAATGTATCCCGATAGAGCCAAAGTGTGGACAAAATTTTTTTTATTATCCAAAAACTTAACTGCTACACTACCGGAATATTTAATATATCTTACAACAGTCCAACCATGATAATAAATAGGAAACTACATATATAAATAGAGCGTTGTCAATATAAACAATGTCAGAATAAAAAACAGAAACAAGACTCCAGGCACTGAATAAAAAGGCTCGAAGTCAGTAACAGATTTTGAATTATCCGATGTAAAGCAAGATCTTCATCAGAAGAAAAAACGATACATCGGATGTATGATGCATGACCAAAAATGCCCAAACACCCCTAGGGTCAGGACGTAACCATGGGGATATACAGAATAAACATTCTGTGTAACACGTCAAACTCCCAAGAAATTTATTAAAAAAATTTCAATAAAACAAGTCAAAAAGCTTAGGAGTTTAACTGGGGGCTTCAAGGAAGGATAGGGAAGGAACACTTAACAAACAGTGGAAAAATCATTAGCAAGAATGATGACATCAGGCCCATGTCCTCAAATTGGGAAACATGAAATAATTTTTGTAAAAGTTAAAAAATTTATAGTAATTTATATATTTTTTATACTTACCAATGACCCAGACTTAGCTGGTGCTAACTCTTAAAATTCTAGGGCCAAACACAAATTTTGCCCCCCCACCCCACCCCCACCCCAATCCCAAAAATTTGGATCAAAATCCAAAAAATCAATGTCCTATGTGGTCCTCCATACTTTTATCCACTGTGCATGCACAGTGTCAAGGAAGTACCGAAATTGGCGCCAAATCTTCATTCTTACAACCAGTGTCTGGTAAGTGTTATGTAATCAGTGGGGTGGTATGAGTTCCCAACTCATGGGAGGGCCATCCCCGTCTGGGTCATTGGTAAGTATAAAAAATATATAAATTACTATAAATTTTTTAACATTTTTATACTGTACCAATGACCCAGACTTACCTGAATAGAAAAAAGGCTGGAGGGCCTAGGACATAAAGGAAAATCCAATAGACTCAATTACATGTAAACAGAATTAGCCCCTCAAGAAGAAAAGGAGAAACAGGCTTTACATGTATCTTTCTTGTTTATACCAAAAAAGAAAGACACAATACCATTCCATAATTGAGCACAATTATTATTATTTATTATTATTTATTGGTATTTAAGGTCACATACTTATGCACAATGGCTAATCGTGACCGTGACAGTTTTACAGGTGGAGGAAGCCAGAGTACCCGGAGAGAACCACCGAGCAACGACGAGCAGCTGTCAGCTCTCCAACATCGTAACTCTGAACTCTGCACCGCAGCACAGGCAGGGTTAATTGAGCACAATAACATCCATAATCTCTATTAACATCCAGTATAACCCATTATACTAATTTCTTTAAAGGAAAGCCAATAAATAAAGATAGTCCAGAGAATGAGACTTTTTATACTCATTTAAAAGTGTCCGAGGATTGTATATTAACGCTCGTATGACACGTGACATATACAAATGCTTCACACCGAGCTACACTTTAAAAATATTTCATAAATGAGATAGACATTAGCTTTACACTTTAAAACCATCCCAGCACCGACTCGGAATTACTGACTCCAGGGGAGGTATTCCTTTGCTTTTCACTATAAAGCAGGTGATATAAGGGAACACCATCCCCCCCCCCCCCACTTCCCCTTACTCTGGGTCAAATACCCCAAAATGAAGAGGGCAGCAGGACAGAGTCACTGCCGGAACAGAAAGCCTGCAAAACTATAGTTGCAACTGTTTAGTGGACGACATTCTGAGCAACAGATAACAGACCTAAACAACCCAGGTCGCCAGAAATGGACTCAATATTTCTAAGATAAAAATTTGTGAACGTGGAAGGCTGAGACCAATATGCAGCCCTCACCAAATCGGTAATAGCAACACTATTAGCATAAGCCCAAGATGTAGAAAGCGCTCTTACTTCATGCGCCAAAATCTTTAGCACAGACTGCTGAGTTGAAGATAATTTTTCATAAGCAGTACGAATAGTTAATTGAATCCACCTTGCAATAGAATGGACTGTAATGTCCTTTCTATTAGGCAGCAGAGACAGAAAGACCCTTTCTGATAAACTCAGATTTACGTTTGTAAATACACATAGCTCTAACTGGACAAAGCAAAGGCATATGACCATCTGAAGACGGAAAAGCCTTAATAATAATAGGTTCAGGGTACTTATTAGGAGCTTGATTCTTTGCCAAAAATCCAACATTAGTAGTCAATGTAATAGTATTACCAACACTACGATAGTGAGAATCATCAACAGATAGTGCATGAATCTCACTAACTCTTCTAGCAGAAGAGAAGGCTAAGAGAAAAGCTGTCTTATAAGATAAGTATTTGAAGTCCACTGTATCAAGAGGCTCAAATGGCGCTTCTTTTAGGTTCAGAAGAACCCAAGCTAAATTCCACTTAGGAATTAACTTAGGGTTCTAGGTCTATTTATCGAAAAGTTTTTCACTAACTTAGATAAAGAGACATTAGATCCAATTTGTAAGCTATCATGATGAGCAAAGGTATCTGATAGACCTATAACCCTTAATAGTTATTGGCTGCAGTTTGATATCGTCAAACAAGTTGACCAGAACATTAGCAATGTCTGGAATGGAGGGATCATAAATATCAACAGAATGATCCCTACACCAGCGAGAGAAAACCTTCCACTTAGCAGCATAATTTAGCGAAGAGGGAGGGGCCTCGTACAGTTAGAAATTGTGTCCACTGCTCGTCCTGTAAAATGCTTGCCGTGCAAGAAGGACCGCACAATGGAAATACGTGAAGGTTGAGACCTTGCAGGTTGTGATGCAATGTGCGCGATTTCCCCTGCGAAAGAAGGTCCTCCCATAGAGGAAGCTTCCACAGAATGTCCCACAACAGACACCTGAGTAGATTTATCCATGGTCTCTGGGGTGACAGAGATGCTACCAACAGAATCTTGCAGTGAGATTGCTTGATTTTTAACAAACTATCTGTTGAATCAATGGAGCTGGAGGATAAGCGTATCCTATCATTCCGTCCCAAGAGATCGAGAGGGCGTCTACTGCAAACGCTTGAGGATCTGGGCATGGCAACATATACGTCTGCAACTGATTGTTGAGATGCGTCGCAAATAAGTCTATCATATGCCGGTCCCATTGGTAGCAAATCTGATTGAATACTCGTTTGTTGAGAATCCATTCTGACAGCAACAAACGACCTCTCCGAGAAAGGGAGTCCGCTAGAACGTTCAGACGACCTGGAATATGACAGACCGACAGAAGAACCTGATGCTCTAGGACAAACAGAAGGATTCTTTCCATTAAGTTGAACAACGAAATGGAATGAGTACCTCCCTGGTTCCGAATACACGCTACTACTGTCGAATTGTCGGACAGAATTTGAACATGCGAATTCTGAATAATGTTCATCCAATGACGTAGCGCAAGCCAAATTGACATCATCTCTTTGATGTTTATGTGCTTGTTTAGGAACTGCGGATCCCAAAGACCCTGGCACCTTGAATCTGTTGGGCTCAAAGATGCGCCCCAACCTGTTTGACTCGCATCCGTCATTATCGTAAAAATCGGATCCGGCAGTTACAGTGGTACTCCCTGAGTTAACCACTGAATATCTGCCCAAGTTTGAATCTCTTGTTTCACCTGTTTCGACAAGACGATGTTCTTTTCGATCGAATGAATCTTCACACTCCAATTCTGAGTAAAAAATATCTGGAGTGGACGAGTGCGTAGTTGCCCCATCGGAATAAGATCCGCGGCAGCTCCGCACAAATCTATCAGTCGCATGAATTCTCTCGCTGTTACTACATCTGAGTGAAGACAAAAGCGAGCGTAACAACTGACTAATTTAAATTACGCTCTGGTTAATGGCAGACTAACCAGATTTTTGTGTGTCTCGAAGCTCATTCCCAAGTGGATGAATGACTTGGACGGCAATAGATCCAACTTCTTTTCGTTTACTATGAAACCGAGACGTTGGAGCAGTTGAACATCGTTCTGAAGCGTTAACTTGTTGCCGTACCTCTGAAGAATGTCGTCCAAGTAGGCCGACGTTACCGCAGGCGAATGAGCTCGGAAATGAGTCATTACCGAGTTCATTATTCGAGTGAAAGCCCAGGGTGCTAGATTCAGACTGAAGCACATTTCTCGGAACTGATAAACGACTCTTAGGACAGCAAAGCGAAGATACTTTCTGAATGCCGGATGTACCATGATGTGAAAGTACGCAGCATTGAGATCTATGCTCGGAGCATAATCGATCACTCGAATGCACACTCTGACCGATCAGATGGCCTCCATATCAAATTTCGGAGCCACGATCAGCTTGTTTATCCAGCTCAGATCTATAACTGGACGAAACGAGCCGTCTGGTTTTGGAACCAGGAACAGATGACTGTAGAAACCTAGAGATTCCTGGTTTTCTACGACCTCTATCGTGTTCTTCTCCAGAAAAGATTGTACTTCTGGTAGAAGCAAATCTCTCTTCTGAAGGTTTGACGGAAGCGGAGTCCAACGTGGACTTCGTGTTAATGGAGGTTTTTCCTTGAAGGACAGTTTTAGTCCTTCAGAAATAACCCCCTGCACCCATGGGTCATCTGTAATTGACAACCAATTGGTTAAGAATCTCGACAGCCTTCCGCCCACTGGAATGCAATAGAGGTTTAGACCATCACCTCCTGGACTTGCGAGACTTGCGCGAGGAGAAACTGCGTCCTCCACGACCCGCACCTCAACCAGTCGACCTAGGGGCGTCTGACCGGTTGTCTCGGCAAGCATTACGACCCCTACCTGAGTCGCTACTCTGACGGTCTCTAAAGTGAGGCGTAGAGGCTTTCTTAGATCCTCTATAGGAACTTTCCTTGGACGTACTCACCCCAGAAGTGCCTGCCTTACTCCTCTCTGCTGAGTTCGACTTTCTCGAAGCGGATTTAAAAAGCAGAGAGTCCGAAGCTTTCTTAGTAATCTGATCATAGATTATAGAAAGCTTACCGTCGAAGAGAAGCTCTCCAGAGACCGGAGCGACTCAAAGAGAGTTTTTCACCTTAGAATCCACTCTTGTGGATGCAGCCAAGGCAGCATCACATCTGACTAACTCCAGATTTGCCACTGAAAGGGCGGAGTTATACATAGAATATGTTATGGCCCTCAAAAGAACTCTCCAGGAAGTTTGAACAGCCTGGAATTCTTTTCCCTCGAGACATAGTGATAAGGTGATCTGCATAAGATAAGGTGTCTAAACTGATTCTGTTAGACGAGATTGTTGTCTCCAGCGTACTGGAGAAAATTGACATAGACGCCGGCAAAGACAACTCCAAGTCTTCTGCCTGGTCGTCTAAACGCAGAGGAACTCTCGGCACGCCCTGTCCTGCCGTTTCAAATATATTTCTATTATTGATGAAAGGCAGCTGTAGAGCATGAAACGATAAGAAACCGGATTTGCCAGTCTTAGAGGCTAGCTTGAATATAGCATCATTAAGAAGTTCAAATGTCTGCGTGACATTTCTGGACTGGGTCGAAAAGTCAGGCACAATGTCTCTATTCCAGCCGAACAAGTCTGTGTCCAGTGACACTATCAGTCTCTTATCAGGTAATGCAGCATTTTGGTCCAGAGGAACAACTTCTGGAAGGTGCTGCCGGATGAAATCTACGGCCACCTTATGTTGTTCGGAAACGGAAATTCCAGCTCTGCTGATTCCCTTTCACATCCGACTGAACCACATGAGAATCTCGGTCGTCCCTTTCTGACTCTGCAGGGGAGTGAACCGACCCAGCTTCCTCAGACAGTTCCTGTTCTGAAAAAGTTTCTGATGGCTGCTGGGATGCTGCGATGAGTTGAGCTATCTGTGATAGCAAGTCTGTCACAGAGGCCTGTGGAGCCTGGGTCTTACGTAATTTAGCCGCTGGAAGCTCCTGGGACGTTAATTCCTGCATACTTCTTTTATGCGAATGTCCTGACTGGAAAGGCCTCGTGTGCTTGGCTACCGTATGGCGTGACCTGGTCGACGTGGAATCCCTGGTCGGCGAAGCAGGCTGGATATCTGCGGCCATGTAGCCAAGGTGCGGTCGTGTGTGCTGCCATGAGGATGAGGAAGCCAATAGACCAGCCGCGCCGGACTGTCTATGCGACAGAGCGTCCCGAGCAGGAGGAGTGGACGTATGCTCCGACTAACGAACGTTACATACAACAACATCTGGGCCCAGATGTTGTTGTAAGAGAGAGGGGACGCTCTTGCTCGCAGTCCGGGTAGGCCTGGAAGAGCTAGCTACCGGACTGACTGGCTTCCTCCGATCCGTCGTCGCCGGGTGTGCCGATCTGTGTTTATAGTGCTCGCAACACCCGATCTCCTTTCCTGGACCGCAATGGACGAACCCGGCGTCACAACCATTTCGTGAATGATTGCTTCACCGGGCGAGCTGTGGGCGACAATGCCGTCGATCCTACTAGGGACCTCTTAGGCATTTGCTGAATTTCATTGAGCACTTTAGCCGCTAGCTCTTCATTTGACTGCGACGACGGAGGCACACTTCTTGAAGACATCACGGAAACATCACGGAAACATCACCCTGTTCTTGTTCCTCTGAAAAAGAGACTGACAAACTAGAGTGACCCTGTGGCGAGAGGGCAGGCATGGACCTCTCACCACTAACAATATACCGTGACACACATCTCCAATGTTTGTCATCCCAATTGGCACACACTGTGTAAGAATTAGTGCGAGTACACTGACTACATGAAATACAATGAACATTCCTCAAATTACAATTTGAACAATATTCTTTCAATTTTGAAAAAATATTAAACAGTCATCGTACTCGCACTAACCCTTGAAAACAAAGATACATGATAATAATATAATCCATTACAAACATTTCGAAAACTAATTCAAAAGAAAATTTTTTTTCAAAAAAATTTCAAGATGAGCCCAAGTTCCCAATGGGTTCGATGAGCCCAAATGGATCCCAAAAAAGCCTAAGTGTGGACAAAAATTTTAAAACATATCTAAAAATTAATGTTACACTTACGGACAATATTAATGTATCTGGCTATGAGCAGAACTAAATAGAAGACAAGGAATCACTGTCAGAAATAACCGTTGTCAACGTAAACAAAAGTGAATAAAAACCGGAAACAAGACTCCAGGCACTGAAAATATGGCCCGAAATCAGTAACCAATTTTAAACACTATCCGATGTGAAACAGAGGCTTCCAGAGAAGAAACTGCAGTACATCGGATGGTAGATACATGACCAAAATGCCTAACCACCCTAGGGTGAGGACGTAACCATGGGGAAAAACAGAATAAACATTCTGTTACCAAGCCAAAAACTCCCAAGAAATTTCAGTAAAAAAATTACAAAAATTATGCCAAAAGCATGGGAGAATAGCAAGGGGGTTATCAAGGAAAGGGAGAGAGGAAACACTGAACAAACAGTGGAAATTTCATAGCAAGAATGAAAACATCAGGCCCATGCCTCGAAATTAGGGAACATGAAATAATTTTGCATAAAAGTTAAAAAATTTATAGTAATTTATATATTTTTTATACTTACCAATGACCCAGACATAGCTGGTGCTAACTCTTAAAATATAGGGCCAAACACAAATTTTGCCCCCCAATCCCCAAAATTTGCATCTAAAACCAAAGAAAACATGTCCTGAAAGGCCCTCCACACTTCGCCCCTACTGCGCATGCGCAGTGTCAAGGACGTTCCGAAATTGGCGCCATTAATCATTCTAATAACCAGTGCCTGGTAAGCGCTATGTACTCAGCGGGGAGGCAAGAGTTCCCAACTCCTGGGAGGGCCATCCCCATCTGGGTCATTGGTAAGTATAAAAAATATATAAATTACTATAAATTTTTTAACATTTTTATACTGTACCAATGACCCAGACATAGCTGAATAGTAAAAAGGCTGGAGGGCCAAGGACATAGAGCAAAATGGAATACGCTCAATAAAATAAAATAGAGTCATCCCCTGTAGGGAAAAAGAAGTAATAGGCCTTACATGTATCTTTCTTATTTATGATAAATTAGAAAGATACAACACCTTCCAAAATTGAGCTTCATACATCCATGTACTCTATTAATATCCAATATAATCCTTATACTAATAATTTTTAAAGTAAGCCAATAAATAAAGTAAGTCTAGAGAATAGAGACTCTTATACTCCTAAAAGTGTCTGAGGATTGCATAATCATGTCCGCTGACATATGCAATATTCAAAAGCTATACTTTAAAAACTAAGACTTGAATGAATTTTAAAAACCTAAACTTCTCACTAAACAACCATCCCAATAACAGCTCAGAATTACTAACTCCGGAGGAGGTATCCCCTTGTTTTCATAGTAAAACAGGTGACCCAAGGGAACACCCTCCCCCCCCCCCCCCCTTTTTCTTGCCCTGGGTCAAATAGCCCAGAGCGAAGAGGGCAGCCGAACGGAGACACTGCCGAAACAGACAGCCTACCTAGCTATAGTAGCAACTGTTAAGTGAATGACATTCTGAGCAGTAGATAATAGACCTAACAATAGAGGCCTCCAGAAATGGACTCGATATTTCTGAGATAAAATTCATGAATGTGGATGGCTGAGCGCAATGAGCGGCCTTCAAAAATCTATAATAGCGACACTATTAATGTAAGCCCAAGAAGTAGAAGAACTCTTACTTCATGAGCCGAAATCTAAGCACAACTGCTAAGTCAATGATATACCATAAGCAGTACCGATAGTTAATAGAATCCATTAACAATAAAATCGAGCGTAACGTCCTTCTACTAGACATCAAAGACAGAAGAAGCTTACGCCCATAGAAATAAACAGATATCTGTTTATAAATACATAAACTGTACCCGGAAAGAGTAAAGGCCTATGCCCATACGAAGACGGAAGGACCTTAAAATAATAGGTTCTGGATAATAGGAGCCTAACTCTTATGCAACAATCCAACCTAAATAGTAACGGAAGTAGTGATTCTGAAACTACGAAAGTGAAAATCATCCATCGATAGTGCATGAAACTCACGGACTCTACAGTAAAAGAGAAATCAACAGAATTACTGTCTAAAAGGTCAGAATTTGAAAACTACTGTTTCCAGAGGCTCAAATGATTACTTAGCTAAATAAGAACCGAAGTTAAAATCCATATAGGAATTTAAACTAAAGATTCTAAGTCTATTTATCAAAAAGTTACTAACTGACTTAGATAAAGAGACAAAAGACTCAATTGTAAACTATCGTAGAGTGCATAGGTATGAGGTAACATAAACCTATAACCTAAATAATAACAGACTGCAGTAGATCTTGTGAAACAAGTATACTAAAAAATAGCAATGAGTAGTATGGAGGGATCAACAATATGAACATAATGATCCCTACACCACGACGGAAGAGCCTCCACTTTAGCCGCATAGAATAGCGAAGAAGAGGATCTCCTATAGTAAGAAATCGCGTCCAAAGCTCGTCCAGTACAGTGCTTACAATGCAATACGGACCACACAACGGAATACATGAAGGTTGCGACCTTGCGGGTTGTGATAAAGATGACACGATTTACCCAGTGAAAAAAGATCCTCACATAGAGGAAGATTTAAAGTTAAAACCCACAGTAGACAAGAGAGTAAATTACCCATGATCTCTGTGAAGATAGAGATGCTATCAACAGAAATGTATTGTGGTTGTTTATCTTAGCAATACCTGCTGAAACAACAGCGCCGGAGGATACGCATATCCTATCATTCCGTCCTATAGATCAATAGAGCGTTAACAACATTAGCTCAGAGATCTGGACAAGCCAACACATACGTCTGCAATTGATTAGCAAGCTGTGTCATAAATAAATCATCATTGGGCGCTCCCATAGATAGCAAATCTGATTGAATACTTGTTTGTTGAGAGTCCATTCTGACAGCAACAAGCGACCCGTAAGAGAACGGGAGTCCGATAAAACAATCAGACGACCCGGAATATGACGGACCAAAACTGAACTTGGTGTACTATAACCAACAGACGGATTCTTTCCATTAAATTGAATAACGGAAACGAAAGAGTGCCTCCCTGGTTCCGGAGATACGCCACTACTGTTGAATTAAAGGACAGAAATTTGGGCATGCGTTTCTGAATAATGTTCATGCAATGACATAAAGCAAGCCTAAAAAACATTATTCCGCGGAAGAAAACTGATTGTTAAGAGACTGCGGAACCCAAAGACCCTGGCACTTCGAATCCGTAGGGATCAGTATTATATCCCAATCTGTTTGACTGGCAACCGTCAAAACAGCCACACTCGGGTCCGGCAACTGCGGTGGCACTCTCTGAGTCAACCACCGAATGTTTGCCCCAGTCTGAATCTCTTGTAACACTAGATAGACAAGAGAACGTGTAAATCGAGCAATTCATGGATTGCCGAAAAGTTGCCGTCGAAGAGAAGCTCCTCCGAGAACGAAGCGACTCTGAGAGAGTTCTTAACCTTACTATCCACGTGTGTGGATGTAGCTAGGGCTGCGTCACGTCTAACCAACTCCAATCAGCCACTGAAGGGCGGAGTTATACGTGAACAAACTACTGCCCTCAAAAGAAATTACATTGAGAATAATATCCCGTAAATCTTTTCTTGAAGACGTAATGATAACGCCTCAGTAAGGCGGATTACGTATGATAAAGCGTCTAAGTTAAGTCTACTATACATCATGTCGTTCCCAACATTGAAATTGGAAAAGACATAAACGGCGAAAAAGAATATATGCAGTCTTTAATCACACCGTCTAGACGCATATGAACTCTCGGTATGCCCTGCTCTGCCAAAATAAACTATTCGTATAAATGATAAAATGGCAGAAATGAGCAACGCGGACAAGAAACTAAACTATCATGCTTGGTAGCAGGCTTGTATATATATATATATAGCGTCAAAAAATAAAACACATGTTGTAATGACAATATTGGACTGCGTCGGTAAGTCAGGGACAATGTCCCTGAACCGATCGAAAAATCCGAGTCCAATGACGCTATAAGTCTCTTATCCAAGATCGCAGCAATGAAGTCCGAAATAACAATCACTGGAAGATAATGCCAGAAGATATGAAAGGCATCTTCCGATACTACTAAAGGGAAAACTCGAAATCTTTCGAATCCCTTTCGCCATCTTGTCGGACCCTATAAAGCGTTCGGTCGTCCGTACCTGATGCAACCGCGGACCGCACCGACCCAGCGCCGTCGGATAATTCCTGATTCGACCGAGAAACTGTCAATTGCTGGGATGCTGCGAAACAACTGTGCTAACTCGGATAGCACGTCCGTCACTGAGGCCTGAGGAGAAGCGGTCTTACGATGCATTGCCGCTGGAAGCTCCGTGATCGTTACCCTGTGCATACCACCAATATGCGAGCGAACGGAGTGTATAGGCCTCGTGTCCCTTGGCTACCGGATGGCGCGACCTATTCGCCGTGGAATCACTGAATGCCGAAACTGATCGGATACTCGAGGTCACGTAGCCAATGTGCGGTCGTGTGCCCTGCTGTGAGGATGAGGAAGCATTAAGGACAGTCTCTCAGACTGTCAATATAACAGAGCGTCCCGACCGACGGACATATGCTCCGAATGTAAAATATCTGAACCACAACATGCGGTCCCCTATGTTGTTGGACGAGAGAGGGACCTCTCTCGCTCACAGCCCGGACGGACCTGGACAAGCCAGGAACCGGACTAACAGGCTTCCTCCGATCTGTCCTCAATCTGCCGTCACTGGGTGAGTACTAAAGTAATTAAAGTGCTCGCATCACCCAAATCTCCTTCCTAGACCGCAACGGACGAACCCGGCAGCCGAACCATTCGATGAATGTACGCTACACCGGGTGAGCTAGCGAATGTCACTCCGTAGGCGATAGACATATTCCATGAGCACTTATTGCCGCTAGCTCTTCATTAACTATGACGACAGAGGCACACTTTGAAAGACATCTCCATAACTCTTCGAACAAGAAACCAGAAATGCTTGGTTAGCAAGCATAAAATAATAATATATATAGCGTCGTTCAATAATTCGAAAGTTTGTGTGACATTATTGGACTATGTCGGAACTGAGGGACGATGTCCCTGAACTGAACCAAAAATTTCTAAGTCCACCGACGCTATCAGTTTCTTATCCGGCATCGCAGCATTCTGGTCCAACGAAAGAAGCTGTAGAAGACCAAGTCAGATGACATACACAACAGCATATGATGTTCCGAAAGGGAAAGCTCGAAATCCTCCGAATCCCTTTCGGTATCCCGTCGGACTGGATGAAACTTTTGGACGTCCGTACCCGCTTCCGCGGAGCGTCCCGACCCAGCATCGTCGGATAAAATATATGCGACAGATTCAGTTGATGTTGGAATGCTGCGATAAACTGTGCTATTAAGGAAAGCACGTCCGTTCCCGAGGCCTGTGCAGTAGCGGTCTTACGATGCATTGCCGCCGGAAGCTCCGTGTACGTTGACTCCCGCACACTTCCTATGCGAACGTCCGGAGTCTGCAGGCCTCGTGTCCCTGGCTACCGGATGGTGTGACCTGGTCGCCGAAGAATCCTTGATCGGCGAAGCTGGTAATATATCGGCGGTCACGCAGCCAAGGTGCGGTCGTGTGCGCTGACGAGAAGAGGAAGCCTTAGCAGCCTCCGCGGACTGCCTATAGAACGGAGCGTCCCGAGCGACGGACGTATGCTCCGCTTGCGACACATTTTGTACCACAACATCTGGGGCCAGATGTTGTTGAACGAGAGAGGGGCCTCTCTCGCTTGCCGTCCGGATGGACCGGAACGAGCTATGAACCGGACTAAAAGGCTTCCTCCGTTCTCCCTCCGATCCGCCGTCACTGGGTGTGCATTAGGTTAATTTATAGTGCTCGCATCACCCCAAAATTCCTTCTAGACCGCAACGGACGAACCCGGTTGCCGAACCATTCGGTGAATGGATGCTACACCGGGCGAGCTAGCGGACGTCAAAGGCCGTCGAACCTACTAGGGTCCTCTTAGGCAATTGGCGTATTTACATGAGCACTTTTCCGCTAGCCCTTCATTAATTGTGACGACGAAGGCACACTGTTGGAAGACATCACAGATACATCACCCTAATCTTGATCGTCTGAAATAGAAATTGATAAAGTAGAGTGACCCTGCGGGGAAAGGACCGGAGTGTCCAAATCCCCAATAACATACCGTGACATACGCTTCCCATATTGTCATCGAAATCATACGATACAGAACAGGAGTTAATGCGAGTACACTGACCACATATAGAATGATAATAAAGTCAGAGGAAGACTTCCTCTTAAAACAATTGATCAATATCCTTTCAATGTGAAAAGAAAACAAGTCCTGGTACTCGCACTAACCCCTGACAATCAAAATACATAATAATAATATGATCCATTAATATAGAAAAAATAATTGAAATCAAAATATTTTGAAAAAATATTTTTTTCAGAACAGCCCAAGTTTCTGAAAAGTAACATTGAGCCCCAATGGATCCCAAGCCTAAGTGTGGACAAAAATTTTAAAAATATTTTAAACAATTTATTCAACACTTACGAACAATAATAATGTATCTAGTTATGATTAAAATAACATCAAGATATTATTTTTTAGAAATCCCCCCCTCACACAGAGGGCTGTTGTAAATGTAAACAATGAGTGTAAAAACACTAAAATAAGACTCCAGGCACCCAGGCCCGAAATCAGTTACCAAAAACACACTATCTGATGCAAAACAGAGACTTCCAGGGAAGAAACTGCAGAACATCAGATGGTAGATGCAGAACACAATGCCTAACCACCCATAGGTGAAAACGTAAACATGGGGAAAGAACAGAATTCATTCTGTTATTCAGCTAAAACTCCCAAGAAAATTTAGTAATAATAATTACAAAAACTATGCCAAAAGCATGGGAGAATAGCAAGGGGGGACTTAAAGGACAGGGAGAGAAGAAAACACTTAAAAAACAGTGTAACTAAATAATCAGAATGACAACAAAATGGCTGCTGCCTCGAAAATAGGTAACTTAACATAATTTCATTAAAAAATTTTAAGTTACAGCCCTGATAATATTCTGTCACACATTTTTTTCCTCTCCTCCTTCTCTATCCTCCTTAGAATCACCATTTCACTAATATTTATGTGTCTGGCATCATTTAAACTGAGATTTATAAGCACAAAGATCAGTCAGATGTTAACTGATGAAGGGCCAAACGTAGAATGATTAATGGCGCCAATTTTGGAACGTCCTTGACACTGCGCATGCGCAGTAGGGGCGAAGTGTGGAGGGCCTTTCAGGACATGTTTTCTTTGGTTTTAGATGCAAATTTTGGGGATTGGGGGGCAAAATTTGTGTTTGGCCCTATATTTTAAGAGTTAGCACCAGCTATGTCTGGGTCATTGGTACAGTATAAAAATATTATAAGTTACAGCCCTGAACACATCCTTCCACTGTTCCTTCCTCTCATCCCCTTATTTCATCCTTAGATCCACCATTTCTTTCATGATTTTGTGTCTGGCATCATTTTAACTGAGATTATAAGCACAGATATCAGTGAGATGTTACTGATTGAAGGGCCAAACAAAGAATGAAGATTTTGAGCCAATTTTGGTACTTTTTTGACACAGCGCATGCGCAGTGGATAAAAGTATGGAGGACCACATAGGACACTGATTTTTTGGATTTTGATACAAATGTTGGGGATTGGGGGGGCAAAATTTGTGTTTGGCCCTAGAATTTTAAGAGTTAGCACCAGCTAAGTCTGGATCATTGGTACAGTATAGAAATATTATAAAGTAACAGTCCTGAATGTTTCAAACCACGGTTTCTTCCTTCCATCATCCAAGTGTGTCCTTGGATCCACCAAATTCACCATTGATTTGTGTCTGGCATCATTAAAACTGAGATTTAAAAGCACAGATGTCAGTTTGTTGTTACTGACAGAAGGGCCAAACAAAGAATGATGTTTGGCACCAATTCCAGGGTCTTCCTGGATTCTGTGCATGCGCAGTTCACAAAAGTATGGAGGACCAGATAGGACATAATTTTTTCGGTTTTGCATGCAAATTTTAGGGATTGGGGGGGGGGGGGGGGTGCAAAATTTGTGTTTGGCCCTGGATATTTTTGAGTTAGCACCAGCTGAGTCTGGGCCATTGGTTGTTGTATAAAAATATAATGTGATTTTTCATCCCAAAAGCCACAATTATCGCACATGCCTTTGGCATCTGCATCAGGGGCACACAGAATATGATGTGCAGCATCATCCGAGCCAAATAGCAGCGAGATGGGGGCTAGCACGAGAGGTGATGCCCCCATTATTGTTGGACGGAGCATGTTGCCTTCCCCGTGGAATAAGTTTGAAATTCAAGAAAAAAAAAATGCAATTTCCTTGACTCTGTCCATTTGTGTCCATAATTTATAAGTTATGAAAGGCATCAATAATTATGCCACATCATTACCAAATAGAATCCGAATAAATTATGAAATATTTAACATGTAAATTTGCTATTACGCACCCCCCTCATACGGTTTATTCCCAATATTTATTTATTGGTATTTAAAGTCACATACCTCTGCACAATGGCTAATCATGACCACAACATGGAGATAAAATCAAGGTCAGTCAATCATTTATACCCCATGCTGGCTATTTTAGAGGACTTGCACCCCAAGCATTTGTGACTGGGTCCTATTTTACCAGTGAGACAGAGCTTGTTTACAACAGTAACTGCTTTGCTTCATTTCCCAGGGTTCTGGGGGGGTGTTACTCCCAACAAAACGAATGTTGAAATTTGTCATCCCAACCAACAAGACAAACTTAATTGAAATGACTGCATAGCCCATTTATTTTGAGGTTCTGGGGAAAAGTGTATACGAGAAGGTTATTTTGAAGTGGAATTTTATTTTTCAAAAAAAAAAACCCTACTTGCAATAATATAAACCACACAGAAAAAATCAATAAATTAACAGTAGAGTAACAAAACATAAGGAGTTTACATCTTGTACCATATCATATAATAATTTAGTTTAGATAAAAGGAATTTATTCTATAAATCAAAAGCAATAAACAGGACATTTTGAATTAAAGGTATAGCAAATGGCTTGGTTTTTCTCAATTGTGCTCATTTAAAAGGTTGTTATCAACCAGTATACAGCAGCATCGGACTGAAATGATTTGCAACAATTATTAGTTAACCCTTAGTTCTCAGATTAATTTTACGTAAATAACTACCTTGTAATACACAGATGTAAATGACTTAACAGTGTTTCTATATTATTGTTGGCTGTCTGTACAGGCAGCCAACAATGATGTAAATCACTGTCAAGATAAATATGCCCTACTAGTAGAGTTCTCAAGGAAGAATACATAAGAGAAAACTTTTTGCAGCAATAAAAAAGGGGCATGTTTTGACTGAACTTGAGGGTTAAATACTTGAAGAAATAGTTATGGCAGTTGGATTTATACTGATAGGAATAAATCTACAAAATCATTACCTTCATAAAATTCACAATAGTGAATCTGTACTTTACATTAGGTCTTGTATTAGTCACACGGAAATAAAACCATTGAGTATGTTTGTTTGTGTACAGATCATAGCGTAACCAGAGCTCATAGCTATACTCTCCACTGAAAAGAATGACACAAATAGATAACATTATGTTCATTTATTTTAAGTTTACTCACTCAATCTCTAAATTATTTCTTCTAAACACTGCAATGAAATTCAGTCTTTCCAAATTAAGGCTATAATCTTCTTAGAAAATTTATTTAATTTTCTGCTAACACATGCTGACTCCATATGACAGCCTTTAACAACTTCTCCCATAAGAGAGCACAACTGTAAAATCTGATGCTCAGGCAATTTGCTTAAAGTGAATTTGGGCTGTCATTCCTATTAAGTCCACCCAAGATTTATATAAAAAATTTATTTTATGCTTTCAAACTTTGGAATCTGGTGAATCAACTTGAAAATAGTATAAGAATACTGGACATGAAATAAATCTCAATTTTATCTCTAGACATGAATTAGAATTAAGAGTATTAATCAGAGTGTGACACACATGCCTTGTACCAGCTTCTTTGAATAATTAGATCACACAAAAAAAGGACCAAATATACATGGCTACATTTCCAATGAAAAATATTCAATTCAGCCTCGAGACCTTGGATAATTTTCTAGCTTTCTCTACTTCTCAGCTTGTATGTATTTTTGTGGCTTGTTAGTGATTTGTAGCTAAGTCTTGGCTGCCTCTTGAGGCAGCCAAGACTTAATTAAAAACTACAGCTAGGGTAATTTGTCTATTGTCTGTGTAACTCCAACTTTACTCTACGTTAAAACCACAAAGGTTGCCAAAATCAGATCTATGCCTTAAATGGTTAACAGGAGAATTCAATTAACAAGAATTTAGTCATTATTCTCATTTTTGATAAGTTTAGAACTTCGTCCATCATATCTTATTTGGCATAGCTCATGATGCTCTCTGTAAAACATGATATAATGCAAAAATGCCTGTATTAGAAGTACTGAGGCCCCAAAAGTCTTTACATTTTTCTTTACAAATTTTGTCAGCATCACTATAACTCATTTGAATCAGTAATCCATCTATAATTTAAAGATGCTAAAAAAAACCCAACTCAACCTGTTTTTGAGTTAAGTTGAGAGGTTTGCATTTTTTTTCCAAAACCCACTTCCAAGACATGTAATTAAGCATTGTGGTTTGACATCAAATATTACCCTTATCTCTATATCAATACAAGCTGTATATTTTATATATGATCGCTTGCAATAACTATCCTGAGTTCCAAAAACAAGTGTTTTCATTTTTTAGCTGTGTATATCACATAAATTCATCTGCTTCAAGTATGTCATTTGCCATGATATTAAAAGAAAAAGGTGTGTAAAAACATATGTAAGCTGCAGTTTTTCGTGACATACATGCATGTCATTTTGCAATGAGGATTATTCTAACTGGCCAACTTTCATTGGGAACAGTTCAGAAGAAGAGTTATGAAAGTTATGGTCTCAAAGGTTGTGGGTAAACTGAATTCAAGTACTTTCAAGGAAGGTGGTGGAAAACCAAGTATTTTTCAATGATTCAGAAGAATTCAAGCACTTTTCATGGAAAGGGTCTAAATTCAAGGATTTTTCATTTGTGTATGAACTCTGACTAATAAGGAATAAATCAGGGAAGCCAAGTACACAGAAATACCATAATATTAGTACATTCTCCTCTACCTCACACCTTTGGTGCCCAATAATTTACTGGTGCAAGACATCACAAACAAATTTCACCTGTTGGTCAAAGTATTGAAATTTTCTAAATTTAAAAAAAAACAAGTAAAAACTTGGCACATCTAACAGATGCTCCCTGGAAATGCAAACAGACAAATATCTCAGACAGGACATATGTGAAGTAAAAACAAGAGGCCCCCATGGGGCATAAATCACTCACCTGACAAAGTGGTTCAAAGAAGGATTTGGGGTCACATTCAGTTAGACATGGTTCATCAACACTACAAAGGAATGAAGTCATGAAAGGCAAATTTTATCGAAAAACACTAAGGAATGGATTTGAACAAACTTGAACCTATCCTGACCCCCATAGGGATCCCAAATATTAAGCCAGGAACTCAAATTAAACAAACTTGAATCTGATCCCCCTTGAGATGTTATATACCAAATATGAAAGAATTCTGACTGGTGGATCTGAAGAAGGTTTTTAAAGAAATGTCCTCACATTGCAATAAGTTAAACTTTGGGCTCCAATAGAGAGCAAAAATATTAACCCAGGGACCCAATTTGAACAAACTTGAATCTGACTTCCCTATAGATGTTGTATACCAAATATGAAAGGATTTTGACTGGTGGATTTGAAGAAGATTTTGAAAGAAATTTCTTCATATTGCACTAAGTTAAAATTTGGGCTCCCAGAAGAAGCCCAAAAGTCAATCCATGGATCTGATTTGAACAAACTTGAATCTGACCCCTCTACAGATGTTGTATACCAAATATCCGAAGATTCTAATTGATGGTTCTGGCGAAGAAGATTTTTAAAGACATTCCGGCATATTGCACAAAGTAAAAATTCAGGCTCCAATAAAGAGCACAGATATAAACTCAGGGAGCAAATTTGAACAAACTTGAATTTGACCCTCCAAGAGATGTTGTATACCAAATATGAAAGCATTCTGACTGCAGGGTCTAAAGAAGAAGATTTTAAAAAAAAAACGTCTTGCATTGCACTAAGTTGATATTCGAGCTCCCATAGGGAGTCCAAATATTTCCCCAGGCAAACCTGAAACTGACCCCACCTCGAGTTGTTGTATACCAAATATGAAAGGATTCTGACCAGTGGATATGAAGAAGATTTTTAAAGAAATTCCCTCATATTGCACAAAGTTAAAATTCGGGCTCCTATAGGTAGCCAAAATATAACCTGGGAACTCCATTTGAACAACCTTGACCCCCCCATTTTTCCCCAGGCAAACCTGAAACTGCCCCCCCCCCCCCCCCCCCTAGAGATGTTGTATACCAAATATGAAAGGATTCTGACAAGTGGATCTGAAGAAGATTTTAAAAGAAATTTTCTCATATTGCACTAAGTTAAACTTTGGGCTCCAATAGAGAGTCCAAATATTACCCAGGGACCCGATTTGAACAAAAGTGACTCTGACCCTCCTAGAGATGTTGTATACCAAATGTGAAAGGATTAGGTCTGGTGGATCTGAAGAAGAAGATTTTTAAAGAAATATCCTCATATTGCACCAAGTTAAAATTCAGGCTCTCATAGGAAGCCCAAATATTAACCCAGGGGCGCAATTTGAACAAACTTGAATCTGACCCCCTTAGAGATGTTATATATCAAATAACAGAAGATTCTAACTGTTGGTTCTCGAAAAGATTTTTTTAATTTTCAAAAATGATAAATTTTAAGTAATTTGTATATTTTTTATACTTATCAATGGCCCAGACTAGCTGGTGAAAATATTATCAAGGAAAAAACACAAATTTTGAACCCCCCCCCAATCCCCAAAATTTGCATACAAAACCGAAAATTGAAAGTCCTATCAGGCCCTCCATACTTTTACTCTCTGCACATGTGAAGTGGTCAGGAAGAGACCGGAATTTGCGCCAACATCATTCTTTGTAGATGAGCGAACTAATAATAACTCAGCGCCCACTCATGGGAGGGCCAAACCTGTCTGGACCATTGGTGAGTATAACAAATATACAAATTACTTAAAATTTATCATATTTTTATACGACAACAATGGCCTAGACTAGCTGAATAGTAAAAAGGTCTCATTTCAGAAAAAAGGGGTGCCTAAGACCTGGTATTGTATTATTTGAGGATACCTTCTGGAGAATCCCTTTTTGTCATATGTGCTTATGTGAAAAGGCACAATGTGACACAATGTGCCCTAGCACATAGGTACATGCTGGATGCATCGATATGTGCTTATGTGAAAACACACAATGTGACACAATGTGCCCTAGCATATAGGCACATATGGGTATATGAGGATACCTATAACCTGGTATTGTATTATTTGAGGATACCTATCTACGATATCTTCTAGAGAATCCCTTTTTTGTCATATGTGCTTATGTGAAAAGGCACAATGTGACACATTGTGCACTAGCACATAGGCAAATATGACCAAAAAGGGATTCCATAGCCACAGGCATTTTTCAAAAAGGGATTCTTAAAAAGGGATTCCGTAAATTTGGATTCCTTTTTGAGTGTTCGGAGAAGAATATTTTACTCTGAACAATGATCCAAAAGAATGAGAACATATACATAGACGACCTATTGATAGTTCCATAACTGATCCAAATAGCCCCAAAATTCTCATGAGCTCTATAAGCAGAGCAAGAATTTATATAGTCTGTCAACAAAGCGTCTGCCTAATAATACACATATTATGCATGCGAGCAATGAAATCCTGCGTGTACTCATCTGAATACAGCTTGTAACCACGGTATGACCGAGTGATACAAGGGTAACCAGGAAACTGAATGAATAATCCGACATTAATATGCAGTTAACGGAGTAATAAACTCATACGTCGTAAGAAAGGCCAGACCGCTCTGAACGAGACTTTTCAGAGTGGACTAATTGCCACATTGGAGAATGGCACCCAGATAAACGACATGTCAACCATACAGGTACACGAAGGATAGCAATTTTATTGATAAAGAATCATATTCTTGTATGTGATTTACAAACGAACAACCACAAGAAACAAACCAACTAAAAAGTGGATGTGTCCATGAGAACGCCATTAGAACACGACCCTGCCGCCAATCGAGAAGCCATGAAAGGCGTGTATATACTAAATGCATACGAGGCTAACAGGAGGAAAACTATGTCCTGCCCTGTAATTGCCTCTTAACACACTGACTGGGGGGAGGGGGGTGGTCAACAAAAAATTCATATCGAACCCCCCCTCATCCGCATTACTTGAATCGCTCTTGTGTTAGTCATCAAATAGAATAGGAACCGCAGGGCTCCCTCATGTCTGACCAATTCCATAATGCCACTAAGGACGGAGAGGGACGTGATGAACAAATACACTGTATCAACATAATCACACTAGGTAAATATGGCATCATTAATAGAGCTTATCGTCTCATATAACTGACACCAAACCATACCAGTAGGAAGAGAATAACCTCCTCTTACAAACGGTATCATGCCCGATAGGACAACGAACTCAGCCTAGCTGAAGCAGCTAAAGGTCCATGACACCTATGAAAACAAACAGAAAAGCACTGTACCTTCTCGATATTATTCCCAAAAGACAGCGGTCAGAGCCTGGCTAGCTTAGCTAGAAGTCTTCCTCTCTGTGAAGACAGATATCTCGGAGTAACTAGCGACTTGAGAGCTCACTAAATGGAGACTTACAATGACGTCCACAATGACATTAAATGTCTTGATGCTAAGGAACAGAACCTCGAGAGGAAAAAGACGTACTTATTCCCTCTAAAGGCTCTATTCCAAACAGGACAGCTGCCTCAGCCTATCTATGCACTATTCATCCGACTTCAGGATGAAAAACAGGTGATTTGAAAAAACCTGGAGAATATTTAGACGACCTCTATCTCTATTGCTTTTCGTCAATAGGAGAGCCTATACCTCTGCAAGGAGAGACTCTCTTGGAAAAATTTGCCGGAAGATTGACCAGCATGTACTTGTAGTAAGTGGAGCTTTGCTCAGACTGATAGCCGCAGGCCTGCCGCGACTCCATACTCATCCACTGATCTTCCGCAATATCAGCCACTTTTTTTGCGAGGTTGATGACCTTCTGCTAAGTGGAAAGCAACAGAAGACTATTCTCGATCTCTATTGCTTCCTTCAATAAGAGAGCCTGTACCTCTACCAGGAGCGACTCCCTTTTGAAAGGATCCGCCGAAAGATTTGTCCAATGCAGACATTTTGTATGTGGTGGTTATGTTCGGAATCATAGCCATAGGCCTTCAGACACAACACTTTACCCAGTGATCTTCCATGACATAAATCCAGTTTCCCGTGAAGTTGATAACCTTCCGTCAACTGGTAAGCAATAGAGGTCGTATTTATCACCTGTACAACTAACGAGGCTTACGAAAGAAGAAACTATGTTCTCCCCGCGAAGAGCCTCGTCCAGTCGTCTTAGAGGCGTCTGACCTATAGTCTGGATCAGACCTGCGCCACTTTTCCAAGTCGCTAAACTGACCACCGCAGTAAGTATAAGAGGGTTTATTGTACCCTCATGAGGAGATCCCTTAGCTATTAAGTGGACCGACCTCGCTTACCCCGGTCTGCTGAAGCCTGTAGAGGCACAGACTTCAGTAGCAGTGTATTGGAAGCTTTCTTACAGCCTGTTCACTAACGAAAGCTCGTCGTCAAATAGAGTATATCCGGAGACCGGAGCAACTCAGAGAGAGCTTTTCACCTGGTCATCTATAAGTGATGACAATGCAAGGGCAGCATCACGTCTGATCAACTCCCAATTTGCTACGGTCAGAGCGGAGTTGTACGTGGCATACATGACTGCCCTAGAAAGAACTCTAAGCGAGGAACAACGTCCTCAAATTCATTCCCATTAAGACATTGCGTCATAGCTCTGGGGAGGTGATCTGCGCAGGACAACACGTCCAGATTCGCTCTATTGGATGAAATAGCACATTCCATCACTTCCGAGCGTATATTGAATGATGCAGGTAAGGACATATTTTCATCCTCGGCCTTCTCATCTAAATGCAGAGGAGCTCTCTGAAATCTTCTCCAACCATTTTAAATGAACATAGTCAAAGGAACGGTATATTATTGCAGATATGGATAAGAAACCGCCTTCCTCTTAGCATTAGAGAGGTGAATATGACATCAATAACATGGTCAAAGGCCTCTGACACCTGTCAAGATGACAGCGGCTTCTCTGTAGTAGTCGCAGCTTGCTGATCAGGTGGAACAAAGTCAGTATAACATCGATAAATGAAATTCATCGCTACCATATGCTGTTCCAAAAGGGAAGGGTAATCCTCTTCCTTGTCCCTTTCACCATCCGACTGATTCAGCTGTGACATTCGGTCATTTGCATTTGCGTGAACAGATGATTGGATCGACCCAGCACCGTTCATCAGCTCACCACCGGAGTGGGAGGCTTCTCTTGTACTTGCTAGGATGCTGCGATTAGCAGAGCAATCTGCGTCAGCAAGTCTGTTACCGAGGCTTGAGGAGTAGCGGTTATCTGTTTTTACGCCATTTGCTACTCCTGGGACTAAGATCCGGAGATAGATCTCTTCCCCGAACGTCCCGATGAACAAAGACTTGGATCGCTATCTACCGGATGGTCCAACTTCACGGACGAAGACTGGCTCGGTCTTCACGCAACTGTCTGGGTATCCAAAGTCACGTAGCTAGCATGTGCTCGTGTGTACTTTATAACGTAGTGGAGGAAGCCATGACTGAAGCAGAGCCCAGCTGCAGACTAGACGGTGAGTCCCGAGTGGTGGGAGGACGTATGCTCCGACTCGTGCAAGTTTCTCAAAACAACATTTGGCCCCAAATGTTGTTGGGTTAGAGAAGGACCTCTCCAGCTCGCAGTCTTATCAGACCTCGTCAAGCCTCCCAAAAAGAAAACTTGGTTCCGGCTTGTGCAAGTTTCTCATAACAACCTCTGGCCCCAGAATTTGTAGGTTAGAGAGGGGCATCTCCCGCTCGTGGCCTTGTGAGACCTCGCCGAGCCTCCCAACAAGAAACTTGCTGACTTCATCCCTATTTCTGTCATCGCTGGGTGAGCTTTTGTTTTTAAGGTGCTCGCTCGACCCAAATCAACACTTAATTTGACTGCAATGGACATACCCGGTGTCACGGCTCCCATGGACGGAGTAACCGCTTCAGTGGTCGAGCTGGTCAGTGGTCGAGCTAGCTGCCTGCAAGGGATTAAGAACACTAACTAGAGGCCTTATCCCTTGCTTAATATTCATGAGCACCGTGCAGCTAGCTCTATTTGCTCAACAGAGTGTGACGACGGTAGCACACTTTGGATGGGTGTCACAAAACCATCATCATGTTCATGTTCCTCGGAAATAGAAACTGAAAAACTTGAATTATATTATGGTGCGAGTTCCATCTCCAAAGGCTGTCATGCCAATGTTACACAGTAGGACAAGAATCCGCAGGAGTGCATCGACTACAGGCAAGGCAACTAGACATGTAAATCTGAGGAAGACTTCATCGCCTTGTATTTAGAGCAGTAAGCTTTCCTAATTACAATCAAAAGACAAAATCGATAGCACTCCTACAAACTCCACAACAAAATATATGATAAAGATACATGAATAATCGTAATCGAAATTAAATCCAAAAATTTTTTTAAAAATTTTGAAAAAATACCCAAGTTCCCAAAGGGAACATAATGGGCCCAAGTGCATCCCGATAGAGCCTAAGTGTGGAAAAATCCAAATATTATGAGCAACACTACCGGAATAATAATCAATGTATTCTAAAGTAATTCTACTAGTAACATAACATGAAATACTACATATATTTAAGGACATTGCCAATGTAAACAACGTCAAGGGAAAAAACGGAAACAAAAGTTTAAATGCTACCAGTTGCAAAGCAAGATCTTCATACGAAGAAAAAATGATACATCAGATAGAAGATGCAAGACTAAAACAACCTAACACCCCTAGGGTGAGGACGTAACCATGGGGATAAACAGAATAAATATTGTGTAACACACATTACACTCCCAAGAAATTTAATAAAAAATTTCAATAAAAAATAGCCAAAAAGTTCAGGAGTTTAACAGGAAGGGTTCATGGAAGGATGGTGAAGGAATACAGAACAAACAGTGGAATAATCATTAGTAAGAATGATGTCGTCAGGTGTACGTCCCGCAAATGGGAAACATGAAATAATTTTTATAATTATTATAAAGTTACAGCCCAGAACGTCTGAAACCACCATAGTTCACTTCCATCATCCATTAACAACCTTGGATCCACCAATTCTTGCATTGATTTGTGTCCAGCATCCTCAAAAAAGGAGATTTTAAAGCACAGATGCCAACTCATTGTTACTGACTTTAGGGCCAAACAAAGAATGATGTTGGCACCAATTCTGGTCTCCTCCTGACCACTGCGTATGCGCAGAGAGTAAAAGTATGGAAGGCCAGATAGAAGTTTTAATTTTCTGTTTTGTATGCAAGTTTTGAAGATTGGGGGGGGAGTTCAAAATTTGTGTTTGGCCCTTGAAAATATTGAGTTTGGACCAGCTGGTCTGGGACATTGGTTGTCATCTAAAAATACAATTTATGGGTGCTATCAGAGTAATGCCCCTTGTGGTGCCCCTTTTGGGCGTGGCAACGTTATTTGAACAAAATTGAATTGACATATGATAAGGAACATGCTTGTTAAAAAAGGTAAAGGTCATACATTAAAGCAAACTGGCTTTATCATCTGAAAACCATTAATCTTACAATTTTGCAGCTTTTCAAGAAGCATAACTCTGGAATGGGAAATGCAATAACAATGAAAATCAAACTTCCTATGGGGGTTTGATCATCCCCTACAAGGCGGGCCCTCAGGTGGCGGATAGAGGATGGCCTGCTCGATTGGGCAGGTTTGCTAATTTCTAATTGGCAGGTTTGCTCAATTGGGCTGGTTTACTGCGAAATACACAAATTCGCAGCCCCGAACCAAAATGATCAATCCTGCTAATACCATCTGGCAGGCACCTTGTTCTCCCGTGAGGTGCGTTCTGAAGGCCCTGGAAGAAGGAATCCTGGCAGTTGAGAACTCGTGGCCCTGGTTATGGCAGTCTCCAAGATGGAGATCAGGTCATAAACCCTGTTTGGCCCTGGTCTCCATTTTTCAGATAATGTCCAGCACACTGCTTTGGCCCCAATTTTGGGAGTAGACAGATGGTCGGATGGCCTGTTCTGACCAATCGGGAGCCCCCAACCCCAAAAATATCGAGTGTCACGTCGGGGGGGCATTGGGTGGTCATTCAATCAGTCATTTCTTTTAGTTTTGTTTTATCATTAATATCCAAACTGACTTTTAATGATTCTGATACCTTTTAACATCTTCCGTTTTGTTGCACTGTCTGCGTCGGTTGTCAGAAGTAGTTTTTGTTGCACTGGTTTTTAATGAAATGATTGGTTGAATGGCCACCACGACCTGGCACTTTCCATAAACATTCGACGGGTTAATCCTCCAGCGGAATGCATTAGCATCAACGCTGGGGGAGTATACTGCTTGTGTACTTCTGGTGCTGTTCTCTGGATATCCGCGGCATTACCCCCCCAGGTTGGGCTCAAAATAAGGGTGGGCGTCATGAGCAGAATGAATTTCAAATCAAATAAACAATGGCAAACACAAACACCAAAAAACAGAAACGAGGTCGAGATTTATTTTATACAGATTCTGATTCTGATTCAGATCAAGACATTAAAAATTCAAGAAACTGGCCCAAATTTATTATCATTTATGCTGCTAATGAGGATAAGAGGGTTGCCAATATCAACTCTTTTGCCCTTGAAAAAGCTATAAAAGGAATTGCTGGCACAGTTAAAAACGTCAAAAAGCTGAGAACTGGCGCTCTACTACTTGAATGCAATAGAGAAGCCCAGGCAAATAATTTATTAAATACAACTAAGCTTGCAGATATGGAGGTGAATGTTTTCCCTCATACAACACTAAATAACAGCAGAGGTGTAATTAGAACAAAAGAACTAGCTGGCATTGATGTTCTCGAGATAAAAAAAAAAGAACTCAAACCACAGGGTGTAACAGACGTTAAAAATATCAAAATTAGAAAAGATGGTTCTACAATAAAAACAAATACTTTTATATTAACATTTGATTCGTCTCAACCACCAAAATCACTCAAAGATGGTTATATGAACATCAAAGTGGATTTATATACACCAAATCCACTTCGATGCTTCAAGTGCCAGAAATATGGCCATGAGCAAAATAACTGTAGGGGTCAAGCAATATGCTACAAATGTGGCCAACAACATCCAGAGCCATGTAACAATACAGTGGAGCCCACATAATTTGATATCTCTTAACTGAATAACCCTGTTAATTGAATATAATTTCCCAACACAAAACCATCTACCATACCTCCAGTACAAATTTGACCTGTTAATTGAATATAGGTTATAGAGTAAACTCCTGTTAATTGAATAAAATATCTTGTGACCTGTTGAGAATATACCCTGACACTCCCCAGTTTTCCTTTGTTTATAGACCTATTTTGCCTCAGTACATCCAATACAGGCATTTAATTCATTATATCTTGTTTGACAGAGCTCATGGAGCCCCGTCAAACAACATATAATAGAATAAATTCTAAGTTTATTTCTAGAATACAGGAAATTGACACAATCCCTCTTAAATGAATACTCCTGTTAATTGAATAATTTTTATTGGCAAAGTGGCTATTCAATTAACCGGGTTCCACTGCACCACCAAATGTGTAAACTGTCAGGGCAATCACATGTCATCATCCAAAGATTGCCCTGTCTGGAAAAAAAAGAAAACAATTCAAAAAGTAAAATGTGAAAAGCAAATAAGTTTTAAAGAGGCCAGAGACATCGTTACAGCCTGGCATGAGTACGTCATCTCCATCATATGCTACCAAACTGTCACAAAAATTGCCAACTCAGTCAGTAGAGTGCCACACACAATATACAAAGGAACAATCCCAACTCTAGTGAAAGCTTTTACCATAGATCAACCAGTGCAACAGTTCACCAAAACAAATACAGACACCCAAACAACCGACATACTACGACAATCCAGTCAGAAACAAGAACAATCCACTCATCTATCCCATTCAGAAATTCAAAAAGATCAAAGACCTAAAGCAGAAAATAATAAGCCAAATAAATTCAAAAAAGATCAGCAGCCTAGATAAAAATTGAGTCAGAGTCAGAGACGAGAACAAGAGAATAAGGAAAAAAGAAAAACAGAAACTAGAGTCTGACAGATTACCCAAACAATGTATAATGCCTGGGCAGATGAAACTGATCTTCATATTCGTGGAACGACTGTCTTGGTTAGGAACGACATCATTCACAGTTCTGTACCATTACAGACAAATTTAGAGGCTGTGGCGGTACGCCTAACTTTAGACAAAAGAGTTACACTTAGCTGTATTTACATTTCGCTAAGTAAAGCCTTACAACTGAATGATCTTGAGCTGCTGGTCCAACAACTCCTAACTCCATACATTTTGTTGGGTGATTTTAGCTCACATAGCCCTATTTGGGGTAATTCCTGCAGTCAAGATGATGTAAAAGGTAAAACTGTAGAAGAGTTCATTACAAAATATGACTTGTGCTTTTTCAATGATGGGTCAGATACTTACCTGCACCCCACATCTGGTTCTTACACTTCAATTGATCTAACAATTGCATGCCCTTCTGTCATCCTTGATTTTTCTTGGAAGGTAGAAGATGACTTGTGCGGGAGTGACCACTTTCCAATTGTGTTGGAGAGTGAATGTGAGCGGATGATGAGAGGGTGCCCCAGCGGAACTTTAAAAAGGCTGACTGGGACACTTTCTCATCGCTTTGTTCTGAACGCCTCACACAGGAGAAATTTCAGGAGAGTACTGGCCAGACTGAACATTTCACCACAGAGTTGATTGACATTGCAAGCCAAGTCATTCCTAAAACCTCAGCAAATCCAAAACGTTTCACTAAACCATGGTTTGATACTGAGCGCAAACAGGCTATAAAAGATCACAAGAAATTTGAGAGGGAATTTAATAAGTCACCAACCACACAAAATTTAGGTACATTACATATAAATCGGGCAAAAACAAGACGAATTTTAAAACAAACAAAAAGTTCATGGGAAACTTACGTTTCGAAACTGAATCAAAACACCCCCATCACTAAAATTTGGAAAATGATTAAAAAAAATTAAAGGAAAAGAAACAAAATCAGCTGTACAACACCTACAAGATAACAACACACTCATTACATCAAAACTAGAAATTTCAAACAAGTTGGCCTCTACATTTTCTAAACATTCGTCATCTGAAAATAGTAACCCAGACTTCCTCAAACTTAAAAAACAACAAGAAAAACAAAAGATTAAATTTACATCCAATAACTTAGAGGATTACAATGAACCTTTCTCTATGGAAGAGTTAAGTAACTCTTTGCATAGAGCAAAGGATTCTGTCAATGGTCCTGATGAAATACACTATCAACTTTTAAAACATCTGCCTCAAACTTCACTTACACTATTATTATCTATTTTTAATGACATATTTGTGACTGGCCAGTTTCCACCTTCATGGCGATAAGCTACAATAATTCCTATTCCCAAGCCTGATAAAGATCACAGCAACCCTATTAATTATAGGCCTATTGCCTTAACAAGTTGTCTGTGCAAAACCATGAAAAGGTTGATCAAGTTGATCAATGATCGACTTGCCTGGTTTCTGGAATCGAACAATCTTCTTGCGAATGTTCAATGTGGTTTCAGAAACCAGAGAAGTACTGTAGATCATTTGGTCAGACTTGAAACGTTGATAAGAAATGCCTTCACCAGAAAAGAACATGTGGTCGCCATCTTCTTCGACCTGGAAAAGGCATCTGACACAACATGGACATGTCGGATTTTAAAAGATCTTTTTAACAAGGGGTTGAGAGGGCGTATGCCTCTTTTTATTGAAAACTTTCTAAGGGACCACCTATTTCAGGTTCGTGTTGGGTCAACGTTATCTGATCCTCGCGAGCAGGAGTTGGGGGTACCGCAAGGTAGTATTTTATCTGTTACCCTTTTCTCAGTAAAAATCAATAGTATTATTGATGCAATTGAGAATATGGTTGATTCGTCATTGTATGTAGATGACTTTTTAATCTGCTATAGCAGCAAAAAAATGAATGCTATAGAGCGCAAACTTCAGCTGTGTTTAAATAGGATTCAAAAAAGGTCTACAGAAAATGGTTTCAAGTTTTCAAAGACAAAAACAAATTGTGTTCATTTTTGTAAGCCTCGGAAACATCACCTCGATCCGGAGTTGAAAATTGATGGTAGTCCTATTAAAGTTGTTAAGGAGGTGAAATTCTTCGGTTTGTGGTTTGACAACAAACTGAATTTCACTTCCCACATAAAACAACTAAAAGTTAAATGTAAGAGAGCACTGAACTTATTGAAGGTTGTTGGTAGCACTGATTGGGGTGCTGACCAAAAGACATTACTCCATCTGTAAACATCACTTGTTCGATCAAATTTAGATTACGGTTGTATAGTTTACGGTTCTGCAAGGAAATCATATCTCAAACCACTTGATGCAATTCACAATAGTGGTATTAGAATTAGTCTAGGGGCTTTTCGAACATCCCCAATAGACTCGATGCTTGTTGAAGCAGAGGAGCCTTCTCTTGAGAAGCGCAGAATTAAATTGTCCCTCCAATATGTGTCTAAACTTTTGGCCAATCCTTCAAATCCTGTTTATAATTGTATTTCAGAACCCCAAAATGTTGACTTTTTTAACTGACATCAGAAACATATTCCTCCATTGGGAATTAGAATTAAACCCCACTTGGAGTCAGCCAAAATTGATTCTGATTCTATAAAAGAAAACCGTAAATCACATATTGCTCCTTGGCATCTTAAAAAACCTACAGTTATTTTAGACCTTGCTTCTACCAAAAAATTTGATACAAATTCCTTGCAGTTTAAACAAAAATATGCTGAAATAATGTCCAAGTATAGCACATATACAAGGATTTATACAGATGGATCTAAAGATGGTAACAAAGTATTATCAGCTGCTGTTACTGGTGATCATATCACCTCAATCAGAATACCGAATCAGAGTTCTATTTTCACAGCTGAAGTTAAAGCTATTCAACTCGCGCTTGAACACATCAAAAATGTACAGGCAAAGAAGTCAATTATTTTTTCTGACTCTCTTTCCTCTTTACTTGCTTTACTCAACCCCAAGTTGAAGAACCCTCTCATTTTGGAACTTCGGGAGAAGTTAACAACTCTCATGTCTGACCGATATGATATCGTGTTTTGCTGGTTACCCGAACATGTAGGTATAGCTGGCAACACCAGGGCAGACAGTGCAGCAAAACAGGCTTTATCCAAGCCTCTCACTGATTTTAAGATTCCATTCAGTGATTTTAAACCTCATATCAGTAGTTACATCAAATCTATGTGGCAGGCGGAATGGGATGGAGCGACAAATAACAAGCTTCATCGCTTCCGACCAACTATTTCAGATCACTACCCGTCTAGTAACCTTTGTAGAAAGGATCTTGCAGTTTTGACGCGATGTCATATTGGTCATACACGATTAACACATTCCTTTTTGTTGGAGGGTACTGTGCGACCAGAGTGTTTTCCCTGCCAGCAGGTGCTGTCAGTGGAACACATTCTTTTACATTGTACTGTTTTTAATCATGTCAGAGGGCAGTATTTTACAGTTGGATCTTTGAGAGATTTATTTTATCTTATAAGCCTGCAAAAAGTCATCTCATTTTTGTAAATAATCAACCTTTTTAATAAATTTTAAATTGTTTTTACCTTCTTATATTTCATTGGTCCATATTTATTTTATAGGTTGATTTACACAGCATTTTTTGTACAACTGGTCTCACTTTCTCATTGTGGTTTCCACTTCATAGTTTTACTCCTCTTATTCCTTCATTTCATTTTTTAATGAAGTTTTTAGATTACTTCATTGTGGAAGATGGTCTTTTTAAGATACAGACTTTCATCGCCACGATATAGCTTGAGCTGCTGATGTGGCGTAAAGCATCAATAAATAAATAAATAAATAAATAAATAAATCAAACATGACCTGCATTTTATAGCAAGTAGTAAAGTTGCAAAATAATAAAATCAAACATCAATGCAAATTGGAGTTATCATACAGAAACCACGGATTTTACCATTTTGTGGCTTTTCAAAGGGAATAACTATGGAACAGGAAATGCCAAAACAGTGAAAATCAAACCTGACCTACATTTCATGGTAGGTAGCAATGTTACAAAATAATAAAGTCATACATCAAAGCAAACTGGAGTTATCATGCAGAAACCACTGATTTTACAATTTTGTGGCTTTTCAAGGGGCATAACTCTGGAACAGGAAATGCCATAACAGTGAACATTGAACTTAACCTGCATTTCATTGTAGATAGTAATGGTGCAAAAAAAGGTCATACATTAAAGCAAACTAGAGTTATCATCTGGAAATCATTTGTATGTATGGACATATGGATGGACAGATGGATGGACGGATGGATGTGGCAACTATATGCTGTCCCAAATTTTTTCGGGGAGCACAAAAAAAACTAAAAATTTCAACCATAAAGCATCACTTTTAGAAAATTAACTAAAATCACACATTCCAGCCAAATGGGGAAGAGTAGAAGAACAAGACTAGTCTTGTTTGAAAATGATAAATTTTAAATAATTTGTATATTTTTTATACTTACTAATGGCCCAGACTAGCTGGTGCTAACTCTAATTAATCCAGGGCCAAACACAAATTCTGTCCCCCAAACCCCCAAATTTGTATGTAAAACCAAAAAAATTTAATTCCTAGATGATCCTCCATACTTTTGATAACTGCGCATGCACAGTATCCAGGAAGGTACCAAAATTGACGCCAACCATCATTCTTTTACAATGCCTGCTAAATGTTATAATCAGCGGGGAGGTATGACTGCCCACTCAAGGGAGGGCCATCCCCGTCTGGCCCATTGGTAAGTATAAAAAATTTCCAAATTACTTAAAATTTATCATATTTTTATACGGCAACCAATGGCCCAGACTAGCTGAATCGTAAAAAGGCTGGAGGGCCTAGGACTTGAAGGAAAGTCCAATCTCTCAGTTACTTCAGTAAAGGATAGCTCCTAAAGGAGAATAGGAGGAGACACAGGAATTATATATGTCTTTCTCTTTTACAAGAAAAGAGAACGGCACAACACCAACAATGTAATTTAGAATAATATAATTTCTCCATTTAATGCCAGCATAACCCATTATGCAAATTCAGTGAAGGAAACCAATATATAAAGCTGGTCCAGAGAATGAGACACTTTATACTCATGTAAAAGTGTTTGAGGATTGTATATTAACTTAACATATACAAATGCTTCACAGTGAGCTACACTTTAAAAACAGTACATAAATGAGACATAGTTATTATTTCACACTGAACTACACATTAAAACTACCCAGCACTGATGCAGGACTACTGACACCGGAGGAGGTATTCCCTTGCTTTTCACTATAAAGCCAGATGATAAGGGAAAAACCGTCCTCCCCCCCTTCCTTCCCCTTGTTCTAAGGTAAATTCCTCAAAACAAAGAGGGCAGAGGAACGGCGTCAGTGCTCGAGCAGACTGCCTAAACACCTTATAGATGTAACGTATTAATGGACGTCATTCTGAGCAACAGAAAGAGGACCCAAAGATCTAAGGTCACCGAAGATGGACTTTAAATTTCTCAGGTAAAACTTGGTGAAGAGGGCTGTGTCCAGTAAGCAGCCTTCACGAGATCAGTAATGGCTATTCTGTTAGAATAAGACCAAGAAGTGGACAGTGCTCTAACCTCGTGCACTGAAATCTTGTTGACAGAACGTTGATCTGAAGATAGATTTTCGTAGGCAATGCGTATTGTCAACTGAATCCATCTAGTGACAGAATGAACAGAAATATCTTTTCTGTTAGGAATCAAAGAAAGAAAGAAACGTTTTCTTCCCTAATAAAATCTGATCGACGTTTAAAAATGTGCATTGCTCTGACTGGACACAGCAAAGGTCTATGGTTATCCGCAGATGGCAAAGCCTAAATGACAATAGGCTCCGGCTGCTTATCCGGAATCTGATTCTTAGCCAAAAACCCCACTTCCGTAGTGAGGGTAATGGTATTACCCACACTACAATAATGAGATTCATCAACAGATAATGCATGAAGTTCATTGACTCTTCTAGCAGATGCAAAGGCTAAGAGAAACATTGTTTTATAGGTCAAGAATTTGAACTCTACAACGTCTAACGGCTCAAAAGGAGCTTCTTTGAGCTTCAACAGAACCCAAACAAAATTTCACTTACGAATTAATCTGAGGGTTCTAGGACTATTAATAGAGAAATTTCTATCTAGCTTGGATAAAGAAGTATCTGATCCAATAGCCAAGTTATCATGATGACCGTAAGTGTCTGATAACATAGACCTATAGCCCTGAATAGTGACGGGCTGCAGTTTGAGATTGTCAAACAAGTAGACCAGGAAATTGGCAATATGTGGCATGGACAGATCGTATATGTCTATCGACTGATCCATACACCAACAGAAGACAACCCTGCACTTGGCTGCATAATTCAACATTGAGGTCCTCCTACAGTTAGAAATTGCATCCAATGCTCGTCCTGGAAAATCCTTCCTGTGCAATAAGGACCGCACAACGGAAATACGTGAAGGTTGAGACCTTCCAGGTTGTGATGCAGTGCACGGTACTTCCCCCTGATAAAGAAGATCCTCTCTTGGAGGAAGCTTCCGGGGAATGTCCCATAACAGACACATGAGAAGATTGATCCAAGGTTTCTGTGACGACAGAGGTGCTACTAGCAGGATTTTGCAATGAGACTGTTTGATCTTTAACAGAATCTGCTGAATCAACGGAGCTGGGGGACATGCATATCCTATCATCCTGTCCCATGAGATCGACAAAGCGTCTACTGCATACGCTCGATGATCTGGGCATGGTGACACGAACGTTGGTAACTGATTGTTTAGGTGTGTCGCAAAAAGATCTATCATGGGACGGTCCCACTGGTAGCAAATCTGCCTGAATATTCGCTTGTTGAAAGTCCACTCTGATGGCAACAGGCAACCTTTTCTAGAGAGCGAGTCTGCTAATACATTCAGACGACCCGGTATATGATGGTCTGAGAGATGAACGTGATGATTCAGAATGAATAGGAGAATCTTCTCTGTTAATTCACATAATGGAATCGAGTGAGTGCCGCCTTGGTTCCTGAGGTAAGCAACTACTGTCAAGTTGTGCGACAGAATTTGAACATGGACGTTTGCTATTTGATGAATCCAATGTTGTAGTGCTAGCCACATTGGCATCATCTCTTTGATGTTTATGTGCTTCTCTAGGAACCTAGAGTCCCAAAGACCCTGGCACTGCAAGTCTGACTCACATCCATCATAATCGTGAAAGCCAAATCCGTCAGTTGAAGCGGAACTCCTTGAGTTAACCACTGAAGATCTTCCCAAATCTGAATCTTTTGTTTTACTAGGTCCGTTAAAACAATACTGGTTTCGAGCAAATGTGTCTTCACACTCAAGTTCTGAGTAAAGAATATCTGGAGGGGACGCGTGCGCAGACGACCCATCGGAATAAGATCTTCAGCCGCTCCGCACAGCCCCATCAGACACATAAACTCTCTCGCTGTTACTGTGTCTGAGTTTAGAAAAAGCGAGCATAACAACTGACTAATTTCGCTCTGGGTAATGGCAGACAAACCAGATTGTTGTGAGTCTCGAAGCTCATTCCCAAGTGAGTGAACGACTAGGATGGAGCTAGATCCGACTCTTTTTCTCGTTTACTATGAAACTGAGACGTCGGAAGAGTTGTAGCAGACTCTGAACATCATTCTGAAAAATAATTCTGTTGCCGTATCTCTGAAGAATGTCGTCCAAGTAAGCCGGCGTTACCGCAGATGAATGAGCTCGGAAGTACGACATTACCGAGTTCATTATTCAAGTGAAAATCCAAGGAGCCAGGTTCAGACCGAAGTGCAATGCTCTGAACTGGTAAACCTCTCCTTGAACGGCAAACCGCAGGTACTTTCTGAATGCCGTATGTACCAGGACATGAAAGTAAGCCTATTTTAGATCTATGCTTGCCGCATAGTTGTCCACTCGAATGCTCGCTTTTACCGATCGAATGGTCTCTATATAGAACTTTGGAGCCATGATCAACTTGTTTATCCATCTCAAGTCCATTACTGGTCGGAACGAGCAGTCTGGCTTCGGTACTAGGAACAGGTGACTGTAAAAACCTTGAGAATCTTGATTCTCGACGACCTCTATTGCTTCTTTCATAAAAGAGCCCGTACCTCCAGTAGGAGAGACTCTTTTTTGAAAGGATCCGTCGCAAGATTTGTCCAACATGGTCATCTTGTTAGTGGGGGTTTTGCTCGGAATGATAGCCGTGGCCTTCCGAGACTAGACTTCTCACCCACTGATCTTCCATGACTGCTATCCAGTTTCTCGCAAAGTTTGATAACCTTCCGCCAAATGGCAAGCAATAGAGGTCTTGATCATCACCTGTAGGACTAACAAGGCTTACGGGAGGAAAAACTATGTCCTACCTGCGAAGAACCTCGTCCCGTCGGCTTAGAGACGTCTGACCTATAATCCTGATCACTGACGACCTCTGGAATAATTATAAGAGGGTTTCTTGTACCCTCGCGAGGGGTTCCCTTCAGGTGATCTAGATTTAGAATGTCCTCGCTTACCCCGGTCTGCTGAAAGCGTGTTGTTGAGACGCCAACTTCAAAAGCAGAGCACTGGAAGCTTTCTTAGTAGCCTGTTCATAGACTAACAAAAGCTTGTCGTCAAACAGAGTATGTCCAGACACCGGAGCGACTCGGAGAGAGCTTTTCACCTTGTCATCTATAAGTGATGACGACGCAAGGGAAGCATCACGTCTGATTAACTCCAAATTTGCCACTGTCAGGGCGGAGTTATACGTTGCATACATGACTGCCCTGGAAAGAACTCTAAGCGAGGAGCAAACGTCCTCAAATTCCTTCCCATTAAGATGTTGCGCAATAGCTCTGGTAAGGTGATCTGCGTAGGACATCGAGTCCAGATTCGCAATAATTTGATAAAATAGCACATTCCATGACGTCCGAGAGTATACTGAATGAAGCAGGTAGGGATATGTCTAAATCCCCGGCCTGCTCATCTAAAATCAGAGGAGCTCTTTGGGCATCCTCTCCAACCTTTTTAAATGAACATGGTCCAAAGAACGGTATATTTATGGAGGATGTCGATAGGAAACAGCCTTTCCAATTAGTACTAGAGAGGTTAAATATGGTGGCGTCTACAAGGCCGAAGGCCTGCGACACATGTCTAGACTGTATCAGGAAGGAAAGAACTTCCTCTTTCCTCTGTATGAAGTCTGTGTCTAAAGATGACAGCAGTTTCTCCCTAGCTGTCGCAGCTTGCTGATTAGGTGGAATAAATTCAGGATAGTATTGATGGATAAATTTCATCCCTACCATATGTTGTTCCGAAAGGGAAGGGTAATCCTCTTCCCTTTCACCATCCGACTGAATCAGCTGTGATGTTTGGTCCATCGCATCTGCATGTGACTGGACTGACCCAGCACCATCCGACAGTTCACTACTGGAGTCTGCAGGAGGCTCTTGCACTTGCTGGGATGCTGTGATCAGCTGCGCAATCTGCGACAGCAGGTCCTTTACCGAGGCTTGAGGAGCAGAGGTTTTGTTTTTTAGCTGCTTGCTGCTCCTGGGACGCAGTTCCGGAGACAGATCTCTTCTCCGAACGTCCCGATGATCAAAGCCTCGGTTCCCTAGCTACCAGATGGTCCGACTTCGCTGGCTCTGTCTTCACGCAGCTGGCTGGATATACGGAGTTGGGTAGCTAGAATGTGGTTGTGTGTGCTTTTGAATCATAGCGGAGGAAGCCATGAATGTAGCAGAGGCGGACAGCAGTCTAGACGGAGCATTCCGAGTGGCAGGTGTGGACGTATGCTCCGCCTGGTGCAAGTTTCTCAAAACAACATTTGGCCCCAAATGTTGTAGGGTTAGAGAGAGACCTCTCCTGCTCGCAGCCTTGTCAGACCTTGCCGAGCCTTGCAAAGAGAAACTTGTTGACTTCCTCCCTATTTCCTTTGTCACTTGGAGAGTTTTTGATTTTAAGGTGCACGCTCTACCCAAATCTACACTTACTTCGACCGTAACAATCTTACCTTGTGCCACGGCCCCCACGGACGGAGTAACCGATTCACCGATCGAGCTAGCTGCTTGCAAAGGATAAAGAACACTAACCAGACCTTATCCCTTGCTTAATATTCATGAGCACCTTTGCAGCTAGCTCTGTTTGTTCATCAGAGCGCGACAACGGTAGCACACTTTTTGGTGGGTGTCACAATACCATCACCATGTTCTTGTTTCTCTGGAAAAGAAACTGAAAAACTCGAATTATCTTGCCGTGAGAGTTCCGGCATAGAAATCTCACCACCAACGACGTACTGTGACACCCATCTCCAACGTTTGTCATCCCAATTTACACATGTAGGACAAGAATCCGTAGGAGTGCATCGACTACAGGCAAGGCAACACGCATGTAAATCTGAGGAAGACTTCCTTGCCTTGCATTTTGAGCAGTAAGCTCTCAGGATTCAATCAAAATCAAAAGTCGATAACACGCCAACAAACTCCACAATATAATCATATATAATAAAGATACATGAATAATTGCAATCCAAATCAAATTCGAAAAATTGAAACAAAAATTTTTTTGAAAAAGCCTAAATTCCCAAAGGGAACATGATGAGCCCAAGGGCATCCCGATAAAGCCTAAGTGTGGAGAAAATAAAAATTTTATTTACAATAATCCTACAGTAATATAATACTACATACTACCTGTATTGAAGACGTTGTCAATGTAAACGTCTAGGAAAAAACGGGAAACAAGACATCCGGCACACAAAAAGGCCCAAAGTCAGTAACAGATTTTAATGCTACCAGATGTAAAGCTAGATCTTCATACAAAGAAAAAACGATACATCGGATAGAAGATGCAAGACCACAATGACCCAACACCCCTTGGGTGAGGACGTAACCATGGGGATAAACAAAATAAACATTCTGTAATACACGTTAAACTCCCAAGAAATTTAATAAAAAATTTCAATAAAAATAGCCAAAAAAGCTTAGGAGTTTAACAGAAGGGCCTCAAGGAGGGATAGGGAAGGAACAATTAACAAACGGTGAATAATTAATTAGCAAGAATGATGACGTCAGACGTGTGACCCGAAATTGGGAAACATGAAATAATTTTTATAATTATTATAAAGTTACAGCCCTGAACGTTTCCAACCACCGCTGTTTCCTTACATCATCCATTTACAGCCTTGGATCCACCAATTTTACCATTGATTTGTGTCTGACATCCTCAAAAATGGAGATTTAAAAGCACAGATGTCAGTTCATTGTTGCTGTCTTTAGGGCCAAACAAAGAATGATGGTTTTGGTACCTTCCTGGATACTGCGCATGAGCAGATCTTAAAAGTACGGAGGACCATCTAGGACTTAATTTTTTTGGTTTTACATGCAAATTTTGGGGATTGGGGGGCAAAATTTGTGTTTGGCTCTGGATTAATTGGAGTTAGCACCAGCTAGTCTGGGCCATTGGTTGTCGTATAAAAATATCACCTTTGCTTAACCACAAGATGAGAAAAGACTGGTCCAGGTCATTATGCTTTTCATCACTTTTTTCAAAACAATTAACAAACATGTACTCACACTCGTACAGCCTTTGCTAGATTTCCGCTTTCAAACCTTGATTCAAATATTAATGTTGTATCACTATCTGAAAGAAGTGGCACAGCACAAGCATCGCAGCCATTCTTTGAACCTCCAACCCTTGACCTTGAAAACTGTAATGCAGAAAAACAAAGGTTTTATTGTTTGCTAATCCTTTACCTTACTTAACAAACCGAACTATTCACTAAACATGTCCTTCAAATTTTATTATTATTTTCAATTTATCCAAAACAACTCTTAGGCCCCTTGCTGGAAAAAGCTCATTCCAATGAGAAGTCATAAACTATGTTTTTGAGGCAAAAAATGAAAACTGTCAGTTATCAAAGAATTTCTTTTGCAAGAGGCAAGAATAGCCTCATATTTATGCTAAAGGGTTCATTTGTAAACCTTTCGGGTAGAATATTATTTGCATTAGTTACACTTTTACTTCCTTCTGTTTGTTTCTTTTATACTTTTGAAACTCTCTACGAAGCAACTTGGTAGCAATAATTAGTTCAGTTTTTTTTATCAAATTTACTTTCACAATAAAAGTTTCTATGGCATATGTGTCAACTATTTACCTAACAAATCGACAGCATAACCCACATAATATACAAATTGAGCATTTGAAAAAAAGTAATGTTCAAACAATTTCAACAAAACCATATCATGTGATCCCTCATTGGAATGGGGGAAGGGGAGGTGGGGGGAGGGGGGGATACAGCCAAACCCATTTTGTGGTAAAATATAAAAAAGCATGCTTCATAATGCATTTCTGAACAAACATTTTCATGCATGTATATACTCTAAATCCTTCAAAATGCATTTTGTACCAAAGAAAAAAAAATAGGATTCTTCCACTCCTCATACCTAACCCACATATGAAGTCTGGTAAAGATCCAGCTGGTAGAACTTTTGTTAATTGACGGAATGCAGCAGACACCTGTTTCAAGTACATTTAATGTTGAAGGTCATAGTGACCTTGTACTTTCATACATCAACATCAAAATGAATAGGGTTATACCTCACATCATACCTAACCTCCATACTGAGTAATATCAAGATCAGTCTTGCAGAACTTTAGTTATAGAGCAGAAACCAATTTCAAGTGTATTTTACATTGGAGGTCACTGTGACCTTGACCTTCGGCACATCAGGTTCAAAATAAATAGTCTTCTTCCAATCATCATACCTAACCCACATACGAAGTTTGGTAAAGATCTGGCTGGTAGAACTTTAGTTAATTGACGGAATGTAACAGAAACCTGCTTCAAGTACATTTAATGTTGAAGGTCACTGTGACCTTGTCCTTTGGCCATCAACATCAAAATGAAAAGGGTTCTACCTCACACCATACCTAGCCTCCATACTGAGTTATATCAAGGTCAGTTTTGCAGAACTTAGTAATAGAACGGAAACCAATTTCAAGTGTATTTAAAATTGGAGGTCACTGTGACCTTGACCTTTGACACAATAGGGTTAAAATAAATAGGCTCTTCTTCCACTCATCATATCTAACCCACATATGAAGTTTGGTAAAGATCCAGTTGGTTGAACTTTAATTAATTGACGGAATGCAAAAAGTTAACAGACGGACAATGGACGACAGACACCGGACGACGAATATGGTGATAATATATTGCCCTCTCCTCAAAGAGGCCAGGGGCATAAAAAGAATTAAAAGAAATGGAACAGCTTTAATGGTATATATTATTCATAAAACATCCGAGTTTCTGAGAATACAGTGGGGCTCACTCAGTTGGATATATCTTACTTGAATAACCGTTAAATGAATAGCACAAAACCACTTACCATACCTTTAGTACAAGTCTTAGCTGTTAATTGCATATAGGTTATAGAGTTAACTCCTGATAATTGAATGCGATCTGGTTAGAACATGTTGAGTTTGATTCTGATCGGCACAGTGAAACTTTGATTAGAGCAGAAACCAGGAAAAATTGCAAATAAAATGTCACCATGACTTTGACCTTTGGCACAAAGACCCCAAAATAAATAGGGTTCTTCCATTCATTATACGCAATCCACAAGTCAAGGTTGGTTTGATCAGTCCAGTGGAATTTTAATAACAGAGCAGAAACCAACTCCTAAAAAACTTTCAAGATCAAAGTCAATGTGACCTTTAACCTTTGGTGCAAAAACCCCAGAATAAATAGGCTTCTAGCTCTCATCATACCCAACCCACATATCACATTTGATTTCGATCAGACAAGCAGAAAAAAAAATTTAATTAGAGAGCAGAACCCAACTACGTCTGCAGATGGACAGACATATGGGCAGCACCTCAGCTATATCAGCTCCTCTCCCCTGACCCAATGAGTTCTTTCAAACAAGATATAATAGACTAAATGCTCAGTTTTGCACTGAAATACAGAAAGTGAGAAAATTCCTTTTAGGTGAATGCTCCTGTAAACTGAACAATTTTCATTGGCAAAGTGGCTATTCAATAAACATGGTTCCACTATATAACAACTGTCAAAACAATGTATTTCTTGCTCCATAGATTTAGATTTATTTATTTAAGGGTATAAATCAAATGCAATTACAATGTAATAGAAATACTATAAATTTACAATTGATTTACACCGTTGGGAGATAACATAGCCAGATTGGCTGTCTACCGGTCATCTCCAACCAATTTTGAACTCCAACACTGCCAACAATTATCCCGTAAGCCTCTAGATTTGTTGATTTACAGACCTGGTGACTCCTTTATACATTTAAAGGTGGACAAGTTATCCAGAAGCAAGAAATAACACAGGTAATTATAGGAGCACTGGAATGAATAAATAATGTGTAGTGATATCAAGTCAAGACAATGGAATAACTGCACTACGTTCTGCAGAAGAGTGATATTTTCAAACATTTTCTCTAATGCCAGCAAAGAAGAAAGCAAATAGCTGAACACATCTGCCCTTCCCCATATTGGTCAAGAGACAATTTGTGACGAAACTAGTTAATCTACATACACATCTTGGGAGGGGGGGGGGGGGGGGGGGGGGAGTCAGAATGCACTATTCTTTTATTTACATTTCAAGATAGCATGAAGTCGGTTTGATAATTCTATTGTCCAGGTTCACAGTCAACTCAAGGAAGTAGGGGTTGTCGCATAGAAAGCTTTTCTGATATGAAGAGAGAAGTCGATCTTTTAATTTCATTTTGAATTCATTTCTAGTACCTGTTGTTCGCAGAGTTGGACCCAGTTCATTCCAGAGTCTGAGAAAAGCATATACCGCTAGTCTGTCCAGTGCTTTTGTTCAAGTTTTCATAATTGGTGCTTGACCTGACTGTCTTGTATTTGTGTTGGAAATACTGAAAAAGGATCCAAATGAGCCTGGGAGCTTGTCGTTTTTCCAGTCAAACATGAAAAGACAAGCGTGTAGTTTAAATAGATCATTGACTTTTAGTATCTTATCCTTTGCGAACAATGGATCTGTGTGGGAGTTGAACCTTCTGTTATTTATTATTCTGATCGAGAGCTTCTGCATTTTCAATACATCCCTAATTGCCCCATATGTGAATACCGTACATTAAATGACATTGTACAAGGGAAAAATAAAGTATTTTCATGATCATTTGGGTTAATATTTTTTTGGCTTTATTTAAAGTAAAATTAGCCCATCTTATCTTTGTGCAGATTTTTGATATGTGGGCTTGATATGATAAGGCTTCATCAATATTTATACCAAGGAAACTAAAGGATTTTTCTTCCTTGTTTAATCCAACGTGCCTTATCTTTTGTTTATTTAAATAAATGCTAGGATATCTCCGATTTTGTGTTGTTTCATTTGGGTTTATAACAATATACTTTGTGTTTGGTAGCGATTAATGCAAGTTGGTTCGCACAACACCATTCATGAATTTTGGCGAGTTTGAGATTGAAATTCGTGTTCACCGAATCGGTTTCGGTTTGTGGGATAGAGTCACGGACAGTAGCATCATCGGTAAAAGACAGAAGTTTCAGGGATATCGACCGACTAATATCATTTATATACAAGAGAAATAGAACAGGTCCAAGGACAGATCCCTGGGGAACACCACACTGAATTTCAGTTAAGTTTGATTCATGTTCGCCATATTTGACATATTCTGCCATTTGAGAGATAGCTTCTGAACCAACTGTAACTAGTGCCTCTGAGGCCACATCTCTCCATTTACTTGAATAAAATGCCATGCTTAATTGTATCGAATGCCTTTGAAAGGTCAAGAAATACCGCTAATGTACTATATTTACTTTCCTTGTTGTTTTCTGTTCCTATTACTTTTAGTAATTGCATTATCGGATGTATTGTGGAGTGATTTTTCCTAAACCCATATTGATGGTGACATAAAATATTTTATTTTTCCAGATAAGATGTAATTCTATTACACATTAATTTTTCTAGTAATTTGGAAAAGACTGGTAGAATGCTTATTGGCCTGTAGTTATTGAATTTACACTCATTTCCATTCTTGAAAATCAGAATTACTTTAGCTACTTTCATTCGGTCTGGAACAACGCCGCTGCTGATGGAGATATTGATAATATGAGTCAAAGAAGGGGCTGTAGCATTAATTGTATACTCGAGAAGTTTTATTTATATACCATCACAATCCATGGTTTTTTTCGACTTCAGTGATTTGGCAACAGCAACAACCTCATATTCAGTTGTTGGAGTGATATAAAAACTGTTCGGCAGGTCGTTGCCCATGAAATCTAGCAAGTGTTTATTGGGTCTGCTAATCTGTTCACTGGTGCATTTTCCAACTTGGGCAAAGTAATTATTAAATTGGTGTGCAATTTTGCTCGCATCGTTTATTTCTTTGTTATCTTCTGTTATATATCTGAGGCATTATTTATTATTTGCCAAGTTCTGCGTAGGTTGGTTTTGTTTTCTTCTACCTACAATTCTGTTGTGTCAGGATTCATAAATGTATCAGTAACAATACAAAAATGTATTATCCCTAATGCATTTCCAAGGAAAATGCATCTTAAAGTAAAGCTCCACTTACATAGCAAGCTTTGGGATCATAAAGGTATACTATTCGACCACCATTCTCTTCTCCTCTTGCATTTGGTGCTGATTCCATTCCAGCTGCAAAAAAAAGTACACAGAAATAAAACCTTGTTTTCAATTCATTACCTCACAAAAGTTGCAGACAACAGTTCCAACATATTTCTCCTTCACACTTTACCTATCATAACTACAACTGACATTTGCACAATTTTTTTGAAAGCATTTACATTTTCTATTCCCAAAACAAAGCTTATGATCCCTCATTGGATGACTGAAATGATGAATTTCAAAATCTCATTTCAATAAAAGTCGTAAGTGAACAGTGAGAGACAGATATGGCCATTATGTTAAGCAAAAAAGGTTAAGTAAAGTCGTAATAGAGAGTGGTGGCCGAGTGGACTTTTTATGAGTGTTCAAGGTCACTGTCAGCATCTAAGGCTACATCAAGACTGCAACATAGGTATAAAGTCAAGTTTAGGCCTAAACAAATTAATGAAAGTGTCAATGACACTGTAGCTCAACTTGTCAAGACAAAGACATGTACATGTATAGTATGTGACACAGCAATGACAAACATCTAGGTAATGACCTGATAACAAAGGTACATATAAAGTATTGTAACGGTCTGTACATAAATACTCACCGATGCCTGTAACAAATGTATAGGTAAAGTATTGTAAAGGTGGGTGAGTCAGATGCTAAACTAGAAAAGAAATCTTTGACTCCCAGAGTGGGCCTGACTGAACCCCAAAATATGTGTTCTCATAGCACAGTGATAACAAAGGAACCCCAAAACACACTCATTCCTGTCCCAAGGTGAAAACAAAGGTACCCAAGAAGTTTCGTGAAGATCAGTTCACAAATATGAGCTGTGTAGAAGTTGTGACAAAAAACTGATTGGACCTAATTTTGGTACAAAATGGCCACTGGCAGCCATCTTGAATTTTGGACCGCACCCAGAAACACTCATTCTCATCCCAAGGTGATAACAAAGGTACCCAAGAAGTTTTGTGAAGATCGGTTCATAAATACAGCCTCTAGCCCGAGCCGTATTGACATGTGCACTTACAGTGTATAAGTAGCACTGAATAAATCAAAGTTCATCTAATTTGCATAATTTCTGCACAAGAAAAAAACCCGTACTATATGGTATGTATTCCATGTTACTAAACATTCATACAAAAATTTATTCAAATCAGTACTTTCATACAGAAGTTCTGTACAAAAGACTGATTGCACTAATTTTGGTACAAAATTGCTGCTGGTGGCCATCTTGAATTTCGGACCACACCCAAAAACACTCGTTCTCATCCCACGGTGATAACAAAGGTACCCAAGAAGTTTCGTAAAGATCGGTTCATAAATACGGGCTCTAGCCTGAGCCGTATAGAAGTTGTGTACAAAAAACAAAAAACACTCGTTCTCATCCCACGGTGATAACAAAGGTACCCAAGAAGTTTCGTAAAGATCAGTTCATAAATACGGCCTCTAGCCTGAGCCGTATAGAAGTTGTGTACAAAAAACTGATTAGACCTAATTTCGGTACAAAATGGCAACTGGCAGCCATCTTGAATTTTGGACCGCACCCAGAAACACTCGTTCTCATCCCAAGGTGATAACAAAGGTACCCAAGACGTACTTACTGTGTGTAAGTCGCACTGAAAAAATCAAAGTTCATCTAATTTGCATAATTTTTGCACGAGAAAAAAACCCGTATTATATGTGATGTATCCCATGGTACTAAACATTCACACAAAAAATTATTCAAATCAGCGCTTTCATGTGGAAGTTCTGTGCAAAAATCTGATTGCACCAAATTTTGTACAAAATGGCTGCCATCGGCCATCTTGAATTTCGGACCGGACCCAAAAACACTCGTTCTCGTCCCACGGTGATAACAAAGGTACCCAAGGAGTTTCGTAAAGATCGGTTCATAAATACGGCCTCTAGCCCGAGCCGTATTGGCATTTGCACTTACAGTGCTGAAAGTAACACCAAAAAACATCAAAGTTAGTCTAATTTGCATAATTTACGAAGAGAAAAAAACCTGTATTATATGTGATGTATCCCATGGTACTAAATGGTACTAAACATTCATACAAAAAATTATTAAAATCAGAGCTTTCATATGGAAGTTCTGTACAAAAAACAGATTTCTGCATCGTCGGTACAAAATGGCGGCTGGCAGCCATCTTGAATTTCGGAACGCACCCAAAAACACTCGTCCCACAGTCATAACAAAGGTACCCAAGAAGTTTCGTAAAGATCGGTTCATAAATACGGCCTCTAGCCCGAGCCGTATTCAATTGTTGACGGACAGACGGACGACGGGCCATGGCATAAGCTCAAATTTGGCTTCGCCAAAGTTGAGCTAAAAATCTATTTCTTAGGCCCTCCCGCATGGTCCTTTTGGCTGCTGCATGCTCTCTTATTTTACCAATGTAAACTTAAATAAAATTAAAATTAAATGGTTTATGTTTGATATTTTACCCAAGTTAAAAAAATTGATAAATTTGTCCCTTGAGTGCAAGAAGGCTTTGCAATGCTTTAGCATTGCAAAGCCTTCTTGCTCTCAAGGGACGAAATACACCACCACCCATAGTATTCCGTAGATTATGAGGCCTAAAACATAAAACAAACCAAGAACATGAACTTTTGTTGGCAAAGAAATAATTACAGAAATAAAAAATAAAATAAAAAACTGATCACCTGCATGCAATTTTACAAATAATGGCCTGAGAAATAGAAGATCTATTTTGTGTGGTCTTAGAAATGAATAAAACCTATGCTGCCCACTTTTAGAGGATATCCACACAGGCATTCATTACCATGTCCTATGTTACCAATAAAGTAGAACTTGTTTACCACAGTAAATAAGCACTGCTCCACTACTCATGGTGGATTAGTGTACTTGTCTCTAAAACTAGATCAATTCTTGATTGGGAAAGTTCTTGGGGTATCCAATGAAAGTGTCAATGACACTGTAGCTCAACTTGACAAAGCTTGAACTTGTTAAGTTATAAGTGAAATGGCAAAATTGAAGATCATTGGTAGCAATGTTATTTGGTGAAATTTAAACACAACAGCATTGTGTGTGCACAACGTCAGAGTAATCCATGCATTTTTATATGTAAACTGTAAGGCTGGCTAAAGAAAGAATGTTGATACACAAATGAACTTGGTAAGTTATAAGTGAAATGGCAAAATTGAAGATCATTGGTACCAATATTATTTGGTGAAATTTAAACACAACAGCATAGTGTGTGCACAACATCAGAGTAATCCATGCATTTTTATATGTAAACTGTAAGGCTGGCTAAAGGAAGAATGTTGATACACAAATGCAGTAAGTTCAAAGGTTATTGTAAACGGCTAATCAATAGCTCTAATCTAGAGGTCCTGTCTAAAACAATCCTAAGATAAATGTGCCCTGTAGGCCATATCAAAGAAAAAAGGTGATGCACATATGCAATAAATTCAAAGATTGTTGCTAACAGCAACATTTTTGATGGAAATGAAAAGAAAATCAATAAGTCCTATCTTTGTCCCCCTGCATAAGCCTACACAGTTTCAAAACAACCTGATAATGAATGTGCCCTCTGAGGCATGCCAAAGGAAGATGACAATGCACAAATGCACAAAGTTTGAAGGTCATTGCTTATGGCAATGCCTTTTTTCTCTTTTTTATGGAAATTCATAAATACACCCTGCAGAGAGTGCAAAAGGGATAAGTTGCTGCACAAATGCAGTAAGTTCAAAGGCTGGTGATAACGACAATAATTTTTTATGGAAATGAAAAAAAAATATCAACAGCTCACATCTAGAGGTCGACCCGAAAACACATACCAAGTTTCAAAGTGATCCGATCATAAATGTGTCCTGAAGGGTGCATCAAAGGGAAATATTGAGGTCTGACTAAACTAAGTTCAAAGGTCAGCGGCAACATTTTTTGACAGAAATGGAAGAAAATCGATAGCTCCCATATAGATGTCACCACACACAAGCACACCAAGTTTCCAAGTGATGCCATCATAAATGTGCCCTGCAGGGTGTGTCAAAGGGAAATATTGATGCATAACTGCAATAAGTTTTTACTAAGTTCATCAAAGGTTGTTGCCAATGGCAACTATTTTTGACGGGAAATGGAAGAAAATCGATAGCTCCCATCTAGAGGTCACCCCAAATAAGCACACCAAGTTTCCTAGTGATTCAATCATAAATGTGCCTTGCAGGGTGTGTCTAAGGGAAATATTGATGCATAATTGCACTAAGTTCATCAAAGGTAGTTGCCAACAGCACCATTTTTTGATGGACAAGGAAGAAAATAAAGAGGTCACACCAAACAAGCATACACGGTTTCAATGCAATCTGATCATAAATGTTCCTTGTAGGGTGTGCCAAAGGGAAATATTCAGGTCTAACTAAACCAAGTTCAAAGGTCGCTGCCAGCTGCAACATTTTTTGACAAAAATAGAAGAAAGAGGATAGCTCCCATCTATAGGTCTCCACAAACAGGCACACCAGGTTTCAAAGCAATCTGATCATAAATGTGCACTGCAGGGATTGCCAAATGGAAATATTGATGCATAACTGCATAACTGCAATAGGTTCATCGAAGGCTATTGTCAGCGGCAACATTTTTTTATGGAAATCGAAGAAAATCAATAGCACCCATCTAGAGGCAACCCCAAACAAGCATAGCAAGTTTCAAACCTATCCAATCAAAAAGGTGCCCTGTAGAGCATGCCAAAGGAATATATTGATGCCTGACTTAATTAACTTCAAAGGTCACTGAAGAAAATTATAAATTTAAAGTAATTTGTATATTTGGCCCAGACTAGCTGGTGCTTAACTCAAAGTTATTAAGGGCCAAACACAAATTTTGAACCCCCCAATCCCCAACATTTGCTTGCAAAACCCAAAATTAAAAGTCCTATCTGGCCCTCCATACATTTACTCTCCACGCATGCACAGATGTCAAGAAGTGACCGGAACTGGTGCCAACATCATTCTTTGTAGAAGAGAGTACTACATAAAAATCCAGTGGGGAGGTATGAGTGCCCACTCATGGGAGGGCCATCTCCGCCTGGGACATTGGTAAGTATAAAAATATACAAACTAGAGGTACTGTGAGCAAGCTCACAAAGTGATACCCCCCACGCCTGAAATGTATAAGTTAGATTATCTCCCCTTGGAAATGTCAGAACGGAATTATATTGCTTCATGCACATCTTCACATGGAGTTCTTCCATTGTGTAAAGTTTCATGAAAATTCTTCAAACGGTTCAGGAGGAGTTGTGCTTATAAGGATGGACACACAGATGGATGGACAGATGGATGGATGGATGGACGGACAGGGTGATTCCTATATACCCCCCCCCCCCCCCAAACTTTGTTTGCGGGGGGTGGTATAATTAAATTTATAATATTTTTACACTGTAAACCAATGGCCCAGACTAGCTGAATCTTAAACAGGTAGAGGGCCAAGGACTTCAGAATTAGTAGATCAACATAGTTCCAATCCTGTATTCCAAGGTGAAAGGAAATTAAAATTAGTAGGAATTACATGTATGTCTCTCTATACAGTAATAGAGAAGACATATCATACAAAAAGGAGCCCAGTTCAAGTAATTCCGTATACTTAGCATGAAGACTATGCTAATTGGATGCAATGAGATCCCAATTTTTAAGGTTAGCTCGGACTAAGCCCCAAAAATTAGGATGGCATATATGAGAATTAGAGAATATCCCCCACAAACATACGCCATATACAATAAAACTCCAGCTGTATGCAGGATATAATTTCAGACAAAACAGCTTCCCTCATAGTACCTATCAAGCCAGAGGAGAGGTAAAAAATCACTCCCACCCTTTTTCTTTTGAAGGCATCTTCAAAAAGAAAAAGGGGAGCGCTCTGGAATCAGTAAACAGCAGTACCAAAAAACAATATAAATATACGTCGAACAGGCACTCAGGTATTAATTATTATTAATAAATGGTAATCCCGGTAATTAATATCGCCCGCTATATAACATACACCGGACTCGGCATATGCAAACAGGTCGAAAACCGGAGATATAATATATAACATACACATGACCAATAGAACCACAATGAACGATCTCTGGAAAGTGACACACTTCCGGGGTAACCCACAGACGACCCCATTCAGGCGTACAATAAATTCCAGTAACAACACTCCCCAACGTGTACTATCCGATATCTATGACACCATAAACGTACGAATATACGAGAGTGTAAACAAGGTGTATTCGATTGAGTACCGACATGAATAGAAACCTCGGATCTAGAAATAGAAGTAGGTATGATTAACAGGCTCGATCCAGACTGCCCCCGAAATAATTCATAATTTCTAAGGTCTGTAACATACAATAATGTGTCTGCCTAATAAATCATTATGCGCTTGAGCATTAAAAACCCGTATGTAATAATCTGAATACCAGTTAACTGGCTATGCAGCCTCCGAGGTACCCAAAGACTAGCAATTTGTTCATGATGAATTATGAGCTCGTATATGACATATAGACGAACTATCACAGGAAACCAACCAACTAAAAAGTGGATGGGCCCATGAAGTTGTCATAGAACACGACCCAGCTGGCAATCGAGAAGTCATAAAATGCATGTATTTAAACTCATACAAGGCTTGCGGGAAGAAAGCTATGACTTGCCAAGTAATCGCCTCTAAACACATTGGTGGTGGTGGGGGAGGGGGATTCAAAGTCATATCGAACCCTCCTCACCCGCATTACTTAATCGTTCTTGTCTTAAGTCATAAAATAATATAGGAACCGCACTGGTTCCCTCTTGTCTAACTGAGACCATGATGCCACTATGGGCAGAGAAGGAAGTGAAGAACAAAAACTTCCCCTGATAAAGAAGGTCCTCTCGTGGAGGAAGCTTCTGGGGAACGCCCCATAACAGACACCTGAGAAGATTGATCTAAGGTTTCTGTGACGACAGAGGTGCTACTAGTAGGATTCACAACGAGACTGTCTGATCTTAAACACAATCTCTGAATCAACTGAATTGGAGGATACGCATATTCTATCATTCATCCCCATGAGATCAGCAAAGCGCTCAATGGTCTGGGCATGGTGACACAAATGACGGTAACAGATTCTTCCAGTGTGCTGCAAACAGATCTATCATCCGGCGATCCCTCTGGTAGCAAATCTGTCCAAATACTCGCTTGTTGAGCGTCCGGTCCAATTGCAACAGGCGACCTTTCCAAGAGAGCGAGTCTGCTAGTACCTTCAGACGACCCGGTATATGACGGATAGAAAGAAGATGAACATGATGATTCATGACATCTAGGAAAATCTTCTCTTTTAGTTGGCATAATGGAAATGAATGGGTGCCGCCCTGGTTCCCGATCTATGCTACGTCTGTCGAGTTGTCCAATCAAATTGAACATGGACGTCCATGATTATGTGAATCCAATGTTGTAGCTCTAGCCATATTGACATCATATCTTTGATGTTTATGTGTTTCTCCTGGAACCAAGGGTCCCAAAGATCCTGACACTTCCAGACTGTGGAACCTAGGGTCGCACCCCAACCCATCTGACTCACATCCGTCATAATCGTGAAAGCCAGATCCGACAGTTGCAGCAGAACTCCCTGAGTTAATCACTGAATATCTGCCCAATTTGAACCCTTGTTTTACTAGGTCTGTCAAAACAATACTGGTTCAAGCAAAAGCATCTTCACACTCCAGTTCTGAGTAAAGAATTTTTGAAGGGGCTGTGCGTGCAGGCGGCCCATCAGAATGAGATCCACAGCCGCTCCGCACAACTCCAACAGTCGCATGAATTCCCTCACTATTAATGCGTCTGAGGGTAGACAAAAGCGAGCATAACAACTGACTAACTTCGCTCTGGGTAACGGCAGACGAACCAGATTGTTGTGAGTTTCAAAGCTCAATCTCAAGTGAATAGACTACTTGTACAAAGCTAGATCCAACTTTTTCTCATTTATGATGAAACCGAGACGTTGGAGTAATAGAAGCAGACTCTGAACATTGTTTTGAAAAATAATTCTGTTACCGTATCCCTGCAGAAGATCGTCCAAGTAAGCCAACGCTACAGCAGACAAATCAGCTGGTAAGTAAGATATTACCGAGTTCATTATTCGAGTGAAACGCCCAGGGGGCCAGATTCAGACCAAAGCATATTGTTCTGAACTGATACACCTTCCCTCGTATGGCGAACCGCAGGTACTTTTAGAATGCCGGATGTACCAGGACATGAAAGTACGCATCCTTAGATCTATGCTTTGAAGCCATGATAAGCTTGTTATCTATTACCAGTCGGAACGAGATGTCTGGCTTCGGTACGAGGAACAGATGACTGAAAAAATCTTGAGAATCCTGATTCTCGATGACCTGTATTGCTTCCTTTGATAAGAGAGCTTATACCTCCGGTAGGAGAAAGTCTCTTATGCAAGAATTTGATGGAAGATTTGTCCAATGCAGACAACTTGTTAGTGGGGTCATTACTCGGAATAATAGCCGTAAGCCATCCGAGACTACACTTCTCACTCACTGATCTTCCGTGATTATTATCCAGTTTTTTGCAGATCTTGATAACCTTCTGCCAACTGGCAGAACCATCACCTGTATGACCTGCGAGGCTTACGGGAGGAGGAACCACGTCCTCCCACGAAAAACCTTGTCTCATCGGCCTAGGGGCGTCTGACCTATAGTCCCGATCAGATCTATGCCCCTTTCCCGAGTCGCTATACTGACAACCTCCAGAGTAATTATAAGAGGGTTTCTTGTACCCTCATGAGGAGTTTCCTTTTGACAATTTTTGTCTGGAATGCCCTGCTTTACTCTTGTCTGCTGAAGCGGGACGTTGATACGCCAACTTCAAAAGCAGAGCACTAGACGCTTTCTAAGTAGCCTGTTGATAGACTAACGAAAGCTAGTCGTTGAAAATAAAATGTCCGGAAACTGGAGCGACTCAGAGAGAGCTTTTCACCTTGTCATCTTATCAGTCATGATAACGCAAGGGCAGCATCACGTCTGATTAACTCCAGATTAGCCACTGTTAGGGCGGAGGTATACGTGGTATACATAATTGCCATGGAAAGAACTCTAAGAGAGGTACGAACGTCCTCAAATTCCTTTCACTTGCTCTAGACGTTGCGCCATAGCTCTTGTAAGGTGATCGGTGTAAGACATAACGTCCAAATTCGATCTATTTGAAGAAATTGCCATCTCAATTGTGTCTGAGCGAATAGTGAATGATACAGGTAAGGATACCTCTAGGTTCCCGGCCTGCTCATCCAAATGTAGAAGAACTCTCTGAACATCTTCCCCGACCGTTTTTAAATGAAAGTAGTCCAAAAAACGGTTATACGGAAGATGAAGATAAGAAACCGCCTTTTCCTTCGCACTCGAGAGGATAAATACGGCGGCATCTATATGGCCAAAGGCCTGCAACACCTGCATAAACTGAACCAGAAAAGAAAGGACTTCCTCCTTTGTCCGGATAAAGTCTGCGCCTAACAACGCCAGTGGTTTCTATCTTGTCGTCGCAGCATTTGGCGGAACAAAATCAGGGAAGTATTGATGAATGAAAGCCATAGCAACCATGTACTGTTCCGAAAGGGAGGGTAATCCTCTTCCTTATCCCTTTCACCATCCGAGAGAATCAGTTGCGAAACTCGGTCCATTGCATCTGCGTGAATAGACGACTGGACGCCCCAGCACCATCCATCAGCTCAGATTCTGAGTCTGAGGGAGGCTGCAACTGCACTTGCTGAGATGCTGCGATCAGCTGCGTAATCTGCAACAGCAAGTCCGTCATCGAGGCCTGAGGAGCAGTGGTCTTCTGTTCCTTAGCCACATGCTGCTCCTAGGACGGTGTGTCGGAAACGGATCCTTTCTCCTAAAATCCCGATGATCAAGGCCTCGTCTCCCTAGCTACCGGATGGTCTGACTTCACGGGAGAAGAGTGGTTCCTTCTTCGTGCACCAGGCTGGATATCCAAAATCGGGTAGCTAGGATGCTGTCAGGTGTGGTTAAATAACGTAGCGGAGGAAGCCGTGACTGAAGCCAACCCTGGCTGCAGACTAGACGGAGCGTCCCGAACGGCGGGCAGACATATGCTCCGTCTTGTGCAAGTTTCCAACCAGAAAACTTCATTTCAGCCTTGTGAAACATAGCGGAGGAAGCTGTGACTGAAGCCAACCCCGGCTGCAGACTAAACAGAGCGTCCTGAGTGGAGGGTGGACATATGCTCCGGCTTGTGCAAGTTTCTCAAAACAACATCTGACCCCAGACGTTGCTAGATTAGAGAGTGGGGGCCTCTCTCGCTCGCTGTCTATCAGACCTCGCCGAGTTCAAGAACTTGCTGACTTCCTCTCTATTTCCATAGTTGCTGGGTGAGCTATTTATATTATAGTGCTCGCTCTACCCAATCCACTTCTTAGACCGCAACGGACTTACCCGGCGTCACGGCACCCACAGACGGAGTACTGCTTCACCAGTCGAGCTAGCTGCTTGCAAGAGATTAAAACCTTTAACAAAAGGCCCTAACTCTTGCAATAATGAGCACTGCAGCTAGCTCTATATGCTCCACGGAGCGTGACGACAGTATTACACTTGGATGGGTGTCAGAATATCATCACCATGTTCTTGTTCCTCTGAAATAGAAACTGACAGAAAAAATTAAAACGCAGTGAGAGGCTCTGATCCTCAGAACCTACTGCCAACAACGTACCACGACACCTGACTCCAACATCAGTCATCCCAGTGCAACACAAGAATGACAAGAGTCCGCAGGAGTGCATCAACTAAAGTCGATATCAGTCCTCCAAACTCCACAACAATATATAAATATAACTGAGATACATGAATAATAGCAATCATAATTAAATTCAAAATATTTTTTTGTAAACAAAAAATTTTGAAAAACGCCCAAGTTCTGAAAGGGAACATTAAGAGTTCAAGGGCATCCCGATAGAGCCTAAGTGTGGACAAAATCCCAAATTTTTAAGCTACACTACCGGAATAACAATCCATGTATCTAACAGTATACTACAGTAATAGAATATAAAAAACTACCTATATATGAGGACGTTGACAATGTAAACAACGTCAATGTAAACAAGAGGCCCCAGGGGGGCTGAGGGCGCTCACCTGACATGGTAGTCTAAATATCAAACCAGGGACTTGAATAAGCTGCATACGCCCCTCCTAAGAAAGGCATATACCAACTAGATGAAGCGATTGTGCCCACACAATACACAGGATTTTCCTTCTATTTTCAGTTCCTGCATTTTTACGTCCCAAAATTGAGATAAACACATAAAAAACAGATTTTTTTCCCAAACAAAATATTTTCAGCCTAAATTTTTTTTTTCTTCTTAAAACGCATAAAAAACAAAAAAAATAATTTCTGGATTTTGGTCCAAAATTTTCAGTGTTTTTTGTCTTAAAATTGACCGAAATGCATAAAAAACAAAAAAAATATTCCGGATTTTCTAAGTCCCACCAGGACCCCAAATTTTCAGTGTAAAAAAAAAAAAAAAAATTTGTCTTAAAATTGACCGAAACGCATAAAAAAAACAAAAAAAAAGAAGAGAATATTCCTCATACTGCACTAATTTAAACATTTGGGCTCCCATAGAGAGCCCAAATATGGACCCAGGGAATTGATTTCAATAAACATGTGAAACAATATTCCAAAGATGTTATATGTGAAATTTGAAAGCTTTTGGAGCAGTGGTTTGGGAGAAAAGTAGTCTTACATGTTTTTCTCATTACCCACAGTGTTAAAAAATGCTGACTCAGCACTTTTTCAAATGTCCCCAAAAAGTACCCCATGATAAAACCGATGGCAATTTTTTTTACCATTCCATTCTGTTGGTCCTAAGGAAGCTTCACACCAAATAAGAATTCTCAGTGCCGTGTAGTTTCGGAGATATGGGCGTTTTAGTTTTTTTCTATTTTTAGCTCCTGCGGTTCCCATAGGGCGACGGGAAAACAAATTTGGGCATAAATTAAGTACTTATGACCCAATAAGCCCTCATATCAAATTTGGTTCAAATCTGCCTCTCGGTTTGGAAAATAGAAATTTTGGGACTGGCAAAAATTCTTGCCCCTCCCATAACGAAGGCAAATAATGCCCGACAAACTTCTCTTGAACAAACTTGATTCTAAACATCAAAAGGACTCTGTATACCACATATCAAGTCTCTGCTACTGGTGATTCATTAGAAGATTTTCAAAAAATGTGGCCATTTTTTCCCCACACCTCTGCTCAATATGAGCCGAAACCTAATTTGGATAAAAATCAAAATGACCCTATATAACCACTACTTACATGAAATTTAATTAAAATGTGGCCAGTGGTTTAGGAGAAAGAGGCTCAAACACCACCTTCACGCAGGACGACGGACGGACGATGAACGAAGAGTGATAAGAAAAGCTCATCCTGACTTTCAGTCAGGTGAGCTAACAAGACATCAGGAACACAAAAAGGCCCAAAGTCAGAACCAATTGAAATGCTATCAGATGCAAAGCTAGATCTTCATTCGAAGAAGAAACGATACATCAGATAGAATATGCAAGACAAAACGGCCCAACACCCCTAGGGTGAGGGTGTAACCCTGGGGAAGAAACAGAATAATATTCTGTAATGAATGTTAAACAACTCCCAAGAAATTTAATAAAAAATTTCAATAAAAAATAGCCAAAAAGCTTAAGAGTTTAACAGGAAGGGTTCATGGAAGGATAGGGAAGGAATACTTAACAAACAGTGGAATAATCATTTTTAAAAATGATGACGTCAGGCATATGTCCCAAAATTGGGGAACATAAAATAATTTTATAAATATTATAAAGTTGCAGCCCTGAATGTCCAAAACCACTGTTGAACACTTCCTTCATCCAACAACAGCCTTAAATCCACCAATTCTTGCATTGATTTGTTTCTGGCATCCTCAAAAAAGGAGATTTCAAAACACAGATGTCATTTCATTGTTGATGACTTTAGGGCTAAACAAAGAATAATGTTGGTGCCAATTCCTGTCACTTCCTGACGTCTGCGCATGTGCGGAAAGTAATGTATGGAGGGCCAGATAGGACTTTTAATTTTCGGTTTTGCAAGCAAATTTTGGGGATTGGGCAGGGCTAAAATTTCGACGAGAATCCGAGAATCGATTCGCGCAATAAAACCGGCGAAAATCCATGTAGATTCTCGCTGCACCTCTGCTAGGATTCGCGTGAAAAGAATTGAGTCAATTTAACCCTTTATCTAACACAGCAGCAACAAATTAACCAATAGAAGGCTAACATGACCTGAAATATCCTGACACTTTGTCAATAAAATTGCACAAATATGGCTGTCATTGCCATATTTGTAAGATTTTATTGGTAAATATTGTTCATTTAATTATTTTATCATTTATTTATTATTAATGGTTTAAAAATTATCAAATTTAGTTTTAAAAATTAAAAAGGTGTGTTGGGTAAAAGGTTAACATGTGTTATCAGTCTACAACAGTGGTTGAACCATGGTGGCGTCATGGGATCCTGTGACACTCATATTAGGTATGGATTCTCGCAACCATTTTCACAAGAATCCAAATGGATTCTCACAAATTGAGACGAAATATAAGCCTATTGGGGGGGGGGGGGGGGGGGGGGGGGGTCAAAATTTGTGTTCGGCCCTTAACTGGTTGAGGGCTAGATTATTTTTGATGATCGGAATTTGTTATTCAGATTTTGTTTTATTACAAATTACTGGAGAGTGCCCAAAACAAATTTGTATCAACAAAATATTATTTGCATTTGAATGAATATGAAACATGAGCAAGGAAAATGTTGGCTTTTGCTCTGGTACCCTCATTTTTTTTGAAAGCCCTGATAGTGGCTTCTAGCACTCAACCAGTTAATAACTTTGAGTTAAGCACCAGCTCGTCTGGGCCATTGGTTTACAGTGTAAAAATATCGGTAGCTCCCCTCTGGAGGTCACCCCAAACAAGCATACCAGGTTTCAATGCAATCCGATCATAAATGCTCCCTGTAGGGTGTGCCAAAGGGAAATATTGAGGCCTGACTAAACTAAGTTTAAAGGTCATTGCCGGCTGCAATATGTTTTGATGGGAACAGAAGAAAATCGATAGCTCCAATCTAGAGGTCACCCCAAACAAGCACACCAAGTTTCAAAGCGAGCTGGCCAAAAATGTGCACTGCAAGATGTGCCAAAGGGAAATATTGATGCATAACTGCACTAGGTTCATCGAAGGTCATTGCCAGCAGCAACATTTTTTGACAGAAATTGAAGAAAATTGATAGCTCCCATCTAGAGGTTACCCCAAACAAGCATACCAAGTTTCAAACCAATTTGATCATAAATGTGCCCTATAGGGCGTGGCAAAGGAATATATTGCTGCCTGACTAAACTAAGTTCAAAGGTCGTTGAGAGAGGCAAGATTTTTTGACGGAAATGGAAGAAAATAGATAGCTCCCATCTAGAGGTCACCCCAAACAAGCATGCCCAGTTTCAAAGCAGTCATATCATAAATGTGCCCTGTAGGGTGTGCCAAAGGGAAATCCTGAGGCCTGACTTAACTAAGTTCTAAGAATGTTGCCAGTGGCAATATTTTTTGCCTGAAATGGAAGAAAGTCGATAGCTCCCCATCTAGAGGTCACCCCAAACAAGCATACCAAGTTTCAAAGCGATGCAGGCAAAAATCGATACCTCCCATCTAGAGGTAACCCCAAACAAGCATACCAAGTTTCAAACCGATCTGATCATAAATGTGCCCTGTAGGGCATGCCAAAGGAATATATTGATGCTTGACTAAACTAAGTTGAAAGAACGTTGCCAGCGGCAACATCTTTTGATGGAAATGCAAGAAAATTGATAGCTCCCATTCTGAGGTCACCCCAAACAAGAATACCAAGTTTCAAAGCAATCTGATTGTAAATGTGACCTGAGCAGTGTGCCAAAGGAAATTGTGGACGTTCATATGTATGTACGATGACGGACGAGGAGTGATGGCAATAGCTCAGCTTGACTTTGTTGAGCTAAAAATGATAAATTTTAAGTAATTTGTATATTTTTTATACTTACTAATGGCCCAGACTTAGCTGGTGCAAACTCATTAATTTCCAGGGCCAAACACAAATCTTGAACTCCCCAATCCCCAAAATTTGCATACAATACCAAAAATTCAAAGTCCTCCATACTTTTGTTTACTGCGCATACGCGCTAACCAGGAAGGTACAGAAATTGGCGCCAACATCATTCTTTCTAGTTTATGCCTGCTAAATGTTATAAATCAGTGGGGAGGTATGAGTGCCCAATCATGGGAGGGCCATCCCCATCTGGGACATTGGTAAGTATAAAAAATGTACAAATTTATCATATTTTTATACTAAAACCAATGGCCCAGACTTAGCTGAATCGTAAAAAGGCTGGAGGGCCTAGGACATAGATGAATACAATATCTCTATAACTCCACAATAAAGAATAGCTCCTACAGGAGAATAGGACAAGACAGAGGAATTACATATGTCTTTCTTTTTCTTAATAAAAAAAGAGAACGACATAACACCAATCATATATTGGAGTAATACACAATAATTTCTCCATTTAATTCCAGCATAACCTTTATGCTAATTTAGGGAGGGAAACAAATTATAAGGGAAGTCCAAAGAATGAGATGCCTTATCCTTATTCAAAAGTGTCCGAGGATTGTATATTAGCGCTCGCTTGACACGTGACATATACAATGCTTCACACTGAGCTACACTTTAAAGGCAATACACAAATGAGACATAATTGTTGCTTCACACCGAGCTACACATTAAAACAACCAAGCACCGATGCTGGACTACTGACATTGGAGGAGGTATTCCCTTGCTGTTCACTATAAAGCCAGATAATATTTAGGGAAAAACTGTCCCTCCCCCTTCCCCTTGTTCTGAAGGAAGAATCCTCAGAACAAAGAGGGCAGCAAAATGGTGTCAGTGCTCAAGCAGACTGCCTAAGACATCACAAAGATGTATTATTTATGGACGACATTCTGTGCAAAGGATCTAAGGTCACCGGTGATAGACTCTATATTTCTAAGATAGAGCTAAGTAAATGAAGACAGTTGCATGCAGTAGGCTGCCTTCATTAAATCAGTAATAGCAATACTATTAGAATAAACCCAAGAAGAAGACAGTGCCCTAACTTCATGTGCTGAAATCTTATTGACCGACTGTTGATCTGCAGATAGATTCTCATAAGCGATTTTTGCTGCCAACTGAATCCATCTAGCAACTGAATGAACAGAAATATCCTTTCTATTAGGTATAAGCAGAAGGAAAAACCTTTTTCTTCCTTTTCTAATAAAGCTAGATCACTGTTTATAAATGCTCATTGCTCTCACTGGACACAACAGCGGTCTACGGTTGTCCGAGGACAATAAGGCCTTCATGACAATAGGCTCCGGCCATTTATTCGGAATCTGATTCTTAGCCAAGAATCCCACTTCCGTAGTAAGAGTAATAGTATTACCCACACTGCGGTAATGGGAAACTTCAACAGATAAGGCATGGAGTGCACTAACTCTCCTGGCAGAAGCAAAGGCTAAGAGAAATGCAATTTTATAAGTTAGGTATTAAAATTCTACATCATCTAATGGCTCAAAAGAAGCTTCTTGAAGCTTCAAGAGAACCCAAGCCAAATTCCATTTAGGAATTAATCTGAGTGTCCTAGGTCTATTGATAGAGAAATTTCTAACTAGTTTGGATAAAGTAGGATCTGATTCAATTCAGATTATCATGATGAGAATATGTGTTAATTGTGACAGGCTGCAGTTTGAGTACGTAAAACAGGTAGACCAGAAAATTTGCAATTTGAGGAACAGAAGGATTATAAATATCCACTGACTGATCTGTACACCAATGAAAGAAAACTCTCCATTTCACTGCGTAATTCAGCAAAGAGGAGGTCCTCCGACAGTTAGAAATTGCATCCACTGCTCATCCTGAAAACTGCTTCCCATGCAGGAAGGACTGCACAATGGAAATATGTGAAGGCTGAGACCTTCCAGGTTGTGATGCAGTGCATGGGACTTCCCCTCATACAGAAGGTCCTTGAGAGGAGGAAGCTTCCATGGAATGTAGTACAACAGACACCTGACCAGGTTGATCCAAGGTTTCTGAGCTGACAGAGGTAGTACCAGCAAGATTTTGCAGTGAGACTGTTTGATTTTTAACAGAATCTGCTGAATCAGTGGAGTTATAGGATATGCATATCCTATTATCCTGTTCCATGAGATCGGTAGAGCGTCTACTGTGAACGCTCAGTGGACAAGGCAACACGAAAGTCGGAAGCTGATTGTTTAGGTTCATGGCAAAGAGATCTATCATGGGACGATCCCACTGGTAGCAAATCTGCTGGAATATTGATTTGTTAAGAATACACTACGACGACAACAGGCAACCTTTCCTTGAGAGCGAGTCTGCTACTATGTTCAGACGACGCGGGATATGACGGACTGACAGATGAACATGATGACTCAGGGCAAATAGGAGAATTTTCTCTGTCATTTCAAAAAGAGGAATTGAATGAGTGCCACCCTGGTTCTTGAGCTAAGCCACTACTGTGGAATTGTCAGACAGAATCTGCACATGGATGTTCGCTACGTGAACAATCCAGTGTTTCAGTGCAAGCCAAATGGACATCATCTCTGATGTTTATGAGCTTTTCCAGCAACGAAGAGTCCTAAAGACCCTGGCACTTCAGGTCTGCGGGGATCAGGGGCGCACCCCAACCAGTCAGACTTGCATCCATCATAATAGTAAAGACCGGATCTGGTATTTGAAGCGAAACTCCTTGAGTAAACCACTCGAGATCTGCCCAAATCTGAACCTTTTGTTTTAACAGATCTGTTAAAACAATCTGGCCTTCGAGTGAATGCGTCTTGACACTCCAGTTCTGAGTAAAGAAAATCTGGAGAGGATGCGTGCGTAAGCGACCCAGTGGAATCAAGTCCGCCACTGCCCCACACAGTCCCATCAGTCGCATAAACTCCCTCACTGGTACTGTGAAAGAGTTTAGACAAAAGCGAGCATAGCAACTGACTAATTTCGCTTGGGTTATCGGAAGGCAAACCAGATTGCTTGGAGTCTCGAAGCTCATCCCCAAGTGAATGAAGGACTTGGACGGAGCTAAATCCGACTTCTTTCCGCTTACAATGAAACTGAGACGTCAGAATAATTGAAGTAGGCTCTGCACATCGTTCTAAAGTGCATCTTTGTCACCGTATGTCTGAAGAATGTCATCCAGATAAGACGATGTTACCACCACCGAAAGAGCTCGGAAGTTTGACATTACTGAGTTCATTATCCGAGTGAATGCCCAAGGTGACAGGTTCAGACCGAAACACATTGCTCTGAACTGATAAACCTTCCCTTGAACGGTTAGGCGCAGGTACTTTCTGAAAGCCGGATGGACCATGACATGAAAGTATGCATCCTTTAGGTTTATGCTTGCCACAAAGTCGTTCATTCAAATGCTTGCTTTTACCGACCAAATGGTTTCCATATAGAACTTTGGAGCGATAATCAGTTTATTTATCCAGCCCAAGTCTATCACCAGTCGAAACGAGCTGTCTGGTTTCGGCACAAGAATCAGGTGACTGTAAAATCCCGGTGTTTTGGGATTTTCTATGACCTCTACTGCTTCCTTTACTAGGAGAGACTGAATTTCTGCAAGAAGAGACTACCTTTTTGAAGATTTGCTGGGAGATCTGTCCAACGTGGACTTCTTGTAAGTGGAGGTTTTGAACGGAATGATAGATGAAGACCCATTCTGACTACATTCCAGACCCACTGATCTTCTGTTATGTCCGTCCAGTTTCTCGCGAAGTTTGATAACCTTCTGCCAACTGGAGCGCAATAGAGGTTTAGACCATCACCTGTATGACATGCGAGGCTTTCGGGAAGAGAAACTACATCCTCCCTGAGAACCACCTCGCGTCGTCGGCTTAGGGGCATCTGGCTTATAGTCTTTGTAAGAGTTACACCCTTTTCCAGAGTCGCTATACTGACGGTTCCTGAGTAGCTGTAAAGGGTTTCTTAGAACCCTGCGAGGAGCCCTTCTTTGCTGTGAACTGGAACACCCCACCCACAATGTCCAGCAGACAACTGCTGCTGGGAAATTGACCAGAGCAAAAGAGTGCTTATATTTTTTTGGTAGCTTCTTCGTACACTAAGGATAACTTGCTGTCAAACAAGGTATGCCCAGAAACCGGAGCGACTCTTAGAGAGCTTTTCACCCCCCGATTGTCTATCAATGAAGATGATACCAGGGATCCACCATGTCTTATCAATTCCATATTAGCCACTGTAAGGGCGGAATGATGTGTGGCATACATAACTGCTCTTGAAAGAACTCTGAGAGACAATAATATCGTCAAATACTTTCCCAACAAGACGATGGTCCAAAGCCCTTGTGATATGATCTGCATAGGACATAGCGTCCAAAACTGCCCGCCTAGAATCAATTGTAGATTTGATCACATCTGAGCGGACATTGAATGATGCGGGTAACAAGATATCCAGATCTAAAGCCTGATCATCCAGAAGCTCTCTGCTCTCTGAACATCTCCAACCGTTTTTAAGTGACGTGGTCCAGGAAATGGTATGTGAATAGAAGATCATGATAAGAAAGGATTTTTCTTTCTTGAATTTGCTGGGCTGAATATTGCGTTGTCAATGTGGCCGAAGGCCTCAGACACATGAACCGACTGACCCAGGAAGGAAAGAACGTTGTCTTTTCTCTACTGGGTATCCCTATCTAGGGACGACGTTGATTTCTGCCTAGCAGACGCAGCTTGCTGACCAGGAGCAACAAGATCAGGAAAAAACTGATGAATAAAATTCATCGCTTCCATATGTTGTTCCAAAAGGGTCGGAGAATCTTCCTCCAATTCCCTTTCACCATCCGCTTGGTCTAGCTGTGAATTTCGGTCAGCTTCATCCGAATGAAGGGATGACAGTACTGACCCAGCACTGTCCGAAAGCTCACTCCCAGAGTCTGTTGATGGTCTCACTTGCGCTGGCTGGGAAGCTGAGATAAGCTGCACAATCTGTGACAGCAAGTCCGTTACTGAGGCTTGCAGAACAGCAGTTTTATGTTTCTTTGCAGCATGATGTTCATGAGATGGAGATCTGTCCCCAGATCTTTTGGCAAAACGTTCCGAATGCTCCACATAATCATGCCTCAAACCAATAACTATCGGGTGACCCGACTTCGGAGGCGAAGACTCTTCGGGGAACGGCTTGAATGTCCGAAGTCGGATGGCTAGTGAGCGCTCTAAAGTGCTTAGTAAGAGACATGGAAGAAGCCGTAACTACAACTGGCCCTGGCTGCAGTGTGGACAGAGCGCCTCAATCGGCCAACGAGGATGTTAGCTCCAACTCAGTGAACTTTCTCACAACAGTCGACCCTGACTGCTGACAGGACGGAGAAGGCTCTCCCGCACGTGATCTGACCCCAGATCTTGCCGAGTGTCCCACTGAGAAACTTGCTGGTTTCTTATCCAGTGTTACGGCTCCCACTAATGGGGTAACTGCTTCACCGGCCGAGCTAGCTGCTTGTAAAGAAATAAGAGGCCTTATTCCTTGTTTGATATTCAAGAGCACCTTTGCAGCTAGCTCTGTTTGCTCATCAGAGTGCAACGACGGCAGCTCATTTTGAATGGGTGTTGCTGTACCATCACCATGTTCTTGTTCCTCTGAAAAGGAAACTGAAAAGCTAGAATTAGCTTGCAGTGAAAGTTCCGGCATCGGAACTTCACCGCGCACATAACGCGACACCCACCTCCAACGTTTGGCATCCCAAACTTCACAAGTAGCACATGTATCTGAACGAGTGCAGCGAGTACAAGCAAGACAACAAGCATGCAAATCTGAGGCAGACTTCCTTGCCTTACACTTAGAGCAAAAAGATTTCATAATAATATTTAAGTCAAAGAAAAAGTCCGCTGTACTCCTAAACTACAAAATAATGTACACATAATAAGGATACAAAAATACGGCAATCAAAATCGTTTCGAAAGAAATCAAAATTAAAAAAAAAATTTTGAAAATGCCTAAGTTCCCAAAGGGAATCTCATGAGCCCCAAAGGCATCCCGATAGAGCCTAAGTGTGGACAAACACTAAATAATTAAAGCTACACTACCGGAATTATTTAATACATGTATCCTACTATAAATATAATAAGTGTGCTATACTATAATATAAGAATACTATAAATTAAAGCATTGTCAAACTGAAAACAATCTCAATAGGAAAAACCAGAAACTAAACAACAGGCATACAATAAACCCAAAGTCAGTAACCGATCAATTACTACCTGGTGCAAAGCCAAATCTTCTTAAGAAGAAAAAGCAATGCATCTGGTAGAAGATGCAAGACTACATACATCCTAACACCCACAGGATGAGGACGTAACCATGGGGATAACCAGAATAAACATTCTGTAGATCACGTTAAACTCCCAGGATATTTAATAAAAAATTTCAATAACAAAGCCAACAAAGCATGGGAGCTTTACAGGAGGGTTCATGGGAAGAGAGGGAAGGAACATTCAACAAACAGTAGGTTTAATCATTAGCAAGAATGATGACGTTCAGGCCCATGTCCCAAAAAATGGGAAACATGAATAATTTTACATAATTATTTTAATGTTACAGCCCTGAACGTTTAAAACCACAACAGTTCACTTCCAGCATCCTTTCACATCCTTGAATCCACCATAATCATCAATGATTTGTGTCTGGCATCTTCAAATGAAAGTGTCAATGACACTGTAGCTTAACTTGTCTGTGTGTTGCATTTGATGAAAAAGGATAATGTTCAATGTCTATGAAAAGAGTATGAAATAAGACAAGAATTGTGATAATTGGGAATATGTTAATTTCTGTTCCCTGTATGCTATATTTTTAATAAAAATAATATGAGGTGTACACTGTACTAAAGGGCGGAGAGGTGGGTTAATATGACCTCACAATTTATGAATGTGGCCCTTACAGTTAATGTATGTCAACGAAAGTGACCAAGTTACAGTTAAATTATTCCAAAACGAGTCATCCTATCAAGTTACATTGAAATCCCTTCATAAATATGGCCTGTAGACTGTGCTACAGGTTTTCAGGCTTTAGGCCTGTGTAGCCATGACGATTGACAGATTACTACTAAAAGAGGACGTCCTCATCTCGACACTATACTGAGTCATTCTACTAAGTTACAATGAAATCCCTTCACAAATACAACCTGTAATCTGTACTGAAGTTTTTCGGGTTTTGGGCTTGGAAAGCCATCATGGTTGAATGATCGCAACCAAAAGGGGATGTTGTCATCTGGGCATCATCTGGAGTGATCCTACGAAGTTACAATGAAATCCCTTCATAAATATAACCTGTAGACTGTGCTCAAGGTTTTTGGGCTTCGGACTCCTGAAGCCGTCACAGTTGACCAATCACGACCAAAAGAGGATGTCATCATCTAGGCATTATATGGAGTCAACCTAACAAGTTACAATAAAATCCTTACATAAATACAACCTATAGACCATGCTAAAGGTTTTTTTGGGCTTGGGCAGCCATCAAGGCTGAACAATTGCAACCAAAAGGGAACGTTCTCATCTAGACATTATTTGGAGTCATCCTACCAAGCTACAATAAAATCCCTTCATAAATATGACCTGTAGATTGTTCTAAAGGTTTTCGGGCTTCGGGCCCCTGTAGCCGTCACAGTTGCCCAATCACGTCCAAAAGGAGACTTTCTCATCTAGACATTATATGAAGTCAACCTACCAAGTTACAATGAAATCCCTCCATAAATATGACCTGTAGACTGTGCTAAAGGTTTTCGGGTTTTGGGCTTGGGCAGTCGCCACGGCTGACAGATCACGACCAAATGGGGAAGTTCTCATCTAGACATCATCCGGAGTCATCATACCAAGTTACAATGAAATTCCTTCATATTAAATATGACCTGCAGACTGTGCTAAAAGTTTTTGGGTTTCGGGCTTGGGCAGCCATCACGGTTGACAGATCATGACCAAAAGGGGACATTCTCATCTAGGCATTATACAGAGGTATCCTTCCAAGTTACAATGAAATCCCTTCATAAATATGACCTGTAGACTGTGCTAATGGTTTTTGAGTTTTGGGCTCAAGTAGCCATACCGGTTGACCGGTCAAGACCAAAAGGGGATGTTCTCATCTAGACATAGCCCCAAACCTGCATATGAAATTTCGTGACAATCAGACAAGAACTACGGGGTGTAGCCTGTGCTAAAGGAAAACGTGAACAGACTCACAGACTAACAGACTTCCGCACGCGTGATGGCAATAGCTTATCTTGACTTTGTCAAGTTTAGCTAAAAAGAGTTTTTAAAGCACAGATGTCAGTTCAGATGTTTACTGACTTGGGCCAAACAAAAGAATAATGTTGTCGCCAATTTCGGTACTTTCCTCGTTACCGTGCATGCACAGTAAACAAAAGTATGGAGGACCAGACAGGACTTTGAATTTTTGGTATTCTCTGCGAATTTTGGGGATTGGGGGGGGGGGGGGGGGTTTCAAAATTTGTGTTTGGCCATGGAAATTAATGAGTTTGCTCCAGCTAAGTCTGGGCCATTGATAGTAGTATAAAAAAATTCTCTGGCAGTATCAATTGTAAGTTGGATACTGTCACAGCATACCCTACTACTGACTTAGAGCGTAAAATGGCTATGCCCTGTATGGAGCAGGGATGCACAAACTGGATACCCAATGCGCTAAGTTCCTCCATTTGAGGTTATCCAAAATTTTCTAGGATAACCTTTTCTCGCTCCTCAAAAATCACCTTGTTCAAATTAGAGTTTCAAACAAATTTATCATAAACTATTTGACTGTTGATTGTTCTCTTTCTATTTTGTTTTGGGTTTTTTTTTTGTTGTTTAATATTTGTTACTTGGGATTATTTAGAAGTGGAGGGATTATGCATTTACTAGCCCTACAGGAGGTGAAGACCCAAGTTATACATCCTACAGGTATATACTTGGCCAATGAGGGTCGAAAGGATAGGTGGTGAAAACATCACAATGTACTCACTGAAGGAAGATCAAATGAACAATGCTAAAGATAGACATTTTACTTTTGTGTTCATTAATTGGTAGAATGTTGGAAGCCCATATGTAGTCTTTATTCAGAAGTGTAGGTTCTGCAACTTCAAGGCTTCATGTTCTGTCAAAGTGCTTCATATTATATATTGTAACATGTGAAAGACAAGTGAGCAAATTATGACGACCAAAAATAATTCAGCACTCTACTAGCTAAAAAAAACATAGATGTGTCAGTATGACATGTGTGCTCCCATGAACAAAAACAGTTAATAAAGCTGATTCTCTGAATTTTCACATTATAAACTAAGTTCAAGGTCAATAACTGCAAAAGATCATCCGACTGAGACCAACTTCATTTGTAGCTACCCATGACAAAGCCACATATCAGATATCAATTATCTCAATGCATGGTGAAAAAACAAGAGGTGTGCATCGGAGATGCAAGTGTCATGTTGTGGCTACTTTCTTCATGCACTCTCTATTGAAAATCAGAAATGTTACTGTGCTGAGCACAAAATTCGAAAAAATTCAGACCTGGCCAGTTTCGAAACTCCAACTTGTATGGCAAATATTAGTCAAATTGGAGAACTTTTAAGTTATTGCGCTAACGAGCTCAAAATTTGTAAAAATCGACAAATTAAGGCCCATAATTCTGTAATGAAAAATTGGGCCAGGCCGGTTTTCAAACTCGCTGGAGATATTATTGCAAAAGACCTGTATGGCAAATATTAGTAAAATAATCAGAGAATGTTTGTTAAAAAAAATGACGAATTAAGGCCCATAACTCTGTAAAGAAAATTTGGCCAGGCCAGTTTTCGAACTCACTTGAGATATTGTTGCAAAAGACCAGTATGGCAAATATAAGTCAAATCGGAGAACGTTTGTTCAAGTTATTGTGCTAACGATCTCAAAATTCGTAAAAATTGACGAATTAAGTGCCATAACTTTGTAAACGAAAAATCGGGCTGGGCCAGATTTCAAACTTACTTGAGATATTATAGACAAATATTAGTCAAATTGGAGAACGTCTGTTCAAGTTATTACACTAACAAGCTTAAAATTGACGAATTAAGGCCCATAACTTTGTAATGAAAAATAAGGCTGGGCCAGTTTGCAAACTTGCATGAGACATTATTGCAAAAGGCCTGTATGGCAAATATTAGTCAAATTGGAGAATGTTTGTACAAGTTATTACACTAATGAGCTCAAAATTTGTAAAAATTGACAAATTAAGACCCATAACTATGTAACGAAAAATCGGGCCAGGCCAGTTTCCAAACACACTTGAGATATTATTGCAAAAAACCTTATGGCAAATTTTAGTCAAATCAGGGAACCTTTGCTCAACTTATTGTCAATGAGCTCAAAGGTAATAAAAATTGATGAATTAAGGTCCATAACTCTGTAATAAAAATCTGAGCCGGCCCAGTTTTCAAATTTGATTGAGATATTATTGCAAAAGACCTGTATATATATGGCAAATTTTAGTCAAATCAGAGAACTTTTTTATTGCGCTAACAGTGTGAGAACGCCCGGACACCTGCCCACCCGGATGCACACCGACCATTGCCAAACCATAGGTCTCGGTTGTTAACACAACTCGACCAAAAAGTATGGAAAACTTTTATTTCAGAATGACAGAAAGATGGAATGACAGAGAGACAAGGTAACACTATATGACCATTTTATTTACAGGACATAAAAAACACAAACAAAAGAGAGTGCAACAGAATTGTGGTTATCTCAGCTCCAAGGTTTATGCAAATTTTTTCTGCTTAACCTTTGTGGGCTTATCTTAAATTTTGAATTTGTGCATCCCTATGGAGAGACACACTCCTTGCAAACTACAGATCCCTGTAGACAGTTTTAGAGACTATTCCAAGCTATATGAAAGCAATAAGCATATTGCTTTGAGTACGGATATTAGTGAATACCTTAAAGCCAAAAGTCAAGTCTGCTAACCTTCGAAGTTGCATGGCAGGCACTCATACTGATGTGAACAAGAAAGGTTTTACATGTATAAAATGAGCAGTCATTTTTAGTCACACATCAATTATCTCATGACTGGGAACAAGACATATATATTTCTACAATTGACTTCTGAATGCAGTCATAGTCAGAAATATATATTTCTATATGTGGCTTTGCCAGAAGAGGAAATACATAATTTCTTGTGCCTGTGAATGCAATAATCATATCTGTATCTGTATCTGTAAAATACTGGAAATTAGCCTCAATACTGAGTAAAACTTATCCAGGGTGAGTGTGCGCGCACTGGGCCTATTATTTGCGCGATATAATAGCTTTGAAGCCCTCAATTGTCTCGCAGTTAACTGCGCTTTCCGAGATGGAATTCCAGTCTTTAATGGTCCGTGGTACAAATGAGTTCCTATAAATTTCAGTATTGGATGGATGGATTTTAATTTGTTTGCTATTTGCTGATCTTGTTGGTCGTTTGTTGTATTGGATGACATTGTCAGCAGGGATGGCCACTAAATCGTTAGCGATTTTGAAGAGTAGGACGAGTCGCTGTTCTCTTCTTCTGTCTTTTAGTGGTTTCCAGTCAAGTTCTTTCATCATGGAAGTGACACTGCTTGTACGCTTGTAGTCCTTGCACACGAATCTGGCAGCTCTACGCTGTATACTCTCCAGCCGATCGATGTCTTTCTGTAAGTGAGGATCCCATACTGTGCTCGCATAATCAAGTAGGGAACGTACTAATGAAATGTAGGCAGTTTCTTTAAGTTTTTTGTTGCAATGTTTTAGGTTTCGTCGGATGAATCCGAGTGTGGAGCCTGCTTTGTTGCAGGTTTTACTGATGTGAGTAGTCCATTTTAAGTTTTCATTGATGATTACACCTAGATATGGGTTGTTCTGTACTTGTTCCAGTATATAGTTGTTTAAGGTATAGCGGAAAGAGGATGGATTTTTACTTCTATGAATTGACATAATGTAGCACTTAGAGGCGTTGAATCGCATCCCCCAATCCATTGCCCATTTTTCTAACGAGATCAGATCTTGTTGAAGTTGGAGGTGGTCTTCTAATGATGATATCGGCCTGTACAGAAGGCAGTCGTCTGCGAATAGGCGAACCTGAGATTTTACACGTAGTGGTAAGTCATTTATATGGCAAAGAAATAAAAGAGGCCCAAGGACAGTTCCTTGAGGTACACCTGAATCAACAGTGCAGGAGGATGAAAATTCCCCTTCTACTACAACTCGCTGGTGTCGTTGCGTTAGGAATGACTTAATCCAATTGTTGATCTTACCGTTGATACCATAGTTTTTTAGTTTGTATAAAAGCTTTCTGTGTGGTACAGTATCGAAAGCTTTGCTGAAATCTAAGATAACTAGGTCTATCTGTTTCCTGAGGTCATATGATTTCATGATGTCATGCATGGTGATTATAAGTTGGCTCTCGCAAGAGTGACCGCTGCGGAAACCATGTTGTAGTGGTGTAAGTATGCGGTTTTGTTCTAGGTGGTTTAGTATATGTCTACACACAATATGCTCCAGTAGTTTGCAGCATACACACGTTAGAGACACTGGTTGATAATTTGCCGCTGTGTGTTTGTCGCCTTTCTTAAATATGGGACTTATATTAGCATTTCTCCAGTCAGATGGTAATGTGCCTGTGTCTATGCTTAGTTGGAAAATGTGGCTTAAGACTGGTGCAAGTTCTTTCGAGCAAGCCTTTAATATCTTATTTGAGATGTTGTCTGGGCCGCTAGCTTTGTTGATGTTGATATTCTTAAGTAATTTCTCAACTCCCTGTGTGTCGATGTGTATATCTTCGATACTTGGGTGACCTGGCTCGTGGTTTTCTGGTAATGGATCAGATGTATTTTCCTTGGTGAAGACTGATTTAAATTGTTCATTTAATAGGTCCGCTTTAGATTTGCTGTCTTGATATAAGATGCCATTTTTCTTGATTCCTGCCACTCCAATATTGTCGGTGTGTTTAGATTTGATGTACTTCCAGAATGGTTTACTATTTCCCTCTTCTAGTGACGATTCTAACACCTTGTTGACATACTGCCAGTGAGCTTGTCGGATGGCTTTCTGGGTTGCACGTTTCTGTAGTCTGTATTTATTCCAGTCCTCGCTTTTTCCTGTTTGTTTCGCTCTCTGGAATAGCTTGTGTTTTTTCTTTATTTTTCGTTTATCTCTGGAGGAGAGCCAAGGGAGGTTGTGTCTGTTTGATGTCAGTTTTTTTGGCACATTTATTTTCAGAGTGTTGTTGATGCCTTTTTTAAGTTCTGACCACTTTTCTTCAACTGATGTGTTTTTGCTTATGATGTTCTTTCCTAGTTTGGTTATATCACATTTAATATCTTCCCATTTAGCTTTTTTGTATATTAATATCTTTCTTCGTTTTGGTTTGTTGTATTTGGGTTTCAAGATTGTGTCGATTACTACCATATTATGATCTGATATTCCTGGTATGGTATCACACGATTTTACAAGACTAGGTTGGTTTGTCAAGAATAGGTCAAGGATGTTATTTTCTCGACTTGGTTTGTTTTGTAGTTGGTCCATAACATTTTCTTCGATTGTTTCAAGAAGTTGTGCGTGATGATTTATAAGATTTCCTCCGGGTTTCACTGTGTTGTTTCGCCAGTCAATGTGTGGGAGATTGAAGTCCCCTGCTAGTATGATGGGCTTGTCCTTACTATGTTCTATCACATTTGATATCGATGTTTTGAGGTCAATAAGTACGTCTAAACTTGCATTCGGTGGACGATAGTAGGAACCAATTATTACCGACTTTGTCTGAGTCTGGATTTCGGCCCATTGTAGTTCACAATCGTTATCACCATTTTCGACTGCGCAGGTAGTGAAATTATCGTTGACTGCGATGAAAACACCTCCTCCGTTTTTATTTCTATCCTTCCTGAAGACATTTGTATTATAGCCATCTGGGAATATCTCAGAGTTTTTATGTTCACTCGACAGCCAGGACTCACAACTAATAATTACATCCGGTTTGATGTACTCTGTGCTTTCTCAAATTTCAGATCTTTTGTTTCTGATGCTCTGACAGTTCATCATAAGAATCCGAAGATTTTGTTGTTTGTTTTCGATACCGTTGGTTGATTTAGATTTTTGGAAAATCGATTCTTCACTTGCAGAGCTAAGGTGTCTTGATTTAGGACTACTAAATGCTGTTGGACTGAAAGACGAGTCAATAGATGGAATAGTTGATATGAAGCTTAAAGCACTAAAGTGGTTTGATGTTTCCAGTTCATATGTGTGATACGTAAAGCTGGTTATATTTTGTGTGTTACATTTACAGCAAATCCATGATACATTTTGGTTTTGTAGGTTCGATAGCTTTGAGGCACTCAATTCGAGACATTCTGAGTGGTACCAGATGCTGCAGTCATCGCAGCAAATTGCTCGTTTGTGTTCCCATGTGACAGGGGTTTCGCAGTATCCACACGGATAAACAGCTGGACCTGGGTTTAACTGAATGTCACCTGATAGTAGTATGGCTAAGAAAGCAAGATTAGTCATCACAGGAGGGGGGGATTCGGGTGTCATCGTCATGCCACGTCTACGATTGGAGTTCTGTCTGAGTACGTATCCAAGCATCAGGGTTGAGCACGGTGTTGGCAATGAGTATCTGAGGATTGGATATGAACAATGTACATCTGTTTCACATAACTTAAGCACTGATATACTCATAAAAATTAGTATTATTTTCATAATGGATTTTGCCATCTTGCACTGAGAAATGTTGATAGCGAGGACGAAGATTTCTGTTCGTGTGCCAGTATAGCGAGGAAAATCCTCACTGACTGGTTTAGTAGCAGTTCATTGCAGTTTTACAATATAGTGAAGAGAATCTGACTGTTGTTTCTGTAGTGTGTCAGTGTAGCGAGGAAAATCCTCACTGACTGATTAGATAGGAGTTTGTTGTAGCCTTTTGTAAGGTGACGAAGAAGAACTACATGCAGTTTCTGTGGTAGTCCAGTTTAGCGAGGAAGATCCTCACTGACTGGTGTGATGGAGATTCTTGTTTTTTTTCAGTATAGCGAGGAAGATCCCCACTGACTGAGATTTCTGTGATGGGCCAGTATAGTGAGGAGAATCCTCACTGACTGGCAGAGTAGTAGTAGGTTGCAATTATGTAGTATAGTATAGAAGTCCTCATTGACTGGAATTCGTTTGTGGGCTCCAGCAGTCTTTTATCGTTTGCTCCGTAATCTTTTTTAACCAGGTTCTTGCTAGTAATGGTCCTGGGTGGATGCCATCGACATAAAGCCAAAAGTTGTTTGTTTTCCTTTTTGTATGTTTGTTTCTGTTATCACCTTTTGTGGTTTTTGATGTTTTAACCAGATCTGTACTGAATACTGGTGAGTGGCTGTTGTTTTCACGATTCAGTTCTCTAATTTTTCCATTTAATCTGTATATTTGCGTTTCTAGTTTTTGATCTTGTTCCAAAAATTGTTCAGGACTTTTGTGGCCTTTTTGCTCATTCCACTCTTTGATTGAGTATGTTGGTGTTTCTAGGAGAGTTATTTTGCAATTTGGGTAGGTTTTTGTTATGTCTGAGATTTTTTTCAGATATTTAATAGCGTTATCAATTGCCTGATCGTCTTCTGATGATAAAGATATGTATTTCTTGCTTTTCGTGGTGAGGTCGCAAGTTCCTAACCAAACATATAACCAGATGTTTCCATGTTTTTTGATTTTGTTCTTGAGATTATCTTTTATCCATTTGTAACCCTCTTTACACGTCTCTCCGCTTTTAGAATGCCATTTGATTTCTCGTTCATTTGGTTGGGTAATTTTTCTTTCCAACCATTTTCCTTTGCTGTCAGATATGACGAGTGGTGTAAAGGTTTTATTGCCTGTAGATGGATTATAAGGTTTGTCGAGGTATTTTAGTAGCTTATTGTTCGACATATGTTATAGGTGTATACGTCTATCATCAAACACAAGGAATACAAAAGTTGTTGCACTTTTTAGAATGTTCCGCTATTCAATATGGCGGCCATTGTTTTGAATTTCACTTTTCGGTGTTTTGGCACAGGTGGTAATTTTTGGCGGATACACAGCTTTACCTGTCGTATCCCTTACATATCAATGTATACATTGGTGTAACATAGTTATATGATCGAAATGGTATACAAAATATTATCATTTGATGTAAAGTTAACTGAAATTATATCATTTTATCTCTCCGGATTTTTTCCTGACTTCTCATTTCCACGCATGCGCACATTCATATGTAACCATAAGGCATCAAGTATAGGAATTATGAGTCTTAACTGTTTTTGGAATGCATGGACAGATGGATATGCATGTGTGTGGATGGATGTGAGAAATGAACATGACCCTATTTTCCAAAATATGCAGTACTGATGGCAGAATTTTTTGTGATCACATCATGATTTGATCTCGACACAGTTAAACAAGTGGTTCCTGATTTCCTAAATAAAATAGTGTGAAATCAAGACAATACCTTGAAAAACAAATGAAAATAGAACCTCAGATTTTTAATTATTGCTTTCTTTTTGACAGGTGAGAGTCTACAGTATTGTCAAGAGGAAAGCAGACAGAGAACTTCTCTGGTTCTGGTAGAACTTCTCTGTCCACTTTTGTGATCACCATAACCTACTTATAGTCTGTGCCACTCCCCCTCCCCCAACCATGGTCTATACACATGTCCTGATTGTGGAGCCTAAGCTATATTGTATGAGCATTAAGAGCCTAAACAGGTCTTAATATTTGTCCTGACTGGCATGAATCAGTTTCGATTCTCACAAACTCCTGCTACGAGAATCATTTTATAAATAATTAGAATTTGAGAATACTGTTACACCCTTGTTAGTGCAACTAGTACATATTCCATGGCAAAAAAACAAACCTCATATTTATATATTTACTAAAATTTAAAACTTGAGGGCCTAGTTCCTTGTTTAGTAAAATTTCTGGAGTTACATGTGCATGTAGAACACTTGTTCCAGCATACAGGCTTTTGGTGGTCTTGCTGATGGGAGTTATAGTATCTTGGCAGTAGTTTTAAATAAAAATATATACAGGCAGCCAAGACTTCACTGGATGCCACTGCAAAGTCAAAGTGTTACCTTCTTATGAGAGAGGAATAAATGTTAAAATTTTCAACACCTTTAACCCTCTGAACGCTGGTGGTATCTTCCATGCCAGTTCACTAGCAGCAATTAGAAGAGTCCATATTCATTATTTGGGGTAGGCCAATCAATATTTTCAACATGCCGCCTCAGGGCTGAACATTGAAAATATTGATTGGTCTACCCCCCCATATTTACTGAACAGCCATCCTATTTAATGAGGTTATGACGTTTCCTGTTCCTGGTTGGAAAAGCGTTCGCTGAGGTTCAAAGGGTTAAAGACCCTTTCAGAATCTATGACAAGAATCAAATGAGCATTTTACAAGAATCGAAGTTGATTCTCATTGTTATCCTTGCAAGAATCATTTGTGAGAATCATTTCTGATTCTCGTCTCAATCTTAAACCCAGCTGAATTTGTTTTAGGGATGTACACACTGTATGACCTATTTTCCAAAATGTAGGTAAGCATGGCAGTAGTAAGCATAACTGACTTAGAGTTTGTGATATGCTCCCTCTGAATACCACAGGACTTATGGGAATGAATCGTTTTTGATACCTATGTTGTGGCACAGGGTGCAGGCAAAAACGGCACCATTTAAAAATGGCACCAACTCTTGTTGGCGAAAATGGCACCAACTGGCAAAAACATCCCAAGTGTGGCTGGAAAAAACGGCACCAATTTGGCGAAAACGGTACCAAATGTGGCTGGTGAAAAGGGAACCAAACCAAAAGAAGAAGAACACTATAATACACGATCAAATATTTAATTTTCCTCAGATCGCCGTTTTGATTTTTTTAGCTTTTCTCACATATATACAATAGTATCGAATTTGAACACAGTATATTACACATTTGGCCACAAGTTATTCTTGTCAATACAATATACAACTACAACATTTACTCATTTATACAGAGACGGTGCAAGCCTGATGAAAATACGTGTGGATGGGGCAATTGAGCAGGCGCATAACCAGGGTTTGCTTTGGGGGGAGTGGGGGGGGGGGGGGCGTCAAACACATAAATAATCCTTTATATTTTAATATATATTTTTGTATATGGGCAGCCTGCGAATGGTAGCGACCTGACCAGCGCGTGTCACTAAGACAAACGAGATCTTTAGCACGCACATTATCCCTCTCCTGAATTTCCATAAACCATCTATGCACACGTGAACGAGACATAAACACCTACAAACTTTCCACTATGGCGAAAAATTCATCTGCTGATTTAACACTTCTTCACACATCAACAAGAACCAGGTTTAATCGATGTGTATAACAATGAACATAGAAAGCATTGGGAAACTGCTCCCTCAAACGGGTTTGAACACCAGATAGGTGTTTTGACATAACACTTGCATCGTCATAACACTGGGCAACAAAATTAATGCTACCTAATCCAAGTGATTTTATTTCTCTCACAATTTGTTGAGTAAGAGCTTCAGAGCATAGTATGTCTGCCCTATGAAATTGGAGAAATTCCTCTTTTACGACATGAATGTAATGTGAGATCAAATGGTTTCGCGGACTGAAACTATTGAAGTAATTAGTTGAAGCTTTTTCACAGATGCCGACCACGGCAGGAAGCAGCAGAGGAGGAAAGGCCAAGGGTGGAAGCTTTGGTGCTCTTATTGTTGATCTTGTCGAGGTGTAAAACCTCCCTCTGGTGAGGACCAGTGTGAGAGGGGGCCCTCTCGACAAAGGTGCTACCTCTCCCTGAGGGTGATGTGGTGTCTTTTTCATGAAAGTATTCATAGCAGTTATAATAATTCCGTAACGGTAATTGTGGAAAAGAGAGAAACAAGAGGCCCCAGGGGGCCCAAGGGCACTCACCTGACATGGTAGCCTAAATATCAACCCAGAGAATTGATTTCAACAAGTTGCAACTGCTCCTCCTAAGAAAAGCTTATACCAAATATCTAAAGATTCTGACCAGTGGATCTAAAAAAAAATGGATTTTTAAAGAATATTCCTCATATTGAATTAAGTTATAATTCAGGCTCCCACAGGGAGCCCATATATGAACCCAGGGACTTGGCTTTAACAAACTTGAATCTCACACCCCTAAGGATGCTGCATACCAAATATCAAAACATTCTGACTGCTGGATCTGAAGAAGAAGATTTTTAAAGAAAATTCCTCATTTTGAACTAAGTTATCATTCGGGCTCCCAAATATGGACCAAGGGACATGGCTTGAACAAACTTGAATCTGCCCCCCCCCCCCCCCCCCCTGAACTAAGTTATCATTCGGGCTCCCACAGTGAGCCCAAATATGGACCAAGGGACAAGGCTTGAACAAACTTGAATCTTACCCCCAAGGATGCTGCATACCAAAAATCAAAACATTCTGACTGCTGGATCTGAAGAAGAAGATTTTTAAAGAAAATTCCTCATTTTGAACTAAGTTATCATTCGGGCTCCCAAATATGGACCAAGGGACATGGCTTGAACAAACTTGAATCTGCCCCCCCCCCCCCCCCCCCCCCCCCCCAAGGATGCTGCATACCAAATATCAAAACATTCCGACTGCTGGATCTGAAGAAGATTTTTAAAGAAAATTCCTCATTTTGAACTAAGTTATAATTTGGGCTCCCACAGTGAGCCCAAATATGTACCCAGGGACTTGGCTTGAACAAACTTGAATCTCATCGCCCCTAAGCATGGTGCATACCCAATATCAAAAGATTCTGCCTGCTGGATCTTGAGAAGAAGATTTTCAAAGAAATTTGCCTGAAATGCACTAAGTTCAAATTTGGGCTCCTATACTGAGCCCAAATATAAACCCAGGGATCCGATTTGAACAAACTTGAATCAGATCCACCCCACAATGTTGCATACCAAATTTCAAAAGATTCTGCCTGCTGGATCTGGAGAAGATTTTTTAAGAAATGTGCCTGAAATGCTCTAAGTTCGAATTCGGGCTTCTATAGTGAGCCCAAATATGAATCCAGGGGGTCGATTTGAACAAACTTGAATCAGATCCACCCCACAATGTTGCATACCAAATATCAAAAGATTCTGCCTGCTGGATCTGGAGAAGAAGATTTTGGAAGAAATTTGCCTGAAATGCACTAAGTTTGAAATCGGGCTCCTATACTGAGCCCAAATATGAACCCAGGGGGCCGATTTGAACAAACTTGAATCAGATCCACCCCACAATGTTGCATACCAAATATCAAAAGATTCTGCCTGCTGGATCTGGAGAAGAAGATTTTTTAAGAAATTCGCCTGAAATGCACTAAGTTCGAAATCGGGCTCCTATACTGAGCCCAAATATGAACCCAGGGGGCCGATTTGAACAAACTTGAATCAGATCCACCCTACAATGATGCATACCAAATATCAAAAGATTCTGCCTGTTGGATCTGGAGAAGATTTTTTAATGTTTTTCCCATTGCCAACAGTGTTAAAAAGTGCTGACTCGCACTTTTTCAAAGTCCTGAAACTGTATCCTATGATAAAACCGACGGCAATTTTTTTTTACCAATCCTTTCTGTTGGTCCTAAGGAAGCTTCACACCAAATAAAAATTCTCGGTGCCGTGCAGTTTTGGAGATATGGGCATTTTAATTTTTTTCTATTTTTAGCTTCTGCGGTTCCCACGGGGCTTTTTTGCATAAATCAAGTACTTATAACCCAATAATACCTCATATTAAATTTGGTTCAAATCGGCCTCTGGGTTCAGAAGATAGAAATTTTGGGCGGGGCAAAAATTTTTGCCCCTCTCAGAACAAAGGTAAATATTGCCCGTCAAACTTCTCTTGAACAAACTTGAGTCTACACCTCAAATGGAAGCTGCATACCAAATATCAAGTCTCTGCTATGGCTGGTTCATGAGAAGAAGATGTTTTAAAATTTTGAGCATTTTGGCCCCACCCCACTTCACAATATGAGCAGAAATCCAGTTTGAAGAAAAACCCAAATGCCCCTATATAACCACTACTTACATGAAATTTAATTAAAATGTGGCCAGTGGTTTAGGAGAAAGAGGCTCAAACACCACCTTCACGCAGGACGACGGACGATGGACAGACGGACGACGGACGAAGAGTGATAAGAAAAGTTCACCCTGACTTTCAGTCAGGTGAGCTAAAAATTTTGCCATTTTTTCCACACCCCTCTGCTCAATATGAGCCGAAACCTAATTTGCATAAAAATCAAAATGCCCCTATATAACCACTACTTACATGAAATTTAATTAAAATGTGGCTAGTGGTATAGGAGAAAGAGGCTCAAACACCACTTTCACGCAGGACGACGGATGGACGAAGAGAGATAAGAAAAGCTCACCCTGACTTTCAGTCAGGTGAGCTAAAAACCGGAAAAGAAGTTTGTGTTAAGTGGCTGTCTTTGTCTTGTAACTTATCCTTATCGGCCAGCTGGATTAAATTCGCTATCAATGACCTTAATTGACTGCAGTAACAAAATATGCTCTATCGACAACATGCCTACACAAGTGGAAGTGTAACTTTATCCCTCTGGGGCAGCTGGATTAAGTAGTGTTATCAATGAAATTAGTTGACTGTTTGAACTAAGTTATAATTTGGGCTCCCACAGTGAGCCCAAATATGTACCCAGGGATTTGGCTTGAACAAACTTGAATCTCACCGCCCCTAAGCATGGTGCATACCCAATATCAAAAGATTCTGCCTGCTGGATCTTGAGAAGAAGATTTTCAAAGAAATTTGCCTGAAATGCACTAAGTTCAAATTTGGGCTCCTATACTGAGCCCAAATATAAACCCAGGGATCCGATTTGAACAAACTTGAATCAGATCCACCCCACAATGTTGCATACCAAATTTCAAAAGATTCTGCCTGCTGGATCTGGAGAAGATTTTTTAAGAAATGTGCCTGAAATGCTCTAAGTTCGAATTCGGGCTTCTATAGTGAGCCCAAATATGAATCCAGGGGGTCGATTTGAACAAACTTGAATCAGATCCACCCCACAATGTTGCATACCAAATATCAAAAGATTCTGCCTGCTGGATCTGGAGAAGAAGATTTTGGAAGAAATTTGCCTGAAATGCACTAAGTTCGAAATCGGCTCTTATACTGAGCCCAAATATGAACCCAGGGGGCCGATTTGAACAAACTTGAATCAGATCCACCCCACAATGTTGCATACCAAATATCAAAAGATTCTGCCTGCTGGATCTGGAGAAGAAGATTTTTTAAGAAATTTGCCTGAAATGCACTAAGTTCGAAATCGGGCTCCTATACTGAGCCCAAATATGAACCCAGGGGGCCGATTTGAACAAACTTGAATCAGATCCACCCTACAATGTTGCATACCAAATATCAAAAGATTCTGCCTGTTGGATCTGGAGAAGATTTTTTAATGTTTTTCCCATTGCCAACAGTGTTAAAAAGTGCTGACTCGCACTTTTTCAAAGTCCTGAAACTGTATCCTATGATAAAACCGACGGCAATTTTTTTTTACCAATCCTTTCTGTTGGTCCTAAGGAAGCTTCACACCAAATAAAAATTCTCGGTGCCGTGCAGTTTTGGAGATATGGGCATTTTAATTTTTTTCTATTTTTAGCTTCTGCGGTTCCCACGGGGCTTTTTTGCATAAATCAAGTACTTATAACCCAATAATACCTCATATTAAATTTGGTTCAAATCGGCCTCTGGGTTCAAAAGATAGAAATTTTGGGCGGGGCAAAAATTTTTGCCCCTCTCAGAACAAAGGTAAATATTGCCCGTCAAACTTCTCTTGAACAAACTTGAGTCTACACCTCAAATGGAAGCTGCATACCAAATATCAAGTCTCTGCTCTGGCTGGTTCATGAGAAGAAGATGTTTTAAAATTTTGAGCATTTTGGCCCCACCCCACTTCACAATATGAGCAGAAATCCAGTTTGAAGAAAAACCCAAATGCCCCTATATAACCACTACTTACATGAAATTTAATTAAAATGTGGCCAGTGGTTTAGGAGAAAGAGGCTCAAACACCACCTTCACGCAGGACGACGGACGATGGACAGACGGACGATGGACGAAGAGTGATAAGAAAAGTTCACCCTGACTTTCAGTCAGGTGAGCTAAAAATTTTGCCATTTTTTCCACACCCCTCTGCTCAATATGAGCCGAAACCTAATTTGCATAAAAATCAAAATGCCCCTATATAACCACTACTTACATGAAATTTAATTAAAATGTGGCTAGTGGTATAGGAGAAAGAGGCTCAAACACCACTTTCACGCAGGACGACGGATGGACGAAGAGTGATAAGAAAAGCTCACCCTGACTTTCAGTCAGGTGAGCTAAAAACCGGAAAAGAAGTTTGTGTTAAGTGGCTGTCTTTGTCTTGTAACTTATCCTTATCGGCCAGCTGGATTAAGTAGTGTTATCAATGAAATTAGTTGACTGGCATAACATAATAAACTCGACCGACAATAATTAACTTAATACGGAACACCCAAACTCTAAAATCTACATATATATTTTTAATAAATTTAAAAATTTTCTAGAATAATTTAAGAGGAGGGGAGGGGGGGGGGGCATGCCCCATCGGTTACCTCCTTGCAATTGAGTAAGAGTAACCCCGGGTCTCGGGATTTTCAGGTTAGGACTGCCCCCAGTCCAAACATGGCCTAAAAGACCGTGTTTTAATTTTTTGCTTTGGTGCTCCTTTGAAAGGACGTACCAAACCATAAAATTAAAATACAGGCCATATTTGCACTAACCCTCAAGGTTCTGACTTCTGCGCCAATAGTAAACATGGGAGTTGTATCGTGAATCTGGGTTGGATAGTAGTAACCCTGGAGCCCAGAACTTTGTGGGGCCTGGGTTTGGCCCAGGATTCTTAGGTTAGGGCTGCCCTAAGTCCAAACATGGCCGAAAACTAAAAGACTGTTTTAATTTTTGCTATGGTGCATCCTTTGAAAGGACGTACCAAACCATCAAATTAAAACACGGTCTTCTAACCAATGTTTGGACTACACCCGCCCCAATGTTTTGAATTCTGTGCCAACAGTAAAGAAGGGGGCTGTTTCGTGAATCCAGAGGGCGTTAACAAAAAAGAGTAAGACAAGGTACTCTGGGCTAATGCTCGCCTCTTCAGGGGTCGATGACCATCTCTGGGGATGGCGTGAATGATTATCAGAGTCCATAATTGTTATGAAATGTCCACAATATAATTTTAAAAGTTGAATTTAGGGTCTCGGTAGACCTCAGGGTGTTTATTGATGAAGCTATCTATAGTGTGTTTCACTTTGTCGTCATACCCAGGGCCTTCATATGGGCGGTGAGTTTTCTTGAGAATGTCATCATCCCAGCATTTGGTCAACAGAAATTTCTTCTTCTTTCCCTGTTTCTGTTCAGTGATGGTGATGGTTTCTTTCCCTTCCTCTGGTGTGGACCAGTGTGGGTGGGCCCGCAAAAGGTGCTACCACTCCCAGAGGTGGGTTTCATCCAATACTTGATGGTGAGTGGAACGCAGCCACTCTCAACATGGACATCCCAGTTGAGAAGTGAACTGGCGTCCAACACCATCAGGGTGTCCTTAATTATCTTCGGCAGGAAATCCCTGGCTAATTAGTTAAAGAACCTAAAATTCACCCGCAAGTTTAAATACTCAGTTTCAAAACAAAGAAGATAATGGCAGAATGAAATGCATTAAATAATGGTGCCATTTTCACCATCTGAACCGGTGCCGTTTTTGCCAACCCAAATTGCCATTTTTGCCAGCACAATTGGTGCCGTTTTCGCTCACTTGGTGCCATTTTTGCACGGTGCCATTTTCGCTATAACCCATGGCACACAGGCTGACTGACATAGAGCCTGATGGACATACAGACTAACAAATACATGAAGTTAGATACTAAGTCATCCATATGGGATGCAGAGTTAGGCAACAAAAAGGAAAATAAGCCAGTAATTTATATTTGTTTCTTACTTGTTTTATACAACAGTTCTGGCTCAGGAGGTATGTAGCGTATGTGCTTTATCTTCATATCCAAAACCTGTATATCTGCAGGCCTAGAAATGGAAATAAGAAAAATTGAAATTACAGTTATTCCATTTTATTCTATACATTAAAACCTTAACTAACATGCTGATTCTACCCAACCAAACAAAACTATTCCATATCTTTTTTCAGAACAGCTAACATTCCTTCACTGGAACAAAGTTGTCATCAGTTCCAGTGTTATCATCTCTAAAGCATAAAGCTCAGAACGTGTTTCCTTTCTGGTGATTACATTAGTAACTGAGCCTGTGATAAAAAGAAATATTTTTCAGGTAATGAATAATGAATATCATTATCATCTTGATAGACAGAAGTTGTACAATAGACATATTCATTCACTCATTCATATTTTTGTTCGTTCATTCATTTGTTGTTTTTGTAATTCATTCATTTTTTCATTCATTTGGTTATTTGTTTATCTGTTCATTCTTTCATCTATCATTTATCCATCCTTCTATACAAGTGCCTACCTCCCTCCCTTCCATAATTCTATTCATGCACTCAAAGATGATTTCAACCAAGTGACTTGAATAAAGTTTCCAAGTTTGAATGCAAACCATTTGAATAAAATATTAACCCTGAAGAAATCGACCCCAGTTGGATTCACTTATACCCCTTGGTGTAGTTAGCTGATAACATAGTGATGATTTCATGCAACTGATAGTGAGAATCGTCTCTAATTTGATTTCCAGTCCATATGAATATTAGTGATGTTCCGATTAATCGAGTTCGTCGAGCATTGCTCGTTTGGACATTTATTTTGATGAATCGAGGAGATTTTCACATACTCGAGTAAAACAGAGTAAAACTAAGAAACTTTGGAAGCTGAGAAGTTCATTTCCAGAAGACACGGTGTCGCTGACGACAAGAAAAACTGGTTTGTATTTCCGTAACATATCACCTGTATATGTAGTACGCCACTGCACATGAGTTTAATAGATCAAACTTCATTCACAATTCACATAAAAATATAACAATAAAAACACAACTTGAATTTTAATCAAATCAAGAAAGCTCTTTTGTTAACTGATTTTTCCCAAGACGAACGCGACCCAGTCTCAAAACTCAAAACAAGTAAACAATATGGCAGACAAATTTGATGGCGCCAATCAAATTTCAGATAAATTATGCCTGATGAGTCTTGCATTAGGAGCAATTCTGCCAGGAAGTGGATAATTTCAACCACTCATTAATGTCCCAACCACATAACTGTATTCAGAGCTGGTTGTGGAGATGGTCACCAGCTCCATTATCATCTTGATAGAAATTGTTCAACAGACATATTCATTCACTCACTTATTTTTTTTTGTTTATTCATTCACTTTTTTCATCATTCATTTTGAAAGAAGTTGTTCAACAGACATTCATTTGCTCTTTTGCCATTTGTTCATTTATTTGTTTTTTCATTGATTCTGCTATTCATTTATTTGTTTTGTCTTGTGTCTATTAGTTTATCCATCCATCTGTACATGTTTTTTTAGCTCCCTCTCTTCCATTATTCCATTCATTCACAGAAGATGATTCCAAACAAGAGACTCTGCGATAACCACCCCCAGTTGGATCTTTTGGTGCGGTTAGCTGATGGGTCTTACACGAAGTGCAAATCTGCCTAGACATGTTAAATTCATAATCTCATTTATTTCTTAACATGACAACTATCTTCCAAAGTGGTTGTGAAGTTGGTGACTAAGTCTCCTACTCTACAATCACCTCGAGAGGAAATGTTTTGTAGTCATACTCATTAATTCATCCACTTTTCCATTCATTAGTTTTTGTCCATCCATTTTTGATCATTGATTCTCTCATTCATTTCTTGTTTGATCATTTGTCAATTCATTTGTTCATTCATTCTTGGGTGTTTAGCTCTCATTCATCCATTATTTCATCCATTCACCTAGTTGTCATTTCAAACAAGTGACAATAAGTGTTGAGTCAAGTGAAGATTTGCCTCAATAAATTAAAATTCCAACTCTGAATTATGTGGTAGCCAGAGAGTCATCTTCCAAGCTGGTTGTGGAGCCAGTGAGGAGAAAAATATCCTACTCCACAATCACGTCGAGAGAACATTTGTAGCCAGACTCATTTATTCATTCAACTTTTTGTCCTTTCATTAACTAATCCATCCATCCATTCTTTCTTCATTCACTCCTTTACTCCACTAGTATGTTTGCTTGAGCATTCATTGAATCATTCATTTATCCCTTCATCCATTCATTCCTCCATCTATTCATTCCTTCAAACCATCAATCCATCTCTCCATCCATCCATCCATGTGTGTTTAGCTCCTTCTCTCCTCCATTATTCCATCATTCACTTAGCGGTCAATTCAAGAAAGTGGAGGTAAGTATCTATTCTCCCAGTTTAAAATCCAGCCCAATGGCACTAAGAGCAATTTTGCCCAGAAGTGGTTAATTTCAACTGCTCATTCTCGTCTCAAACACAACTGTATTCAGAACTGGTTGTGGAGATGGTGATATACGAAGTCACCAGCTTCATGATCATCTTGACAGATGTTGTTCAACTGATATATTCATTTACTCACTTATTTTTTTTGGTTCATTCATTCACTTTGTTCAGCATTTGTTCATTTCTTCATTTTTTCATTGATTCGGCTTTTTGTTTATTTGTTCATTCATATGTCTATTTGTTTATCCATCCATATATACATATGTGTTTAGCCTAATCTCTTCCATAAATCTATTCATCCTCTGAATGATGATTCCATGCAAGTGATTATAAGAAAAGTTTCCAAGTCTAAATGCAAGCCCCTTTGAATTAAATACTCCACCTTTAAACCCTGCAGAACTTAATAAAGGAACCCAACTAGGTTTATTTATATTCTTTCATGGGGTTAGCTGTTGGGCCTTGCATGAAATTCAAAGGCATTATCACAAAACAACCTTTAGAAGTGTTAGGTGATGATTATAAAGTTTTTTTCAGAACAATGACCACAAACAAGTATTTGGGAAAAGGACACTTGCATACTCTACTGGTGTTATTAAGTCTCTGGGCATGTCAGTTACACCTCTTTACCTTACATGACCAGCAGATGATACTTGTAAAAGTATTTCTTGAGCAACTAAAAATATCAAATTTTGCCTCAAAAGTATTAAGGCTTCTTATTAGAACAAGATTATCAACTTTTGTGAATAGAACTGACTGGATATTGCATTTATTACTTGAAGAGGTAACTCTTACTTAAGGGCCAGGAAAATTGTATACATCTCCACAACACTTTGATAGTCTACCATATTATAACAGTAAAATTTGTATTAACCATTAACTGGTTGAGTGCTGGAAGCCCATTATTGGGCTTTATCCTGAACTGCAGGTACAACAGCTTAAAGACTTCATATTCTGTAGATGTGCTTCAATTGATTTTGATTTTATATTATTTAGTCTAAGTGGATTTGCCCTGTTACAATTTATGAGAGAGTGCCTATTGGCACTCTCCCATAAATTGTAACAAGGCAATAACATGTGAACAAAATTTTGACAACCAAAAAAACTCAGCACTCTACCAGTTAAGGGCCTAGAGATTTTTAGATATTTTTGCAACACTTTGACAGTCTACATCCTGTGACTTTGCTACTGTTTTTTGACAAGCCTTGACTGCCTATACAGGGACCCGAAGACTAGCCTAACAACAACTACCAAGGTGCTTAGATTGTAACTTGTGAGTTAACCCAAAGACTGCATGTAAGGGCAACTCTTCTGCTGCAAAAAATGTGATCAAAGTCGGAATTAGGCCCTTAAGGGTTAAATAGCATGAACTAAAATTAGTCCTTCATTCAAACAGATCCTCTTAATTAGTCCTTCATTCAACAAAGTTTGAAGAAAACCATACTGACATTTAATACTAAAGCTAAAAATGTTCTTTCTCATGGATCCCACCCCCCTGCTCCCATTACCTTCCTTCCTCCCAAAAAAGAAAATCAAAAAGAAGATCCTCACCCCCACTAGAATAAGTTCATTCCATTGAGAGGTTGATAAGTCTTGTGCTGAGTTTTGAAATGAAAAGTGTCAATGACACTGTAGCTTAACTTGTGTGTTGTGTTTGATGAAAAGGATAATGTTCAATGTTTATGAAAGGATTATGAAATAAGACAAGAATTGTGATAATTGGGAATATGTTCATTTCTGTTCCCTGTATGCTATGTTTTTGATAAAAATAATATGAGGTGTACACTGTACTAAAGAGCTGAGGGGTGGGTTAATATGACCTCACAGTTAATGTTTGTGGCCAACACAGTTAACGTATATTAACGAAAGTTACCAAGTTACAGTGAAATTATTCCAAAACGAGTCATCCTACCAAGTTACATTGAAGTCCCTTCATAAATATGGCCTGTAGACTGTGCTAAATGTTTTCGGGCTTAGGGCCCCTGTAGCCGTCAGTTTCCCAATTGCGTCCAAAAGGGGACGTTCTCATCTAGACATTATATGAAGTTAACCTACCAAGTTACAATGAAATCCCCTCATAAATATGACCCATAGACTGTGCTAAAGGTTTTTGGGCTTTGGGCTCGGGCAGCCATCAAGGTAGAATGATCGCAACCAAAAGGGTACATTCTCATCTGGGCATCATCTGGAGTGATCCTACGAAGTTACAATGAAATTCCTTCATAAATATGACCTGTAGACTGTGCTCAAGGTTTTCGGCCAATGAAGTCGTCACAGTTGACCAATCACGACCGAAAGGGGACGTCATCATCTAGGATTATATGGAGTCAAACTAACAGGTTACAATGAAATCCTTCCATAAATATGACCTATAGACTATGCTAAAGGTTTTGGGCTCGGGCAGCCATCAAGGCTGAATGATCGCGACCAAAAGGGGACGTTCTCATCTAAACAACATTTGGAGTCATCCTACCAAGGTACAATGAAATCCCTTCATAAATATCACCTGTAGACTGTGCTAAAGGTTTTCGGGCTTCAGGCCCCTGTAGCCGTCACAGTTGCCCAATGGTGTCCAAAAGGGGCTGTTCTCATCTAGACATTATATGAAGTCAACCTACCAAGTTACAATGGAATCCCTTCATAAATATGAACTAAAGACTGTGCTAAAGGTTTTTCAGGCTTTGGGTCGTGCAGCCATCATGGTTGAATGATCGCAACCAAAAGGGGACATTCTCATCTGGGCATCATCTGGAGTGATCCTACGAAGTTACAAGGAAATCCCTTCATAAATATGACTTGTAGACTGTGCTCAAGATTTTCAGGCTTCAGGCACCTGTAGCCATCACAGTTGACCAATCATGACCAAAAGGAGATGTCAACATCTAGGCATTATATGGAGTCAACTTACCAAGTTACAATTTATTTATTTATTTATTGGTGTTTAAGGTCACATACTTATGCACAATGGCTAATCGTGACCGTACCAAGTTACAATGAAATCGATTCATAAATATGACCTGTATTCTGTGCTAAAGGTTTTCGGGCTTCGGGCTCGGGCAGCCATCATGGTTGAATGATCGCAACCAAAGCAGACAATCTCATCTGGGCATCATCTGGAGTGATCCTATGAAGTTACAATGAAATCCCTTCATAAATATGACCTGTAGACTGTGCTCAAGGCTTTCGGACTTCAGGCACCTGTAGCCATCACAGTTGACCAATCACGACCAAAAGGGGATGTCATCATCTAGGCATTATAGGGAGTCAACCTAACAGGTAACAATGAAATCCTTCCATAAATATGACCTTTTGCCTATGCTAAAGGTTTTTGGGCTCAGGCACCCATCAAGGCTAAATGATCACAATCAAAATGGGACGTTCTCATCTAGACATTATTTGGAGTCATCCTACCAAGTTACAATGAAATCCCTTCATAAATATGACCTGTAGACTGTGCTAAAGGTTTTCGGGCTTCGGTCCCCAGTAGCTGTCACAGTTGCCCAATCACGTCCGAAAGGGGACTTTCTCATCCAGACATTATATGAAGTCAACTCACCAAGTTACAATGAAATTCCTCAATAAATATGACCTGTAGACTGTGCTAAAGGTTTTCGGGTTTTGGGCTCGGGCAGTCGTCACGGTTGGCAGATCATGCCCAAATGGGGAAATTCTCATCTAGACATCATAAGGAGTCATCCTACCAAGTTACAATGAAATCCCTCCATATTATACATGACCTGTAGACTGAGCTAAAAGTTTGTGGGTTTCGGGCTTGGGCAGCCATCATGGTCGACAGATCATGCCCAAAAGGGGACGGTCTCATCGAGGCATTATACAGACGCATCCTACCAAGTTACAATGAAATCCCTTCATAAATACGACCTGTAGACTGTGCTAATGGTTCTTGGGTTTTGGGCTCGGGCAGCCATACCGGTTGACCGATCACGACCAAAAGGGGACATTCTCATCCAGACATGACCCCAAACCTGCATATGAAATTTTGTGACGATCAGACAAAAACTGCGGGGTGTAGCCCGTGCTAAAGGAAAATGTGAACAGACTCACAGACTAACAGACTTCCGCACGCGTGATGGCAATAGCTTATCTTGACTTTATCAAGTTAAGCTAATAAAAACAAACAAAATTAGAAAACTAGGAAGAAGAGAAGGAACAGCAAAAAATGTTTGGGGGGGGGTAGTTTTCAAATAAGTTGAGTAAATTGGAGGGTAGAAAGGAGTGCAGACTGTCAATGAATACTTTGGAATTTTGTCATTTTTGAACCAGCCCAAACCATGCCAGTAGTATAGCACGTATGAATCAACCCTTATTACCCGGAGCTTTGCCGGTGCAGCTTGTGTTAAAATCCCATAGGAACCAGAGCCATTGCCGGTGCAATTTTTGCTGGTGCAAAAGTATGGCTCCTTTAAGCAAGATCCGACAAGTGGTGTAGGTACTGTACATATAGTATGCTATGGTGTGTGTAGTGATATAATTAAACACAGGGCTCTGTGTATATAGTATGGGTTTGTGATGGAAAATTAATGGTGAAGATGGATTTTCATGAAAGTTTTCCCCGCGAAACGGTTGACGTTGTTATTGACATCGTGACATCATGATGCACACGTGACGTCATAGATGTCGACAACTGTTGTTGTCCACTGTACATTCCGACATAATGTTGTTTGGGTCAGGGGTGTCGGACTTCTCGTAAGTGGGGGTGGGGTGATATGGTAGTGGTGGTATATATCCATGTTGGTATCCTATTAGCCCTTGGGTCTTCATATTATCCTATATCTGATATAGCTAGGTCAAGCAGTAGTGTAGGAATGGGGGTAATGCATAGTCACCCGCTGTGGTATTTGCGAGATAGTCCTTGGTGGTTTAAATTGGCAGTATAGGATGAATGGTCTGTTGCCCTCTTAGTACTTTTTACCTACCGAATCCTTTGTATTATCTTATGGCTGGTATTTAGTTCGTAATGCTAGGTCAGGCAGTATTATAATCATTCGTTTAGAAGTGGGGCTTAGGATGCAATGTGTATACCGCTGTATGTCTCCTGTTAGTCCTCGGTATTATTAACAAATCGATTGCTTTGTATTATTTTATGGCTGGTATAGGTAGTACGTTATGGCAGGTCAAGTGGTATTGTGAGTGGGGTAATGCCTGGCAGTATAGAACAGCAGTATAGTATGGACAATATATAGACATACTGCTCGAACGACTCGAAGTTCATTGAGGAAATGAGCCAACGAGCAATTGCTCGTTCGAGTGACTCCTCGAATGACTCTTAGACTCATTTCAGAAAAAGGGATTCCATAGCCACAGGCATTTTCCAAAAAGGGATTCTTAAAAAGGGATTCCGTAATTGGGATTCCTCTCCGAGTCTGTAAAATTTAAATTCCGTGTTTTGACAACAGGCATTACCCTTACCCACAGTATCCCTTGGCCTAGCATTACATACTACCTATACAAGTCATAGGATAACATGAAGCATTAGGTGGATTAACAGTACTAAGGACTAACATGGGACCTGTAGGGGGAGCACGCGTACATCCTACACTACCACACTAGGCGACCATGCATTACACCCACCCACCCACAATAATGTCTGGCCCCACATTACATACTACCTATATTAGTCATGGGGTGACATAAAGCAGTAAGTCAATTAGTAGTATCAATGGCTTTCGGGGGGCCCATAGAGCTATATATTGTCCCTACTATACTACTGTTCTATACTGCCAGGCATTACCCCCATTCACAATACCACTTGACCTGCCATAACGTACTACCTATACCAGCCATAGAATAATACAAAGCAATCAGTTTGTTAATAATACCGAGGACTAACAGGGGACCTACAGCGGTATACACACTGCATCCTAAGCCCCACTTCTAAACGAACGATTATAATACTGCCTGACCTAGCATTACGAACTAAATACCAGCCATAAGATAATATAAAGGATGCGGTAGGTAAAAAGAACTAAGGGGGTAATAGGCCAACAGACCATTCATCCTATAATGCCAATCTAAACCACCAAGGACTATCTCACAAATACCACAGCGGGCGACTATGCATTACCCCCATTCCTACAAGACTGCTTGACCTAACTATATCAGATATAGGATAATATGAAGACCCAAGGGCTAACAGGATACCAACATGGATATATACCACCACTACCATATCACTCCACCCCTACCAAGAAGTCCAACACCCCCTGACCCGAACAACGTTATGTCGGAATGTACAGTGGACAACAACAGTCCACTGTACTATGACGTTGCGTGCGCATCATGACGTCACAACGTCAATAACAACGTCAACCGTTTCGCGGTGAAAACTTTCAAGAAAATCCATCTTCACCATTAATTTTCCATCACAAACCCATACTACATACACAGAGCCCTGTGTTTAATTATATCACTATACACACCATAGCATACTATATATACAGTACCTATACCACTTGTCGGATCTAGCTTCAAGGAGCCGTACTTTTGCACAGGCAAAAATTGCACCGGCAATGGCTCCGGTTCCTATGGGAATTTAACACTAGCTGCACTGGCAAAGCTCTGGGTAATAAGGGTCGATTCATACATGCTATACTACTCATGCCTGTTGGGATTTTTTTTATTGTTTCTTTTTTTCTCTCTCTTTTTTTTTTTTATATATATAACCGGTATCTGGACAAACATGTTATGATTTTGAGACAGAAAAATTACAACATTTTCTAGAAGCATTATAAATACCATCTGGCAGCCTGCTGTGGTCCAAGTTCTTTTGCCATTGCATAAAGATTTCTGGGCTCTCGCAACTTTGGAACCTGTCAATTGAAAAAAGAAAACCCACAAATAATAAAAATAAAGATAAAATAAAAGAATATCGCTCATCTGATAAAATTGTTTAAAGAAGGATTTAAGGTCACATTCAGCATCTACATCTCAATATAGTTAATCTAAGTTAGCCAGAAGAGTATGGGTGGGGAAGAAGGGTCTGTTGGGTAAATTGTTGTTTTTTGTTTTGGTTTTTTTTCATAAAATCACTCAAACCCCCCTCCAAACTTATTCTGAAGCAGAAAACTAAAAAAAACACAAGAAAATGACCCAGTTGATCCCATCAACTTCTCTCCGTCCCAAGTTGAAAGTTATTTTTTTGCATAAAAACACTCAAAAATCCTCCAAATCTTGTTCTCAAGTAAAAAACAAACATTTTGACCAACAGACCTTCCTCCCCATCCCCCTGGGCCTCAAAAGGACTTGTCAAATCCCATTTGAACAGCAGTAATGATATATACCAAATATCAAAAGATCCTGCCCGGTGGGTCTGAAGAAGATATTTCAAGAATATTCCTCATGCAGCATTAAGCATTAAGTTAAAATTCAGGCTCCAATAGGGAGCCCAAGTATGAGTTCAGAGATTTGATTTGAACAAACACGAATCTCACCACACTAAGATTGTAAACACTACGTAACAAAAGAATCTGACTCGTGAATGTGAATAAGAGTTTTTAACCCTTTACCCAATGCAGACAATGTCAAAATTTAATATTTTAAATATTATATTTTAAATTTTTGATAAAATTTTAACGCCATATAATTTCACCCTTTATTGGGATGGGCTTGACAAGCTCATTCCAATCAGGGGTCACATGATATGGATTTGTTGGAAGTTTTTAAGAAATAATTTTTTTTTCACCTGCTCAATTTGTAAATTATGCAGGTGGATACAGTCGTTAGATAAAGGGTTAAAGAATAGTCCTTATATTGCACTAATTTAAAAGATGGGAACCCACATGACCCCTCTAAGGATACTATAAAAAAAATACAGAAAATTCTGACTTGTTGACCTGAAGAAGAAGGTTTTTAAAGAATATTCCTCATATTGAACCAAGTTAAAATCTGGCTCCCACAAGGAGCTCAAATATGACCCTAGGGACTTGATTTGATTAAAATTGAATTCGAACCTCCTAAGGATACGGCATATCAAATACAAAAGAATCTGACTGGTAGATGTGAAGAAGAAGATTTTTAAAGAATATTACTCATATTGCACTAAGTTAAAGTTCCAAGTTCCAACAGGAAGCCCAAATCTGACCCAAAGGAAATGATTTGAATAAACTTGAATTTTATCTCACTTAGGGTGCTACATGCCCAATATCAAAAGATTCTGACTGGTGAATATGAAGAGGATTTTTGTAAGAATATTTAAAGGAAACATTACACAAAGTTAAAATTTGAGCTCCGGCCGGAAGCCCAAATATCACTCCAGGGACTAGTCATGGCTGCTTCTGAAGAAGAAAATTTTTTAAAAGAAATTTCCTCATATTGCACTAAGTTAAAACTTGGACTACCATAGGGAGCGCAAATATTAACCTGGGGCCTGATTTGAACAAACTTGAATTACCCCCCCCCCCCTCTCCCCCAGAGATATTGTATACCAAATATGAAAGGATTTTGACTGTTGGATCTGAAGAAGAGGATTTTTAAAAATTATTCCCCATATTGCATAGACAGCCAAAATATTAACCTAGGGACTTGGTTTGAACAATCTTAAATCTGACCCTCATATCAATGATGTATGCCAAACATTAAAAGATTCTGACTGGTGGTTCTGAAGAAGATTATTCCCCATATTGCCCTAAGTTAAAAATTCGCACTTCTGTATTGAGTACAAATATGAACCATGGAGTTTCATTTTAAAAAACTTGTATCTGACACCCCCTCCACCTATGGATGCTGTATACCAAATATCAAAAGATTCTAATCATTGGTTCTGGAGAAAATTCTTTTTTTAATTTTTGCAAATATGCTGACTCAACATTTTTTTCCCTCCCTCCCTCCATCCCCCCCCCCCCCCCCCCCCCCCCCCCCCCCCCCCCACCTACAGAACACCCAGACATAACCAAGGACAATTTCAATTCTACTGGTCCTAAGGATGCTTCATACAAAATAAAAATTTCATGTGAATGATGACTGGGAAGGGGCAATTCAACTTTGTTAAAATTCATAACAAATAGGTTCATATTTGGGCTCCTTGACAAACAGAAGCTATTGCTATGACACATGCTAACATCCCTTAATGACCAAGACAGCATCACTTCTGGATTGCTTCAGAACACTAAAGGCTATAGGCCCTAGTTTTTTTCTAGTCATCACAAAAATGTTTTTTATGGATGTTCAGGTTCATGCCAGATAACGTCCTTTTATGGTCAAGTTCCTCCACCCATAATGGCCACCACATCAGCCACCTTGGACTTCTTCAGCACAGGCTCCAGGTCACATTTATACAACAATTTTCTTGATATGAGATTGGGTGAGATTTTATGATAACTAGAAGAGAATGTTCTATTTAGTGATGGATGTCTTCAGTTATATTTGATGAAAAATATCTTGAAAATACTCAGCAGGTTAAGAGTTAATGGGTGTGTGATAGCTGACATTTGTCAGTAAAACTCACATGTAACAGGAGTTTTATGCAGAAGATTGTGAAGGGGAGGAGCTTGTGAATGAGATAAAAGTGATTTTGTTTTTAGGTTTAACAACAACTGATTTGAACAAACTTGAATTTGACTCCCCTAGAGATGTTGTAAACCAAATATGAAAGCATTCTGACTGCTGGATTTGAAGAAGATTTTAAAGAAATATCCTCATATTGCACTAAGTTAAAATTTGGGCTCCCAAGCCCACATATTAATCTAGAGACCCAATTTGAATAAATTTGAATGTGACTCCCCAAAAGATGTTGTATACCAAATATGAAAGCATTCTGACTGGTGGATCTGGAGAAAGAAGGTTTTTCAAAATTATCGCCATAGGAAGCCCAAATATTAACCAAGGGACTTGATTTGAACAATCTTGAATCTGACCCTCATGACAATGATGTATACCAAACATTAAAAGATTCTGACTGGTGGTTCTGAAGAAGATTTTTTAAGATTATTCCCCATATTGCCATAAGTTAAAAATGTGGATTCCTGTGTTGAGCCCAAATATGAACCAAGGGGCTTCATTTTAACAAACTTGTATCTGAACACCCCCCCCCCCCCCCCCTCCCCGCTTCATGACACCGTGACATAACCGATGGCAATTGTTTTTTTACTATTCAATTCTACTGGTCCTAAGGATGCTTCATACTAAATATCAGTTCTCTGTTCCGTATGGTTGGGAAATATGGGCATTTGAAAATATTTATATTTTTAGCTCCTGGGGTTCCCACGGGGACACAGGTAAACTTTTTTTGCATTAATCAATAATACCACATACCAAATTTTAGTTGAACAAAAATGCAATGCCCCTTCAGGACCATCACTCACAAAAACTTTCACTTGAATTGGAAAAGTAGTAGGTGGAGAAGACAAAAACATGGTATTGATGGATGCACGGATAACAGACAGATGGAGAGCGATTAGATAAGCTCAGCTTGACTTGATCGAGGTGAGCTAAAAAAAAGAATTGTGAATTGTAATACAGTTTGTAAAGCTTTTCATTATGGGGAATTGTGTGCATTTGCTTGCAATTGGCTAAAACACTTGTTGTCATCTTGTATCAAGTCAATATATGCTACTGTAGAAGTGTGTTCATACAATGTTGACAGTGGTATAAATTGATTTATGTATGCCAATTCATTGATCATTGCAGTGTCACAAGAAATGTAGTTGTCAGAGATCAAGTGTTCCATTTATTAACTCCAATTTGAATGGCACTCTCATCGCAGTGTTTTTGTTTTTAACCCTTTATCTTAGCAATTGGTTACATCTGCCCACATACTTTACAAACTGAGCAGTTGGAATTAAACAAAACCATGTCATGTGACCCTTTGTTGGAACGAGTTTGTCAGGCTCGTTCCAAAGAGAGGTGACATGATATGGTTTTGTTGAAATTTTTTGAAAATTTACAAAAAAAATTAAAGAATTTGATATTGGTTGCATTCAGTAAAGGGTTAAATGGCTATAACTCTGTTTTGTCAAGTGCTCATAAAAATGATTATGTTCAGGTGGAAAAAATAGGGTCATCCAGGAAAATTAAACCTTTTCATTATTTTTTCCCATCCTGAGATAAAGTGTCAGGTGCCCAATAATCACTATGTTGAAAATGGCTTTGCGCACATCTTTCTGTCTGTGGTGCAGGTGTCAAGATTTGACAATACTAGTAATACAAGCAACTGTTCACTTTATTTTAATTAAAACATGTTCAGAATTAGATTTTGTAAAACTTCGAGAAATCAAACATGGTGACCGCTGTTACAACCTATAAAGTTACAACTCTGCATAATGTTACACCAATGCATACTGTTACAAAAAATGTTGTAAGCAACCGATAAAGTTATAGACTCTACATAATGTTATAACTTTTTCTAATGCATAATGTTATAAAAATCAATGCAGAATGCTACAAATTTTTTCAACACATAATGTTAAATAAATTAACCGATAATGTTATAACTTTAAATAAACTCATATTATGGGTAATTTATAATGTTAAGGCACCAATTTCAAGAGGCTATGATGTGACAGTTTGTTGATTTATGCAGAATTTGTGATAATTGAGCTCATTGTATTGAAGGTGGCTATGTCTGCTCTAACAGACAGCCTAGAGATAGTTGGACTAGTAGAGAGAAAAGTTTAGTTAGACTAGTAGAGAGAGAGAGAGAGAGAGAGAGAGTGAAAGAGAGGTGTCATGGGCGGATCGGATGTAGTAAAATGTTGTGATTATGGTCATACCTTTACAACACATATGGTGCTAAACGGTTGTCTGGGTCATAGAAAAGTACATGTAGGTTCGAAACGGGATACCACAGATGGTACAGCACGTAAAGAGTGATTTCCCTTGCAGGGTTCCCACTCTTTTTTCAAAACCAAATTTAAGCACTATTTAAGCACTTTTCAAGCACTCCAATAGCAATTTTCAAGGACTATATGACAGTTTCATTAAGGCGTTGACAATGGTATGTTTATTTGTTACTGCCATAAAAGAGATTTATAAAGGGACAATTTTAACCAGAACAATTTATTCTCTCAGATAATTATAATAAAATATCTTAGTACCTGTCCTCAAAATTCTTCTTTTTTCAAGAGAGCAACGATTCATCAAAAAGAATAACATAGGGTCCTGTTATACTACTGACAAGCTTCTGCTTGAAGTAATCTGCAATGCCGAACACTGTCAAATATCGTGACTTAGTCTCACTACAAGAAAATTTTGCAGCCATCTGTCGGGAAACATTCTCTGAAATATGTCACCGATTCCTTCATTACTAGAATATGACGAATGTGTAGTAATACAATGAATGGCCCATACAATCTCCGATTCCAAAACGGAAGTCCAGAAAAAAAATTCAGAACTGTTCCACTCTGACTGGAACTCATGGCTGTGACATTTGTTTTAGCACATATCTCAGTTTCCTTCTTATGATCACTTTGAAAGTTCCTGTGAGAAGTTACAAATGAATTAAGAGAACCACAGTCACTGCTTGTCACAGCCAAAAGTTTGCGATGTTTTTCACTTCTACTGTGGGATTTCAGAGCACTTTCGCCCATGCCGGAAGTATAAATTTTATAGTAAATTTCCTTTCTTATTATACCTACCGAAATTGTTTACTACAGGCTTGCACTACAGTGGAAGAACCTAACTCGGATAAAATACTCTCTATTTTAATCTTTCCCAAGATTTGGGAAAGAAAAGTGGGGTAAAAACACCACGAAAAAATAAGCCAAAACTGGGACGAGCGCCATCGGCGCACAACCAGTATGGGGTGCTCTTCCATAGTACAAATCCACGACTTCCATAAAACAGTGCGCAATGTGTCAATTCATCATTCTTTTGATTCCGAACAACACAGGAGTTATGTGATCAGTGGGGAGGAAGGATTCTTACCCAAATAAGAAGACGGGAGGGCCTCCATGTAAACAATTTCGGTAGGTATAATAAGAAAGGAAATTTACTATAAAATTTATACTTCTTATCAACCTACCTCAATTGTTTACTACAGGCTGAATAGACAAAAGGCTGGAGGGAATCACATAACCAACCCACATATAACTCAATAGCACTGGGACCATGGACAGAGGAAGAAATCCCTAGGGCTATCAAACCATAGCTTCACAAACATTAGAAAAGACAATGAACGATGAGGCGTATGGTGAAGTGCGATGCACAGACAGAAAGGGCAGTAACAGCACAAAGCTGGAACTGACCCTGAAAAAAAGCTGAAAGGCTGGGATAGACAACAGCCTGAGCCGAAGAAAGAGGGCCCCAAGGTTCTCTGTCGGCTCATGCAACTGTCGCAGATAAAAGGAGAATGTAGCATTTCTCCAGAAGGCTGCCAAAATAACATCCGTCATCCGACAACATGACAGAGGTATTAAAAGAGGAAGACAATGCACGCACCTCGTGGCAGAAAAAACAATTGGTAATACAATCACCAGTAGCTAGACGAGTGGAAGCTGCACGAATAGCAAGACAAATCCATCAAGAAATGGATGCAGGAGAGATCTGGCATGTGAGAGAACGCATATTCATCCAGGATAAAGGCGTGAATGCCCCCCACCCCCAAGCAGAGCAGCATCCAAGAAAGTGACCATCTTGGAGGAAACTGCAAAGTCCTAGGCCTTTTCAAGGAAAAGAGCTGAACAAGCTTGGAGAGGCAAGGATGAGTGTCGAAACAATGCGGTATCACATATGAAAAAATGTCTCCGAAGCATGGACATGTACCCATTGCTGGAGACCCCCAGAAACAAACATATACCAGAAACTCTGCAAGTGGTGTGATCGAAGGAGTGACAGAAGCAACAGAGCGATCGCACACCATCGACAGAAGAACCTTCCACTTAGCCACAGAGGCTAAACCAGTGGAGTGAGTGCCTCCTTGAAGAAGAAAAGCAACTCCACTGCGTGTCTCGAAAAACCACTACGGAGGAGACAGGACCCGATAAAAGACATGTGCGAAGGCACAATGAAGTCGGGTCAACGTAAAACCTCCTCGGGCGACTTTGGCAAAGAAAGTCGCGGGGTAGAGGGAGACATGCTGGAACCGCCGCTAACAGAGAGCAGAACAGATTGATCCACACCCACCGAGGCAATGGGTGTGATCGAAAGGATTCGACGACTGCAGGTTCATATCTGGGCAAGAACCTGAGGCGGAATCAAAACCGGTAGGAAGGCGTTGCCGACAAGACCATCCCAAAGGAGGGCCAGAGCGTCCACGGTGAAAGCCAGAGCATCTGGACACAGGAACACAAAAGTGTCCACCGGATGGTTCCAACGAGTCGCAAGAGATCGATGAACCTGCCATGTGGAGCATCCACCCAGTGGTAATGACCCTGCCCTGACGGGACAGTGAGTCGGCTAGGACGTTCAAACGACCGGGAATGTGACGAACAGCCACCCCGGCGTGGACATCCTGAGCGAGCAGTAGAAGATCCCGAGCCAATTCGTACATTGGAACAGAGTGCGTGCCGCCCTGGTTCCGAATGTAAGCAACCACCGTCGTATGGTCGGACAACAGAAGGACCTGGCGATTCGACAGGTGAGGGATCACTGCCTGAAACTCAGAAGAAGAGCAAGAAGCTCCTTCTGGTTGATGTGTAGAGCTGCATGATCCTGGTCCCACATCCCGTGAATGGAAAGACCAAGAGGATCCAACGTCGCACCCCATCCGAGATCTCTGGCATCTGCCGTCAGAACGCGATCGGAAGTGGGTAAGTCCAATGGAACACACTGCGAAAGCCACTGGACATCTGCCCAGAGGAGAAGGTGAGGAAAAAGATAATCTGGAAACTGAAGCACCAGATCCAGAAAATCTACATTCGGCCTCCAACGACTGACCAGAAAGTGTTGGAGAGGTCTGACACGCAGCCGACCTACATGCAGAGGAATGAGATCCGTCACCGAACAGCAGAGACCGATTAGCCGGAGAATCTTCCAAAACACCCGACGTGGGATGAATCGGGCAACCCCGAAATGATAGCGTTCCCCACCCCCCGCAGGAGCGGGAGGAGCTGCACATCCCCCACAGAGGGGGTAAACTCACACCAGACGTGGTCGAGTCGGGAGGCTCCCAAAACGACAGCATTCCACACCACCCACGGGTGCGGAAGAAACGGCCACGAGAAGGCACCAAGGCGAGGGCAAAAGGAATTACCCTAAAGTAACCGAACTGGAAATAACAGAGGTGAGAGCAGTAGAAGAAAAAGGTGAACTCAACAGAAACAGAAAGTAAAGAACACCCTCAACTACGAGAGAAGGTGGCAGAAAAAAAATGGTGGGTACATGACAGAACCCAGACGGTCGACATGGACCGAAAAAACAGAAATCCAGCCCTAAACAGAGTGAAGAAATCCTGTCCAGACAGTCCCAGATTGACACCTAACTCCAAAAATTAATTCATCAACCGAAAAATTCATTGTCGAATCGCGTGATGTCGAAAACAAAACATTCGCGAAAACAGAATAGTAAATAATATACAATGAGAATGTGGTTGAAAATATAAACGAGATTATTATTATTATTATTATTATTATTATTTATTGGTGCTTAAGGTCACATACTTATGCACAATGGCTAATCGTGACCGTGACAGTTTTACAGGTGGAGGAAGCCGGAGTACCTGGAGAGAACCACCGAGCAACGACGAGCAGCTGTCAGCTCTCCAACATCGTAACTCTGAACTCTGCACCGCAGCACAGGCAGGGTTAGATTGGTTGAAGACATGCGCACCATCGACGTGCAGTACGCCACAGTACACAGCGTCATCGTGCCCCCATGTAGGCAATCAACGAGAATATATAAAACACAGTCCTGTTATTATACGATCTTCAAATCCATAAATCCAGTCACAGGAAAACCATTATCGACGAGTTAAAATATCACTGTTACTGCAACAAAGATGTCACACATCCACCAAATGTGCGGATAATCAAAAGAATGGCAAATTGACGCATTGCTCACTGTTTTACGGAAGTCGTGGATTTCTACTATGGAAGAGCGTCCCATACTGGGTGTGCGCCGATGGCGCTCGACCCAGTTTTGGCTTATTTTTTCGTGATGTTTTTACACAACTTTTCTTTCCCATTCTTGGGAAAGATTAAAATAGAGAGTATTTTATCCGAGTTAGGTTCTTCCACTGTAGTGCAAGCCTGTAGTAAACAATTGAGGTAGGCTGATAAGAAATCTCAAAGTCTTTTCTGCAAACAGTACAGTTCGCTTTCGTTTTTGAATCCTTAACTGCTGCAAGCCACGGATACGTTTTAATCCAGGAATGATTAAATACACATTTTCCAAATGGCATGATGATATTTGAGAGTAATAATCCTGGAAATGTTGATAAAATACAACGCGTCTTTTAATCCACGCGCTTCCAAAACGAAACAATAAATGTCATCGTAATTTGTGTACTTGTGTTTTCTCTCATTATCAAGAACACAAAAAGTTGTGTGCAGAGCACACAGGCATATTATACTATTCATGTTTTAAACTTTAATATGCTACAATTCCCAAATTTTTTTGTTATTTTGGGCACTAAAACGTGGCATTTTGGGGGGGATTTTTTTAGCAGAGTAGGTTGGGGTCCAGGATTCAAGGACTTTTCAAGGGGTGTGGTGGTAATTCAAGCACAATTCATGGGGAAAAGTCAATTTAAGCACTTTTCAAGACAGGCATTAAAATTCAAGCACTTTTCAAGACCTTATGGACCCTGCCTTGAGGACACCTGCCAAGTGAAAATCTACCTGGCTATGAACTCATCAATTCCGATACATTAATGTAGAAGGATGGATTATTGGGTCTTTCCGACACTTTCCACTGCAATGGTCATATAGTGTTGGTGACCGTTTTATGAGACCATCCCACCAACGTGAGCAACATTTTTTTACGTTTCACTTGTCTTCAATACGCAATAATTGCAAACAAATAATGGCAAGATAACAAACAAGAGAAAGAACAAAAGTTATGGTTTGCTGGGTTGGACTTGGTGGGGCATGAAAGGGTGAAAGTGTGGAAGGAAGGGCTGGTTGGAAGAGTATGGTAGAGTGGTGGTGGATGGCAAAGGTTATAGGAGATTGAGGGTAGGAAAAGTGGTTGAATAGCATGAATATCAAGGAAAGGCAGGCTAAAAGGGGTGGAAGAGGTGGTATGTATAAACATACGCCAATACAAAAACAAAGACAGAGCAGGAATCAAAACACATCCCTTATACAGGCTAAAAGATGTGGGTAGCCATTGGAGTGAGAGGTAAAAAGAGAAAAATGAGATATATATGTGTGAGAAGGAAGGGTTGATAGAGAAATAGAAAGAAGGAATTGAAGTAAAAAGAATATCTGAGAATGCCCAATGCCTAATACAACTCCACTCATAATCCCAATCCCAATCCCAATCCTGATTCCAATCCCAATCCTGACTTGAATCCCTTTGCCTTCTCTCCTGTGCCACCACCTCCTCCCCCCTCTCTACTCCTACTTATCCTCTGCACCTCTTCCTCATAATCTTTGCTCAGATTGCCTCCACCACTTCCTCATAATCTTTGCTCAGATTGCCTCCACCACTTCCAAAACATGTAATCCCAAACCCACCCTCTCCTCCACCTCTTCCACCACCTCCACAACCTTCACTACACTATCATACCATCCAGTACTACACTCTTAAAGCATTTTCCCATAGCCTTCTCTCCACAATCACCTCGATATCTCAATCCCTGCACCTCCTCCTCCTCCTCCACCTCCTCTTCATCCTAATCCCTACCTCTCCTTTTTCAATCCTCCTTGTCCTACCCCCACATCCATCCTCCTCATAATCCCAGCTCCAAGTGACTCCAGCACTTCCACCACCTGTACTCTCACCTCCACCATCACTACTACTTTCAGCTCCACCTCTTTTTTGTTCAATTGTAACGTTAGAAAAATTTTTTGCAAGATAAATAAGTAATAGGTTATTGTTATAGCAAGAGATATATGCAAAAATTAGGATTTACTCACTCAAAATCAGAAAAAAATTAGGTATTTGACTCCCCGCCCCCCCCCCCCCCCACCCCTGGGGTCATATGGCTATGATATACTACTTTCCTGGAAAAGGAAACTACTCGTGTCGGTGAACATAACCTCAGATAACACAGTGCTGCATCCCACTCCATCATGGTTTTATTGAAGAGAAATCTTGCGAGATTCTGATCAGGTTAAAAAAATGCCGATAGGATCACTGAACCAATGTCGAGTTTTGACAGCACAAAAGTGGATTTAATCATTATCAACTTATCATTCGGAAACCAGTTGTTTACAATTTACTATGTGAAGGGTCACTGTGACCTTGCCCTTTGACCTAGTGAGTCCAAAATAAATAGGGGTCTTCCACTCACCTTGGCCAACCTACCTATTAAGTTTCATGAATGTGGGTCAAACCAGTATCAAGTTATCATCCGGAAACCAATTGTTTACAATTTACTATGTTGAACATCGCTGTGACCTTGACCTTTCACCTAGCGAGTCCAAAATAAATAGGGTTCTTCCTCTTTCATAAATGTGGGTTGAACCATAGTCAAGTTATCATCCACAAACAATTGTTTATGATTTACTATGTTCAAAGTCACTGTGACCTTGACCTTTGACCTAGCGAGTCCAAAATAAATAGGGTTCTTCCTCTCATTGATGCCAACGTACATATGAAGATTCATGAACGTGGGTCAAACCATTATCAAGTTATCATCCGGAAACCAAGTGTTTTGATTTACTATGTTCAGGGTCTCTGTGACCTTGACCTTTGACCTAGTGAGTCCAAAATATATAGGGTTCTTCCTCTCACGAAGGCCAACCTACATATGAAATTCCATCAATGTGGGTTGAACCATAGTCAGGTTATCATCCGGAAACCAACTGTTTACAATTTACCATGTTCAAGATCACTGTAACCTTGACCTTTGACCAAGCAAGTCCAAAATTAATAGGGTTCTTCCTCTCACCGATACCAACCTACCTATGAAGTTTCATGAATATGGGTTGAACCATTATCAAGTTATCATCCGGAAACCAATTGCTTATGCCCGCCCGCCTGCCCGCCTGCCTGCACAACCGCCCGCCCGCCATTCATCAAACTATAGTTCGAGTTTGACTTCGTCACAACTCGACTAAAAATCCCCAAGATTGTTCATTTCCCAAACCTGACACCCACCCTTGAAGCTCATGCGCACATATTGCCATGGTGATGACATCAGGAGATAGAGGGTTACTAGGGCTACCTGAATGTATGTCACATGACTAGATGTCCTCAAAATAAATCCCCGGATGGGGTCCTCCACTTTCAGAATTGATAAGTTCATAGTCAGACAGATTCCCCTTGGCAGGTGTTCTCAAGGGAAATAACTCTATATGTGCTGTTCCCTCTCTGCTATCCAGTTTCAAAACTATGTGTACTTTTCTGCGACCCAGACAAAGATTTGGCATCATACATGTGGTAAAGGTAAGTCCACACTCATGACATTTTGCACCATCCCCCTCATTCCTATGGCTTCTCTCTCTTGCTATCTCTCTCTCTTGCCCTCCCTTCCCCTCCTTCCATGTCTCTCCCTTCTCTCTCTTTCTCTCTCTCCCTCTTTCTCTCTCTCAACTAGTCCAACTATACCTAGGCTGTCTGTTAGAAGAACACAATCCATCCACACATGCATAGCCATTGAAATTTGCCATAACACTGTAATTACTCACAATACGAGTTTATTTAAAGTTATAACATTATCAGTTAATTTGTTTAACATTATGCGTTGAAAAAAATTGTAACTTTATGTATTGATTTTTATAACATTATGCTTTGGAAAAAGTTATAACATTATGAAGAGTTTATAACATTATCGGTTGTTTACAACATTTTTTGTAACATTAAGAACTGGTGTAACATGATGCAGAGTTGTAACATTATAGGTTGCAACAACCCTCTCCAAACTGTTAAAAAAATGCAAAGTACTAAATAAACTTACCATTTTACCTGCTTCATAATTGTAAACAAGCTGTGTTGTTCGCAGTAATTCATCTTGCAACTTGTTATCTGTAAATAATAAAAATGGTCATAAAAACAAATATTATTCAGAGGCATTTCTGATCATTTGTTTAAATTATCTTATACATAATTTAGTGAAAATATATTCTTGTCATGGATCATTTAGTTTATATGATTGTTCATAATGGTATTTAATGACAATATCAGCATCTGTGGCTACATCGAGACAACACAAATATAAAGTTAAGTTCAAACAATCATTTATTTATTATTTACTTATGCCACCCACTTCTGAGGACTCACAAAGCAAGTATTTTCTGTTCTCTCATGTTGAAGTTTTAAAACTGAAGCTTCATGTTTTTCCCATAAAGCAACTAGAAATTTAACCAATTTAATCTAGCGAGAGCTCACATATGAAATCTGGAACTTGATTTGAACAAATGTGAATCTACCCTTCGTAAGGAAGTTAAATATAAATTATTAAAGATTCTTTCTGGTGGATCTAAAGAAGATTTTAAAAGAACATTCCTCATATTGCACTATTCTTTTTTCCCAAATATAAAAAGATTCTGACAGGTGAATCTGAAGAATATCTGTAAGGATACGCTCATATTGTACGAAGATAAAATTTGGGCTATCATACAGAGCCCAAATATGAACCCAGGACTTATTTGAAGAAACTTGAATTAGCCCCCCCCCCCCCCCCCCCCCATCAGGCTGCACTACATCAAATATAAAAAGATTCTGACTGGTGGATCTGAAGAAGATTTTTAAAGCAGATTCCTCATGTCACACTAAGTTAAAATTCTGGCTCCCATAGGGAACCCAAATATGAACTCTGGTAAATGCTTTGAACCTTGTATTTGACCCACATAAGAATACCGTTTACCAAATGTCAAAAGATTTTGACTGGTGGGTCTGAAAAAGATTTTTAAAGAATTCTTCTCTTACTGCAGTTGAAATTAATGCTTCCATATGGATCCTAATTATGAGCCCAGGGATCTGATTTGAATAAACTTGAATCCCCCCCCCCTCCCTCCCCCCCCCCCCCCCCCCCACCTTGATGCTGTATACCAAATATCCAAAAATTCTGAAAGCGGTTTTGGGGATTTAATAAAATAAAAAACACTGGGGGTACTGAGAGATTAATACCCTGAGTGGTGCCCCCCAGTGGATGTGGCAACTTTATTTGTATGAATGTGAATTGGCATATGATTTGGAACATGCATACCAAATTTGGTTAAATTTGGTCGAGACATTTTTGAAAAGTCAATAATGTATGGTTCATGATGGACGATAAACGGACAGAAAGTGATCAGTAAAGCTCTATCTGAGCTTCAGTCAGGTGAGCCAAAAAAATCACCTTCCATATCATAAAACTAAGTGAAAATTGCCAGAGAAACAAGAATTTTTTTTAACCCTTTACCCAACGTAACGGCCAAAAGCGGCCAGCACTATTCTCAAAAACGGCTAATTAATTTTCATTATTTTTTTCATTTTTTGTCTCAAAAACAAAGGTTATGACCCCTCGTTGGAACGAGCTCATCGAGCTCGTTCCAGCGAGGGGTCATAACCTATGTTTTTGTGACAAAAAATGAAAAAGATTAGTTATTCAAGATTTTTTTTTGCAAGTGTCGTCTGCTTTTCATGTTAGGTAAAGGGCTAACTGGTAGAGTGCCAAATTATTTTTGATCATCAAAATTTGTTAACATATCTTTGCCTTATTAATTTATGGGGGAATGCCAGTGAAATTACATACAGAATGAATCATTTCATTTCAAATACAATATGAAGCACATCCACAAAATATTTTGCCTTTAAGTTGCAGTACCTGCACTTCAGAATAAAGTCCAAATATGAACTTCTAGAACTCGATCAGTTAACAGGCCTTAACATCATTTGTTTTAGGAAGCCCAGATATTTACCTGAGTTTTCTTACAACTTATTTCAGTTGGTAAGGAAGGCTGCAATGACATGGTTAGAAAATCAATGCCAAAATAATACTCTTCCCATCAAGGAAACACTGGATTTAACAAAAATCAGATCTAAAAGGGTTAGTTTTATGCAGAACTATTTGTACTGATCCAGCTACAGTTAATAAATTGAGTTTTATAAGCTGTTTGTGAATATCATTGTATGCTTATAATGCTTGTAATGTGGCAGTAAAATGGCAATTCCATGCAATGTGCACAATGTAGGGGTGAAATTCGTTATATAAGATATATGTACATCTACAGGTCTCATGTAAAGTGTTTATTACACTACACTTAAAAGCCTCCATTAACCCTCACCCTACAAATGGTTTAGTATCAAGTAATTTAGCATGATGATTTTATATCTGTAAAAATTTTCATTATATATTTTGCCTACAGCAATAGTTACAAATTTTATTTTTACATGAAGCTTGTCTTATCATTAATTCATGAGTGGCAAGGTTGCTCTCAAGGCAATTGTAAAAATACTTTTTGTTATTATTTTTTATTGGTGTTTAAGGTAACTTTTAACATCAATTCTTATATTATTATTGGAAGACAAGCATAAAATCAAATTTGGCCAACTGTTCATACCTATGTTTCCAACAAAGGCATTGGTTACTAATGTACAAGGATATCTTCTACCATGGATATCTTCCATAGAAGGGAAGATATCCTTGAATATCTTTCCACAGTCGTGGCTACTGTACCTTCCATCCTCAACCCCTCACCCATTTTTAATCTAATGGAGACCACTAAATTTGATATTTTTTTAATTGAATAACTGTATTGTTTGTTTGTTTCCTGGGGTTTAACAACACTTTCAATAGACAGGGTCACATCATGTCAGACGGTTTTAAGAGGGGTTGAAACTGGTACACCCAAAGAGAACCACTAAGAAGTGGCAAGCACCTGTCCAACTCACCAACTTACTAACTCTGTGCAAGCAGAGTTAGCAGTGGTTGAAGGCAAGTGCACCATCGATGTGCATGTGCTGCGCCTTAGTATGCAGCATCCCTGTACCCCTACATGGGAAACTGGATTAAGGGTCTTGACCAAGGACCCAATGCTGTCTCATCGCTGGTCAGGATCGAACAATTGACCTTTGGGTTTAAAGTCAATGTTCTGACCATGGAGGCACTGCACTCCCTCTCCCCTACCCCTGTTAATTGAATATAACTTCCAAACACAAAATCAATTAACATACCTTCAGAACAAATCTGACTTGTTAATTACATATAGGCTGTAGAGTTAAACTCCTGTTAATTGAGCACAAAACCTTGTAATAAGTTGAGAAATTACTCTGACAATCACCATATTCTCTTTGTCCACAGACATATTTGGCCACAGTACATTGAATACAGGCCTTTAATCTACTGCATCTTATTTGACAGAGGTCAATGATAAAATATAATAGAATAATAAAGTAAATAAGAAAGTAATAAAGTTTATCTCTTGAATACAGAATGAATCTCTGTTAACCCTTTACCGAACGTAATAGTCAAACTGACCAGCGCTATTCTTAAAAATCGCCAATTAATTTTCATTATTTTTTATTTTTTGTCTCAAAAACATAGAATATAAACCCTCGTTGAACTCGTTCCAATGAGGGGTCATAACCTATGTTTTTGAGACAAAATTTGAAAAAAAAATAGTTATTCAAGAAATTTTTTTTGTGTTATTTGCTTTTCATGTTAGGAAAAGGGTTAATTGCATAATTTTCACTATCAAAGTGGATATTCAATTACCAGGGTACTATTGTATTTCTTCGTACTATTTTGCATTTGAAATTAAAATGCTAAATCCTTTCATAAAATTACTCAGAATACCTGGCAAGTTGGAGATAAAGTGGAGACACTTTTTTTTTTTTAATGAACTCTAGAAAATGTTGAGTTTATAGCATCTGATTATCATCTGACCAATATTTTAAAAATTGTTGCAGATATTCTGAAACTGTTTGTATCTAGCTCATTGGTTGAATTTAAACAGTAATGCATCTTATGAAACCAATTTTCTTCTTTTTTTTTATTTTCTCTGCTTAGTTTGTCATGGGTGGGTGAAGAGTTTTAAGATAAAGTGTCTATTTCTAATTATGTCAGTTAGTGGTCAATATTCCATACTCAAGCCTGAAAATAAGCAGTCTGTCATTTGCAGAATGAGGTCCCAGAGGGTGAATTTGCCGATGCTTTCCCATACAGTGGGCCAGTTTATCCTCTGGGTACCTCATTCTGTTTATGGTTTGAGACCTTGATTCAGGTTGAGGTTCACACAGGGTAAATTTAGTGATGCTACCCTGCTGTGCAGGGTAGCATCACCAAATTCACCCTCTGGGGACCTCATTTTTCAGATGACAGTCTGCTTATTTTCAGCTTGTCCATACTAATAGCAACCATTTCTTTATTTACTGGTGTTTACAGTCACATACTTATGCGCAATGGCTAATCGTGACCATGACAGTGTTACAGGTGGAGGAAGCCGGAGTACCCGGAGAGAACCCCCGAGCATCGACGAGCAACTGTCAGCTCCTCAACATTCTAACTCTGTTCAAGCTCTTCAAGCAGGGTTACAGTGGTTGAAGACAGTGCACCATCGACGTGCAGTACGCCTTAGTACACGGTGTCATCGTGCCCACATGTAGGCAATCAGGATGATGTGTCTTGCCCAAGGACACAACACAGGCTGTCCCAAATGGGGATCGAACTCGGACCTCTAGCATAGAAGTCCAACAGTCTACAACTGAGCCGCCGCGATCCCATAGCAACCATAAAAACATGTTCCATTTTATTAAATTTTAATATAGTTTTCATTACCAGGAGGAAGTTAATGAGATATTAGATGTATTAAAACAAAATTTTTTCTTCAGTGTTAACACAAAAATATTCACTAAACTACATAGATATTCAAAACTCTTCTCTTTTTTTTTTTTTTTTTTCAAGGTCAGAATTTCAAAAAAATTATCGAGAATCAAAATAACATCATGCCAATTCTATTTGACTATTCAAAAACAAATGTGTCTTGCCCAAGGACACAACACAGGCTGTCCCAAATGGGGATCGAACTCAGACCTCTAGCATAGAAGTCCAACAGTCTACAACTGAGCCGCCGCGATCCCATAGCAACCATAAAAACATGTTCCATTTTATTAAATTTTAATATAGTTTTCATTACCAGGAGGAAGTTAATGAGATATTAGATGTATTAAAACAAAATTTTTTCTTCAATGTTAACACAAAAATATTCACTAAACTACATAGATATTCAAAACTCTTCTCTTTTTTTTTTTTTTCAAGGTCAGAATTTCAAAAAAATTATCGAGAATCAAAATAACATCATGCCAATTCTATTTGGCTATTCAAAAATAAATATGCACAAATATACATAATTATGAGAATTAAATCCTCTGATACTCACGAAAGTCTGCCTGTTTTGGTGGTGGTGGTGGGGGAGAGGGATATATTCAGGATTGGGTGAAAGATATCAAAGGCCATCTTCCACCAGGACAGAGAAGATATCAGACCAGGTATTATTCTACCAGTAAAACAGAACTTTTTTATCACAGTAAAAAGGCAATCCTTCACTTTCTGTTGTTGTATTAGTGTACGAACTAGACGCACTGTCACAGTGCTGAAGCTGCGATGATTTGTGCAACGCCAAAAATGTGCAATTTGTGACTCAAAAACTTGTTAGTGACAAAAAAACTAGTTGGTAACAAGTCCATAAATGTGTGACAGAAGTTATCCAAATGATGTGCACTATTGAGAGGGTGTAGAAATCATGAAGATACACTTGCACACCAAGTATGGTGTCATTCCATCAGTTATCCTAGGAGTTATGATGTTTTAAAACTCGTTGGTGACAAAAAACTTGATGGCGACAAGTCCATCAATGTGACAGAAATTATCCCAATGACGTGCATTATTGAGAGGGTCTAGAAGTCATCACGATACACTTGCACACCAAGTATGGTGCCATTCCATCAGTTATCTTACGAGTTACGATGTTTTAAAACTCGTTGGTGACAAAAAAACTCGTTGGTGACAAGACAATAAATGTGCTAAAAATTATCCGAATGACGTGCATTATTGAGAGTCTAGAAGTCATCAAGATACACTCGCATACCAAGTATGGTGTCATTCCATCAAGTATTTTAGGAGTTATGGTGTTTTTTGAACTCGTTGGTGACAGACCGACCGACCGACCGACATTGCCACATATAGAGGTGCTCGTCGCAGCTAAAAACAGAAAGAACTTCTTCCTGTTAATAAAAATGGTATTTTATTCTGTGTGGGAATTTTTTTCAAAATCAATGCCAAAAGATATTATAGTAGAGCCCACTTAATTGGATATTTATTAATAGACTGGTCGTGTTAATTGTACATAATTTCCAAACACCAAACCATTTACAATACCTTCAGTATAAAAATGTCCTGTAAATTGCATTTCAGTTAGAGATTAACCCTTAAGGGGTTGGAGATTGTTACACCTTATTGCTACAGTTTGACAATGTCCACATCCTGTGGCTCTGCAGTTGTTTTTAGGAAAATCTTGGCTGCCTACACAGGCAGCCAAGACTTGCCTAGAAACAATTGCCATGGCACTTTGAATGTAACTTGCACATATACCCAAAGATTGCATGTTGGGGCACCAGTCTGTTATAGAAAAGTGATTAAAGTCAGAATTAGGCCCTTAAGGGTTAAACTCCAGATAACAAAATACAAAATTTTGTAATCTATCGATGAATTACTGACAACTGAATTTTCAATGTACATAGGCCTATCCCACCTAAGACATAACATCTGCAGAGGAGCCCACTTCTTAATTGGATATCTGTTAACTGAATAACCCTGTTAATTGAATATAATTTCCCAACACAAAACCATTTACCATACCTTCAGTACAAATTTGACCTGTTAATTGAATATAGGTTATAGAGTAAACTCCTGTTAATTGAATAATGAAAGTGTCAATGACACTGTAGCTCAACTTGTGTAAGACATGCACAAGTATAGTATGTGGCACAGCAATGACAACCATCTAGGTAATGACCTGATAACAAAGGTACATATAAAGTATTTTAACGGTCTGTACATAAATGCTGACCGTAGCCTGTAACAAATGTATAGGTAAAGTATTGTAAAGGTGGGTGACAGTTAGATGCTAAACTAGAAAAGAAATCTCGTAGTACCAGAGTGGGTCTGACTGAACCCAAAAATATTTGTTCTCTTAGCGTTCCTGTCCCAAGGTGATAACAAAGGTACTCAAGAAGTTTCTTGAAGATCGGTTCATAAATACAGACTCCAGCCCTAGCCATATTGACAACGTGTGCACTTACAGTGTACAAGTAGCACTGAATAAATCAAAGTTCATCTGATTTGCTTAATTTCTGCACGAGAAAAAAACCTGTACTATATGTGATGTATTCCATGTTACTAAACATTCATACAAAAATTTATTCAAATCAGAACTTTCATACAGAAGTTCTGTACAAAAAATTGTTTGCACTAATTTTGGTACAAAATGGCTGCCATTTTGAATTTCGGACCGCATCCAAAAACACTCGTTCTCATCCCACAGTATTAATAAAGGTACCCAAGAAGTTTCGTAAAGATAGGTTCATAAATACGGCCTCAAGCCTGAGCCATATAGAAGTAGTGCACAAAAAACTGATTAGACATAATTTCGGTACAAAATGGCCACTGGCAGCCATCTTGAATTTTGGACCGCACCCAGAAACATTCGTTCTCATCCCAAGGTGATAACAAAGGTACCCAAGATGTTTCGGGAAGATCGGTTCATAAATAGAGCTAGCCCGAGCTGTATTGACATGTGTACTTACTGTGTGTAAGTAGCATTGAAAAAATCAAAGTTCATCTAATTTGCATAATTTCTGCACAAGAAAAAAACCCGTATTATATTGTGATGTATCCCATGGTACTAAACATTCACACATAAAATTATTCAAATCAGCGCTTTCATATGGAAGTTCTGCACAAAAATCTGATTGCATCTAAGTTTGTACAAAATGGCTGCCAGTGGCCATCTTGAATTTCGAACCGGACCAAAAAACACTCGTTCTCGTCTGACGGTGATAACAAAGGTACTCAAGAAGTTTTGTAAAGATCGGTTCATAAATGCGACCTCTAGCCCGAGCCATATTGGCATTTGCACTTACAGTGCTGAAAGTAACACTAAATAAATCAAAGTTACCCGGTAGTCTAATTTGCATCATTTACTCACGAGAAGAAAACCCATACACGTGATGTATCCCATGGTACTAAACATTCATACAAAAAATTATTCAAATCAGAGCTTTCATATGGAAGTTCTGCACAAAAATCTGATTGCACCTAATTTTGTACCAAATGGCTGCCAGTGGCCATCTTGAATTTCAGACCGGACCCAAACATACTCATTCTCGTCCCACGGTGATAACAAAGGTACCCAAGAAGTTTCGTAAAGATTGGTTCATAAATACGGCCTCTAGCCAAGCCGTGTTGATGGCACGACAGACAGACAGATATGGACAGACGACGGGCCATGACAATACCTCAAATTTGGCTTTGCCAAAGTTGAGCTAAAAAATCTTGTAACCTGTCAAGAAATTACCCTAACTCTCCCCAGTATTCCTTTGTTTATAAACCTATTTGGCCTCAGTACATCCAATACAGGCATTTAATCTATTATATCTTGTTTGACAGAGCTCATGGAACTCTGTCAAACAAGATATAATGAATAAATGCTAAGCTTATCTCTAGAATACAGGAAAGTGACACAATCCCTGTTAACCCTTTACACAACGCAGACGATATCAGAATTTATAATTTTAAATATTAGTTTTTTTAAGTTTTCAAATTTCAACAGAACCATATCATGTGACCCCTCATTGGAACGAGCTCGATGAGCTCATTCCAAAGAGGTCACATGATATGGTTTTGCTGAATTTTTTTTTAAAAATAGTATTTTTTCAGCTGCTGAATTTGTTCAACAACTGCATGAGCTGTGTCAAACAAGATATAATGGAATAAATGTTCAGTTGATCATTAGAATACAGGAAAATGTTGAATAAACACTCCTGTTAATTGAATATTTTTCACTGAGAAAGAGGCTATCTGTGACAGAAATATAGCAAGTAATTCTTCTTAAGTCTTAATCTCTGGTCCATCTCCACTGGTTGTGTTTTCTGTATTACAAAACATATATTTGTTCAATGGGCCTCTGGCAAAGGAACAGTTAAGCAACTTATACTAAAAATAAAGTTAATTGTCAACAGAACTAGTTATTTGTGTTTTTGTTTTCTCTAATCCACACAATTTTACAATGCCTGCAAAATCAATGAATCTTCAATAACTATTATGGATACACACTTAGATATACATCAATCAATAGATGGCTTATTTTCATCTACATGCAACAGAAATTACCTTCCAAACGATTTGAGCTTTCCATGCCATGAACAATACTTGTGATGAAAATGCAATTATAGAAAGCATCACCATCACCTATTAAAAGATTCTAAACATGGTTTTAAACCAAAGCTATGTAACGTTCCTTTCAAACTTTGGTTTTGAAAGAAGACAATAAAAATAAACAAGAGGCCCCACGTGGCCTTAATCGCTCACCTGACAAAGTGGCTCTCATAAGTATTTTAGGTCACTTTCACCATGTCATGCCTCATCAACATTAACTGGTTGAGTGATAGATTTTCTTTGAAGGTCAACATTTGTTACCTAAAATTTGTTTTATTTAAAATCATTGGCGTGTGCCAACAGCCACTCTCCAATGATTTTTAATAAAGCAAATTTATCTCTGCAGACAAACTGGTTTAGCATGAAGCACAAGCAAGGAATGTGAAGACTATAGCCTGGCAAATACGTTTTCTTAAAGCCAATATGACAGTGGCTCCCAGTGCTCAAATAGTTAAGATTACAGAGTCAGAAGAGATAGCCTTGGACATCTCTCTCCAACTGTGGATATCTTCCATGTGCTACATGTATATATTTGCTTGCAAGAGAACAAAAATTTTCCAAAATATTGGGTTTTTTTATCATCATTGGAACAAGCTCAAACAGCCTATTCCAATAGGGGTATGGGAAGATAAGGTATATTTTTGAGACAAAAATGTGAATATATAATGGTGTTTTTTTGTGAATGACGCTGGAGAGTTTTGCGTAAAGATATGGTAAATGGTTTGTTCTCGACACAGAATGATGCAAAAGTATTTAAATTTTATTAGGCAAGTTGTTCCTATAATAAATTTAAAAACTGAAGTAACTCAGTTTTTTTGCTGACGATTTTTTAGGTGTGTGTGTCTGTGTTTGTGTGTGTGGAAGGGAGGGGGTGGGGGTTGGGTAAGAGTGTTCCTGCAAACAAAATTCCTGAATAAGTGGAAAATTTTATTTTTTGTGTCAAAGACATAGTGCGTGAATGTTGATTGGAACAAGCTTAGAGAGCTCATTCCAATGTGATGTCATAAAGCTGTGTTTTACGTATGAAATTCTGGAAGAACTAAAAAATTGCTTTTTTGTCTCAAAAAGCATGGTGTGCGACCTCTCATTGGAATGAGCTCAAAAAGCTCATTCCAATGGGGTATTTACAAGCGATAAGTACATAAATGTTTTAGAGACAAAAATTAAAATTTGAATAGCGACTTTTGCGAAGAATGCTGACAAGTGCCCAGAAACCAATCGTTTACTCCCGCCTGCCACTTCATCTAACTATAAGTCGAGTTTGACTTTGTCAAAACTCGACTAAAAATGGCCACCAAGGGCAGGAATTTTGACAAATCACCCCCAAAATCAATAGGGACCTTCCCTGGGGTACATCGCTTAATACCTGTGAACTTAAAGCAGATCGGTAAAGTCAAACTCGAGATATGGGTCGGAAACCTCCATTTGCACACGAAATTGGACAACAAAATGGCCGCCAAGGGCAGGAATTTTGACGAATCGCCTCCCCCCCCCCCAAATCAATAGGGACCTTCCCTTAGGTAGAACGCTTAATACCTGTGAACTTCAAGTAGATCAGTAAAGTCACACTCAAGATATTGGTTGGAAACCTCCATTTGCGCGTGAAATTGGACAATAAAATGGCCGCCAACGGCAGGAATTTTCACGAATCGCCCCCAAAATCAATAGGAACCTTCCCTTGGGTACATTGCTTAATACCTGTGAACTTGAAGCAGATTGGTAAAGTCAAACCCGAGATATTGGTCGGAAACCTCCATTTGCGTGCGAAATTGAACAACAAAATGGCCGCCAAGGGCAGGAATTTTGACGAATCGTCCCCAAAATCAATAGGGTCCTTCCCTTGGGTACATCGCTTAATACCAGTGAACTTGAAGCAGATCGGTAAAGTCAAACTCAAGATATTGGTCGGAAACCTCCATTTGCGCGCGAACTTGGAAAACAAAATGGCCGCCAAGGGCAGGAATTTTGACGAATAGCCCCCAAAATCAATAGGGACCTTCCCTTGGGTACATCGCTTAATACCCGTGAACTTCAATCAGATCAGTAAAGTCAAACTCAAGTTATTGGTCGGAAACCTCCATTTGTGCGCGAAATTGGACAACAAAATGGTCGCCAAGGGCAGGAATTTTGATGAATCGCCCCCAAAATCAATAGGGACCTTCCCCTGGGTACACTGCTTAATACCTGTGAACTTCATCGAGATCAGTTAAGTGAAACTCGAGATAACGTCTGGAAACCACTGTTTTTGATGGAATTACATAGGAAAACAAAATGGCCACTTACGGCCATGACACTTGACCCCATGACCTCAAAACTTGACATCACAAATGCCCTAGGGGGATCAATGTTCCAGGTAAGTTTCATCAAAATTGGATCAATTGATGGAAAGTTATAGGCCTGTGAAGTGTCACAGATGGACAGACAGACAGACACTTGGCATTTATAGAGCTGCTTGTCAAACTAAAAAAAGCCAACAAGTCAAATTTCAGGCAGTGGACTTCCAGGTTTCACCTAGAGACTCACTGACTGAAACTTTGCAAGACCTTATGCTGTCCCGTATATGGTTTCCTACAGCACCCCCACCCCCACACTCTTAATACTCAACCTTAACCTCCCACCATTCACACACACAGGCCCACTGTTTTTATCATATCACCCACTGTTTTCTCAAATTGTCTTGAAATACTGTAAAGAAAAAATGAGAGTGTATGCGTTTGGTAGGGTGGGGTAGGGCTTGGGGGTGGCTGTTAGGGGTTCAATCTAGGGAGGAGCTATCCACATCCACCAGTTGCCAATGTTGTGGGATTTTGTGGTGATTATTATTTCTAAAAACGCTCGTTTGGGCAATAACAACAATTTGGAGTAAAGATTATGAATCCACAGTACTTCTAGCATCTATACTTATCAATAGTAGTACCTGTGGTGTATGGGTAGTATGCGTTACTACGCAATTTGAAAAACGAAGTTTGTTTCCAGAAAAACGGGGAATTCAAAGTTCTACCAGCTGATTTTTTTTTAATTAAGTAGATACACTTTGATGAATTGATTAGACATGGGGCAAATCACGTAAAGGTGAAGCGTGGCTGAGTAAAGCCTGAGAGAAGGGCAGAATTTTTTTTACCATTAAGGGGACGTCCAACCTAACTTTGGTCAAATTTCATGTAATTTACTTTCAAGTCTAAAAAAGGCCCAAAATGAATAACCCCAATAAATTATATACCAAAATGCTTGGAATGAAACATAGAACATGTGGAAACTGAAATTTGCCATGGAACTGCTGCCATGTGTAAATAGCACCACCTGAAAGTCTGCTATGGCATAAGTAAGAGAACAAAATTTTTACAATAAAATACCTCAAAATAAAATAACAGCTGTATTCTATAAACATTTAAGTACATACTCGAAGAAATCTTTTCCTAATTCATGAAAGTAATGAAGATTGAGACCAAATTTTATAAGTGGAGTGCTCACTGATTGAAGGCAGACATTTTCTTTTGTTTATGTTTTGATTTGGGGAGTTCAACAAAGGTCAACTTGAAGGAGTCCAGCAGAAGAAGTATGGAAGGACAAAAGAGTGTCTCCCAATATCAAGATTATGTGTTACTGTAATGGTTTGGAAAGAAAATATGATATTTTCCTATGTAGAATGCACTGCAAAGTCATACATTGTAGCTGAATAAATATATATACAAACCCCTTGCACTGTAACCCCTTTTATCCCATGCATCAATTTGATAGTGATTAAATTGTTAAATTTGTCTGGTTTATCAATAAGTATATTAGCTTTGTTTAACTCTTGAACACCAATACACTCATGATATCTGTTGGAGAAGAAATAAGGGTAACTGTAACCTGTCACTGCAATAAACCATCTAATGTACTTAAAAGTGCATTGTTATTCAAAACACATCAAATCAACCTTACATAACCATTATTGCATGTACTTTCCCCAAGGAGGCTTATTGTCATATTGAGATCAGAGGGGCACATCCAGAGGGTCTCACATATTTTTTTCAAGAACGCAGTACACAAAGCAATCCCAAAACGATGACAAGTGAGCTCCATTTGACACAAAAAATTTCGGGGGGGGGGGGGGGGGGGGGGGCTCTCTTCCTTGTATGACTCTACCTCCGGCACTCAAGGCATATGCCTTTTTTCTCAAAGTTTAACTCTTTTTTCTTTTTGAAGATCCTGGCCACACATGTTCCAAACACTATCAGACAGGTAAACCTCCAAATAAGTGTATCTGCAAAAATCATGTTACATTGCAAAACATTCTTTTTAGAGTTTTAGTTCTGGACCTTTCATGCTTCTTACTTCCAACTATAACACTTAATTTATCAATTAATGGGTGAATAGAAAAGTCCTGCCATAATCAACATTTCGAGTTCCATAAACCTTCAAAACAGCTCCGATAAAAGTGTCAAACATCAGATTGGTGGCTTTATACAGAATATTCATTAGGTTGTTGCTTGATCAGTAATAGGAACAAAATCTTCACAAGAAAATTCTGTAGCAATACAATTGAGGGTATTAGCAGGCACTTTGCAACAAATTGTAACAAATCAACTAGTTATAAACAAAATTTTCTAACTCAAAAGAGTGAAAAAGTACCACAACTCTGAAAAAATGTGGGAAGAAACACATGCTACAGCAGCTACACAGGCATTGTTTCCCCATGATGCTTGATCACAAAACCAAATATCCTTCAAATTGGAGTAGCAATGGTTGAGATACAAGGGAGAATGTTCGTACATGTAATGATGAATGGGTAAGACTAAGATTAAGAGGACAGGGGTCACCACTGCACGGCCCTAGATGCACCTTTGATTTTCCAACTTCCAGGTCTGGGGCATAATAATCGCAACACACCCACCTTATCAGTTCATAATTTCAGTAAAATAAAAGAAATTATCAATTTGAATTAAATAATAGATGATGGAAAATATTTGGCTTCCTGCGCCTTCTCGTACTATTTAATTACCACAAACAATATCAGTTTGATGCCGACAAACGAAACTGAACGCATGTGGTTTGGTTAAAAAGTAACTCGGCATGAATAATGAAGAAATTGCGAATATTTCGTGTATTGCATTTATTTAAAAGCCAATTGCAGCTAATATTGACCGTGCATTCGATAATTCGTTTCGGTTTTGACCACACGGCCACGCTGACACTCCGTGACAGCGGTTATGTTTATTGTGATATGCAAATTGGGGGATGGTTTCCGGTGAAGGAGATTTGTCACATTTGTCAGTGTAAAACGATCATAAAAGACACTGATCGACGCTTGTATTACTATGGTTGATGGCAAGAAAAAACTAAATTCTCAGCATCGTCCAAGCGCACCTTATTTAAAAGCACGAATGCATCATTTTCAACCCATCTTCAATCGGTCCTTTGCAGACATCAAACATACCTGCCTTCAAATTCCATGGTTACTAGGAAGTAAATAACTTCGCAGCGACAGGGGGAAATTAACACGCTCAATATAGTTCCAGGTCACTTGGAATATACTTTGTGAAAAAGTGATTTCTGAAGCATTCTGCTTACTTTGTTATGAATATTGCCTTATTTTGTGTGTATCGTCCCGATTTTATACACTCGGTTATTTTTTTTACAAGTGGTTCATGTTGTCTTTCTAGTGCGCAATAATTCAGATTTTTTGTCAACAAAAAAGTTCAGACGGCCTGTAAACGCGAGAGGGAATTTCGAACCATATTTTGCAGTTATGACATTAACAGCTCAAGTACTTGCTGTCACCTGTTTGCAAATCCGCTCATACATTGTCTCGAACAAATAAAGGGCGTGATCACGTCTTTGCATTCTTACGATTGCCCAAATTGAGTATTTCTGCAAGAACCACATCGTAATCACATGACCGGAAAAACATCGTTGAAGCATGGCCACATCCGGAACATCAAAAATTTGTGTTGATGTTATTACATTCAAACATCAAAACCCACCAGAGTGTGTGTCAAAAAAATGCTTTCTCCGAGTCTGTAGTATGTTATCATTATATTGAGGACAAGGCTTTCGAATTACCGATTATTTTGTGGTTTTACCAGTTCGTTACTTATGCCATTTGCAAATTAATCTTCTTCAAAATCATAAAATTCACTTTTTTTCCTGAAAAAAATTATATGTACCTTTTCTATGCACTTTACTCATTATTTTGATATATAATTTGCCTTTCCTTACTTCTCTTATCTGTTTCTGAGGCATTGGGAAAAATGTCAAAAAATTGACCAAAGTTAGGTTGGACGACCCCTTAAAACAACCCGACACTGGCGACAGTCACTGTTAACATCATTGTGTCACTGTTTCCGACTTTGGTACTGCTGTGCCTTAATGGTGATGAGACTGGCAGTTTGTTTGCTTCATAATTTCGATGTCTAATGTTTTAAATTTCAAATAAACATCTCTAATATAATATAAATCAAGAATTACATTCCAGTTTCTTGAAGCTGTTTCCCCAAATAAACAGTGTGGTGGGCATATTCCATTCACATAGCAATGTACTCCGGAGTAGGGAAGAGTTATAGCTAAACACCCTCACCAATTTTGAACCAGTGAAATTCAGCCCAGCTGTATTTTTTTTCCCATTTTTTTGGGCAGTTTTTCTAAAAAGGTAAAAAAAGCGGAACCCGCCCAAATTTCAGTTGTATGGTTCTTGTTTTACAGAAAAAAACATTTACATTTTGGGTGGGTGGGAGGGTGGGTGTGGGGGAGGGGATGGGTGTATATCCCTCAAAACTATAAAACAGTAAAATATAATGACACCGATTTATATATGAATATACATGTGTACACACACACCGATAGACTTTCCATCATGCTTAATGCTGGTGGATCTGGAGAAGAAGATTTTTAAAGAATAATCCTCATATTGCACCAAGTTAAAATTCGGGCTCCCATAGAGAGCCCAAATATCAACTCAGGGACTCGATTTGAACACATTTGAATTTGACCCCCCTAAAGATGTTGCATACCAAATATGAAAGAATTCTGCCTGGTGGATCTGAAGAAGATGATTTTTAAACAATAATCCACAAATTGCACTAAGTTAAAATTTGGGCTCCCAGAGGGAGCCCAAATATCTACCCAGGGACTCGATTTGAATAAATTTGAACTCCCCCCCCCCCTCTCCCCTAGAGATGTTGTATACCAAATATGAAAGAATTCTGCCGGGTGGATCTGAAGAAGAATATTTTTAAAGAATAATCCTCATATTGCACTAAGTTAAAATTCGCGCTCCCATAGGGAGCCCAAATATCAACCCAGGGACTCGATTTGAACAAATGTGCTTCTGACTGCCACCCCCCCCCCCCCCCCCCCCCCCCCCCCCCTCCGAGATGTTGTATATCAAATATGAAAGAATTATACCTGGTGGATCTGAAGAAGAAGATTTTTAAAGAATAATCCTCATATTGCACCAAGTTAAAATTTGGGCTCCCATAGAGAGCCCAAATATTAACTCATGGACCCGATTTGAACCAACTTGAATCTGACCCCCCTAGAGATGTTGTGTACCAAATATGAAAGAATTCTGCCTGTTGGATCTGAAGAAGAAGATTTTTAAAGAATAATCCTCATATTGCACGAAGTTAAAATTTGGGCTTCCATAGAGAGCCCAAAATATCAACCCAGGGACTCGATTTCAACAAACTTGAATCTGACCCCCCTAGAGATGTTGTATACCAAATATGAAAAGATTCTGACCAGTGGATCCGAAGAAAATGATTTTTAAAAAATAATCCTCATATTGCACTAAGTTAAAATTCGGGCTCCCATAGGGAGCCCAAATATTAACCTAAGGACTCGATTTGAACAAATCTGAATCTGACCCCCCTAGAAATGTTGTACACCAAATATGAAAGAATTCGGCCCAGTGGATCTGAAGAAGAAGATTTTTTTTAATTTTGGAAACAAATTTAGAGTGCTATCAGAGTTATGCCCCCTGTGGTGCCCCCTGTGGGCGTGGCAAATTTGTTTGAACAAATTTGAATTGACATATGATAGGGAACATGCACAGCAAATTTTGTTGAATTTGGTCCAGTAATTTGTGAGAAGAAGTCGATAATGTAAAGTTAACGCCGGACGGATGACGACGGACGACGGACAGAAAGTGATTAGTAAAGCTCCCCTTGAGCTTCGCTCAGGTGAGCTAAAAATTTCACAAATATAAGGCATAATAAGATATTTGTACCATATATAAGCCAACGTATATATTTTCCCAACATAGTTATCATTTCAAGATACAGTGGAACCCAGTTAATTGAATAGCAACTTTACCAGTGAAAAATATTAAAAAAACAGTAGTGCACAACAAGAGCGGGACCATGGTCCACTGGATACCACCTCACCACATACCAAATTTCATTGAAATCCATCCATTCACTGCTGAGATAAGAATCTAGATGGATGACATATACTCACGGATGGATGGACAGACAGATGGACTGATGGATGGACGTATGCATGTAATTCAGTACACCACCACCCCCATCTCTTCAAGAGTGCAGGTACAATTAACAGGAATTGGCTCATTTTCCTGCCTTCTGGAGATAAACTGCTCAAATCAGTAGCACTGAACAAATCAAAGTTCATTTAATTTGCGTAATTTCTGCACGTGAAAAAAAACTGTATTATATGTGATGTATTCCATGTTACTAAACATGCCTACAAAAATTTATTCAAATCAGAACTTTCATACAGAAGTTCTGTACAAAAAACTGATTGCACTAATTTTGGTACAAAAAAGCTGCTGGCAGCCATCTTGAATTTTGGACTGCACCCCAAAACACTCGTTCTTGTTCCACAGTGATAACAAAGTTACCCAAGAAGTTTCGTAAAGATTGGTTCATAAATACAGCCTCTAGCCTGAGCATATAGAAGTTGTGTACAAAAAAATGATTGGACCTAATTTCGGTACAAAATGGCCACTGGCAGCCATCTTGAATTTTGGATCGCACCCAGAAACACTCGTTCTCATCCCAAGGTGATAACAAATGTACCCAAGAAGTTTTGTGAAGATCGTTCATAAATACAGCCTTACTGTGTACAAGTAGCACTGAATAAATCAAAGTTCATCTAATTTTGCATAATTTCTGCTCGAGAAAAAAAGCCGTATTATATGTGATGTATTCTATGGTACTAAACATTCATACAGAAATTTATTCAAATCAGAACTTTCATACAGAAGTCCTGTACAAAAAACTGATTGCACTAATTTTGGTACAAAATGGCCACCAGCAGCCATCTTGAATTTCGGACTGCACCCAAAAACAATCGTTTCTCATCCTACGGTGATAACAAAGGTACCCAAGAAGTTTCGTAAAGATCGGTTCATAAATACAGCCTCTAGCCCGAACCGTATTGGCATTTGCAGTTACAGTACTGAAAGTAACACTAAATAAATCAAAGTTAGTCTAATCTGCATAATTTACGCACAAGAAAAAAACCCTGTATTATATGTGATGTATCCCATGGTAATAAACATTCATACAAAAAGTTATTCAAATCAGAGCTTTTATATGGAAGTTCTGTGCAAAAATCAGATTGCACCTAATTTTGTACAAAATGGCTGCCGGCGGCCGTCTTGAATTTCAGACCGGACCCAAAAACACTCGTTCTCGTCTCACGGTGATAACAAAGGTACCCAAGAAGTTTCGTAAAGATCGGTTCATAAATACGGCCTCTAGCCCGAGCCATGTATACGGCGTGACGGACGGACAGATGGCCAGATGGACGACGGGCCATGACAATACCTCAAGTTTGGCTTCACCATAGTTGAGCTAAAAATATTCTGGTCCATGCAGTTTTTTAAATATGGGCATTTTAATTTTTTCTATTTTGAGCTCTTGGGGGTTCTCATGGAAAGGCAAAAAAAAAATTGGAAGCATAAATCAAGAAGTTATGATCCACTTATACTATAAGCCATATTTGGTTCAAATCAGCCCATCAGTTCATGAAATAGAAATTTTGGGTGGAGCCCAAAATGGGAATGCTGTGGCAAACACTTTTGTTACAACAAACCACTTTTGTTACAGCTCACCACATTTGTAACAAAATCAACCACTTTTGTTACCAAATGAGCTCACCACTTTTGTTACAACCATCTCCCATTTTTGTAACAAAAAAAACTTGCTCACCACTTTTGTTACAACAATCGCCCATTATTGTTACAATATTTGTCAGTGTAAAAAATGAAGTAAGCTGCAAGTAATGCGAGACGTGACATTCAGTCATAAGTATCGGGGGCATGGTTGCTCTGTGGTTAGAGCATTGGTCTTGAGATCAGAAAGTTGTGAGTTTGATGCCTGGCTGGGGTAACTTGCTTTGTATTCTTGGGCAAGGCACTTAATCCCAATTGCCCGCTTGGGAGCATGGTTGCACCATGTTGTTGTAACAAAAGTGGTTGCAATACATGCTACCACAAAGCCCAAATATTGACCAAGAAACTTCTCTTGAATAAACTTTAAACCAACTTGCCTTGAACAAATTTCAGCCTCCACCTCCAAAGGAAGATTCATACCAATTATCAAAGCATTCACTGTGGTAGTTCATGACAAGAACATTTTTAAAGATTTTTGAGCTTTTGGGGCATTAACCCTAGCCCTAAGAGGGGTAGCAACTTTTTGGGAAAAAAAATCAGCAGAGTATACTCCAGCAAGATGATTTGTACCAAATTAGTTTAGATTTGGCCCAAAGGTTCTGACAAAGAATACTTTGTTGATGAAGCACAAGACAGATGATGACTCTGCATTTTCCCATTGCCAACAGTGTTAAAATGGGTCTCGCCATACAGCACCCCATGACAAAATCGATAGCAGTTTTTTTAGTCCATCTGATTCCATTGGTCCTTAGGAAGCTGCATACCAAAATATGAAAGTGTCAATGATACTGTAGCTTAACTTGATTGTGTGTTGTGTTTGATGAAAAGGATAATGGTCAATGTTTATGAAAGGATTATGAAATATGACAAGAATTGTGATAATTGAGAATATGTTAATTTCGGTTCCCTGTATGCTGTGTTTTCAATAAAAATAACTGAGGTGTAGACTGTACTAAAGAAGTCAGGGGTGGGTAATATGGCTCTCACAGCTAATGTATGTCAAGCCAAGTTACCAAGTTACAGTGAAATTATTCCAAAACGAGTCATCCTATCAAGTTACAATGAAATCCCTTCATAAATACTGCCTGTATGCTGTGCTAAAGGTTTTTGGGCTTCGGGCCTGTGTAGTCATCACAGTTGACCCATCCCAATCAAGAGGGAACATCCTTATCTAGACATTATATTGAGTCATCCTACAAAGTTACAATGAAATCCCTTCATAAATACGACCTGTAGAGTGTGCTAAAGATTTTCGAGTTTGGGGCTTTGGCAGCCATTACTGCTGAATGATCATGACCAAAAGGGGATGTTTATATATCATCTAGACATTATCTGGAGTCATCCTACCAAGTTACAATGAAATCCCTTCATAAATACGACCTGTAAAGTGTGCTAAAGGTTTTGTAGCTTCGGGCCCCTGTAGCCGTCACAGTTGATGGATCGCGACCAAAAGGGGACATTCTCATCTAAACATTATATGGAGTTATCCTACAAAGTTACAATAAAATCCTTCCATAAATACGACCTGTAGACTGTGCTAAAGGTTTTTGGGTTTTGGGCTCAGCAGTCGTCACGGTTGAAAGATTGCGACCAAATGGGGAAGTTCTCATCTAGACATCATACGGCCTGGGCAGCCATCACGATTGACAGATCATGACCAAAAGGGAGACGTTGACAGATCATGACCAAAAGGGAGATGTTCTCATCTAGATATTATACAGCGTCATTCTACCAAGTTACCATGAAATACCTTCATAAATACAACCTGTAGACTGTGATAAAGGTTTTGGGGTTTGGGGCTTGAGCAAACATCACAGTTGACCGATCGTGACCAAAAGGGCACATTCTCATCTGGACATGACCTCAAACCTGCATATGAAATTTTGTGATGATCGGACAAGAACTACGGGGTGTAGCCTATGCTAAATGAAAATGTGAACAGACTCACAGACTAAGAGACTTCCGCACACATGATGGCAATAGTTTATCTTGACATTGTCAAGTTAAGCTAACAATATTTTGGTCCATGCAGTTTTTGAAATATGCACATTTGAATTTTTTTCAATAATTAGTTCCTGGGATTCCCACGGGACTGTCCATCTGATTCCATTGGACGTAAGGAAGCCTGACAATGAAAAAACAATATTCTGGTCCATGCAGTTTTTGAAATATGGGCATTTGAATTTTTTCTATATTTAGCTTCTGGGGGTTTTCATGGGGAGGCTAAAAAAAAATGGGGGGGCATAAATCAAGTAGTTATAACCCAATTACTCTACATGCCGAATTTGTTTCAACTCAGCCCATCGGTTTTTGAAATTCTAATATTGAGTGGAGCCCAAAATGGGCATGTAGACAGCCCAAATATTGACCTACCATGTTGACTTGATCAAACTTTATTCTTCACCACCAAAGGAAATCCCACACCAAAAAATAAGCCTTCTCTGAGGTGGTTCATAAGAAGATTTTAACCCTTTACCAACGAATCGGCCGCATCCGCCCGAGTAATATGCAAATTCAGCAGTTGAAAAAATATTATTTTTCAAAAAATTCAACAAAACCATACCATGTGACCCCTCGTTGCAACGAGCTCGCTGAGCTCATTCCAACGAGGGGTCACATGATATGGTTTTGTTGAAATATTTTGAAAAATTTGAAAAAATTATATTTAAAATAATAAATTTTGATATCGTCTGCGTTGGGTAAAAGGTTAAAAAGACTTTTCGGCTTTTTGGGCATTAACCCCAGCCAAAGATGGCAACAGCTTCATTTGAACAAAGTAGAAAAGGTATACTCCAAACATGGTCTGTGCCATATATGAATGAATTTGTCACAGTGGTTTTAGAAGAAGTCAAGTTTCAAATTAGTTGATGGAGTGCAAGAAAGATCAGATGACTCAGAATTTTCAGATTGCAAAAGTGTGAAAATGGGTATCCTCATACAACACCCCATGACAAAATCAATAGGAATATTTTTTTGGTCTATCTGATTCCACTGGACCTAAGGAAGCTGCATACCAAAAAAAACAACAATATTCTGATCCATGCAGTTTTTTAAATATTGGTGTTTGAAGTTTTTCTATTTTTAGCTTCTGAGATTCTAGAAATACAAATCTTGGGCCCAAAATAAGCATACTCCCATAGAGAGCCCAAATATTGACCAACAAACTTCCCTTGAACAAACCTGAATCTTCACCACCAAAGGAAGTTCCATACCAAATATCAAGGCATTCTCTCTGGTGGTTCATGAGAAGATTTTGGTTCAAATCAGCCCATCGGTTCTTCAAATTCACATTTTGGGTGGAGCCCAAAATGGGCATGCTCCAGAGCCAAATACTGACCTACCAAATTGCCTTGAACAAACTTTAATCTTCATCACCAAAGCATGTTTGAATTTGGCCCAGTGGTTTTGAAGAAAAGTTTGAAAAGTAACGGACGACGTACGACAGACACCTGATGATAGATGCCAAGTGACGGCAATAGTTTCCTCTGACTTTCAGTCAGTTAATAAAAAATCTTGTAATATTTTGAGAAATTATCCAGACAATTGTTGAATTCCTCTTGTTTATAGACTTATTTGGCCTAAGTACCTCCAATACAGGCCTTTAATCTATTATATATTTGACAGAACTCTGGAACACAGGAAAGTGACCAAATCCTGTTAACTGAATGATTTTCATTGACAAGGATTAGTGATCAAACAGTTAACTGTATCGGTTGACATAATCGGCCGATTATAAGGTATCGGAATCGAATCGGCACTACCAGAAAAATATCGGTTCTCACTGATTGTCATTTTTTTTTCGAACACAAGTCACAAATCACAGACGGCAATTTTGGAAAGTGCCTGCTGACAGCACAAAATCAGCAGAGTACTATTATACTACCAACTGACAGCTCCGATAGACCCACCAAGTGAGTGACACCACATCATCATAATGATCAGTTAAATCAACTTAAATGATTTTATTTCCCCTGGTCTTTGTCACAGGTACTCATACCTCCATAATAATTATATATAGCATTTTACGGGGGCAGGTCAGTATCGATTCAAAAATGCTATCAGATATCACTTTTTTCATTCGATGTCTCAGCTTGTGTCGAATACCTGTAGTCTATGTATGTTCAGAAAAATATTAGGGTTCACTGGGAATTCCTCACTGATGTAATAAATTTTGTGTCACGCGGTGCAAATACTTCCAAGTTTGGAATGTTTAGTGTCAATAGATTCCACACCGATGATAAAATTATTGGATTTAAAATGGCAACAATTAACCTGGATTATCAACAATTTGTTCACAGTAGCTTGATCATCCAGTACAGAGTTTAGGTATGACCAGGTCCAATTCATGAGATAATATGAGAGGGTAAAGTCAAAGTTACTACCTGTTTTCATGATATGAACAATGAATATGAAGGATAACAGGTACCGTGAAATGTCATGTGCCCCTCGTGGACCAATATCATCATTCAGTGGTATGATGTACACGGCTAAAAATCTAAATTTTATAGTAAATTTCCTTTCTTATTATACCTACCCCAATTGTTTACTACAGGCTTGCACTACAATGGAAGTCCCTAACTCGGATAAAATACTCTCTATTTTTGTCTTTCCCAAGCAATTTGGGAAAGAAAAGTGGTGCAAAAGCACCAAGAAAAAATAAGTCAAAACTGGGTCGAGTGCAACCGGCGCAGACCCAGTACGGGACGCTCTCTCCCAAGTACAACTCCACGACTTCCGTTGCCAGAGCACATATACCGTCGCTAAAGACTCATTCTTTTTGAATCCGTGAACGTTAGAGTTATGTGATCAGCGGGGAGGAAAGATTCTTTACCCGTAAAGAAGACGGGAGGGTCTCCATGTAAACAATTGTGGTAGGTATAATAAGAAAGAAAATTTACTATAAAATTTAGATTTCTTATCAACCTACTCACAATTGTTTACTACAGGCTGAATAGACAATAGGCTGGAGGGAATCGCATAACCAACCCACACATAACCCCAATGCACTGGAACCGTGAAGCAGAAGGAAGAGGTCCCGAGGCTTATCAACCATAACGTCGCAATCATTGGTAAAGGACAATGAAAGGAGACATATGGGCCTGTGTGACACACAGACAGAAAAGGGCAGTAACAGCACAAGGCTCAAACTGGCCTTCAAGAAGCCAAATGGCTAGGGCAGACAACAGCCTGAGCAGAAGAAAGAGGACCCAAGGCAAAAAGGTCCTCCGACTGCTCCTGCAACTGTAGCAGATAAAAGGTGGAGAAAGTAGAGGCATTTCTCCAGTAGGCTGCCTGCATAACATCTGACAACTTGACGGAGTTAGAGTAAGCCCAAGAGGTGGATAATGCCCGCACCTCGTGGGCAGAAATACGATTGGTAATACAATCGCCAGCTGCTGAACGACCGTAAGCCGTACGAATAGCAAGACAAATCCATCGAGAAATGGATTGAGGAGAGATCTTCTGTCGCCCTGGAATAAGAGACAGAAAGAAAAGTTTCCTGCCTTTCCGTATGAAACGTGTCCGATCGAGATAAATGCGAATAGCATGGACCGGACAGAGGAAAGGGTGATTACCCTCAACAGAAGGAAGAGCCCTGATACAGATAGGAGGAGGAGTAGTATCTGGTAACTGATTCTTGGCCAAAAAAGAGCAATCAGTGGTAAAAGTAACACTGTTGGGAGAGCTCCTAAAAAAGGCCGGGTCAACCGAGAGGGCGTGAAGCTCACCAACCCGTCTGGCCGAAGCAAACGCCATCAGAAACGCCGTCTTATATGTGAGAAAATGCAGCAAAGCAGCACCCACGAAAGATTCCATCGTAGGGTAAGCTGCAAAGTCCGAGGCCTTTTCAAAGAAAAGTGCCGAACAAGCTTGGAGAGGTAAGGATTAGTGCCGGTACGACGCTTCCCCACATAAGAAAAAGTCTCTGAAAGCATGGACCTGTAACCCTTGATGGTAACAGGCTGGAGACCCCAAGAATCAAACAGACATACCAGAAACTCCGCAATCTGTGAAATCGAAGGATTTGCATAATCAACAGAGTGATCAGCACACCATCGACAGAAGATCTTCCATTTAGCTGCATAAGCTAAACCAGTGGAGTGCCTCCTTGAAGAAGAAATGCACTCCACTGCTCATCTCGAAAAACCTCTACGGAGGAGACAGGACCTGACAAAAGATATGCGTGAAGGCACAATGAAGTCGGGTCGACGTGAAACCTCCTCGGGCGACCTTGACAAAGAAGGTCGCAATGTTGTGGGAGATGTGCCGGAACCGCCGCCATCAGCGAGCGGAGCTGATTGATCCACACCCGCTGAGGCGACAGGGGAGCGATCAGAATGATTCGACAACTGCAGGTTTAAATTTTGGCTAGAACCTGAAGCAGAATCGGAACCGGCGGGAAGGCGTGGCCGACTAGATCGTTCCAATCGAGTGACAGAGCGTCCACGGCAAAAGCCAGAGGATCTGGACACGGGGACACAAAAGTGTCCACCTGATGGTTCCAACAAGTCGCAAAGAGATCGATGTGGGGACGTCCCCAGAGATCGCAAAGCGACTGGAACACTGCCCTGTGGAGCATCCACTCGGTGGAAAAAACCCTGCCCTGTCGGGACAGGGAGTCAGCTAAGACGTTCAGACGACCGGGAATGTGACGAACAACCACTCCGGCGTGAACATCCTGAGCGAGCAGTAGAAGATCCCGAGCCAATTCGTACATCGGAACCGAGTGTGTGCCGCCCTGGTTCTGAATGTAAGCAACCACTGTCGAATTGTCAGACAGCAGAAGGACCTGGCGATTCGACAGGTGAGGGATCCACTGCCTGAAACTCAGAAGAAGAGCAAGCAGCTCCTTCTGATTGATGTGAAGAGCTGCTTGATCCTGGTCCCACATCCCGTGTAGGGAAAGACCGGGAGGATCCAACGTCGCACCCCATCCGAGATCGCTGGCATCTGCCGTCAGAACGCGATCGGACGTGGGTAAGTCCAATGGAACACCCTGCCTAATCCACTGAACATCTGTCCAGGGAAGAAGGTGAGGATAAAGAGATTCCAGAGAATCTACATTCGGCCTCCAACGACTGAGCAGAAAGTGTTGGAGAGGTATGACACGCAGCCGACCTAAAGGAATGAGATCCGTCACCGAACCGCAGAGACCGATTAGCCGGAGAAAACTCCGAGCGGTCACGGACGTGGACTGGGACAGAGTCAGAGCAAAAGCTGAGAGAATCACAGCCTTGGCCTGGGGAACCGCTACCAAATTGAATTGGGTGTGGAAAGCCATCCCCAGATGACAAAACGACTGAGAAGGGACCAGGTCCGACTTCTCCTCGTTGACTCTGAATCCTAGCGACGTGAGCAAGCTCAACAGAGTGGCGACATCCGACTCCAGTAAGGCAGCATTGGAATGCCTCTGGAGGATATCGTCTAGATATGCCGAAGTAGTCACCCTGGACTGTGTGCGATGGAACGGTATCACATGCGACATCAGTCTGGTGAAGGCCCAAGGAGCCAGGTTGAGGCCGAAAGGCATGGCCTTGAACTGGTAAACTCGCCCCAGAAAAGCGAACCTGAGATACTTCCGTGACGCCCGATGCATCGAAACGTGGAAGTAAGCATCTCGCAGGTCGATGCTGGCAGCGAAATCTCCCTGGTGAATTGATTGGCGGACCGACCTGAAAGTCTCCATGCTGAACTTGGGAGCAATGATAGACTGGTTCAGGATACTCAGATCGATAACCAGTCGGAGTCGGCCGTCCTTCTTCGGCACCAAGAACAGGCGGGAATAGAAACCCACTGACTGAATGTTCTTGATGACCTCGATCGCCCCCTTTGCCAGGAGATTGCCAATCTCCGTGGACAAAAGTTCCCCACGTAAAATGTCTGAAGGAACTGTGGTTGGAAGAGGCACCCTGGACAGAGTGGGGTGCCGTCGGAAGGATATTCGCAGCCCGGACCGAACAACATCTAACACCCATGGATCGGATGTGATGGTGGCCCAATGGTCTGCAAACTCTGCTATCCTTCCTCCAACCTGGGACGAGTCGAGGTGAGGACCTTCATTTCGAGCCCCGACGAGGCCCGCGAGAGGAGAAACCACCTCCTCTACTAAATGAAGAATCCTGAGACTTCCCTCGATTCTGCCGACCTTTACCCTTACCCCTTGAGTAAGAAGTAGAGGCGGCGGCAGAAGGACCAGCCTTTTGCTTCACAGAGGAAGCAGAAGGGTACTTGTTAGGCTTGGAACGGCCCCTGCCTCCCCTAGAAGACTGATCAAGCTGACGAAACAGCAGCTGATCTTTGGAATGACGTAGGACGTCACCCGGACCGTTGACACGGAACCATGGAAAAGTTGCAGACCTGCCAAAGAAACAGATCGAAGAGCAGCACGCTGCTCCTCGGGAAGGGATCGTCCTGTGTCCAGCACAGAGTCCCTTTGAACTAATTCCAGATTAGCCGTGTTACAGGCATGCGTGTGAGTAAGATGCATAAGAGCCTTGGACAGCACACGCAAAGGAGCCTGTACCTCGTCAAACTTATCTGGAGGCAGATAAGCAGCCAAAGCTGAGACGACGTGATCTGAGAGAGAAAGCATGCCAAGCTTCTCTCTAGATAAGCCCAACGTGGACTCCAGAGTCGTCATTGGAATGACGGCAGACTTGGGCTTGGAAAGCCCGAGGGAAGTGGAGTCCTGATCCAGAACTGTCAAAGTCTGACAGACCGACGAATTGACGGAATCGTAGGAACGATAATGCACAGGAGGCAAAAAGGTGTCAACCCTGGTGAAGAACAGAGTCTTCAGAGCCTTGGAACTCAGCTTGGAGTCCAATGCTGAAAAAGCTTCAACCACCTGTACCGACTGGCACGGTCGAAGGTGCCCAGAAGCAGGTTGCTCCATAGGCTGTAGACGCGCGACCGATGATCGCGGCCTGGCTGACACTGTCGGCTGGTTAGCAGGTTTGAGATCAGGCAGAAACCCAAACACAAAGTCTGAAGACTGCTGGCCCTCAGCATCAAGCATGTCGGACTCCTCCCCAGAGTCGGAAGACACATAGCCCATCATGGGCAACCCAGCCGACGCCTCCCATGGTGTCGGGACACCAGGGGGATCAGAAACCGGCCTGTTTCCAATCCCGGGAAGCGGCACCATAGGAGGTGCCTGGAAACCACTCGCTGCCTCGCTGGAAGCAACAGGAAGGCTCTTTGACAGAACCTGAGTGAGTAAGGAGAGGGCCTCCCTAAGCTCACTGTCCGAACTGGCCCGTTCGACAGGGGAGCGAACCGGCAAAGTGGCTTCACCTCTGACCCTCTTAACCAGCGAAGGCTCACGATCCTCCAAAATACCCGACACGGGACGACAGGCGGCAGCCGAAACATCTGAAGGCAGACTTGTATAAGGGTACGAGGCACCCCGAGGATCAATATAGCGAGAACTCATGAGAGACACCGCGGACCTCTGTGGGGCAGAAGGTCCAGGCTGCACAAAAGGTGTTGGTCCCCCAAAACTGGTCGTGTGGCCACAATGAATGGACAGGAACGCCACGGAGTTCATAGTGTCTCCACTAAGAACATCCGAATCCAAAGACACAACTGTGGTGCTCGACAGCGTAGAGACCACAGTGGTGGGTTCGGCCGGCAGCCCCTTCCAACTTCGCCGAGTTGAAGTCAGGGAAGGCTGAGGCCGATATCCCACATCTACAGAACCAGACATTCCTGCAGTCCCCTGCAGCGAAAAGCCGAGGCCGGCTGAAACTGACGACGAAGCAGACGGACCAGCAGTAGTAGTAGATACGTCGGGAGTCGCTGAGGCTGGTGGAATAGTGGAGAGAGCATTCCTGCTCGGCTCCGAAGGAGGAGTCACAACCCTAGTGACAGCCTCAGATGTCGTCTGGAGGGGGACCGTAGTCCCGGAACCAGGCACCTCTTCACCAGAACACTCAACGGCTCCTGCAGTATCCACTACAGGAAAAGACTGCACGTCCCCCACGGAGGAGGAATAACTCTCACAAGACAAGGTCGGCTCGAGAGCCCCCGAACGACCACGTTCTCCTTTCCCGCGGGAGGCACGGCCATGAGAACGAACGACACGGTTAACTGACGCCCAGAAAGTGGATGACCATGATCCACAGACACCATATGGCCGCTCGGCCAAACACCCATTACAGGAGGAACAAGAAGAATGTGAATCGTCCACATGCTTTGGCAGCAGACATTGCCCACAAGAAATTGTCCTGGGCATGATAGAGGTGAGAGGAGCAAAGAAGGTGAAATCAGAAAACAGAAGAACACCCCCAAAGAAGAGAGAAAGGTGACAGAAATTAAGACCCCAGACGGTCGACCGGGAACCACACAACAGGATGACTACTCTCAAAAGAGAGAAGAAAAACTGTAGGAGCGGTACCCCGCTGACACCCAACTCTAACACAATTAGAAAAATTAGCAAATTAAGCATTGACAATAATTGTGAAAAATAATTTAAGTCCGAACCGCATGGCACACGAAATTTGCGCGCGACTCGAGAGAGGACAAATAAAATACAGTATGGATATTTAATATTGAAGAGAATATAATAAAAACTGTTCCTGAGAATACAAAGGATACTCTGATACACTATGAATCAGGAAACATCAATCAACGAGCTGGATAAACATTGATAAGTGTGCAGAACATCTCGACACAAGGCGGATGACAAAAAGAATGAGTCTTTAGCGATGGTATATGTGCACTGGCAACAGAAGTCGTGGAGTTGTACTTGGGAGAGAGCGTCCCGTACTGGGTCTGCGCCGGTTGCACTCGACCCAGTTTTGGCTTATTTTTTCTTGGTGCTTTTGCACTACTTTTCTTTCCCAAATTGCTTGGGAAAGACAAAAATAGAGAGTATTTTATCCGAGTTAGGGACTTCCACTGTAGTGCAAGCCTGTAGTAAACAATTGTGAGTAGGTTGATAAGAAATAGTCGACTATGAAAAATAATAGTCTACTATAGCATCTTCCGAAGGTAAGTCGACTCAATCGAATAGTTGTGGCAGCCCTAACCATGAGTACTAAATTAATAATCAGAATCTGTATCAGAATTGGCCGATTATGATTAAGAATAATCAGTAATCGGTTCATGGGCCTATAATATAATCGGTTGATCACTAGCAAAGATACAATTCAATTAACAATTTGAATCCTCAGGATATATTCCATGCCAGTTTAGAGACATCAATTGGAATATTCATTACTTGGAGGAAGAACAATGAACATTTTCAAGATGCAGCCTTGGGGCTGCACGTTGAAAGTCCTAATTGGTCTACCATGTAAATTCAATGAGCAACTATCTATGTTATGAATTCAAGTCGTATCACCAAACTGAGCCGGAATATGGCCACTGTTTGAAACTGAATTTGAACAATGGAATTGTTGACAATTCAAATGCCAAATCAAGATGGCTGCTGGTGGCCATATTTTATAACAAAATTCAGAAAAATTTGATAGCTCCCATCTGGACATCACATCAAAGCCATATAGGAAACTGAAAAAAGATCAGGTGAGAGATGTGGTCTGTAGGGTGTGCTAATGGAATTGTTGACAATTTATATCCAAATCCAAGATTGCTGCTGGTGGCCATGTTTTCCAACAAAATTTGGAAAAATTTGATAGCTCCCATCAAGATATTGTCCCAAAGCCACATATCAAATTTTGGGCTGATCAGGTGAGAGCTGCAACCTGGAGGGTGGGCTAAAGGATTTGTTGGACAGTTTATATCTAAATCTAAGATCACTGCTGGTGGCCAAGCTTTTTAACAAAATTTGGAAAAATTTTATAGCTCCCATCAAGACATAGCCCCAAAGCTACATATGAAATTTGGGACTGATAGGGTGAGAGCTGCCACCTGTAGAATGTGCTAAAGGAATTGTGGACGGACAGACATATGTACATACAGACATGCATACATACAGACATGCAGACAGACAACATATCACAACCCATCCCAATAGCTCATACTTGACGTGGTCAAGTTGAGCTAATGAAAGTGTCAATGGCACTGTACCTTAATTTGTCTGTGTGTTGTGTTTGATGAAAAGGATAATGTTCAATGTTTATGAAAGGATTATGAAATAAGACAAGAATTGTGATAATTGGGAATATGTTAATTTTTGTTCCCTGTATGCTATGTTTTTAATAAAAAATAAAGAACTGAAGGGTGGGTTAATGTGGCCCTCACAGTTAATGTATGAGACCTCACAGTTAACGTATGTCAACGAAAGTTACCATGTTTCAGATATTCCAAAACGAGTCATCCTGTCAAGTTACAATGAAATCCCTTCATAAATATGGCCTGTAGACTGTGCTAAAGGTATTCGGGCTTCAGGCCTGTGGAGCCATCATGGTTGACTGATCGCAACTAAAAGGGGTTGTCCTCATCTCGACATTATATTGAGTCATTCTACCAAGTTACAATGAAATCCCTTCACAAATACAACCTGTAGTCTGTACTGATTTGTTAGAGGTTATTTTTGCTTTGGGAAGGAACTGCACTGAATGAGCAATTCATTTATATTTTGGTGTTTAGGGTGCCTCAAAGCATCTATGACTATACCAGGGTTTAAAATTCATGGAAGAATCGATTCTCACAAGTATTCTAGCAAGGAATATGTTAAGAATCAACTTTCAATCTGGGAAAATGTTCATTTGATTCTTGTCACAAATTTTTAAAATGCCATTAAAAGCCTGGAGAGTTGCAATTATTTGAGCACCATCATAATAAGGCAACAGTTTGACAGAGTACAGAAAAAATTCTAATCAAATTTCCTCATAAAGGATAAACAGATGCAAAGATCATTCTTATAAAGTTTAAACTTAGGCCCCACAAAGTAGATCTCCTGTTTGTCAGGCCATTTTTTTTGTAAAATTGCATGTGGACAGGCATTTTTTTTATTTTATTTTTTATTTTTGTAATTATTTCTTTGCCATCAAAAGTTTATGTTCTTGGTTTGTTTTATGTTTTAGGCCTCATAATCTAAAGAAAAGCAGGGGTGGTGGTGTATTTTGTCCCTTGACTGCAAGGAGACTTTGCAATGCTTTACCTTGTTGAACTCAATGGACAAATTTATCAATTTTATTAGCTTGGGTAAAAATATCAGACATAAACAATTTAATTTTCATTTTTTAATTATGCATTCTTTAAAAAAAGAGAGCATGCGGCAGTCAAAAGACCGATGCAGGAAGGCTTGATTTTTAACTTTTTGGGGCCTAATCACATGTTTCTGGCCGACAATCCGGTTAATGCTACAAAGATTTCACAATTCTATTTTTGAAGAACTGCATTTTCCTTCCATGGCTCTAGATGGGTCAAATTAATAATAAGTGTTTTCAAAAATCTTTTAAAATCGTAATGATTCGTTTCAGTGATTTACATTCACAGGTTGAAAATACAATTATGTGAAATACAATTGTAAAAGTTTTCTAGTACTGGCTAAAGGACAGTAAGAGTCTCATCATTAGTGTAGGGAAAATCATGCTTCTTTCCTACATGATATACTATGGAACCCTATTAACTGAATAGTCTCTGACACAAAGTGACCCTGACTGTTGAAAGTGTCATTAAAAGCCAGTAAACAAACAAACAACTGAATAGCCACTTTGCCAGAGAAAATTATTTAATTAACAGGCACATGTAATTAGCAGGGATTCGGTCACTTTCCTGTATTCGGAGATGAAAAGTGAGCATTTATTCCATTATATCTTGTTTGGCAGTGCTCATGGAACTCTGTCAAACAGAATATAAGAGATTAAATGTCTGTATTGGAAGTATGGAGGTACAATATGTCTATAAACAAGGCAGAGTTGGAGACTGACAGGGGAATTTCTTGACAAATCGAAAGATTTTTAATCAGTTAATAGGAGTTTATTTTATAACCTATATAAACAATTAACAGATCAAATTTGCACTGAAGATATGATACATGGTTTTGTGTTTTTAAGTTATATTCAATTAACAGGATTATTCAATGAGAGATATCCAATTAACTGTGTTCCACTGCACCAGTTAAGAAGAACTAGTGCTGAAACGGTTAGCCAGATAACCGATTGGAAAAGATGTCAACTGGATAACCGTTATACCTATAGTATACAGGATAGCATTGGGAAAATAAATAGTATTTGACGAGTTATTAGAATTCTTTTGCCAATGCAAGAAGTGTCAAAGCTTCCAAACATTTGATTTACAATGATGTGTACTCAATGTAAGATGAAAGGGTTAAGGTTTTGGAATGTTGAATGAATAGTTATTTTGGTCACTTGGGCTGTCAAGTCGCGGATAAATGTTTGTTACTCTGTATCCAATTGCCAACAGTTGAGTGCACTGCAGGCTGTTTTCTGCGTGGGCAGCAGTGAGCACCTGCCTGTCAATGTAACATATTCTTCTACAGACAAATTTGACATTCTTCACTTTGATGAGGTGTTGTTAAATGCAGATTGTAATGCTGAAAGAATCTCTCAGTGTGAGTAATGGTGCTTCCAGAATAAATGACTGTTTGAGCAACGTGTTTCAGAAAAAACATGGTTTTGATTTTATTGAACTGTTTAAAAGTATCAGCATATGTCATAAAAAAAAACTATTTTAAAATCTAGCATTTTGAAAAATTTGATTTTGATGGTCAATGTCAGACAACGAGGGGCTCTTGGTCAATGGGGCATATAATAACTTACCACACCATTTTCATGACTTGCAACATGTTTCCGCCAGAAATTTCATTGCAAGGAATACGAAAATGTAAACATGGAACTGTCTGTGACATTTGTCTTAGCAGTGAACAGAAAAAGATACTCAAATGAAAAGGATAAGGTTCACTGTTTATGAAAGGATTATGAAATAAGACAAGAATTGTGATAATTGAGAAAATATTAATTTCTGTTCCCTGTATGCTATGTTTTAAATAAGAATAATTTGAGGTGTAGACTGTATTAAAGAATTGAGGCCTGGGTTAATGCAGCCCTCACAGTTAATGTATGTACATGTATATTTATATTTATATATTTATTGGTGCTTAAGGTTACATACTTATGCACAATGGCTAATCGTGACCGTGACAGTTTTACAGGTGGAGTAATCCGGAGTACCCGGAGAGAACCACCGAGCATCGACGAGCAACTGTCAACATTCTAACTCTGTTCAAGCTCTACTCAAGCAGGGTTTACAGTAGTTGAAGACATGTGAACCTCGATGTGCAGTATGCCTTAGCAAACGTTGTCATCGTGCCCCCATGTAGGCAACCGGGATAAAGTGCCTTGCCCAATGACACAACGAGGGTCGTCACGGACGGGGATCAAACTCGGGACCTCTAGCATAGAAGTCCAACAGTCTACCACTGAGAGGTAATGTATGTCAACCAAAGTTAACAAGTTGCAGTAAAATCATTCCAAAACAAGTCATCCTACCAATGCAAGTTACAATGTTCCCTTCATAAATATAACTAGTAAACTTTGCTGAAAGAATCTAGGTCATGTCATGGTTGATGGTTGACTGATCATGACCAAAATAAGAGAGTCTCATCTAAATATCATACAAAGTTATCCTACCAAGTTACAATGAAATCCCTTAAGGGGACGTCCAACCTAACTTTGGTCAAATTTCATGTAATTTTCTTTCAAGTCTAAAAAAGGCCCAAAATGAATAACCCCAATAAATTATATACCAAAATGCTTGGAATGAAACATAGAACATGTGGAAACTGAAATTTGCCATGGAACTGCTGCCATGTGTAAATAGCACCACCTGAAAGTCTGCTATGGCATAAGTAAGAGAACAAAATTTTTACAATAAAATACCTCAAAATAAAATAACAGCTGTATTCTATAAACATTTAAGTACATACTCGAAGAAATCTTTTCCTAATTCATGAAAGTAATGAAGATTGAGACCAAATGTTGTTAGTGGAGTGCTCACTGATTGAAGGCAGACATTTTCTTTTGTTTATGTTTTGATTTGGGGAGTTCAACAAAGGTCAACTTGAAGGAGTCCAGCAGAAGAAGTATGGAAGGACAAAAGAGTGTCTCCCAATATCAAGATGTATGTGTTACTGTAATGGTTTGGAAAGAAAATATGATATTCTCCTATGTAGAATGCACTGCAAAGTCATACATTGTAGCTGAATAAATATATTTACAAACCCCTTGCACTGTAACCCCTTTTATCCCCTGCATCAATTTGATAGTGATTAAATTGTTAAATTTGTCTGGTTTATCAATAAGTACATTAGCTTTGTTTAACTCTTGGACACCAATACACTCATGATATCTGTTGGAGAAGAAATAAGGGTAACTGTAACCTGTCACTGCAATAAACCATCTAATGTACTTAAAAGTACATTGTTATTCAAAACACATCAAATCAACCTTACATAACCATTATTGCATGTACTTTCCCCAAGGAGGCTTACTGACATATTGAGATCAGAAGGGCACATCCAGAGGGTCTCACATATTTTTTTCAAGAACGCAGTACACAAAGCAATCCCCAAAAGATGACAAGTGAGCTCCATTTGACACAGAAATTTTTTTTTTTTTTTGGGGGGGGGGGGGGGGGGGGGGCTCTCTTCCTTGTATGACTCTACCTCCGGCACTCAAGGCATATGCCTTTTTTCTCAAAGTTTAACTCTTTTTTTCTTTTTGAAGATCCTGGCCACACATGTTCCAAACACTATCAGACAGGCAAACCTCCAAATAAGTGTATCTGCAAAAATCATGTTACATTGCAAAACATTCTTTTTAGAGTTTTAGTTCTGGACCTTTCATGCTTCTTACTTCCAACTATAACACTTAATTTATCGATTCATGGGTGAATAGAAAAGTCCTGCCATAATCAACATTTTGAGTTCCATAAGCCTTCAAAACAGCTCCAATAAAAGTGTCAAACATCAGATTGGTGGCTTTATACAGAATATTCATTAGGTTGTTGCTTGATAAGTAATAGGAACAAAATCTTCACAAGAAAATTCTGCAGCAATACAATTGAGGATATTAGCAGGCACTCTGCAACAAATTGTAACAAATCAACTAGTTATAAACAAAATTTTCTAACTCAAAAGAGTGAAAAAGTACCACAACTCTGAAAAAATGTGGGAAGAAACACATGCTACAGCAGCTACACAGGCATTGTTTCTCCATGATGCTCGATCACAAAACCAAATATCCTTCAAATTGGAGTAGCAATGGTTGAAATACAAGGGGGAATGTTGGTACATGCAATGATGAATGGGTAAGACTAAGATTAAGAGGACAGGGGGTCACCACTGCACGGCCCTAGATGCACCTTTGATTTTCCAACTTCCACTAAGTTCCAGGTCTGGGGCATAATAATCGCAACACACCCAACTTATCAGTTCATAATTTCAGTTAAATAAAAGAAATTATCAATTTGAATTAAATAATAGATGATGTAAAAATATTTGGCTTCCTTCGCCTTCTCGTACTATTTAATTACCACAAACAATATCAGTTTGATGCCGACAAACGAAACTGAATGCATGTGGTTTGATTAAAAAGTAACTCGGCATGAATAATGAAGAAATTGCGAATATTTCATTTATTTAAAAGCCAATTGCAGCTAATATTGACCGTGCATTCGATAATTCGTTTCGGTTTTGACCACACGGCCACGCTGACACTCCGTGACAGCGGTTATGTTTATTGTGATATGCAAATTGGGGGATGGTTTCCGGTGAAGGAGATTTGTCACATTTGTCAGTGTAAAACGATCAAAAAAACCACTGATCGACGCTTGTATTACTATGGTTGGTTGGAAGAAAAAACTAAATTCTCAGCATCGTCCAAGCGCACCTTATTTAAAAGCACGAATGCATCATTTTCAACCCATCTTCAATCGGTCCTTTGCAGACATCAAACATACCCGTCTTCAAATTCCATGGTTACTAGGACGTAAATAACTTCGCAGCGACAAGGGGAAATTAACACACTCAATATAGTTCCAGGTCACTTGGAATATACTTCGTGAAAAAGTGATTTCTGAAGCATTCTGCTTACTTTGTTATGAATATTGCCTTATTTCATGTGTATCGTCCCGATTTTATACACTCGGTTATTTTTTTTACAAGTGGTTCATGTTGTCTTTCTAGTGCGCAATAATTCAGATTTTTTGTCAACAAAAAAGTTCAGACGGCCTGTAAACACGAGAGGGAATTTCGAACCATATTTTGCAGTTATGACATTAACAGCTCAAGTACTTGCTGTCACCTGTTTGCAAATACGCTCATACATTGTCTCGAACAAATAAAGGGCGTGATCACGTCCTTGCATTCTTACGATTGCCCAAATTGAGTATTTCTGCAAGAACCACATCGTAATCACATGACCGGAAAAACATCGTTGAAACATGGCCACATCCGGAACATCAAAAATTTGTGTTGATGTTATTACATTCAAACGTCAAAACCCACCAGAGTGTGTGTCAAAAAAATGCTTTCTCCGAGTCTGTAGTATGTTATCATTATATTGAGGACAAGGCTTTCGAATTACCGATTATTTTGTGCTTTTACCGGTTCGTTACTTATGCCATTTGCAAATTAATCTTCTTCAAAATCATAAAATTCACTTTTTTTCCTGAAAAAAAATATATGTACCTTTTCTATGCACTTTACTCATTATTTTGATATATAATTTGCCTTTCCTTACTTCTCTTATCTGTTTCTTAGGCATTGGGAAAAATGTCAAAAAATTGACCAAAGTTAGGTTGGACGACCCCTTAAAAAAAAAACAACCTGTGGACAGTGCTAAAGGAATCTAGGCCATGTGACAAGACGGCAGTAACAGCTGAACAATTGTGACCAAAATAGGATAGTCTCATCTAGACATCATACCGAGTTATCCTTCCAAGTTACAATGAATTTGCTTCATAAATATGAACTGTAGACTGTGATAAACAAATCTAGATCATGTGCCTGTGCAGCCGTCATGGTTAACCGATCATGGCCAAAATAGGACATTCTCATCTAGACATTATACCAAGTCGTCCAGAGTATAAATGGAGGTAATAATGCACCCCAAGCTAGGCAGAAATCTCAAGGGAAGGGCATATCAGAGGTCAGGAGGAAACAGATTGCTGGAGAATCATGGGTATGGGGAGCTACTAGGGAATGTTAAGATTGGTCCCTGGGAGGGGATAACACAGAGTAGATGTAAGGGAAACAAGTCCGTTATTACCTGGTCAGGCAAGCATTGCCTCCTATTATGGGCATCAAATAGGAAAGGCACTCATATCTAATGGGTTTTTAGGAGGAAAGTGGGGTATATTTGAGAGGAAACCCATTGTGGGGCTGGGTGTAGCAAAGTAGTGTGTGGGTTGATAATTTGTTGTTTCAATTATCATGAGAACATCTTTTCAACACAATGCTGTGGGAGTTCAATGTTTGGTGGGAGGGGCACTCTCACTTTTTTGGAAAAGCCAATCAGGTAGAAGTGGGTCTGCACATTCGCTGTTGAGTCAAACACTGGCACCTTAATGTATTTGTATGGCGGGGGTGTTTCAAGTTTGACATAAATGGGATGAGCATGTTTGGCATGTGTAATAGGCGATGTCATCTGGGAGTGCATGCCTATGGTTCTTGGAACCCTATGTACACGCGGTTTGGTCACACAATGGCGTGTTCAGTGTTGAGTCTGACACTTTTGAGGTGCCGTAGTAGCGATAGATCAAACCTGACGATATGTTCCATTCTTCGAGGTTTTGGTGTCACAGGAAGGGGGAGATCCTATTCGCCTCTTAGAATCAGGGTTACGGGCTTCAAATTGGGTGTGTCTAGCATCTGCAGCCTTGTGTTCGCTGCTGGATTAGACACTTTTTGGGCACTGATGCAAGGATGAATCAAACCAGGCGGTATGTTCCATCCTGCGACATTTGGGAGTCACAGGAGAGGGAGGGTCTATTCGCCTTTTGGATCAGGGTTACAGGCTTCAAACTGGACGTGTCTAGGATCTGCAGCCTTGTGTTCGGTGCTGGGTCATGCCTCTGTGGCTGTCATGGTTGACTGAGCCAGACTAAAATATGACATTCTTCTCTAGTAATTATAGAGTCATCCTACAAAGTTACAATAAAATTCCTTCATAAATACGACCTGTAGACAGTTCTAAAGGTTTTCGGGTTTTGGGCCTGCGTAGCCATCACTGTTGACTGAACATGACCAAAAGGGGGAGTTTTCATCTAGACATTATACAGAGTCATCCTACCAAGTTACAATGAAATCCCTTAATAAATATGCCCTGTAGATAGTGCTAAAGGTTTTAGGGGTTTCTGGCTCACGTGGCCATCACAGTTGACCGATTACAACCAAAAGGGGATGTTCTCATCTAGACATTATATGGAGTCATCCTACCAAGTTACAATGAAATCTCTTCATAAATACAACCTGTAGCCTGTGCTAAAGGTTTTTGGGGTTTGCGGCTTGCGTAGCCATCATGGTTGATCAATCGTGACCAAAAGGGGTGTTCAGACTTGTCATCTAGACATGACCTCGAACCTGCAAATGATGTGATGATTAGACAAGAACTATGGAGTATAGCCTTTGCTAACGAAAATGTGAACAGGCTCACAGACTCAGACTTCTGCATGCATGATGGCAATAGCTTATCTTGTCTTTGTCAAGTTAAGCTAAAAATTAGGAGTACATATTCACCCTATGATCACAGCAAATTCAAGCCACTCAAGGTAAGAGGCAGTTTGCTAATATAGTTAACTATGCCTAACTATAATTTACAAACTGGTTGGAAAATTCTTAACTAATATCAAAGACAATAGTCCCTCAATTCAAATGCATGCCTGTGGGAACAAATCACACACACACAAACTTTGTTTCAGGTGTGCAGCATGCCGTGCGCCTGTGATTTTCCAACAGCAAGGCCTGGTTTTGTGACCGGGCAATGCAGGGTGACCACAGTTATGATGTATCATCACAATGATGTGGGACCACTGCAGTCATATAAATTGTTAATGATCGTTTGCACATCAGCGATTTCTGTTGGCACTCGATGGTGTTCAATTGTTTACGTTCTGCAGAAGTCAGGTGGCAGTGTTTTTCACTGTTTTTCTTGCCATTCATTGCTGATTTTGCATCATAGACAATGCAATAATACCAGCGGTTGAGAAATTAATGGATATCCGGTTGAAATCTGGTTATGCCAAATAGTTAGCTGGTTACAAAAGTGGGCTAACCGTTTCAGCACTAATAATTGAACTTTTGATTTTCTTTCCTATACATTCAGTCATAGCAGATGTTAGGAGGCAATGTCTGAATTGTATGAAAATTTTAAGAATATACAAAGCAATTCTGGAATTAAACACTGGACAAAATTATAAAACTTGATAAAGGCATTTGACCGAATCAAAAAGAGAGAAATACATGTAGTATAATAATTTTCTGGTGATTGTAATAAAAGTTCTTCAGGTATGTAATGTATAGTAAGGGTTCATTTCCAATTTTATTTACCTGCATTTTTAAAAAAATCCAAATGTTTGAGTGTCAAAAGTAATAAATCTTCATTATCCTCCTCTGATGAAGAACTGTCAGGTTCCTCTCCACTAGGTAGAATGTTATCCTCCTCCATTAGTGACTGAACTTCCATGTACAGTGAAGTTCAGTCAGTACTTATAAACCAATTCAATCAATTTCCATTTAGAGAAACAAATCATTTTATGATATCTAAATTGCCGCCTTTATGTTTAACTTCTTAACAGCAGCCGGCAAGCATAAATGACTCATAAATCTATAGTTCAATATTTGACACATTCTTCTGAGCAGACACACTTGAAAGATTCAATAAAACACACTGCATATTGATCATCTGATGTCAAGAACACAGGTGAGACAAGAGATCTTGATGGAGAGTTCTTTGCAGTGGAACACACAATAAGTTAGTATGGATATGTCATTTGTTGCACAATGCCATGAATTTTCCTAACCCTTTCAAACTGAATCGATCAACAGAAAAACACCTGTTTTTATATTTTATTCTTGGCAAACAGACAAGACAAAACTAGTACTTCACTGTTAATCTGCCATTAACCCTTTTACTAACATAACAAGCAGGCAACATTTCCAAACTATTTTTCTGAATAACTAAACATTTTCTTTTTTGCCCCAAATATATGGCTTATGACTCCTCATTGGAAAGAGCTCAGTTTTGCCAAACTTTACTTTTTGCATTTTTTTGCTTTCAAAACATGAAAAATTTTGATACCTTACAGGAGTGCTCTTATCAACTTTATTCAAGACAGGGGCAATAGGGACAATAGGGTATGTTGTGGTGAAAGAAAAATAAGTTAGTTAAGAATACTAAAATAGTTGACTTCAAACTCTCTCTGAAAGATCAATCATAATCAACATCCTCTGACAACATTCCTTTCCTTTTAACCTTTGCTACTGAAATTGTTCACTTGAAATATTTTAAAGAACTCTTTTGCCCTTAACCTGATGAACAATAGTGGTATCTTCCATGCCAGTTCCATGGCAGCAATTGGAAAAGTCCAAATTCATTATTTGGGGTAGACCAATCAATATTTTCAACGTGCCTTGGGGCTGCACGTTGAAAATACTGATTGGTCTACCCCACACATTTACTGAAGATGCGTCCTATTTAATGACGTTATGACGTATCATCTTCCTGGCCAGAAAAGGGGCCACTGGGATTCAAAGGGTTAAAGACCTAATTTTGACTTTGACCTTTTATTACAATGAAACAGATGCTCCAACATACAAGTTATTTATTTCCTGATGTTTAAGGTCACATACATCTGCACAAATGGAAAATCATGACTAATAGTGACCGCAACATAGAAATAAAGTAAATTTTATACCCATATTGCCCATTCTAGAGGACTTTCACCCCAAGCACTGGTGATTGGGACCGATTTTACCAGTCAAACCAAGCATGTTTACCACAGTAAAAAAAAAACACTATTTCACTTTCCAGTGTTCATATGGGGAACTTAAAAGTTATATTCCATGTAACTTCACTGTTGTTTCAAGACAAGTCTTGGCTGTCTACATAGGCAGACACTTATGCAAAGCCACATGACGTATGATGATGATATCAAAGTGAAGCAAAAATTTATGAAAATCTCGATGCCCTAAGGGTTAAAAGTTTAGATGTGCTTCCTCTGCGTTTACCAGGAAACTGTTAGTAATTTAACCGAGTAGAAAATCCACCACACAATATTTTGTCAATAACTCACATTTCCCAATACACTCCACCATCACCACCTCCCCCAACTCCCCTATGATAATCAATAGTTTCTTGATAAAGTTACCAAAAAACAGTGTTGCTCTCAGAGTAAAGGCCATGCAGAATTATTTTTTCCTTCTGTTTGCTCAGTTGAGTTCACACATATTCATTTCCAACTGATACCATTTTGAATACTGTGTTGCTCACATATTCAATCATATTATATTCATTGGCAGTTAGTACAATTCCTAAGGGACAATGTTTCATAAGTAATTAATGAAAAGTGGAGCAACAAATTAATGAAGTAGACATAAACAAAACTAATTATCTTATTACAATTTTCCACACTTTCAATGTATTATTCAACAACTGATGCTGTTAAATCATTGATTTTAGATTGGTGATATATCAGGAAATGTTAATAAACCAGTGCAGAATTAACTCTTTCAATATGGAATGAAGAAAATTTTGTGTAAGCAGATAATGGATAGAATGGCAAATCAGGAGAAAAGTTTAGTAAAAGTTTAAATCAACATCCCTACAGACTGCAAAATTAAATTATTCGTGTCCTTTAAAGCAAAATGCTTACTCCGCTATAGGAATAAATTTTATACCATGCTCGCCTAGGTTACTCCCTGTATGTTAAATTTTAGCTTTTAACCCCACTATCGGTGTACAGCTTCTACTGTAGTTAAAAAAAATTATTTCTAGGACTATTTCTGAACTTCTTTGCGAAATTTCTATAGGACTGTAGGATTGCATTATTTATGAACTTCCCTGCAAAATACCTTCAGGGCTGTAGGATTACACTATTCGTGAACTTTGAAGCAAAATACCTATAGGGCTGCTGAAGTAAATTATTCCTGAACTTTCAAGCCAAATGTCTATAGGGCTGTTGGAGTACATTATTCCTGAACTTTCCTGCAAAATACTTAAGGGGCTGTAGGATAAAATTATTCCACAACCTCTCTGCAAAATGAACTGGAGGTGACCATCAAGAGTAGCCAAATCTCACTGTCTTGATGCTGTAATTATTTATTTATTGATTTTTAAGATCACATATTTCTGCACGATGGCTAATCGTGACTGCAACATGGATATAAAGTCAAGTCCAGCCAATTGGTTATACACGTGTTGCCCATTTTAGAGGACTTCCACTCCAGGTATTGGTGAATGGATCCTATTTTACCAATAAAACAGAGCTTGTGTACCACAGTAAACATGCACTGCTTCACTTCCCGGGGTTCCCACTGTAACTAAAACAATGAACTAGATGGTGTCATTTGTGTGCAAAGCATAAAACTATGAACTAGTATATCCCCACATTTGTATTCTGGATTATTGGTTAATGCTTGATACAGACAGAAATGAAAAGGTATTATACAAAATTTGAAACCTTTATGCACATTTACAGACCCTACTTTTCAATGTTTTGAATTAACACCACTAGGACCCTTTCACAAGAAACTGATTCTCTAATGACAAATGTGTCTCTAAGGGTGCCACATGGTGCCGAAATCAAAAATCTGAAACCTTTATGCGCATCTAGAAACCCTACCTGAACATATGAACACACTTTAAGTGTTTTGATTTAAAACCCCTAGGGGCATTTTGTTGGAAACTGATTCTCTAATGACGATAGTGGCGCTATGGGTGCCACATAGGGCCGAATCAAAAACTGAAACTGTTGTGCACATCTAGAGACCCAACCTGAACAAAAGAGCACACTTTCAGCATTTTGAATTAAAACCCCCAGGAGCTTTTGACCCGGAAACAGATTTTCTAACGACAAAAGTGGTGCTAAAGGCACCATGTGGGACTGAATTAAAAATCCAAAACCTTTACGCACATCTGGAGTCCCTAACTGAACAAATGAACACAATTTCAGCATTTCTAATTAAAACCCCAAGGAACCTTTTGCTGGAAATTGATTCTCTATCAACAAAAGTGGAGCTACGAGTGCCACACTGGGCAATATCAAAATTCCAAAACCTTTATGCACATCTAGAGACACTACCAGAATATATGAAAACACTTTCAACTTTTCAAATTTTAACACCTAGGAGCTTTTGCCGGGAAACCGATTCTTTAATGACAAAAGTGGCACTATGGGCACCACTTGAGTCCAAAATAAAATATCCAAAACCTTTATGCACATCTAGACATCACACTGGATCATATGAACACACTTTCAACATTTCAAATCAAAACCCTAGGAGCTTTCGCTTTCCGCCACAAACCAATTCTCTAATGACATAAGTGATGCTGCAGGTGTCACACGGGGCAGAATAAAAAAATGCCGATAGGATCACTGATCCAGTGTCGAGTTGTAACAGCACAAAAGTGGGTTTAATCATTATCAACTTATCGTCCGGAAACCAGTTGTTTACAATTTACTATGTGAAGGGTCACTGTGACCTTGACCTTTGACCTAGTGATTCCAAAATAAATAGGGCTCTTTCTTGCACCAATGCCAACCTACCTATGAAGTTTCATGACACCTGTAGCACCACTTATGTCATTAGAGAATTGGAACCATTATCAAGCATTATCAAGTTATCATCCGGAAACCAATTATTTATGATTTATTATGTTCAAGGTCACTGTGACCTTGACCTTTGACCTAGCGAGTCCAAAATAAATAGGAGTCTTCCACTCACCTAGGCCAACCTACCTATGAAGTTTCATGAATGTGGGTCAAACCATTATCAAGTTATCATCCGGAAACCAATTGTTTACGATTTACTATGTTGATGGTCACTGTGACCTTGACCTTTCACCTAGCGAGTCCAAAATAAATAGGGTTCTTCCTCTCAAGAAGGCCACCCTACATATGAAGTTTCATAAATGTGGGTTGAACCATAGTCAAGTTATCATCCAGAAACAATTGTTTATGATTCACTATGGTCAAGGTCACTGTGACCTTGACCTTTGACCTAGCGAGTCCAAAATAATTAGGGTTCTTCCTCTCACTGATGCCAACCTACATATGAAGTTTCATGAACGTGGGGCAAACCATTATCAAGTTATCATCCGGAAACCAAGTGTTTTGATTTACTATGTTCAGAGTCACTGTGACCTTGACCTTTGACCTAAGTGCACATCTAGACATCACACTGGATCATATGAACACACTTTCAACATTTCAAATCAAAACCCTAGGAGCTTTCGCTTTCCGCCACAAACCAATTCTCTAATGACATAAGTGATACTGCAGGTGTCACACGGGGCAGAATAAAAAAATGCCGATAGGATCACTGATCCAGTGTCGAGTTGTAACAGCACAAAAGTGGGTTTAATCATTATCAACTTATCGTCCGGAAACCAATTGTTTACAGATTTACTATGTTGAAGGCCACTGTGACCTTGACCATTCACCTAGCATGCCCAAAATAAATAGGGTTCTTCCTCTCACTGATGCCAACCAACCTATGAAGTTTAATGAACATGGGTCAAACCATTATCAAGTTATCATTCGGAAACAAAGTGTTTTGATTTACTATGTTCAGAGTCACTGTGACCTTGACCTTTGACCTAGCGAGTCCAAAATAAATAGGGTTCTTCCTCCTATGAAGGCCAACCTACATACAAAGTTTCATGAATGTGGGTTCAACCAGAGTCAAGTTATATTTATTTATTTATTTATTTATTTATTTATTTATTTATTTATTTATTTATTTATTTATTTATTTATTAATTTATTGGTGTTTAAGGTCACATATTTCTGCACAATGGCTAATTATGACCATGACAGTTTTACGGGTGGAGGAAGCCGGAGTACCCGGAGAGAACCACCAAGCAACGGCGAGCAACTGTCAGCTCCCCAACATACAAACTCCACACAAGCAGGGTTAGCATTGGTTGAAGACAAGTGTACCATTGACGTGCAGTACATCTTAGCACACAATGCCACCATGCCCCCAAGTGGGCAATGGGGGTAAAGTGTCTTGCCCAAGGACATAACACGGTTGCCGCAGGTGGGATTCGAACTGAGGACCTCTCGGCTTGCAGCCTGCACCTCTACCTACTGAGCCACCGTGCCCCCTAGGCAAGTTATCATCCGGAAACCAATTGTTTATGATTTAGTATGTTCAAGGTCACTGTGACCTTCACCATTGACCTAGTGAGTCCAAAATAAACAGGGTTCTTCCTCTCACCGAGGCCAACCTAAATAAGGAAATTTCATGAACGTGGGTCGAACCATTATCAAGTTATCATCCGGAAACCAATTGTTTACGATTGCCCGCCCGCCAACCATTCATCAAACTATAAGTCAAGTTTGACTTCATCACAACTCGACTAAAAATCTTCATGAACATCTAGAGACCCTACTGGAACATATTAACACAATTTCAACATTTCGAATTAAAATCCCTAGGAGCCTTTAGCCACAAACCGATTCTCTAACGACTAAAGTGGTGCTACGGGTGCCCCACAGGGCCAAATCAACAATCTGAAACCTTTATGCACATCTAGATACCCTACTGGAACATATTAACACACTTCCAACATTTCGAACTAAAACCCCTAGGAGCCTTCCACTGTAAACTGATTTCCTAACATTATCAACAAAAGTGAAGCTACGGGTGCCACACAGAGACAAATAAAAATTCCGAAACCTTTATACACATCTACAAATGCTACCTAACACCTCAGCACAGCTTAAATGTTTTGAATTACCTACTCTTGGCGATATGAAGTTTGGTAGTACGGACGGGATGGATGGAGATCACTGCAATATCCCCACTTTTTTACAAAAAGTGTGCCACACGGTGCCAAATCAAAATTACGAAACCTTTATGCACATCTAGAGACCATACCGGAATATATGAACACACTTTCAACGTTTCAAATTTTAACACCTTGGAGCGTTTGCTGGGAAACCGATTCTCTAACGACAAAAGTACCACTACAGGCACCACTTGGGTCCAAATTAAAAATCCAAAACCTTTATGCACATCTCGACATCCAACTAAAACGTATGAACACACTTTCAACATTTGAATTAAAACCCCTGGGAGCTTTTCATCACAAACCGATACACTAATGACAAAAGTGGGGCTACGGGTGCTCCACGGGACCGAATAAAAAATTCAAAACCTTTATGCACATCTAGAGACCCCACTAGAACATATCAACACACTTTCAACATGTCGAATTGACCAGAAACTGATTCCTTAATGACATAATTGGCTATGGGTGCCACGCGAGGCCGAATCAAAACTCCGAAACCTTTATGCACATCTTGAGAACCTACCTGAACATATGAACACACCTTCAATGTTTCGAATTAAAACCCCTCAGAGCCTTTCGCCACAAACCAATTCTCTCATGACAAAAGTGGCGCTATGGGTGTCCCAGGGGACCAAATCAAAAATCCAAAACCTTTATGCACATCCAGAGACCCTACTGGAACATATTAACACACTAGTGCTGAAATACAAATTTTTGTATTCGAATATTCGCAGACTATATTCGATTCATATTCTATGAAATAACACCACAACCTATTATGACCATTATGTTTGAAAGAAAAATGACGATAGCACACTGATCACACTGCAGGCCTTGTCATTTAAACAAGAGCGCTCGTATCGCTGAAGCAATACAATGTCCCCTACCGGACTAATGAGCATTAATAATTATATAAAAGTTATAACCTAGATGTGATCAGCATGAATTCCGTTGAAGCATTTCCAAAACAAGTCCAGAAAACTGATATTTTGGTGCAAATGAAATCATTCCGTTGAAGCGTTTCAAAAAAAAGTCCGGTAAACTAAAGTACGACCGACAGACTGACTGACAGACTGACGGATGGATGGACAGAGTGTAAATGAAAAGTGATCTGTAAGTGCTCGTTCTATAGTAGGTTACCAAAAATGAAATCATTCCATTGAAGCGTTTCCAGAAAAAGTCCGGAAAACTGATATTTTGGCGCTTTTCCATATTTCCAAGGGCAATAACTCACACAAGAATAAGGCAATCAGCATGAAACTCAAACTTGATCTGTAAGTCATCCTTCTATAGTAGGTTAGCAAAAATGAAATCATTCCGTTGAAGCGTTTCCAAAAAAAGTCAGGAAAACTGAAATTTTGGCACTTTTCCATATTTGCAAGGGCCATAACTCACACAAGAATAATGCAATCAGCATGAAACTCAAACTTGATCTGTAAGTCATCGTTTTATAGTAGTTTACCAAAAATGTAAAAAAAAAACTCCGGAAAACTGATATTTTGGTGCTTTTCCATATTTCCAAGGGCCGTAACTCACACAAGAATAATGCAATCAGCATGAAACTCAAACTTGATCTGTAAGTCATCATTCTATAGTAGTTTACCAAAAATGAAATCATTCCGTTGAAGCGTTTCCAAAAGAACTCCGGAAAACTGATATTTTGGTGCTTTTCCATATTTCCAAGGGCTGTAACTCACACAAGAATAATGCAATCAGTATGAAACTCAAACTTGATCTGTAAGTCATCGTTCTATAGTAGTTCACCAAAAATGAAATCATTCCGTTGAAGCGTTTCCAAAAAAACTCTGGAAAACTGATATTTTGGTGCTTTTTCCCATATTTCCAAGGGCCGTAACTCACACAAGAATAATGCAATCAGCATGAAACTCAAACTTGATCTGTAAGTCATCGTTCTATAGTAGTTTACCAAAAATGAAATCATTCCGTTGAAGCGTTTCCAAAAAAAACTCCGGAAAACTAAAGTGTGACTGACAGACTGACAGAGGGACAGACTGACAGACTGACGGATGGACGGAGTGCAAACTTATAGTCCCCTCCGGCAATGCCGGTAGGGGACTAAAAACACTGGTGCTTGGCATGCCGTGCACCTGAAACAAAATTTGCGTGTGCGATTTGTTCCCACGGGCGCACATTCGAAGTGGGGGCTGATTTATTTACATTATTCAAAAATTCTCCATTGTGTTTCTAATAAGGCATATTTAAATGTAAAGATCCTCTTACCCTGAGTGGCTGGAGTTTGATGTGATGCCGTGATGATGATGTACTCCTAATTTTCTATTCACTGCTGAGATAAATGTCAGAAACAGTTCAATGTTTACCAATTCCACGCAATGGGGATTTCTGGTGGGAGTACGTTTCAAGTCATGAGAAGGGTGTGGTAAGAAATTATTATATACATCATTGACCAACAACCCTTCATTGACAGTCAGTCACTAGTGAAAAACAAATTTTAATGTTAGATTTTAAAATAAGTTTTTTTATGACATACATTCAAAGTTTTAAGCAGCTAAATAAAACCAGAACATGGTTTATTGGTTTTCATACAAAACATTTTGGTGAAGTGCCATTAATAGTCATTTTTTTCTGGAAGCAGCATTACTCACACTGAGGGATTTTTTCAGCGTTATAATCTGTAACTAAAAGCTCTTCATCAAAGAGAAAGTCACACCAGACATACAGGTGTTCAATGATGCTCACACAGAAAAAAAGCTGCGCTCGACTGTCGGCACTTGGATACAAAGTTAGTAACGCAAGTCTGATTTGTGTGAGATTGTGATTCAATGCATTGGTTTATAATTCAACAACACATATCAGGAACACATGCATTATATCTTTCAGATGAAAGGGAATTATTCCCACCTGCCTGATAGTTTGCTGCCGATTTCTGCCTTTGAGGGTGATCACAGAGCAAAGTATGAATGATCGTTTGATGTTCTCCACGATATTTGACAAACAGCATGGAGGTACGAATATTCGAATTCTGAATTTGTATTCGAATAAGCGTTGTTTGTTATTCTAATTTGAATATTCGTTTCAGCACTATAACACACTTTCAACATTTCAAATTAAAACCCCTAGGAATCTTTCACCGGACACCGATTCTCTAACAATAAAAGTGGTGCAGTGGGGGCCCCATGGGGCCGAATCAAATATCCGAAACCTTTATGCACATCTAGAGACCCTATTGGAACATATTAACACACTTACACATTTCAAATTAAAACTCCTTGGAGCCTTCCACTGTAAACTGATTTTCTAACAATAACAACAAAAGTGGTGCTATGGGTGCCACACAGGGCCAAATCAAATTCCGAAACCTTTATACACATCTACAGATGCTACCTGAACACCTCAGCATAGTTTAAATGTTTCTAATTTCATACTTTTGGTGATATGAAGTTTGGACATATGGGTGGGACGGACAGAGATCACCACAATATCCCCACTTTTTTTCAAATATGTGGGGATAACAACCAGAAGCTCAAGTGAGCCTAAAATGTTCACCTGGCTCAAGTTGTCAAAAGAGATGAGTGTGTCAGTAAGTGATGCGCGGCAAGAGCAAATAAATGACATATGTCGCGACCAGCGTTATACATTATTTTCAAGGATGACTTTTGTCGCGACAAGCACGTTAAGGGTTAATGTAAGAGGAGTTGCTCACACAAGATTCTCATTTGGAAATCCATAATATATGGGAGTTCAAGGGAGATAACCTGTTTAAAATTACGAAAGATCAAAAATTTTGGAATATATACATGTTCACTTGCTGGTCATAATGTTTGAGACATTTGATCAAAATCGGTTGAACAATGTAGGAGGACTTGCACACACAAGAATCTCATACAGAAATCTGTATTAAATCTTCTAACCTGAAGGAGAAATAACCTGGTTAAAACTGTTGAAGATCGAAACTTTTGGTATATGCACATGTCTACCTGCTAATCATAATGAATCAGAAGTTTCATCAAAATTGGTTAATAAATGTAGAGGTTGCGCACAAAAGAATCCTGTATAGAAATCGAAATCAAATTTTCTAAGTTGAAGGGGAATAAAGAAGAATCATCGCAGATGGAGAATTTGGAAATACGCACTTGTTCATTCATAAGTGGTCGTGTCTGAGTAGTTTCATCAAAATTGGTTCATTAATGTAGGAGGAGCTGCACAGACAAGAATCTTAATACCAAATCCATAATAAATCCAAGTTCAAGGGAGATAACATGGTTAAAATTGTCACAAATTTTGGAACTGTCCACTTGTTATTCATAATGTTTTAGAAGTTTGTGCAAAATCACTTAAAAAATGTAGGTGGAAGAATGATGGATGGATGGCCTGATGGACATATGGGATGTATGGACATTTAGGACAATGACTATCTAGCTCCCACATCAAAACAAATATGGATTCAGAAATGTGGTTTGAACAAATTTTAATGCATGTAAGTGAAAGATGCTGCTTGCCAAAAATCAACAGTTTCTGTGCAGTGGTTCTGAAAACGACAAGAAAATCGCTAAAACTGATGGATGTTCCCCGACAGTCAGCTTACTTAACAAGCAGATTCGTAAAATTGTGTCCTCTGCTACTGGAAATCATTTTGCACATGTCTTTGGAATGCAAGGACCATAACTCTGGTGTAAAATATGAGAGCAACTTTTTAATAACATGTGCAGGAGCGGCTTGTCACAAGGATCCCTCATACCAAATTTCATTGAAATCCATCCACTCACTGTTGAGATATTGCTGCAGATGGATGGACAGACAGACAGATGCATGCATGCATGCATGCATGGACAGAGGGTGGATAAAGCAGTCCTTTTATAACATGTGCTGGAGTGGCTTGTCACAAGGATCCCTCATAGCAAATTTAATTGATTTTCATCCATTCACTGCTGAGATAGTGCTGCAGATGGAAATGAAAGTGTCAATGACACTGTAGCCTAACTTGTGTGTTGGGTTTGATGAAAAGGATAATGTTCAATATTTATGAAAGGATTATGAAATAAGACAAGAATTGTGATAATTGGGAATATATTCATTCTGTTCCCTGTATGCTATGTTTTTGATAAAAAATAATACGAGGTGTACACTGTACAAAAGAGCTGAGGGGTGGGTTAATATGACCTCACAGTTAATGCATGTGGCCCTCACAGTTAATGTATATGGACGAAAGTAACCAAGTTAAAGTAAAATTATTCGAAAATGAGTCATCCTATCAAGTTACATTGAAATCCCTTCATAAATATGGCCTGTAGACTGTGCTAAAGCTTTTCAGGCTTCGGGCCCCTGTAGCCGTCAGTTTCACAATTGCGTCCAAAGGGGACGTTCTCATCTAGACATTACATGAAGTCAACCTACCAAGTTACAATGAAATCCCTTCATAAATATGACCTGTGGACTGTGCTAAAAGTTTTTGGGCTTTGGGCTCGGGCAGCCATCATGGTTGAATGATTGCAACCAAAAGGGGACATTCTCATCTGGAGTGATCTTACGAAGTTACAATGAAATCCCTTCATAAATATGACCTGTAGACTGTACTCAAGGTTTTTGGGCATCAGGCCCCTGAAGCCATCACTGTTGACCAATCAAGACCAAAAGGGGATGTCATCATCTAGGCATTATATGGAGTCAAACTAACAGGTTACAATGAAATCCTTCCATAAATATGACCTTTAGACTATGCTAAAGGTTTTGGGGTTTTGGGCTCGGGCAGCCATTAAGGTTGAATGATCGCAACCAAAAGGGGACGTTCTCATCTAGACATTATTTGGAATCATCCTACCAAGGTACCATGAAATCCCTTCATAAATATCACCTGTAGACTGTGCTAAAGGGTTTCGGGCTTCAGGCCCCTGTAGCCGTCACAGTTGCCTAATGGTGTCCAAAAGGGGCTGTTCTTATCTAGACATTATGTGAAGTCAACCTACCAAGTTACAATGAAATCCCTTCATAAATATGAACTGAAGACTGTGCTAAAGGTTTTCGGTTTTGGGCTTTGGGCTCAGGCAGCCATCATGGTTAAATGATCGCAACCAAAAGGGGACATTCTCATATGGGCATCATCGGGAGTGATCCTACGAAGTTACAATGAAATTCCTTCATAAATATGACCTGTAGACTGTGCTCAAGATTTCCGGGCTTCGGGCACCTGTAGCCATCACAGTTGACCAATCACGACCAAAAGAGGATGTCATCATCTGGGCATTATATGGAGTCAACCCAACAAGTTACAATGAAATCCTTCCACAAATACGTCCTATAGACTATGCTAAAGGTTTTTGGGCTCGGGCAGCCATCAAAGCTGAATGACTGCGACCAAAAGGGGATGTTCTCATTTAGACATTATTTGGAGTCATCCTACGAAGTTACAATGAAATCCCTTCATAAATATGACCTCTAGACTCTGCTAAAGGTTTTCGGGCCTCGAGCTCGGGCAGCCATCATGGTTGAAAGATCGCAAACCAAAGGAGACAATCTCATCTGGGCATCATCTGGAGTGATCCTACGAAGTTACAATGAAATCCCTTCATAAATATGACCTGTAGACTGTGCTCAAGGTTTACGGGCTTTGGGCACCTGTAGACATCACAGTTGATCAATCACGACCAAAAGGGGATGTCATCATCTAGGCATTATATGGAGTCAACCTAACAGGTTACAATGAAATCCTTCCATAAATATGACCTTTTGCCTATGCTAAAGGTTTTTGGGCTCGGGCACCCATAAAGGCTGAATGATCGCGATCAAAGTGGGACGTTCTCATCTAGACATTATTTGGAGTCATCCTACCAAATTACAATGAAATCCCTTCATAAATATGACCTGTAGACTGTGCTAAAGGTTTTCGGGCCTTGGGCTCCTGTAGCCGTCACAGTTGCCCAATCATGTCCAAAAGGGGACTTTCTCATCTAGATATTGTATGAAGTCAACCCACCAAGTTACAATGAAATTCCTCAATAAATATGACCTGTAGACTGTGCTAAAGGTTTTTGGGTTTTGGGCTCGGGCAGTCGTCACGGTTGGCAGATCACGCCCAAATGTGGAAATTCTCATCTAGACATCATAAGGAGTCATCATACCAAGTTACAATGAAATCCCTCCATATTAAACATGACCTGCAGACTGTGCTAAAAATTTTGGGGTTTCGGTCTTGGGCAGCCATCACGGTTGACAGATCATGCCCGAAAGGGGACGTTCTCATCTAGGCATTATACAGAGGCATCCTACCAAATTACAATGAAAGCCCTTCATAAATATGACCTGTAGACTGTGCTAATGGTTTTGGGGTTTTGGGCTCGGGCAGCCATACCGGTTGACCGATCGTGACCAAAAGGGAACGTTCTCATCTAGACATGACCCCAAACATGCATATGAAATTTTGTGACGAACAGCCAAGAACTGCTGGGTGTAGCCCTTGCTAAAGGAAAATGTGAACAGACTCACAGACTTCCGCATGCGTGATGGCAATAGCTTATCTTGACTTTGTCAAGTTAAGCTAAAAATTCATGTAAAACTGACAAAGTGTGGACCGTAACACTGGTGAAAAATAAGCTGGCAACTTTTTTATAATGTGTGTCACAAGGATCCCTCATACCAAATTTCATTGAAATCCGTCCTGGCACTGGTTAGATATTGCTGCATACAGAAAAAAATCATGAAAAATTGACAAAGTAAGGAGAGTAACTCTTGTGAAAAAAAATAAGCGGGCAACTATTTATAACATGCGCAGGAGCAGCTTGCCACAAGGATCCCTCATACCACATTTCATTGAAATCCATCCTCTCACTGCTGAGATATTGTTGCAGACAGACGCATGCACCGACAGATGGCTGCAGAGATGGATGGACAGCTGGACAGATGGATGAAGGGATGGACAAAGCAGTGACTATATGCTTCTCACAAAATTTTTTCAGGAAGCATAAAAATTACAACTTTTGCATTCTGGATCCCAAAGGCAGCTTTTGGGCTCCCAAATATGGATGCAGCAACTTGGTTTGAACAAAACTGAATGTTTATGAGTGAAAGATGATGCTTCCCAAATATCAACCCTTTCTGTACTGTAGTTCTGGAAAATATTTTTTTAGGTTTTTTTAGTTATCTCCCCTTTTGGGGCCCTATAATGGCGGGGAAAATCAATTTGAGCAAAATTAAATTGGCAGGCTACAGGGAACATATGCCCAAACTTTGGTCAAATTTGGCCATATAGTAAGGAATTAGCCCATGATGTGATGTGATGTGACGTGATGTGACCTGGTATATATGCCAGGAGTGATTCCAATATATTCCCCAACCAGAGAGTGGAGGATAATAAGAGCAACCCAAAGCCTGATACTAAACTAAACACTCCCGACACTCTATTAGTACATGAAATATAGTCCAGAATGAAATTTGTCACTAAGTTCAAAGTTCAAAGAGGTAAGTTATCAGCTCGGTATTTGACATGCCATTTAACAAATTGGCTGCATCTGCCCATATACCAGTAATTTACAAACTGTACAGCTGAAGAAAAAAACATCCTCAACTAAACTATATCATTTCACCCCCACCCGCTCATTGGAACAAGCTCATTCCAATGAGGAGGAGGGGGGGGCGGGGAGAGGGGGGGGGGCACATGATGTGGTTTTGTTGAAATGTTTTTAAAAATTTTAAAAAGTATTTATCAAAATAATAAATTCTGATATTGTGCATTGAGTAAAGTGTTAAGAAAAGAATGCTCTTTTTTTGCTCCGCCTATTTTTTAATATAAAATTTTATAAATAAGGTTCTGGAATATTAGGGGTCTCAAAATGTGATTGACTCTGTGACTATGCCTCGAAGGAGTTTGAGCTTATCTGATGTTAGGTGTAATTCGATGTCACACCATATCAGAGATATTGTCAAAATTCAGTTTCAAATTTTGGGGCTCCACCCACCATGAACACAAAAATTTATAAATGAGATTTTAGGTATGCACTAGGTATTTAAAAATGCATATATGCACTCAATAACCATTCGGTGACCATTGTTGTACTTTTAACATGCAATGGGGATTTCTGGTGGGAGTACGTTGACTTATTTGATGTTGGTCCCAAGTTGATATGTCAAACCATGCCTAAAATATTACAGTGACCAATTTTCAGAATTCTCGGCTCCACCTACTTTCTTGCACTAAAATTCAAAATGTGTTTCAGTAATGTATTACAGGGTCAAAAAATATGATTCCCCGAATTTTCAAAATGTACTCAATAACCCCTCACTATTCAAGTTTTATCAGGTTCAACGACACTTTCAACAGCCATATATCACGTCAGACAGTTTTCCGGGTGGAGGAAGCCAGAGTACCTGGAGAGAACCACCAAGCAGTGGTGTGTGTATGTTGCACTCTCCAATGTACTAACCCAGCACAAGCATGGTAAGTATTGGTTGTAGGCATGTGTACCATCTATGCAGGCTTCATTTCACACCATGACAGTGCTCCCATATAGGTAATCAGGATTAAGTGTCTTACCCAAGTGCAGAACACAGATGACAAGGACCAGGATCAAACAATCAACATTTTAATCTGATATCCAATATGCAAGCCACTGAGCCACCATGCACATATCACTTTTCAAGTAGCAGCAGCTGGTTTCTCACTGTTGTGGTGCCAAAATGTTTCAAGTAGTTCATGCTTATATGGTAAATATGACATCAATTTGGGACTTAACACCAAATATGTCAAAACTGATGGAGGGTCAAAACATTGGTAAAGATCACTGGAGTCACCCTGGAAGACATTTAATGTATTTTTTTAAAATTTGAGAATTCACATTTTGAGATCCTCTAATGTTTCTCTGAACCTCATTTATTAATCTTGGTGCAAAAAAAGAGGGCATAAGCAGTGTTTCTGCCAGGAATAAAATGCTGGACCCTTTTTATGGAGTTTTGGGGGAAAAGTCTAGTGCTGAAACCACTGACCAGATATCCAGTTACAAACCAGTCACCAACATAACCTGTTGAAAAAGCTGTCAGCAGGATATTGCATATTATCAATAGTATAAAAATCTCAATTATTCCCCTAAATGTGAATGTTACGGCAGTAATTAATCAAGGTCACTTTCATATTCATGTTTCACTGCGGATAGATATCAAATGTATGTCACATGCATTCTAAAAAAAAAATAGGCAGATTAAATCGTCAGATGTGTACCCATACGCGCAACTAGTAGAAAGCTGTTAGCTCAGGACCAATTTTTGGAGGAATTTATAATTTGAAGGATAAAGGGTTAATATCTCAGGATCAAACTATCAGATTTACACCAAAAACTATACAGCACGGCACATCAGTAACCTGAAGATATATATAAAGTAACATGACAATTGGATTGATATTTTTTGAGTTATCTCATGCCAAAGGGATTGGAAGAATTCTCAATTTGAAGGATAAAGGGTTGATATCTCAAGATCAAATTATCAGATTTACACCAAAAACTATACAGCTCGGCACATCAGTAACCCAAACACAAATATAAAGTAACATAACAATCCAAGCAATATTTTTCAAGTTATCGAATGCCAAAGAAATGGATACGGATGCCGGATGGACGGACAGACAGACAGATGGATGGACAGACAAAGGATGGACGAATTACGGAGGTCCACTCCAGATGCCAACATTATGTGTACCATACATGGTATGGGTACACATAAAAACAACCACATGTCATGATCCTACTTTCAGTTTTTATTGAATTGTACAGTCTACTGTTGACGCAGCCATGAAATGTTTATTAATAGCACCCATTCTAAGAAACGTACTTTCAATTCTCATTTAATCTTTCAGTTCAAAGCGGCCACAACAAGGATACAACATTCAGCTGTATCTGAAGTTTGTTACTTTACTATGATGATGGCGTTTACATTCTTTATGACTTTAATTATTAACAAAAAATATTGAGGGTCTGGAGGGAAAGTAAGCGAGGGGAAAGGGTCCCTAAAAGGGATACCCTGACCATATAGTGGAATCCCTGCATAGGAAAAATTTTGTAAGTCAGTGATTCTAAAATCTCTGGAACAATATGACCTATCAACTTGAGACCACCACCAAAAATACTTTAAAACTCAATGGAGGCTCAAATGATGGGTAAAAGGTTACCCTTGGATCATTAAGAGGATGTTTAAAAATTGGGAAAATTGCACTTTTAAAAATGCTAATGCATTCCTGAACCTCATTTATGAATTTTAATGCTCCAAAAGTAGGTGGAATCACACTTTTATCTCAGGCATGGTACTGACTTGGAACCCACACTAAATATATGTAAACTTGATAGAGGTTTAAAAATATGGGTTAAAGACACCAGGGTCAGTTAGGGCTTATTGACTGAACTTTTAAAAAAAATTATGAAACAGCATTTTGAGACTATGGAATGCATTCATGAACGTCATTTATCATGCACAAAAATGTAAGCAGAGTCAAAAGTTTCAAAAGTGTGTCACACTTATACTCAGGTCAGTGGTGTTGCCCGGATTTCCCCCGGACAGGGTATTCCCCAACTAGTCTGCAATAAAGGAGGCAGTTTCCCTGATGTGGGAGCTGGACTTCCCTGACAGGGACTGTAGCACCCACCCCCACCCCCCACCCCTCCTGGTACAACCACTGTCTCATCTCAGGTGAGATGTGACCTATCAACTCCAGACCTGCATCGAATACATTGAAATTCAAATGAGGTTTAAAATATGGATCAAGGTCACTTGGGTCACCCATTTATTTATTTACTGGTGTTTATATAAGGTCACTTTCAGAATTTTGGCTTAATCATGACTGCAACAAAGTCAGGTTAAGCTAATAGTTTATGCCTTTGCTGTCCACTTAACAGGTCTTCTACTTAAGGCATTGGTTACCAGGTCCTATTTTATCAGTAAAAAAAAAACTTGTGTACCACAGAAAACAAGCACAGGTCCACTATACAGGGGTTCTTAAAGGAAGTGGGGTCACCAATGGGGGTCGCTAAGTGCATTTTCAAAAGTTCTGGAAATCACATTTTGAGGCATCCTCAAGCATTCCTGAACCTCATTTATAATCACCCCCGTTAACAAAGTGGATGAATTAAAAAAATAAACTTTCCTTCCTCTGCAGGGCTTAAAATCCATGTGAGAATCAGAATTAATTTGCACAAATGATTCTCACAAGGAAAACAATGAGAAACAACTTTGATTCACACAAAATGTTTGTTGATTCTATTATAGATTTTGAAAGCTTACTTAACCCTTTACCCAACGTAACGGCCAAAACCGGCCAGCGCTTTTCTCAAAAATCAAAAATTAATTTTCATTATTTTTTTCATTTTTGTCTCAAAAACATATGTTATGACCCCTCATTGGAACGAGCTCATCGAGCTCGTTCCAATGAGGGGTCATAACCAATGTTTTTGGGACAAAAAATGAAAAAAATTAGCTATTCAAGATTTATTTTGCAAGTGTCGTCTGCTTTTCATGTTAGGTAAAGGGTTAACAAGCCTGGAAAATTCTTACTTTATGTCTCCTCATAATAAGTTAACATGGCTTAGCAATGGTGTATAGTGAAATCTTGTCTGCCTATATAGGCAGCCAAGATTTCACTAGACGTCACTGCCCTGGTGCTCTAACTTTCATCAGCAATTCTATCAAAGGCTTGTATGTTGAAAATACATTCTACATGTATATATAAGACAAGAAAGTCAGCAAAATTTAAACTAAGCCTGTGAGCAAGCCAGAAAATAAGTAGACTGTCATTTGCAAAATGAGGTCCCTGAGGATGAATTTTGTGATGCTACCTTGCACAGCAGGGTAGTATCACTAAATTTATCCTCTGTGAACCTCAATCTAAATCAGGGTTTCAAAACTAAACAGAAAGATGTGCTCAGAAGATAAATTGGCCCACTGTATGGAATAGCATCATCAAATTCACCCTTTGGGGACCTCATTCTGCAAATGTCAGACTGCTTATTTTTTGGCCTGCCCGTAAGGGTTAAACTCTAGTAAATATATAAATACGGTGTTTGTTTTTTACTGAGGAACATGTACCAGTTGCACTCACAAGGGTACAACAGTACTCTCAAATTCTAAATTATTTAAGAACTGAAAATTGATTCTCGCAACAGAAGTTTCAGAGCATTAAAAACCGATTCTCACAAATTCTGCATCTTTTTCAAAAATATATTAATTCGTCTCTTTGGTTTGTGGTTCTGCTTCTAACATAAATGCTATGGCCAAATAAAAAATCTTTTGATTCTGCTGCATCAAAAAAATATACACCCTAACTCTAGATCCTTTTATTAACCCTGCTTTCCCTAAAATACCACACACAGACCCCAAATTTACCAAAGATAGTAAATTCTGTTTCTCTATTTCAACTCGGCTTTAATCTAGAAAGGGTTTTATTGGATACACAATAATTTTGAATACAACTGTAAAAAAAAAAGTGACAGAGACAATTATATTTCAATGTAAAGTTTTTTATTTGTTTTACCATGGTATAGCTAAACATATTAAAAGATAAGTATTGACAATTGGCAGTGATATATTTTCTAAAGCCATATTAATGACCCTTTTAGTGTGTAAACAAGCTGTGAAATAATCAGCATTGAAAAATTATTGTCCCTTTTCACTAGCTCAAGGCATGGATGTAAATTTCAATTTATATTCCATTTAAATGGGGTTGGAAAAATCGTGATTGTTCACTTGAAACTTTCAACAGATTTAACATGCATGTAGTAACAGCTGAAAAATACAGAACGACTGTGAAACCTTTTCATAATAAAAATGGCCATATCCAGTCAGTGCTATCAAAGGTGCTGGAGGCTAGGGGGACAAAGGTGAAGCATGTGCTTTTTTCTGCCAGAAGTGCACTAGTGGAAAAGAACTGTCACTGAGAAACTCTCCAGTATATATTTTGAAAATCCAAAGTGAGGTGGGGGGAGAGAGGGAGGGGGATACTCAAAACCAGGTATACCCCCCATCACCCCCCTCCCCCCCCCCCCCCCCCCCCACCCTCCATAATCCAGCCACCTGACACTTAAAGTGTCAACAATTTGGGGCTTTCTGGAATGACTACTTTGAGGAGAATTTCATCCATATATTCCATTTTCAAGATTCATATGCATAAATTGTGAAAAAGACAAAATTTCAGGTGGGGTGGGGTGGGAGAGATAATCTGACCAGGTTATCCCCTCCCCCTCCACCCCTGACAGTCAATGTCTCAAAATTTTCAGGTGAAAGGGGAGTAGAAGATACCCTGATCAGGTTATTTTATTCCACCCCACAGACACCCCACCCACCACCTCTAACTCTCAAAAGTCTCAACATTTTAATTTTTTTTGCTCATTTTACAATATTTTTAACAGAATCGAATGTCATCCATTTATTCCATTTAAAGATTCTTATGCATAAGTTGGACAAAATAAGAATCTGAGACCAGAAAAGTTTCATGACTTAAACTCTCGGTTGGCCTGACAGATGTGCAAGTTACAATATCCTGCCTCCTCCTAAACTTTTTTCTCTACACAATTTCCGCATTTGTACCTTGAGAGAATAAATCATGTGGGTAAAAATTAACTGTTTATATCATTGGGTGATCTGAAGACATTGTAAAGTGGTTTTGGTGTGAAATTTATTTTTACAGATTTGAAATTTACGTGTTCAAATACGGCGATAAAGTTGAAAATGGCCTCAGAACCAATAAGGCATGTGTTTTTTTGACACAAGACAAAATTCATATATCTTATGCGGTAAAATGATTAGTTCTAAAAGGTTGTAAAATATATACAATGCTTTTTAATTGACCTCAATTCCTCATATGAAGCAAAAATGTCATTTAATCCTAAGATACTAAAGGATAATTCTACATTCCATGCAGCCGCACATCGGTAAAAAAAACAGGTGATAGTCGCTCTATTTATGGTTATACCTCAGCCAGTAGGGTCTTTGTCATAATGTTTCTTGCATACATCTGCCCTACATGTAAGACCATTTCACATACTGAACTATAGCCTTTAAAAATTCATCGATTGAGCTTCAGTTACCAGAGGTAATTGCTGACAAATGGCTGGAAGTGATAGAAATACATGTATGATGGTTTTTGAAACAGATCTTGTTTTTTTCAACCTGGATACCTTTCCACACCTAATTTTTTTTAATGTAGTTACGTAATTTTTTCTTTTTTTTTTACCTTTTTTGTGCACTTTTTACTCATTTGATATTAAACAGCTTCAGCCTTACATAAAATGACTCCGGAACACAAGACAGGTTGGGTTCGCAGACAAAATCTTCATGAATGTTTTACAAAATTTTAAAATCTATTTTCTGAATGAGGAAAACAATCCATTGCTGATGTTTTCTTCACACTAATTCTCTTAATTATAAAGTAAACTGTGATCTTGATGAAGTAGCTATTGTGCACAGTATTCCGTCTTCCACGTTTTCAAAATATGTTGACATGGGTGGGAGGAGGAGGCAGATAACCGAAATCTCATCTTATCCCAAAGGCTGAAAGAAGTATTGAAGAGATGCTATCACTGCTTATTTCTGATTAATTGGTCGTTATTTAATGGAACGGTTGTGAAGGAAAAAATGTCTTCTTCCATGTTCGAAAATATTTTGACATGGGCGGAGAAGATAACCAGGCCTGGACAGCCTTGAACCTTTTCAAAATCCCGTAGACTTTCACATGACCTTTACAGGATTTGTTTGGACCTTTGTATGCTTGGGTAAAGGTGTAAATAAAACCTATGCATTTTATCCTATTTATTTCTTCTGTGGGCTTGACGTCAAACATATCTACTGGGACTGGCTGTACTCAAAAACCGTTGCCAGGACATCGCAATGGACAACCAGAATAGGTCTTGCATGCTTGACATCATGAAGAAGTGCCACAATGATCTGATCCAGTGCAATGTCTATCATCACAAAGCATGCGGACCAGGTGCTTGCTCATGACAAGTCAACCTGGGGGTATGCTCCAAGTTGGATGCCCTACATGAGCTCATTGACACCGAGTGTCCGAGAAGAGAGACCTCGAATCCACCCTCCTGGGACCCATGCAAACTCTGGAGAGAAGTGTTACTGCAGTGATGTGTCCATAGCTTATGGTGCATGTACCTCAAATATTACCAGGCTAGTCATCGCCATGCCCGATGCCACGCCCATTGAATGGCTTCCTGAGGCCAGTGGCAAGGGTGGCGGGGATTCTCTTGGAATGGCAGTCATTGTGGTTTATTGAGGTACAGCCACACTGGTGTGTCTTTTGCATGCTCTGATACCAAGGTGCGACAGGAAGAACCATTTACAAAAGATGTGGTGTATGGCATGGACGATGTGCCCTGTCCCCTCCTGCCAAACCACACCTCAGCTTTTAGTGTGTAGCGGGGTGGCATGGATGCCGTCCCCACCTTTTGTTAACCTAAAGAACAAAGGACAGCCAATGTAGAGTGCCTCAAGTATAGAATCTGATGTGAATGGGCACCCAGGAGTTGGTGGAAGGGGGTCATAGTGCATTGGCGTTGGTAGAATTGGGCTAAAGAATGACCCTGGCCACCAAACCACTGTCCCAACACTAGAATTGGGTTGGGGTGTGGATTGGGTGTATGCCTGGGCCTGCACAAGATACAAATGTCAGCAGCCAGTTGCCACCTTTAGGGCCATGACCTGCCAACCATCTTGTCTACACAAAAATGTATAGTTTTAGGCACTTTTTAGGCGAGGCCAGCACATTAAAAATTGGTTGGCCATGGAATTGGGGTGGCATTCAGACATGCACAATATAGATATGTTCAAAGGCCAGATTTGCAAATTCTCGGCATCTCCGATGGGCCTAGACCCCCATTGTTTCCTCTAATGCTATGTCCAACACAACCCTCCTGTTCGCACAGAAGTGTATACAAATTTAAACCTTTTTGCAGAGGTTCAATAAAAGATTCTGCAAAAATGGATTATGACAGACACCAATCTCACTGTAACAGAGATTTCTGATTCCCCACAAAACCTCGATGCTTGCCCACTGTTGCCATGGAGGACCTGCCCAAGGAAGAGCAGGCCATTCCCTAAGCCTGGAAGTTTTGTGGTTGACATTACACATCAGAAGAGTGGTGCTAGTGCAACATGTGCCAGATTGCCACCAACTAAGGGGGTATGCAAAAGCTTGCAGAACACATCAGGTCGTTGACTTGCATGCCCAAGTGGTCAACCTTATGGGCCTTATCAAGAACCATGTCACCCTCCTGACTGTACAAGTTGACAAGAAGACCATCACCAACTGACCACATGGTCATGCAGAACAACGAGAACATCACCGACATGATCATCTCCAAACAGCTGCTTGCGCTTGCTTTCATACTGTATGGAGACCCCATCCAGTCATGTCCCGAGAGTATGTGTGAGCCCCGTTCTGCACGTGGGATGTCAAGTCAGCATCCTGGACAGGTTGTATACTTCAACCTAGCCTTCAGAGGCCATGCAGCCGATCACTGACTGTGTTATCACTGAACTGGCCGTGGGGAAATGGATTGAGTCTGTGACCACATCAGCACCTCTTTGGAGTTAATCGTTTTTTACCAAGTCATTGTAAAAAACGAAAATAATTAAAAATATTGATTCAAAAATTTTGCAATTATTGCAGAAAACCATAAAAATTTCTCACCACCTCATAATAGTTCAGAAAAGTTGTATAATAATGAAAACCCTATTTTCTCATCAAATATTAGATGATTATTATCAATGCTACTCTAGATTAAAGTATCAGTCATCTACATATGCATTTCCATTGGTCAATCATTCGAGAAGTTAAAACATTACAAAATAAAAAGTTTTTTGTCTCTCCTGTAAAGTTGGGAAACTGACTTTATGCCATTCTTCAAATCTCACCGACAATATGTTACCTCCTTAGAAACTTAGTATTTCAGAATTTTTTTATTTTTTTTTTTTTTTGTGGGGGGGGGGGGGGGGGCAGGGGGGGGGGGGGGGGGGGGGAAGGGGGGAGGTAGGGTAGAAATTGTGTGTATTTGTAGCCGCTCTCTAGCCCTGACTGTCAAGGTTTCAAAAGTGTTCTGGCTGTTTTCTAATATAACACAGAGGTACCAAAGCAAATTCTTGAAAAAGTTATGTGATTAAATGCAATAGTATTAAAAAATTCATGGGGAGGGAGAGAAAACAGGTGGGGAAAGATAATCTAGTTTATATTCCCTCCTGGGGGGGGGGGGGTGAAGCTAGACAGGGAGGGGGGATAAACTGTTACACCAGGATTGATGCGTGGCTTGGGAATGTTCTCTAGGTGTCCAAACACTCTCTTGCAGCATCAATTGTGGGGTTGATGCTGTCATGGAAAACCGTCCTATCAGGAGGGGATGCAAAATGGCTGTACCCTGTGTGGAGAAACACTCCATGCAGGCTCATTATCCCTCCGTAATATTCAAGAAGAGTGAGGCCAGGAAGCTGCCACTACAGAGGTCACACCACAAAAATCAACATATGCTGAGCAACTGCATGTAATACCCAAAAGAGCCGTACAGCAACTGTGTGAAGCACTTTGAGCCTACTTAAAAGTGGGCATAAAGCACTATACAAGACTACAGTGGAGTCCACTTAATTGGATATCTTTTAATTGAATAACCTTGTTAACTGAATAAAACTTCCAAACACAAAACAATTTCCCATGCCTTCAGTACAAATTTGACCTGTTAACTGCATATAGGTTATACAGTAAACTTCTGTTAACTGAATAAAAAATCTTGTAATATGTCGAGAAACTGCCCTGACAATAGCCGTAATCATTTTTGTTCAAGGACCTATTAGGCCTCAGTGCACCCAATACATGCATTTAATCTATTATATCTTGTTTGACAAAGCCCCATGAGCTCTGTCAAACAAGATATAATCAAGTAAATGCTCAGTTTATCTGTAGAACACAGGAAAATGATTCCTGTTAATTGAATACTCTGGTCAATTGAATAATTCTCACTGTCAAATTGGCAATTCAATTGTACTTAACCCTTTGAACTGCCACGGCCACTTTGCCGGAAAGGAACATGATACATCATTACATCATTAAATAGGATGGCTGTTCAGTAAATGTGTGGGGTACACCAATCAATATTTTCAACATGCAGCCCTGAGGCTGCACGTTGAAAATATTAATTGGTTTACCCGAAATGAGGAATATGGACTCTTCTAATTGCTGCTATTGAACTGGAATGGAAGATACCACTAGAGTTCAAAGGGTTAATAATAAATAATCTGCATTCTCGTTACTGACAGCATCCCTAGTTTTTCTGTACATTCCAAATTTCTATCAGTGGAAATAAATAAAATAAACAAACTCTGGGTTAAGTTGTAATTTATTTTATAAAAAAAAATACAACAGACTGTACATGTACATGTCAAGTACACTGTTTCATGTATAAACAATACTGTAAGACTGAAAGCTGAAATAAATGCCCAGGTCATATGTAAATGCTGTACACCATTCCCACGAGAGGTTAAAATCATCTAATCACCCAAACATGAATAACTTGAACCCTCATATAACTCAAAGTACACTGTCGGTCCCACAAACATGGAATTAATGGGTTAATAAAGAGTGATTTCCAGTAAAACATCCACTGGGTGGCTGACAATATATCATATTATCACATAATCTGCACCTTTTTCAGACCTACTCATACTTTGGTTAAGCATAATATTTTAGTAACATTCTGGAAGTATCAGGATTATGAAGTTGTATTCTTGTGAGAAACTTGAACCCTGAGCCCTGGTCATCAGTTTACATCACCGATGCTGCAAAACTGAAATGAAAGTGTCAATGACACTGTATCTCAACTTGTCAAGACAAAGACATGTACATGTATAGTATGTGACACAGCAATGACAAACATCTAAGTAATGACCTGATAACAAAGGTACATATAAAGTATTGTAACGGTCTGTACATAAATACTGACCGTTGCCTGTAACACATGTATAGGTAAAGTATTGTAAAGGTGGGTGACAGTCAGATGCTGAACTAGAAAAAATCTTTGAGTCCCAGAGTGGGTCTGACTGAACCCCAAAACATTTGTTCTCATAGCACAGTGATAACAAAGGCACCCCAAAACACACTCGTTCCTGTCCCAAGGTGAAAACAAAAGTACTCAAGAAGTTTTGTGAAGATCAGTTCATAAATACGAGCTGTATAGAACTTGTGACAAAAAACTGATTGGACCTAATTTCGGTACAAAATGGCCACTGGCAGCCATCTTGAATTTTGGACCGTACCCAGAAACACTCATTCTCATCCCAAGGAGATAACAAAGGTACCCAAGAAGTTTTGTGAAGATCGGTTCATAAATACAGCCTCTACCCTGAGCCGTATTGACATGTGTGCTTACATTGTGTAAGTAGCACTGAATAAATCAAAGTTCATCTAATTTGCATAATTTCTGCACGAAAAAAAACCCCTTACAATATGTGATGTATTCCATGTTACTAAACATTCATACAAAAATTTATTAAAATCAGAACTTTCATACAGAAGTTCTATACAAAAGACTGATTGCACTAATTTTGGTACAAAATGGCTGCTGGTGGCCATCTTGAATTTCGGACCACACCCAAAAACACTCGCTCTCATCCCACGGTGATAACAAAGGTACCCAAGAAGTTTCGTAAAGATTGGTTCATAAATATGGCCTCTAGTCTGAGCTGTATAGAAGTTGTGCACAAAAAACTAGACCTAATTTCGGTACAAAATGGCCACTAGCAGCCATCTTGAATTTTAGACCGCACCCAGAAACACTCGTTCTCGTCCTAAGGTGATAACAAAGGTACCCAAGACATTTCGTGAAGATCAGTTCATAAATATAGACTCTAGTCTGAGCCGTATTGACATGTGTACTTACTGTGTGTAAGTCGCACTGAAAAAATCAAAGTTCATCTAATTTGCATAATTTCTGCACGAGAAAAAAACCCGTATTATATGTGATGCATCCCATGGTACTAAACATTCACACAAAAAAATTATTCAAATCAGGGCTTTCATATGGAAGTTCTGTGCAAAAATCTGATTGCACCTAATTTTGTACAAAATGGCTGCCATCGGCCATCTTGAATTTCGGACCGGACCCCAAAACACTCGTTCTCGTCCCACGGTGATACCAAAGGTACCCAAGAAGTTTCGTAAAGATCGGTTCATAAATACGGCCTCTAGCCCGAGCCGTATTGGCATTTGCACTTACAGTGCTGAAAGTAACCCCAAAAAACATCAAAATTAGTCTAATTTGCACAATTTACGTACGAGAAAAAAACCCGTATTATATGTGATGTATCCCATGGTACTAAACATTCATACAAAAAATTATTCAAATCAGAGCTTTCATATGGAAGTTCTGTACAAAAAACAGACTTCTGCATCGTCGGTACAAAATGGCAGCCATCTTGAATTTCGGACCGCACCCAGCCGCATTTGCACTTACAGTGCTGAAAGTAACCCCAAAAAACATCAAAATTAGTCTAATTTGCACAATTTACGTACGAGAAAAAAACCCGTATTATATGTGATGTATCCCATGGTACTAAACATTCATACAAAAAATTATTCAAATCAGAGCTTTCATATGGAAGTTCTGTACAAAAAACAGATTTCTGCATCGTCGGTACAAAATGGCAGCTGGCAGCCATCTTGAATTTCGGACCGCACCCAAAAACACTCGTTCTCTTCCCACGGTCATAACAAAGGTACCCAAGAAGTTTCGTAAAGATCGGTTCATAAATACGGCCTCTAGCCCGAGCCATAGCAGCTTGGCACTTACAGCTCTGAAAGTAACACTAAATAAATCAAAGTCAGTCTAATTTGCATAATTTACGCACGAGAAAAAAACCTGTATTATATGTGATGTATCCCATGGTACTAAACATTTATACAAAACTTTATTCAAATCAGAACTTTCATACAGAAGTTCTGTACAAAAAACTGATTTTTGCATCATCGGTACAAAATGGCCACTGGCAGCCATCTTGAATTTTGGACCACACCTAAAAACACTCGTTCCCGTCCCAGGGTCATAACAAAGGTACACAAGAAGTTTCGTAAAGATCGGTTCATAAATACGACCTCTAGCCCGAGCCATAGCCAATTGTTGACGTACGGACAGACGGACAGACGGCCAGACAGACAGACGGATGGACAGACGGATGGATGGACGGATGGATGGACAGATGGACGACGGGCCATGACAATAGCTCAAATTTGACTTCGTCAAAGTTGAGCTAAAAATTGCTTTGGAGTTTTAAACCATTGTTTCAATAAAATCTTCTCGCAGAATGGTTCGAAATATCTATGCAGACTATTTTTGGTGTGTTTTAAGAAGTATAATTCAAGGCCGAATATGATGCACTGTTTGTTGTTCAAGCTGTTATGGATTTTTTATTGGGTTTAGGATCAATTAACATACAAATTCTCAACATGACCAAGTTTATAAGGAATTTACAAAACATGTCTGACCTTGACCTTAGAATTGTAGCCTTGAGTCAAGGCCATGAAACACTCTTGAGTCATGAGCATGCAATGTTAGAAGTATGAACAACATCAGTCCACTGAATTATTTGTTATGGACTGGATAAGGTTAGAATAGATGAACTGTCTCTTGATTCTTTTATGGACTATATAAAGCTAGAAAGGGACGAATGGCTTGTGACATTGATCTTGAAATTATGGACTTGGGTCAATGTCACAACACACCCTTGTAAACACTGTGTAAAGCATGAAAAAGATCTGTTCTATTGCTGTCTGGTCAACCGAAACATCTACTCTGTATGACGTGTCGGTTGTCAAAAAATAAACCAAAAGTCACAACCATGCATGTCTTAATGAAAGTGTCAACGACACTGTAGCTTAACTTGACTGTTTGTAGTGTTTGATGAAAAGGATAATGTTCAATGTTAATGAAAGGATTATGAAATAGGACAAGAATTGTGATAATTGATAATATGTTAATTTCTGTTCCTTATATTTTCAATAAGAAGAATTTGAGGTGTAGACTGAACTAAAGAACTGAGGCCAGGGTTAAATTAATGTGGCCCTCACAGTTAATGTATGCCAACCAAAGTAACCAAGTTACAGTAAAATCATTCCAAAATGAGTCATCCTACCAAGTTACAATGAAATCTATTCATAAATAAAACTCATAGACTTTGCTAAAGGAATCTAGGTCATGTGATGGTCCGGTGGTCACGGTTGACTGATCATGACCAAAACAGGTCAGTCCCATCTAGCTATCATACCATTTATTTATTTATTCATTTATTTATTGGTGTTTAAGGTCACATACTTATGCACAATGGCTAATCATGACCGTGACAGTTTTACGGGTGGAGGAAGCCGGAGTACCCAGAGAGAACCACCAAGCAATGACGAGCAGCTTCCAGCTCCCCAACATTGTAACTCCACACTGCAGCACAGGCAGGGCTTGATTGGTTGAAGACATGCGCAGCATCGACGTTCAGTACGCCTTAATACACGGCATCATCGTGCCCCCATGTGGAAATATGACAGTCTCATCTAGACATCCTAGTGAGTTATCCTGCCAAGTTACAATGAAATTGCTTCAGAAATATGAACTGTAGACTGTGCTAAACAAATCTAGGACACGTGCCTCTGTGGCCGTCATGGTTGACTGATCACGGCCAAAATAGGATGTTCTCATCATTATACAGAGTCATCCTACCAATTTACAATGAAATCCCTTCATAAATGCAGGCTGTAGACTGCGCTAAAGGAATCTAGGTAACGTGCCCCTGCGGCCATTACAGTTGACTGAACCTGAACAAAATAGGACGTTCTCATCTAGACATTATACAAAGTCATCCTGCCAAGTCACAATAAAATCCCTTCATAAATACGACCTGTAGACTGTACTAAAGGTTGTCGGGTCTGAGCAGCCATCATGGTTGACCGATCACGAACAAAAGGGAATGTTCTCATCTGGACATTATAGAGAGTTATCCTACTAAGTTACAATGAAATCCCTTCATAAATACAACCTGTAGACTGTGCTAAAGGTTTTTGGGCCCTGTGCAGCCATTACGGTTGATCAATGGCGATCAACAGGGGACGTTCTCATCTAGACATGATCTCGAACCTGCATATGAAATTTTGTGATAATCTGACAAGAACTCCGGGGTGTAGCCTGTGCTAAACAAAATGTGAATAGACTCACAGACTTCTGCACGCATGATGGCAATAGCTTATCTTGACTTTGTCATGTTAAGCTAAAAAACCATACTATTGGTTTTCGTATTTACATCTTATTTTCAGTCATTGCCAAGAAAGTTGTGCCTACAGATTGATGAAACATATCATGTTGGAAAGGAAGATGAAAGTCCTGAGCAGATGCACTTCAAAAAATAGATTTAAAAAGACAAATACACCACATATAAATGCTGTAAGAAGAAGATTATGGCAGAATGTGGAAACACAATGAAGAATTGAGGCACCAAGTTGATTATGCAGACCTGAAGTGTTTGGGAATGAAGTTGGCTTCAAAAAGCAGACTGAAGTTGAATAGGGAATCCCATCTCCCTGCAATAAAATATACCAGTACTGGTCCAGTAGTTTCAGTATATAGTGGGCTGAGGTCATTGTTTGATTTTGTTCTGCATATAATTTGAACTAAACTGCTCCATGTTTAAATTGTTGACACTTCGGTATGTCGATTTACCTTATTAAATGTCAACAAGAGGATGAAATATGCTGTTGAATCTGTCTTGGTTGAAATTCCCATTCAGATGTTCATGATGTGTGTGATTATCAGTATTTGACTGAAAATTATGACTGACTATGAGTGTGATGTCATATACATGGGGGAGGAAACACTGCAAGATTGATAGTTACTGTTGCCATTTGTGGTATGTGCATATCAAAACAGTCAAACACAAAAAGAAGCAATGTGGGGAAGGGAGATGTGGGGAGGATGAGGGGGGGGGGGGGGGGGGGGGGGGGGGGGCTAGGTTAGACACTATTAGGAAATGTTACTTGTCCTGTATACCACCGTGTACATAACATCACATCACAGGTCCATATCATGAACCCCCCAGAAAGTCTTTCAGTTTAAAAAATTGGCATTTGTTACTATTTCAGTATTTCATTGAGTTTTCCCGGTTAAATAAGATGAAACAAAAATCAAAACTGAGATTCAACTATTTTATCACAACAAGAACAATGCAAAATTTCACAACCGAATACACTGATTTACTCTGCCTCATCTGCCCAAATGAGCACAGATGAGGCAGAAAAACAGGAATCTAGAGTTTTTCCTGAGGGAAGACTGTTGGTTGTGCCATCTTTCAAGAGCAACACAAAGCGTGGAATATGCTCTCAATGGTGTCATAAAAGGGTAGGTAAGTCTCCCCGTGGCATAACAAAAATCAAAAGGAAGCTTCCTCTAGACACCAATGCAACCAAAAATAAAACTGATTTGAGTCAGCATTCATCAGTAAAAGGACGGAAATCAAATTCAAGATGGCTACCATGGTAGCCATAATGAATTAGCCACTGGTGGCAATCTTGGTTCAGCTGACTGGTTCAAAATTGAAAGAAAGCTTTCTCAAGACATCAACAATGCATAATCAAAAAATAAAATTGATTTGAGTCAGCAATCATTAGTTATAGGACGGAAACCAAATTCAAGATGGCAGCCATAGAAGTCATACGGTAATAAACGGGCCACTGGTGGCCATCTTGATTTGGCTGACTGGTCCAAAATTGAAAGGAGGCTTTCTCTAGACACCAACAATGCATATTCATTTGTAATTGGACGGAAACCAAATTCAATATGACAGCCATATTGAATTGGTTATCTGATCAAAAATCGAAAGGAAGGTTTCTGATCCAAAATCAAAAGGAAGGTTATCTGATCCAAAATCAAAAGGAAGGTTATTTGATCCAAAATCGAAAGGAAACTTTCTCAAGACACCAGCAATGCATAACCAAAAAAGGCAATTGATTGGAGTCAGTATTCATTATTTAATGGC